>CM050214.1:37297706-37897706 GCA_027475355.1 Coilia nasus | reverse complement strand
AAAGGAACAAAACTACCCATCGCGGTTCATTTGAACTTGCAAGCAAACGTTCTTGGTTTGCAAAAGATTTTCAGGTTCAAAACTTTTCGACTTTCAAACAAAACTTTGGCCCGCAATCAAAGATTTCACATTTAAAATGAAAGAAAATCAGACCTCAATCAAATATTCTTCCAGCTTAAAATGTAAACATGTTTTTTTTTGTTTTCAAAGCTTTATATTTTGTTTGGATTTTTTTTTCTTTGTTTGAATAAAAAAGGAACAAAACTACCCCCATAGACTACACTGAACGATAGGCGCGTGTATGACGTCACCGTAAAATCTGGCGCCTGCCCAAATCTAACAGTTAGCTGCCGGCGAGAGAAGTAAGTGAAACCCAACGATTGTGTACATGAAACTCGTCTGATTATAAGAATCCACAACCGTAGCTTTATGGAATCTTTATGAAATGTGAAAACTGGCATTCATTTGTTTCTCCGTGGTTGCCATCAGTCACGAATTACAGCATGGTGAACTTGTGTTTACTGACATAACGGGAGCGACTCAAAGTTGTAGTCCGTTTATGACAAGTTAGGCACAATTTAGATTTTTTTAAATAGGACGAAATTTCACACAATACTTTCACAGTTAGTAGATAATCCCCATATATAGCCCAAAAAATATGTCTGGTGCACAAGTTCCGTGTCATACCGTGGGATTTTTTTTAAAATCGGTCTATGGGATTTTTAATAGGATCACTCTGGGGATAGGAACGCCACCGCTAGGATCGCTGTGTTCCACTTTCCCTCCCTATACCTACCTATATATTTTAGTGCGGATGCCTTCGGCAGAATTCAAATGAGCCATTTTAATCTAGATTAATCTAGATTAATTTTATGATTACAGCGAGATTAATCTAGATTAAAAAAAATTATCTATGCCCACCACCATTAAAAACAAAATCGGAATAGTACAAAATATAATTAAACATAGTGACTCTGTCTTCGTAGTTTACAAGACATTCAAGCACAGGGAGTCATATTTCAACTATCCTTGCCCATCCACAAACATTGGCTGCTTCCGAGTCTTTGACATAGACAGTTGCCTTAATATTGACTGGCTTGAGGTTGTCCAGGGAAAATGTGTGTTGTTCCCGGATGGGGAGAACTTCGTGGCAATTCCTCTTCGTCACCATTCCCAAAAACACGGGGGGGGGGGGGGGGATTTAAAAAAAAAAAAAAAAAAACAATTTTACTAATGCATTAAGAGGAATCTGGAAAGTTAGAGTACTTCAGCTGGATGGCCTTGGCTATCCCCACGGAGTACTTTTTTTATTTTGCCTTTTTTATTTTTGAAGGTAATCCTGGGGAGGGGGCATGCTTATGTGTAAATGCACAGTAGGCTGTGTTGGCCTGCTGCAGCATTTAGAATGTAAGCATTTGCCTCGAGCCCGGCAAGCCTTTGAAGACTAGGTGTAGGCAAAGGCAGTGTAAATGATAGGGTCCAGATGTCCACTCTAATCAAAGTGAATTAAAAATATTTAACACTAAGTAATGTTTCAATGCATTTTGATAACATTAAACAACTTCAGCGGGCCCTTGATATATAGTTCAAATTAAGCATCTAACATCTTACTTTTTTCACCCCTTAAATTCAATACTTATCAGATGGCGCAGGTCTGGAAGGTCGTGGAGTTACAGGACAGGATTGCAGCCGTTGTGCCATTAATTTGGCTGGCAACTATTGATGGGGAACTATGCTGTTATTGGCCACCCCTAGAAGAAAAAAAAATAGAGAAGGCGGCAATGAATGACATCCCCCCGGCACAAGGATGGCATGTCCATCTAGGGTTAGGGTGCTGAAAACCTGTGGTAAGTAAAGCTGCATAGCTACGACATTAAAAACATTAAACCAATGACGACACTTCAAATTGCATTAAGGCTTCCTTTCCTTTCAGGCACCTATCTCAAAGCCCAATGGAGCCTGCAACAGTCCCTTGAGGAAGGCTGCCGTACAGCAGACCTCCAATCAGAGGATGAATATGGGCCAAGAAAAAGACGGTAAAATTGTTTTTTCTTTTCAACTTCAAGTTATATTACTGTTCCATTGGTGTATGAGCTGTCTCAGTAAGGTCCCGTTTTTTTTTTTGTCAGGCAAATCTACGAGAAAAAAAAACACCTAACCCCCAAAAAATTAATTATACCTTATATTTGCCTGACTATTTATGTTAAAGGCCAAACAAACGATACTTCGACGAGGGCGACGAGAAGGCACCAAGCCGCAAGGGGAGGCGGCCACCACTCATTGAACCATTCCTGGACAGTGAGTGGCAATTCCCCTCCCTTAATGAAGGTGACTTTCTGTAGACTATCCACTTTTGTGCCGTTTTTGTTGACCTAGAAGTTGTCTGAAATAATAATACATTCACTTCCGTCTTCAGAAAGCCAGCTAGGACACCTACAGAACGGCCAGCAGTTAATTACCCATGGTAGCTATGCATTTCTTTTTATGCCAGAAACGAGTATGGCTAATGGGTAGTCTTTCAGTATGGCAAGTGCTTCATGTGAATTCACTGTATACTATTTTTCAGACTCTCCCCCGCCATGTCATCACTTACATGGTAAGCTTGTTAAAATCTTTGCACAAAACCCCTTAACAACCAAAATTTAGCGCAGAAATTAATTTAAGGCGCACCTTGTAATAATCTAAATTTTGCTCTCCTATATTTCAGCCACACCTTTGCCACCACAACAGGGGAACAGCCAGGGAAACAGCCAGTTGCTGCGTAGTGAGTCCACAACTTGTATTAATCCAAAATAAGCTTAAAGGAATAGGCCACCCCCAGATGAAATTTTGTCTGTCCCCGCAGTCCCTAGAGTTGGATAAGTGGGCAGAAGCGTTTTGTGGCAGACCCAGCCATTGTCCGAATCTGGCAGCGCTGACCGTAGTAGCTTAGCTTAGCATAGTTGCTGTAATCTAGAGTTGCCAACTAGCACACTGTGGCAAAACTGAATCATTTCACTTGTTTTTTTTTTTTGTAATTACGTCTTGTGACCTGTGCAGTCAGATCGAGTACAAATGACAACAGTGTAATTGCTTCATGTTAAGTCTACCTGTGCCGTGTGGTGAGTCCACAACTACAGTATGTTATCACTACTCATACGTGACCAGCAATGTGAAATAAACGTCCTAATGTTTGGTGTAACTTAACAGACATGGGCATCAGCACTGTCATTTCCCTCCTTAACCACCTGAGGGAGGACAACAGGCAGCTGAAGGAGGAAGTAGGGAGGTTGGCCCAAAAGGTCAGGGCCATGAGGAGAGAGATGGGGAGACAAGAGACACCCCAGACATCTCCCCTATTCCCGCTTCCACTCTCTACAATGGAGGAGTTCAAGGCAGCAGAGGCCCTACTGAAACCAAATGGGACACAAAGGCAGGTAATGGTAGTTATTGAGTCTTACCTTATCTTTAGTCATCTGCAACACCTGTAAAAAGAAACAAATACTTAGTCTCATTGTGAATCATTGATAAATGCTAAATAATTTCTTATTGTTGTCTTTCATGCTACACGTTGTTCTATCAGGTATCAACATTAGCACTTTGTGGAGGTACGGAGGCAGGGGCCATAGTGAGGCGGATGCTGCGGACCCTCCTCTCAAACGGCTTGGCAAGCCAGTTTAATTGGGCAGGGAAAGGAGAGAAGACTGCCTTTAAACACACCAACGTGCATGATGTCCTGTTTGGTAGGTTATGTACATGCACACAGCATTAATGCACAAAATAGCCTAGTTTAAAACTAACACTACTTCTGATCGTTATTTGAAAACCAACTGCAACATTATGAGTAGTAAGACCTTCAGTCATACTTTTAGAAGGAGATCGGAGCAGGTGAGCTTACATAGTATAGTTCATGAAAGGACGTGGCTGGAACAAACAAAATATGTTAAAACCTCAATATAACCTCAATATAACCGAGGCAATTCTCTGCTCAATAACTTCAGGAGGATTTCTGATGCTGTATAACCAATAGACAGAACAATCAGTATCATAGGCCTGTTCTAGATCTGACACTGCAGCACAAGATGCAACATCATTGACAAAGATTTTGGAGACAGCATTAGCTTAAAATCACTTTAGGTACAGGTCTTGTGCTTTAAATATTTGTGAATGCAGAATATATTGTAAATGCATTGGTGCTAAACAAAAAATAGGTAAAACTAGGCCTATACTACACTTACCCAGAAGACAAACATATTGTTAAAGATACAATGGATTAAAAAAAGATTATGAAACTCACCCGGTAAAGAAACAGGTGTACCAGGGGATGCCAGGCTGGCTGACTGCCTGGCGCGAGTCAACTCGGTAGTGGCGTAGTTCCATTTCCGCTTTCAGTCAACGGCGAAATACTTTTATCACGTTTCAATTGACCCTTCCGCGTGGCTCCTCCCCCCATAGCAACTGTTGCTATGTAAGTCAAGCTTGTCAGTCTTCCTGCCTTTCGCCATTGAAATGAATTGAGGGGTGACATGCTTTCAACTTCATCAACTACAGATGGCCTCCTTTCTCAATGCTCATTTCACTCGCACAAGCCGAGATTCATGCAGTCCTGTGAAATGTCATTACCACTGCCGCCGCTAGGGACAGCATAGGACCACAAAGGTTTACGCTGAAGTAAAGATCTCTCTTCCGAGGTTGACCCACCCACAGCAAAACTTGCAGTATTTAGTTGACTGTAAAAGTGCCATTATCTCGTAATCCTGCGGTTCAGTTGCAGTGAAATTAAATCGATGTGCAGAAATAGTGACAATACAGCTGTCAAAACATTTAAAAAGCAAAGTCACGTCATCTTCTTTTCCTTGTTAAAACCGTATGCCATGACTTCAAAGTTGAACAATTTCAGCAGTATTATCGTCATTTCTACAAACCGATTGAGTTTTCCCAGCACAACTGTAATATATTT
This sequence comes from Coilia nasus, assembly GCA_027475355.1. Classification (NCBI taxonomy): domain Eukaryota; kingdom Metazoa; phylum Chordata; class Actinopteri; order Clupeiformes; family Engraulidae; genus Coilia; species Coilia nasus. The sequence goes on along the minus strand of CM050214.1, from coordinate 37,892,767 downwards.
GCAAGTTGGCCATGAACTGGAACATTTACCACGTTAACATCGGAAATGTTTGGTTTGTGACACACACGAGGTACTGATATCGGTGAGAGCCTATTCAGACGTGGTCTCGTGGCTAAGGAGTTGATCTTTAGTTTGGGGAATCTATCATGTTAAAACATACTGCTATCGTGCATTTCTCTGTCAAAACATGTATCATACAGTTTTGCAATTTCTGCATAATATCCAAGAGATTCGGACATTTGCCAAGAAAATGCTGAGCTTATTTCGCTCAACATACCGTACCTGTCCGAGAAGACATTCTCACTTTTGAACTTTATCAAGAACCGTGTGAGGACAAGACTGGGCTCATTTCCACCGCCTTGTTCAGCGCATAGCCATGTTCAGCGCTTGGGCGTATACAATAGGTTTGTATAGGGACAGAATACGCTCAGAACACGCTTGCGGTGGAAATGGTCTAATCTGTTAACGCGCATCCTAAACGAATACGGACAGAATACTGCCACGCGCTGAACACACAGAGGGCCCTATCATGCCGCGGCGCACTGTGCATTCGCGACGTGCGCATGGTGTCATTACTATTCTGTACCAGCGCACCGTTCATTTTTTCAGGCAAAAAATCACGTTGTCTAGATAGCAGATGACACTGCGCCATCACGGGTGTGTCAGCGAAAAGAAGAGGTGTGGTCTAGCACAAAGCGTGCCAGATGCTATTATAAGGACGCAAAAATTAAATCCGCCAGTGGCCAACAAAACCATGGTCTGTCGTCAGTTGCGCATTGCTGGAAAGCTATTTTATGGGCGCACAACGCTTTGGGATATAACGAGAGGGATCCCCCTCTTGATGAGTCGCTGTTAGGGGACGATAGCTATCCACTAAAGGCGTGGTTATTAACACATACATCATGCCAACAACAGGGCTTAAAACGTCTTCAAGCTCCAAAAAGATGTCCAATTGCATACGACTACGAATCTGATTATTTACTAAGTGCAACGACAAAAACACTGATGCATATTTTGCAATAATGCACATTTATTGAGCAATCAGTTTTTTTTTAATAAACATACACACATTGTTCATAACCAAAGGGAAACAGTAAGTGTAAAAAACAGACTTAAATATCCATCCCGGAAGATTAACTGCTCATGCATGAGCAGATCGGTCTTCAAAGAAAAACGCTCCTGATGGGAAACACGCCATCGTAATAGCAACAAGCCATGGACAAAGCGCGGCTGGCTTTTAAAGGGAATGAGAGTATAAACTCTGATTTGTTTATTGCATGTTACGCCCCGAACACACCTATGATTAATTAGGTAACTTAGGGCCAACCCTTTTGAACCATGCGCCAGGCGCAATGTTCACTTTTCCCGTCGATAAAATAGCATATTGTCTCGGGAACGCCCCCAAAGCAACTTGCGCGACAGACTTTAGACAATGCACATATGATCGTGAAAATAGAGAGAGAAAATACAGAGAGTGCGGTGGAAATAAGCCCTAAGTGACTCTCACGTGCGTGGCATCTTACGCATCAAAACCACTGCGTTTGAGCTTGACTTTGACTTTTTTTTGCTGCAATCGAAATCTCAGTACCACCCATCCATCCACACCATAGACATACTATACATAGACAGAGCATGGTGCGTTACTGCCAATAGGCGCTGACGAGACGCGGAGCCGCTATCTTGGAGCGGGGATACGCTCCATTCAGCTTAATCCGTTTGACAGGACAAATGAACTGTTAGCGCATTTTATTAACAGTACCTCGCTAAACACCACTATTTTTAAACTGGCTGCATCGCTAGTAGGTTATAGTAGGCTATAACAAAGGCTTCTTGAAGGCTTTCATTATTCTTAATTAGGCTAATTAAAGAGCAACTGTCGCTGCTTCCAAATCCCCTCAGTAACAACACACATTGATAAAAACATATGACATGTGACAACTGCGAATAATTAAGCAGTTGTCTCAAGTTTATTTGCAGCCCCTTCTATTTTTTTAATTTCCTGCTCCGTATAGGCTATAGCTTGGTGGGTTAATTTAAAGACATCACTCACAACAGCGTCAAACTTTTACAATCAGGTTGTTGTGGGATAAATCGCCTGCAGTGTAGGCTTGGTGCAACTGTTTCTACCTTCTAACATTGAACTACAGGCTGTTTTTTGTATATATCGCTAGTTCAGCCCAAGACTTTTCGTCATGCTTATTAAATAAATCTGTCACTGCATCCGACCCACCTAAACGACAACACAGCCTATTGCTAAAATCAACATACACCTGTTTAATGTAGCCTCAATCAGTGATTCTGGTCGCCAAATTATTTTTAGCATGTTATTTCACCAGGTGAAACTAAGAACAAAATACAATTCAAATCTGTTTTTTTTTTTTATTCATAGGCGCTGTTAGTGTTCAGCTTATAGAGAGGGCCGTGGTGCAAAAGAAGGGCAACTTACGGCGCATAGAGGGACTGACAAATGACAGATAAATGCATGTTTGTTTATATTACCTTTGTATTTATTGGTTAAACATGGCTATGTCATTAGTCTGTGTGTATTAAAATGAATTTAGACAGCGATTCACGGCTTCTTGTATGCTACAGTTTTGGTTAGCGGTTCAACGTTCTGTTTCGAAAAGTTGAGACGGTGGGCTTGGGCGCGCTGGCTGCCAAACGACTCGTTTTATGTACAGTCTGCTCTCCACTCTCGCATAGTCATAATGTGGGGGAAAAATCATTAAAAAAATGTTCTGGGCCACATTCATGGTATTAAAAAAAGACAAGAGGGAAAGAGAAAGTGGCAGATAGAATAAGGAAGAAGTTGTGCGCTTGGAAACACTGTGCAGGTATAGGATGCATAACTTCTCTGACAGTTTGAGGGCAGCGTTGGTTGACTAACGTTGCTTTTCCATAAGGTTACAATTGAGTTGCTAAACTACTTTACGTTGCGTTTTAGTTTGCTAACTAACACTGGCTGAAGTGTTTTGTAGATATTGTTGCAATAGTCCTTGTTCAAACGTTTGACGTCGTTCGTGTTGTCTTTCTGCATTCCATCCACCTGCTATAATTATAGCTTCATATTGAAGTTAGCACAACAAGCAAAACTACTATTGTGCTGTTGTTCAGTATGTAGCACCATGTCATCCTAGTTCTCGTTTGAAATTTGTTTTAATAAATGTTCATTGTTAACATTACATTCGGTGTGGTCTCCCTTACGTTATCTCCGCTCTGAGCCAATTGGGCATAACAATACATTAGATATCTATATATAAACACCTGAGCGCTTTTATATCAGCTGAAACCACCAATCTCTTTCAATGCATAGAGAGTAAAGACAAATTCTATCTTACCCAACAACATTAATATTTGAATATTGTTAGTTGAATGACTCATTCATGATCACAAATAGGCTTCGCTGTATTGCTTAGACAGTCTGATCCCCGCTCCAAGATGGCGGCCGTATTTCTCGTGTCCCAGCAACCAATGCTCTGTCTATGTATAGTATGTCTATGGGTGAAACTACTGATGAAGCCCATCCCCCTTCACACACACACACAAACAGGCGAACAGTCTCGGCATTCAAACGAAGAATCTCCGCGTTCAAGATCCAGATCCGTGTTTACAGACGCTGGACGGATCCGTGTACCAGATCAAAGCCAGTTTCATTTTTGCCTTATGTTCGACATTAATATGTTTCATTTAAATTTAAATAACTATTAAAGTAATATTGGATGTGGTTATACCATCCTTATATTCAACAGTCAGAAGCAACAGAACCATACATGCGCATATGAAAGTGTGAAGTAGCCTTTAATTTAAAGTCTTGCATTGGTGATGGTCTGCAGTTTTAAAAGAAAATGTACATGGGTCAGATGCAGTGACAGTTGCCCTTTAATAAGCATAACATACTATACGGAACTCTTAGTTGGGCTGAACTGGCGATATACAAAAAAAAACAGCCTGTAGTTCGTCAGAAAGAAGAAACAGTTATGTGTTACATAATTTGAGGAAAAAACAAAGTCATGTTACGCGTAAAAAATGTTTTTCCAAATAACTAAATGTGATGTGTGCGGTTGATTTTTGCGTGTTGTCCGGATATATTCATTGATTTCATCAGTGCAGTCCTTAACATGTTTTACATTTTTAATAAAGTGCATGTCAGTGTGCACAGACGGTGCTGGGGCAATGCTTTTCCTCACAGAGCACATTGTGTACCTTAATGATGAAGTGCAGGCCTTTGCAAGAAAACTGGTGCATTGGAAAAAAAGAGTGGAAATTGGACGCACTGACATGTTTTCAGATATGGAGGAATTTATGGAGGAAAATGCATTGAGTGTTAACGGCATCAAGGCGTCTGTTACTGTTCACCTTCAGTGCCTTTCAGATCACTTCCGTAGGTATTTTCCAGAAGGAGATGCTCCTGACCTGTCCTGAAGGTCTCGACGGCATCCAACATGGCGGACCGAATGTCTCGAAATCCTCGATCATTGTAAATACTGTATCTCCGTTGTTTGGCGTTGTATCCCTCAGATTTTACAAAACGAGGTGAGAAATATACAGTGTAGAATCTAAAAATCCCGTTGTTGTAGCAAAACAATTGATCTAGGAGGATATTTGCAACTCGTTTGGCAGTTTGGCTTAAGCGACTCATGCTGTGACGTACCTTCAAGTACCTCCAAATTCCGTAAGCTAGGAGCTGCTTCTGTGGTGCTGTTGGTAGAGCGCAGGTCATGCACACCTGTGTTTGTAGATAGTACTCTGGTTCCAATCCGAGATGATGCATAATTTAAATGCTACATGAAATTGTTGACATTCTCAACTGCCACGTTACTTTTCTTAACGTAGTTTCAGGGTGAACGTGTCTCCCCTGTTGCGTATTAACATAGTGTGTCCAATTTATGCCAGCCTGCATATTCTTGGGCTTGTGTTCATACACTTCAAATTGCAGGTCGCCAAGGTGAAAATAAACTTCCAGCTCCTCCGTCATTACGTACATTGTAAACAATAAACCTAATGTTGATAGCGTGTAGCATACTGGCACATGCATCTACAGATGGCACATCGCCTGGTGTCTATGCAAAATAGCATTTTGAAAGCTATTTTAATCAGGCTAGCTGTGATGGCTCGTAGTAGGCCTATATGTGATTTAAATAAAATAAAAGCATTGTATAGACTTTGTCTTCCACATGACTTCAAAGTCAGGGAGATTTCCTATAGCTTAATGTATTGCCTAGAACTAGGCTGCTTATGAGACGTGCATAGTCACAACTCATCTGTGTTCATATCCAGAGGACTGCGTCATTCAATAAACAATGTTAAAGTTTATTTAATCACTGAAATGTCTTGCAAATCTGTCACTAGGCTATATTACAAATGAACACTAAGCCAGCAGTAGGGTTCAGTGATACTTTCCACCGTTAGATTTATTCAGTTTCTATTGTTTATTTCCCAGTTATTCCCGACATCATGTGAAATAGCCTATTATTAGGCGATAAATAATCGGCTACATAATTAGTCATCTGTTAAATTCCGTTCACAAGGTCATAGCCTGCTTTGGATTGTTTCTCTTTGCTTCCGACAATGCACGAGCATGTCCGAACACATCTGGAAACCATTGTGGTTTGGACTATATTGGTTCAAACCAACTTGGTTCAGACTATGAAGGTACGACAGTGTTTGGGACACAGTCGCACTTTGGTTGTTGGTTAGCTCAACGGTGCATCGTACCATGTTGGTTTAAAGCTAAGTTGGTTGGTTGTTTGGGAAACGCACCCCTGGAGAGCTGTGGTTGCAAACCTCGCTAGTTACCAACGTGGTTGCGAATGTTCGTGTTTTGGGAAACGCCTGTGTCGGTCGCACAATGTTGGGACTATGTTGGTTCAAACTATGTTGGTTCACACGAACGAAGGTTTTGAGAAACACTTGCGTCGCACCTACATAGTTTGAACCAAGTAAGTTGCTAACAACGTTAGCAACTATGCTTTTGGGAAACGCACACCAGGAAGACAGATAGGCCGCGCAGATGTTCTCCTCCTCATCGGAAAACGCAACGAAAAATATATTCCACACAAAAATGGCAAAAAGACAAAAAGAAAACGGACACTTGTGTTGGTGGTATACCAGCAAAAAATACAAAAACCAAATACCAAAAATACGTCGATCTCGCTGGATCCGAGGATGCTGTACGCTCCCCTCTGCAAGGTAGGTAAAACTTTTTTTCCGAGCCCGTCCTCTTTCTGGAGACGCGCTTTCATTAACGTCCAGAGTTATCTCCCCAGTCGTTGTTTTGGCTAAATTACAATATATGTTTAAAACAAACAAAGGAGACAGATTCTAAACTTAAATAAGGCTGCAGTTTGACCAGGGGTGTCACTAGTCCTATTACTGTACTGGGGCACAACTGGGGCACAGATAATCAATGCGCAAAGCAAAAAAAAATTTAGCACTTATTTATCATAAAAAATAAGTATATCATAAAATAAATAGTACTTCAAACTAAACAATCATATCAGATTATGTTGATATGCTCATCAAACATCGTAGATGTAAGATGACAATCTCCAGAAACCGAGTGTGGGAGCTCACAGTGCTCACAGTGCTACCACCTGTCGGTACTCCAGACGTTGCCTTCCGGTGAGGGTGTTGACTTTTAGGAAACGGAAATACGTCAGGGGTCCTTTCTAAAATGTATGAAGTGTCGCGCTAAATGGGATGACGATTGCTGTGGATGATTGAAAATCCAGCACCACGAACAAATATAAATGTGAGTATCTGTCTTGTAACTAAAGTTTGAAATGTTACAAATGTTAGTGATGTGTTTTTCATACACGTATGTAATAATTGTTTGCTGTTGTGGTGTAACGAAATAAATCGCCGTAGTGTTAGCTAACTAGCTGCTTAGCAAGCTATGTTCCTCCAATCACTTGTATAGGTCGTCAGATAGTATTTAGCATTTGCTGTCGTAACTTTAATTAGTTATGCCATAGACGTGTGTCGTGGCACTTTTTTTCAACAAATAATTTTACAGATAATCATGTATTAATTATGTATTATGTAAGCACTTTTTGCACATAGGTTTAAGTTCTTCACCATGTTTAGATGAGACCGATATATTATAAATTGAGTAGGCTATTTGTTGTAGCTCAGCTTTTATAGACAGTATTTGTGAATTAATGGCTAAAGAAATGAAGAAAAGGCACCACAGTGTTGTGTTATATCATGCTGATGCATATAACAAAGTGTCAGTACATTCTTTTTTACCTCTTTTCTTTCAACCATGCTGGCAGATCATCAAAATCCGGCATACACCTGTGCAGCGATGGACGTGATATCAGGTAAAACATGTTTTTTCTTTTTTCAACGAGTAGCTTCGTAGTCCAACTACTACTTTGGTAATGTGAGTGGAAGTCACGCAAGCCATAGATAACTAGCTAGTAAGATATTGCCTTCACATCATCTGCGAAATTTGCATTTCTTGACTGTACGTTCTTAAATGCATGTGTGCATTTGACGATGCATTCATGTTTTGAATCCTTTTATATGCATTATTAATTGAATCGGGCATTAACATCCAACTGAGTTTGTTCACATGGAGCAGAATTAGATATGCCCTCCCCAATTCCTTATTTTATGTCAGGTTCGTGTTCTCTGTAAAACTGCACCTTTGAGTACATGTTTGCATTTTACAAGGATACAAGGAGTTTTATTTGTCACATGCATAGACATACTGGGTAGTAGGACATGCAGTGAAACTGTTGATTGTGAGTCTAGACTGTGCATGGGGAGTGGGGAGTAAAGTGCGTAGAATGCATTTGGGGGGGATGACTACCATAAGAAGGGCAGAGGTAGAAAAAAGGTGAAGGGGGGCGGGATAAAGTGCAGTTATGGTTGGAAGGAAGGACTGGCTGTGGTGGCAGATGACGGGCTGTGGTTTGGGGGTTGCACTGCGTGTGCAGCTGACAGCGCTGAGATGGGGTTGGACAAACGTGCGTGGAGAGGGCTGGGGAGCAAAGATATGTGCTGTGTGTGTGTGGGAGGGGGGTTTGAGCCGTGAGGGCTGTGACTTCTGTGCTGTGTGTGGGGGGGGGGGGGGGGGGGGTGGAGGGAGGTGGCATGAGGTGGGCAGCAAGACTATATACTGTGTGCTGTATGTGTGCGGGGGTGGGGGGGCTGTGAGTGAGGGGGGGGGGGCAGTGAGGGTGACGCAAGCTCTGTGTGTGGTGGGGGGGGGGCTTGAGCTGCGAGGGCTGTCCTGTGTGTATGTGTGTGTGGCTGTATCTTGTGTGCTGTGTGTGTGGGGAGGTGGTAGGAGGCAGCAAGGCTATATGCTGTGTGCAGTGTGTGATGGGGGGGGCAGTAAGGGTGGCGCAAGCCCTGTTGGGGGGGGGGCTGTGTGTGAGGGGGGGCATGAGTTGGGGGCGAAAGGGCTGTATTCTGCATGCTTAGTGTGTGTGTGGGGTGAGTGGGCCTTGAGCCGTGAGGGCTGAGTCCTATGTGCTGTGTGTGTGTGTGTGTGTGCGGGGGGGTTTTGTTGGTGTGAGGGCTGTGTGTGAGGGAGGCTACGTAGGACTGTGTTTTAAGGGTTACAGTGAGGATTGTGGTTTGGTTGTGGCATAGGTAGTTCCCACGGTCACGTCCCTCCTCTGTAAGTTTAGGTGTTTTTTTTTTTTGCTTGCTCATCTTCAATGTACAGTAGCGTGGGGGTGGGGTTTTCCCACGCTGGGACCCTTAACCTTCAGGTTGCCCCCTGGTCTTCCTCTTTTGCAAATGTCCGGGGGGCAGAGGTACATGGTGTCTTCTTACTATGCATTGTTTTTGTTTTGTTGTTTGGTTTATTTGCTTAGTACATTGGGGTATTGTTCCGATAAACTGTGCACAGCATGCACGAGTTCCGCTGTGCATTTGCCCAGGTATAGTAAGCTGGTGCATATCGTGGTGTTTTTACACACTGCAGCCTGTTAGCGTGGCTGCTAGTGGAGTAGCCTGTTGGCTAAGTTTGTCAGACACTCTGTGCAAAAGTTGAAATGTGGTCTACCTGCGTTTGGCGCCTGGCTCGCTCCGTGTCTGATTTTGTGTTGTTTTGTTTTCTTTCACTATCAGGTATGCCACTATTTTGTTTTCTTGAAATTACACTTGTATAAAATATGCACTCATGTCGCACATTTTTTTTTTTGCTTTTGTTGTTTGACGACTGGTAAGGCGTCTGGCTTGCTGCTGATATACAGGGGTGGCCCAAAAAACTGAACCACATTTGAAAGGATTATATTCCCTCAATCTGTCAGGCTACCAATGTCAGAAACCATGACATTGAAGCACATTCAGTAAAGATGTTGTCAGAGATGGAGAACACACTAAACACCTTGATGTGCCCATAAAAAAACACAACTCCATAAAATCAGAATTTGGACATGTCACTAACCATTAGGCCACAGCAACCACATCTTGTTCACTCTTTTATGCAATATTTCCTTTTGTTTATGAAAGCCCCCCCCCCCCTTTTTTTTAAACAGTGCAACAAAACTACAAAAATAAATGGGTTGTGGTGTCATTCAATGGACACAACACCAAGTGCAGGAGCGGAGGGGGGAGATGGATAAACTACCTTTGTTACATGCATCATCTCATACAGGTGAGTACACCCTTCACATTTTAACAAAAATGTTTGGGACAATACTACACAAATGAAACTTGGATATGTTTTTGAGTTAGTGTAAAGTATCATGTGGTAAAATATTTTGTGTAAGCACCATTGTTATGCAACACCTCCTTTATATGACATTCACCAGAGCTGCACAGCTGTTTCTTGATGCTTGGCCCACCAAAGACTTGCCATCACACACCAACTGCTGGGCTCCTATCCTCCTGACCCCTGGTAACTCCTCCAGCACTGTTTTTTGAAGCGTCTTTGCTGTGATGTACTGTAAAGGAATAGTGGTATGTGGTGTCTTGCCAAACTTATTTCTCTGTCTTTCTTCTGTTTTTGTGACACTGTGGCAGTTTGTGTGTGTATGTATTTCTCCGTCGGTTTTAAGTTAACTTTGCTTGCCTTTATTTACAGATGTGGAAAGTTGGGTTGCTTCATGTCAGCAGTGTCAACGGTATACTTTAAAAACTGTGCTCCTGAGAAGTAAGAAGGCTCCAGAGGTGGCCCTGAAGACTCTTCTGGCACAAGGTGGAGCCAGGAAGATTGTAACAGACCAGGGGCGAGAGTTTGATGATGTCTGTCAAGGCTGAGGGCTGTCGAGTTAGGAAATGGGATGAAAGAACGTTGGACTGGCCCTTTCAAGGTATAGTAGTTGTCAGCACAACGACTGCTGTGGTTGATGGTGGAGGTTAACAGCTATTTACTTTCTGAAAAGACATAGGCTACCAGAGATGGAGGGTTTTGCATGTCTGCAAGCAATCTCTTGGTATGTAATGTATGCCAAACACCCACTAGGAATTAGTAGGGTTCAGACGATATCTGTCTGTAGAGCAGCCAAATCATTTTGTGAAAGATACAGATAGGCTGTACAATGTACCTGCAGATGTCCATGCTAAAGTTGAAGAGAACATAACAGTTGCCTAAGAATGGCAAAAGATAGAGTTTCGGTAAAAAACCCAACCAGTTAGGAGCCATCATGTCAGTTAGGGAGATGAGGTTCTTATGACATCCAATAAGAAGGCTGTCAAGTTAGGAAATGAAATGAAGGAACATTGAACTGGGCTGGCCGTTTCAAGGTCATGTCATTGTCAACCAAAGGAGTGGCTACTGTGGTGGATAGTGCAGGACAGTCCAGGCGGCACCAGAAAGTAAGTGTTCCCCATTTGAAGCCGCACTTTTGCCATCAGAGCGTGGCTTCCAAAAGTTTACTTAGCAAGGAAGTGACTGTGCTGGATGATGTCCCTATAGAGGCCAGTGTAGCAGTGGAAGCTGGGAATGGTAAGCATTGGTACTTGTTCAGCACAGCACATCAGTAATATTTCTTGTCATGTGAAATGAACTACACAAAATGTGTTTTCCTACCCTTTCCAAACAGTGTTGTCTTTGCAGGGTTAGGGTAGTAATGCAGGCAGTGCACAGATGTGATTTTTTTTTTTTTTTTGAATGTCACTACCATGTCATTGCTATCAGCACATCATACTGTCACTCAGTGCATCTTAATACTTGGAAAAAGAAAAAAAGATGTTAGATGGGTTTTATTAAGACTGCCTTGTGTCATCTGCGCTTTTAAAATGCAGAGGGCTTACTATTTATAGTATACTATCACATATATTAATCATATCTCCATGGTGTATTATTCTGTTCTCGTCCAGCTACATGATGATGCACTGGGAGCCAAGGTAAGTTATATCTGTCAAAAAAAAAAAAATCGTTCAAAAATCTTCAAATCGTGAAAATAGCACATCACAGAGTGTTTGGTAATGGCCAATATTTCGCTGCTAATCACACACTTAGCTTACGTGAGGATAACTTGCACTAGCAGCTAAGGAGGTTTAGCCTAAAGCCTGTGGAGAGGCGTTTTCAATAATATTCGGTTAATAAGTCCGACATGTTTTAACCTGTTATTTTTGAGCACACCAGCGTGTTTAGTAATGGCTAATATTTCGCTGCTAATCACATACTTCGCTTACATGAGCGTAATTTGCACTTGTATTATGTTAGCAGCTAAGGAGGTTTAACCTAAAGCCTGTAGAGAGGCGTTTTCAATAACTTTCGGTTAATAAGTCCGACATGTTTTAACTTGTTATTTTGTTAGTATTCCTATGGCGTGGTTTAAAATTTGAACTGATGCTGTATTACTAAGAAAAAAAATACGATTGTTTAATGAACAGGAGTTGAAGTGGCTTTCAAACGCGACACAGCAAAGGTAAGGACCTCTGGTGGACAGTTGACGTATTTCAACCAATCACATTGTTTAAATTATTTCCGTTTCCTAAAAGTCAACACTCTCACCGGAAGGCAACGTCTGGAGTACCGACAGCACCCATAGTATGTCTTCTTCTTCTGCTTCTTCTTTGTCTTTTATTGGCGGTTGGCAAGCAACTGGTTGGTGTGCATTACCGCCACCTTCTGAAATGGAGTGTGGGTCTGGATTAACTACGCTACTCTGCAAAAGCAAAAAAATAAATAAATATATAAATAAATATATAATATATTTATAATATATAATAAGGAAGGGGGTTGACTTAAAGTCTCCACAGAAGACCAGTTTCTCTTATGAAATTAAATAAGTAACTGAAACATGGCTCTCCTGTCTGCCTTATGAGTATTTCTTTTAGCTTTAGGGGTACTTTCTCTCCTTCAAGACATCTGGTTAGCTCCTGTCTCTCCCACAGATGTTTAGTACACGTTTCTATTACATGCTCAGGAGTTTCAAGGCTATTACAATCACTGCACTTTCCATCAGCATGTTTCTTCAATAAAAACAATGTGCAGTTCAGGCCTGTGTGACCAACTCTCATTCTTGAAATTATGTCCTCTTCCTGCGTGCTTCTGTGTGTACTTCTGCCCCATCCCACTGTCTTCTGCATACTATAAAGATGTCTTCCAGTCTGTCCACTGTCCCACAGTTCTTGCCACTTTTGCATTAGTTTGACTTTGACTATACACTTCAGTTCTGCTTTACTATACTTAATATGCATGTCTACGCTTAGGTGTTCTAAGCTTTCTTGGCATGCTGATCTGCCAGTTCGTTCCCTGTGACTCCAATGTGTGCTGGCACCCACAAAACAGTCACACTGATTCCTGACCTCTGCAGCCTGCTTGCCATCTGAGCTATATCTATCACAATATTTTGCCTTGACTGTGATTGTACATTCCCAATGCTGTACAGTGCTGATGTTGAATCTGAAGCAATTACTACGTTCTCAGGACTTTAACTTTAACTTTGGGATAACAAATGCGGCCCCCACTTGTTTACCTGTCTTAGATGCATCTGTATATAGAATTGTTCTATCCCCATAAAAATTCTGCACATACCACTCAACATAGTGCCTGCCTACTTCTGTGTCCTCTCTGGCCTCCAGGAGGCCAGGATCGATCGAAGGCAACTCTAGAGTCCACAAAGGAGTTGTAGACCATGGTACCGTTGTTAGTTCACTGATCCCTGTTTCTCTCGCTTTCCCTCCAATAACCCAGCCAAAGCTTCTCACTCTGTCATCACCTCTCTCCTGACATGTCTGCAATGAGTGTAGGCCTATGTGGCCTTCCTGGTGCCCCATAAGGTTAGCCCAGTAAGCCAATGACAACTGATGCCTACGTAAATACAGAGGCATCTCCCCCAACTCCACCTGCATGGCTGCCCCATAGTATGTCTATGAAGGCACCTGTATAAATAAGATAGGGTGCGCTACACTGAGAATATCGGTCGGCTAACTTAAAGACGTACCCCACCTCCTTACCATATTATACAGTGGACTAAACACATTTACTTACACTTACAGCACTACAATTATGATACATAAACATTATATGTAATGAGTGCTTATTTTTGTAGAACTATTAATTCCCTGTTTTTTTCAAAGGGACACTTATATTAATGTGAGGATGTCACAGTGTCGTGACCGCATTACCACCTCGAACATGCATTAACTTTCTGATATCCGAACATGTGTCATCCATTATCCCTTACATAACAACCAGTTGTACGCTGATGTGCTTAATGTAAAACACTATGATGAATGGAAAACACTTCTTCTCTATTCATCATTATGACAACAGAAGAATTTACTGTAGCCTATACAGTAATATATATATATATATATAGTAATGTGCAAAAGTTTTAGGCAGGGGTGATTGCCTTCAAAAATGGAAGTGTTAATCATTTATGTTCATCGATTAACAAAATGGTGTGACTAAACAAAAGAAAAACCTAAATCAAATCAATAATTGGTGTGACCACCCTTTGCCTTCAAAAGAGCATCAATTCTTCTAGGTATACCTGCAAATACCTAGAGTTTTTGCAGGAACTCGGCTGGTAGCTTGGCCTGAACATCTCGAAGAACTAACCACAGATCTTCGGTGGATGTAGGCTTCCTGATATATATAACCAATTTGGTGTAATTGGTTGATCAAACACATGACTATAATCCTGCAAAATCCCTGACTTTTTGTGCACCCCTGTGCAAATTAAATTAGAATCAAAATTGAAATCAACCAAATTATTTAGTTCTTTTATTGTTTATCTCCCTCCATATTCTACATTCCCCAACCCAATCGAAGATTTTTTTCTGCCTGCGTTTTCACCATGATATTTAGGGCCCGAGCACCGTTTTTTTTTTTTTTTTGAGGTGGTTGTCATGTACGAAAACCCATGAAATTTGGCACACTCATCAGAAATTTCCCCCACTACTCAGAGACAAAGACCCAGCCACTGATGGGGCCCAGGGACACTAGAGCGCGGACCCTGTCGTTAGGTTCGTGGTTGGCATACAGTTTGAGGTGCATGTACGAAATATTGGAGGGCTGTGTATCTCACTAAGACGACGACAAAAAAAGTCGATACAATGCCATGGCCATGCCCAACAGGAAGGGAGATATTTGGACTTTTGTGTCATATGCCATACAGTGGAATTTAACGTACTTGTCCTAAACCGTACATCAGATTTGTGTCAGTTTTGGTATACATGATCTCAATATGTTTAGATGTTAAGTTGCAAAAGGATTTTTGATGTTGTAAGATAATGAAATAACAGTTTAATGAACGTAAGTATCCATTTATAAGAATAATCTCATAAATTCATTATGCACTGTTTGCCAACAGTGACACTAAACAGGTTTTTGTGTACAGTGGCTACAGATATATCTATGCAAGTAAAATGGCAGTCTGGTATAGCACCACCATGTGGATGAAGTCTTTGAAGATGTGGTATAGCTACATGGTACATTAGATAGACACGCGAGTGTTCGCTCCCTCGCTCCATCGCTCAAAGTTGAACCAGACAGCTCCACTCTAAGACCGCTCTCCGCTCACCTAAAATTTCATTCCGCTCCGGTGAAATCGCTCCACGCTCGCTCAAATGAGGGAGCAATGGCTAACATTTTCCACCGAATTGCATCTGGGACACGCTGCCCGATGTGGCCTGAACTAACGCGCAGCGTCTTTGTTAGCCTGTTGATTGAAACCCTTTAAACTTCTTTTCCAAAAATCATGTAACAGATACAAATAATTTCATTGTGTGATCAACAACTCACATGTGTATCCTCTTAATTGACCCTGTCATAGTATTTTTTATTTACTTTGAGCGTAAGCTGTCATATTTGGCTGAACAGCATATTTTTCTAAAAAAAATACGTTAGGCTACTATTTTAATGAAACACATGGAACAGCACGAATGTACTCCTTAATTATCATAATATTAATAGGCAAAACATGTATTTTGAGGAAATGTAGCCTATCCTATAAAATAAAGAAGTCCCAGCAACCGCAGCATCAACAAAAAATAGAACATATTTATTTGAAATCAACACAAGTGTGAACATCCACGTTTTGAACCAAACTCCATTTCTCAACGATCTCTGTAGGCTAACCTTTGAAGGCACACGTGAGTCTGTGTAGACACGCCCCAGACTCGTGATGAGAGCGGTATCGGAGCAGAACTGGAGCGAAACAGAACCACCACTCGGGCCTTTGGATTAAAATCCGCTCCGCGCTCCGACTATATTTCACACGCTCCGCTTCCTGCTTGCTCCATGCTCCGCTCCGCTCACATGCTCTGATGTGAAGGTGGTGTAGATGTTAAATTGTGAAGGGTTGTCGGGCTGACATTTGCCATTTTTTAATAAATTGGCATCAACCGACATGTATGTCTATTTACACACAGCCATATCCACTGGCAATGTTTTTTTTTCACCACGTGAAGCTTTGGCCTAGGACCCCCCTCAGTAGTCCTTTGACACTGGAGTAAGGGTCAAAGATTCTGGTATTTCAAAGTAGTGTGGTCATATATTTTTACTAAATGTTACTAGTAAACTATGAAATATTGTTTCACTTGGTGACTGGCATAATGCATCTTGTAGTTGAAGGTTTGCTTAGTTGCACTCAAAGGATTGTTGTCAGAAACTATCAGCAGCTAGCTTTCTTGCTAGCATATTAGCCCCAATGTTGTACATTTTGTTTTATTTTACCTGTTTCGGAGTTAGAGAATTTCACTCTGTGCATGGAGTGGAGAAGACTGTAGCTTTCACAAACACCGCAGCGTGACTCTTTGCCTCGGAGACAGCTGTTGAAGTGCAGCCCACAACGGCGTGACATTTGTAACTTCAGAAGCATGCCTTGATGACAATAGGTGGGTTTCCATCAAACTTCTTTGCATTAATTCAGTTTAGTAATATGTACATCTGCATGAGACTGTTAGAAATCAGTAAGGGTTTAGCACTGTTCTTCTATAAGGTTGTGCATGATGATCAGTGGCGTAGTGTGGATAATCATGCAGGGAAACAAGCAACATAACTCAGGCGAACTAACTTGCATTTTCAAAGTTCAGAACAATATGACATTGAGCATACAGAATTCTATAATATAACAAGGTCATGGCTGCTTATTTCCTAGGAAAATCCATTCACATTTACACTTGTCAGTGCATATACTGGTAGTTGGTAATAGGCGCCTTTTAATATAATGTAACATTTTATCTGAATACTTTTCGCTGTTCCCCACCGTAGGCCATAAACTCACAGCCGTCTGTAGGACTGTTCAGTTATGTATGTATTCAGCTTTAAAGCTTTGGTGCAAACGCAATTCTCTTCACTCACTACTAGTAACTTGCCCTGGTCTGTCATATAATTTTATTTTAAGTTGTCGGTGATAGGGGAGTTTGGTATAATTTGATTCTGTGAAGGTAAAGGCCTCCTATTAACTGTTTTTTATTAATACTTGGTTCAATAAATTATGTTAGGTTTACAAATGTTGTGCATGCACTTATGTTTAATGTGGCATTTTAGCGTGGGAATGAAGGGGGACACTTCGACATATCTGCCCAATATACTCATACTTTCTGTGCTAGGAAAAACGTGCGTTTTGTGCTTTTTAGAAGTAAATGTTTGACTAAATACTTTTTCAGCCATACCTGAAGTGGGTTATAAAGCTACTTGGCAAACCTGTGCTCACCTGAAAATATATTACAGCTATGTTGTCAACAAATCTGTCAACAGCTAAATACTTATACTAGTTATGAACTTATGCACTGTGTATATTGTTTTAACCCAAAATACCCAAACACACAACAGCAGTGCACACAGTGCTAGCTGCAACACACTGGTTGCAAATCTCCACCATTTCCATACAGACATTAAAGAAACTCAGCTTCCTAACAAAATATAGTCTACTCATCCCCTTCTTATCAACAACCTCACTATTGCGTTTACACTCCAACCTGTTAGCACTCACAGGTACTTGTCTTCCTCCACCTCCTCCACCACCTCCTCCCTGATCCATACTGACTGTCAATACATGTTCTTCCTCCTGAAGTCCATCACCACATCCCTTCTTTTCATAACATTCAACCTCAGGTCACTCAACCCACTCTACAACGTGGTGTCCACCAGTGTCCTGTGCCAAACCTCACCCCAGATGGAAAACATCTCATACTGCCTCTTCAGTACATCCTCAATGGACAGGCATTCCTCAACCACCTGGTGATATTCAGTCACCTTATCAGTACTTCAAAGGTTTTTTCTCAGATGATCTACTTGAATGCATTGTTAATGAAACCAACTTGTACAGTGTTCAAAACAATCCTACCAAGCTGCTACATCTCACAGATGAACTTGAACAGTTATTTGGCACAGTGTTGCACGTCCCTCTTCGGCCTCCCAGCCACCCGTATGTTTTGGAGCCACATTGCACATGTTGCTGATGCGATGCCCCTTGCATGGTGGGAGGCCATCAAAAAATATCTCCATTTCAATGACAACGGTGGTCAGCCCACATAGATATGCTAAACTGTGATGAGCTCTACAAGCTGAAAGATCTTCCAATGCAGGAGACCTTATGTGTGGATGAGCAAATGGTACCATTTAAAGTCAAAAACAGAATTAAGCAGTATCTACCCAAGAAACCGAAGAAGTGGACATACAGAGTTCTCATCCTTTACAGATGAGATGGCATTCCACACAATTTTGAAGTATATGTGGGAAAAGCTGTCCATCCACCTGAGTTACCAGATGTTGGGGAAAGTGGGAACGTGGTATTGCGCTTAGCAGAACCAATTCCAAAAAATACAAATTTCAAGGTGTTCTTCGACAACTGGTTTAGCTCTGTCCTATTGATGCTCGTGTTGGCCCAGCAAGGCATTCAGTCATTCGACCACTGTGTCTATGTGTGATGGGATGCATTTAGATTTTTGCTTACCTGCTGTTTAATGTGTCTTTGTTAGACTGGCAGTCGTGCTGATAAATGCTGATGGGATGACCTCGCTTCTTAAGTGGTCTTCCGTATCTTCTCCTTTCTCTCCCTCATGTGCGAGACGTCTTTATACTTTTGCAATGGCGTTTTTGTCGATAAACCGACAGTAGCACGCTTTTAAACTCCATCAAGAGTAGTTGTCAGCCACGTCTTGACATTCACCCTTCAACCGGAGCCACTGTTGTAGGCCTTTCTGTAAGTATTCCAGTGTGTGGTGGTGAAATGTTGTATCTTCCCGTGCTTCGCAGAAGTAATATGCATACAACACTCGATAATTTGGATTGTTAAGAACTTTATGGTGTGTTTTTCTCGTCGTCAGTACTGCTGTATGAAGCCCTGGGGGCAGCCATCTTGCAGTTTTGTTAACAAAAAGCAGCTATCCGATTAGTGTAGCCCAACCGTGCCACCACTCACGAACCAAAATGTTGACACCATGACGAAGTTAGTTCTGCATTAAATGCCTCGCCGTAAAAATTGGGCAGGATTTTTTGGGGCAAACTTTATGCTGTTAGTTTAACATGACTTGTCCTTTTTTATGAACTAAAGATTGTGTAGTTCCCCGACTGCGGAGCAAGATGAAACAATATAGGCTTCACCTTATGGCCTACCTGCCTCACTTGAAGTTTCAAGTAGGAGTTTTTCAGCTACGAGTAGAGATTTTTCAGACAGACAGACCTGTGCGCTGTGCTGCGCTGCTTTGTAACTAATGAGACTCACACCTTAAAGATTTTCAACATTAAAGTTGCAAGTTTCAAAGTCATCACCAGTTACAGGGTTTCAAACATGGAAAAACACAGAAATACCCAAGGAGAACTCTATTTGAAAACTGTTTTCAACATTTTTCAGATATTCAAAACCTTTTTCGGAGATTCAAACCGCCTTTTCAGTCTTACAAAAATATTTCCAGAGATTCAAACCCTTTATTTAATGTTACAAATAAGACAGCTTTCTGATCCCATACAGAGGTTCAAAAAATAACAACGAAATTACAACGAAATTAAGCAGCAAGTGCACTAAGATGAAATGAAAGTAACACAGTGTCAAGTACACAAAAGAGAGAACAAGGAGGGGGTATATATATATATACCCCCTCCTTGTTCTCTCTTTTTTAGAGAATTGTTAGAGAATGGTTGGATTGTTTAGAGAATTGTTGGATTTGATGAGGAGTCGTGACATTTGAGTGAAATCATGTGATATATAATGATTTTGTGTGTAAGCAGCTGACAAAAACTGTAATTTGTGCAAAGAACAGGGCTTGTGTTTTGACACACTGCGTTTTTTTTTTTTTTTTTTGAAGCCAAAAAGGCTGCTGCTAATTCAGGGTCTGGTATAGGTGAATCTGAGGAGAGCATGGCTAACGCTATTGCCCAAAGTGTGACTGAAAAGATTAGCACCCTTATGGAGCTGAAATTCAACGAGCTTCAGGCTACTCTGAACGGTCTGTCTAATTCCATAGATGATAATAGTAAGAGGTTAACTGAGGCTGAAAACTGCATCTCCGAAAATGAAGACAGGATGAATTCTCTAGAGAGGCCACAAGGTGAACCACAAAAATTCTTTTAGAAATTGAATCTCGCTCCGCAGTCAGGGAACTACACAATCTTTAGTTCATAAAAAAGGAAAACTTGTGTTAAGCTAGCAATAAAAAGTTCGCCCCTGAAAAATCCTGCCCAATTTTTACGACGAGGCATTTAATGCAGAACTAGCTTCGTAATGCCGTAATAACATTTTGGTTCAGGAGTGGTGGCACGCTACACCAATCAGATAGCTGCTTTTTGTTAACAAAACGGCAAGATGGCTGCCCCCAGGGCTTTATACAGCAGTACTGACGACGAGAAAAACACACCATAAAGTCCTTAACAATCCAAATTATCGAGTGGTGTATGCACATTACTTCTGCGAAGCACGGGAAGATACAACATTTCACCACCACACACTGGAATACTTAGAGAAAGGCCTACAACAGTGGCTCCGGTTGAAGGGTGAATGTAAAGACGTGGCTGACAACCACTAACACTCTTGTTGGAGTTTAAAAACGTGCTACTGTGGGTTTATCGACAAAAAACCCATTGTAAAAGTACAAAGACGTCTCGCACATGAGGGAGAGAAAGGACAAGATACGGAAGACCACTTAAGAAGCAAAGCCATCTCATTGGCATTTATCAGCACGACTGCAAATCCAACAAAGAAACATTAACAGCAGGTAAGCAAAAATCAAAAATGCATCCAATCACACACAAAGTCGTTGACTGAAAGGTACAACTATGTGAGAAAGATATGGCAACAAAATCATTGATCATCAAAATCATTTGTTTTTTCTAAGGCCAGAAAGCTACAGAGTTGACGGAAGACCACAGCATTCTTATGCATATCAAAGACAAAGACTGTGCTACTGGAGGTGCAGTATCACAATGTTACAAAGACTAGAACAGAATCATCCACCAAAGGCTGCTTGTAAACCAAGAGGTGCTGAGAATGGGCCAGCTAAAGAAGACTTTAATTGACCTGGTGAAATCAAGTGAAGGTCATGATGCTTCAAACTACAGGTAACTGTACCTCCCACATAGGCGCACACACACCCACATAGCACCACTGTGTGTGTGCGCGTGCGTGTGTGTGAGGGAGACTGAGATAGGGTGACAGGTGGAGGTGTTCATGTTTTTGTTTGGTGTTGTGTGAGACAGGAAGTAATTTAACTCTGCTTCCAATATGATGACAAAGCAGGTCTCTATGTCTTATACTGTATAGGATTTATGAGCTAAATTTGTCTGTCTGTGTGTGAGCCTTTTATTGTTGAATATGCTGTAAATTATGAAGTGTTTTTTATTATGCAGTCTATGTACTAATTTTTAACTAAAAAGCTAAACATAGTGGTTAGAGGTGGTCTTGGGATCGGAGGGTTGCAGGTTCGAATCCCTTTCCAGTAGGAAGAATGTGGGTGGGGGAGTAAACAACTAGTGCTCTCCTGCACCCTCATCCATGGCTGACGTGCCCTTGGGCAAGGCATCTAAGCCCACATTGCTCCAGGGACTGTAACTGAAAGCCTGTAGACAAGTAACTGTAAGTCACTCTGAATAAGAGCGTCAGCTAAGTGTAATGTAACTGCAATGCAATTTGCTTCAGTTTTATTATTTGTCATGTGCAAGGCCAACTTTACACAAAATGTAATGGGCCTGCTTGGAGAAACTGTTTTTACTGTTTTTCCAACAAGGAGAACAGCTGAACAGCTTTGATGGTACTCCTGTCACTTCTAAGGCCTCATTCACACCGCCTTGACCGTATTCAGCACGTAGCCGTGTTCAGCGTATGAGTATTCACTCCGGATATCTCTGCGTATTCAGCGCGGGAGCGGGAAGCCCCATCTTTAAATGCACTTGGCCAATGTCTTTAGGTGCATATAGCCATGTTTCCCTATCTCTCATTTTAGTAAACACAATATGTGTTTCTCTGGTTTTATTTCCTTACAACTACGTTGTTTAGAAAACAGCACTGCACCTATAGTGCAACTTGACACTTTGCTAAGGCCAGTGGAATATTTGACATCGTTCTAAATCATGTAGGCTGATCATTGTCAAAGCCTTTATTCACTCCCGGTACAAGAAAAGCAAACGCATTTTAACCCCTTCCATAAAGTTATGGTAAACTCTACCTCTTTGCCAACAGTCACTTTGCCTACATTGGGTAAATAAATTATTAAATGTAGTGACTTATGGACCTCAGTTTTGCCTAGTGGCTTGTTGACTAGATTTATCAAACCAAGTAGGAAACACTGAATGACAAGAACGAGGTGGCTATTTTTATGACCGCTGCTAGCGAAGCTAGCGAAAGCGGGCATTATAGTGTTGCCGCAACTTTTTTCCTTTTTTTTTTTTTTCAGCAATTTTCCGTCAACGGTTTCCGGGGCACTGGAAGTCAGGGAGACATGAATCTTTGTAGGCATTTAGCCCTTGAACATCTTCAGTGAATAGAAGCTTTTGGCCCCCAAGGGCCACCCCCCCGCTGTGCCAGTGTCCGTCAAAGAGGGGGAGACCGGCAAAAGTTTATGCTGAATAACTCAATGAACGTTTCAACGACATGAAATTTTTGTGATATTTCGGTGTTACAGAGACGTATCGACCCAGGCCATAAACACTCACTTGAAGCATAGCGCCACCTAGTGATAAGGGTATCGATCTCTAAACAGCTTTCTTTTTATGTGTACTAAATTTTGTGACATTTCGTCATAGGGGGCAATGTTTATTGGCGAAACTAGGTGTCAAAAAACAGTTTTTGTTAAATAATTTGTCAACAATTTTGCCCAAGACAACGATTTTGTGTTAGTATGTCAGTGTTACAGAGGCATATCGGCCCAGCCCATAAACACTCACTTGAAGCATAGCGCCACCTAGTGATAAGGGTAAATGCAAAAATTGGGATTTTAAGTTGCTAATATCTTGGACTGAGAAGGTGGGAATTGCACAAAATACGTCATGCACGATCACCACAAAGACCTCTAACATCACAGCACATGCCATACAATTTGGTCCATAGGGGGCGCTGTAATTGTAGAACATGTCAATTTGCCTATTATCTAGAGAATGCTAATGTTTACAACAACTTTTTTTTTTATCATGAAATCTATTGACCCTCACGCATTGAAAGCACTGGTCAATGCCCACTTCCAGCGAAAACAATTTCCGTGAAATTTTAACATTGCGAAAACGAATTTGAACGAACTCGTCATAGGCCGTTCATGTGAATCTCACCAAATTTGGTATATGTCATCTACAGACAATGCTGACAAAAAGTTATCAAAGGATTTATCTTAAGATAAACCATTTCGAAGTTACATGTCAATGAACATTTAACACGTAGCTTAAAATTCTTCAAAAGTCCATATCTTGGCTTTTAATAGCTCAAATTGGTCAAAGTTGACTTGCCATCTCTAAACAACTTTCTTTTCATTTGTACTAAATTTTGTGTCATTTCGTCATAGGGGGTGATGTTTATTGGCGAAACTAGGTGTCAAAAAACAGTTTTTGTTATATAATTCGTCAACAATTTTGCCCAAGACAACCATTTTGTGTTAGTATGTCGGTGTTACAGAGGTGTATCAGCCCAGCCCATAAACACTCACTTGAAGCATAGCACTACCTAGTGATAAGGGTAAATGCAAAAATTGGGATTTTGAGTTGCTAATGTCTTGGACCGAGAAGGTGGGAACTGCACAAAATACGTCATGCATGATCAGCACAAAGACCTCTAACACCACAGCACGTGCCATACAATTTGGTCCATAGGGGGTGCTGTAATTGTACAAAATATCATTTTGCCTATTCCTTTCACAAATCACTCCTACACACTATACAAACACACACAATGTCATTCATTCAAAACCCACATTCATGCCCACTTCCAGAAAATCATTTCTACACAAATTCTCACCTCACAACACTGCTCTACCACACACTCATCATACCAACAGTTCCCACATTTCAATACACTGCGGCGGTCATACCATGTACCGCTATGCGGTACATCTAGTTTATAGCTCGAGTGGCCGACAGCAGACTAGCGATTGATGCTTTTCTTGTATTGAGAATACTCCGAAGAAGAAATCTTCAGCAAAATCTTGCTTCTTCCTATTAAGAACATAAAAGCTAAACCACTATTATACCTACAACATGTTTGACTGGACAGCGTGACAACTTCACAGGTATTTCAGTTTCTGTGTTTATGTAGGCTAGTCAATGCCCTTGTAGTGCAGATCTGATATGATGCCAATATTGATAGCTTTCCAGCGTTTGTTTCATGCAGTTGTAAGCGAATGGTAATATTTTGCAGACAGTCGCAAGGTTTTTGAGGTATTCCCTGTGTCAATACATGCATTGATAGCACAGTTGACATGAATTGTATAGCTGTGCCTATAGCTTTCAATGGGATTTTAGCTTAATACGCTCAGAAAAATAGACTCGGTTTCTATTCTGTAGCTGCTGTAGTCCACGCTCAGAATACGCTCAGAACACGCTTGCGGTGGAAATGGTCTCATCTGTTAACGTGCATTCTAAACGAATACGGACAGAATACGGCCACGCGCTGAATACGCAGAGAGTGCGGTGGAAATGGGCCCTCAGGGCCAGAAATAATGTGCATACAACACTCGATAATTTGGATTGTTGAGGACTTTATGGTGTGTTTTTCTCGTCGTCAGTACTGCTGGATGAAGCCCTGGGGGCTGCCATCTTGCCGTTCTGTTGACAAAAAGCAGCTATCCGATTGGTGTAGCCCCAACCGTGCCACCACTCACGAACCAAAATCTTATTACGCCATGACGAAGCTAGTTCTGCATTAAATGCCTCGCCGTAAAAATCTGGATTTTTCGGGGCAAACTTTTTGCTGTTAGCTTAACACGAGTTTTCCTTTTTTATGAACTAAAGATTGTGTAGTTGCCCGACTGTGGAGCAAGATGAAACGATACAGGCTTCACCTTACGGCCTAAGAACAAAATTGCCCTTCTCGGGAAAAAAAGTGCAGGTCTTATCTGACCGTGCGGAGGATATTGAAAACCGTCGTCGCAGAGACAACATTAGGATTATTGGTATGGCGGAGGGCATCGAGGGGAAACAAGTGGTGAGATTTTTTGAAAACTGGCTTCATGACGTGCTGGAGTCTAAACGTGGGTCCATTAAAGGAGAACTTCGGTGTAAAATGAAAATTGGCATGTTAAAACATCATACCGAGTTGGTATGTGTACTGAGGAGCAAAATTTATTTAGCCTGTTGCATTCAGAGTTTAACTATTTTTTATAGTTTGACCCAGAAGGCTAACAATGGAAGTGGTAGGTGCCCTTAGACGAAGCATAACGACTACGCTATTTTTAAACCATTAAAACAGCTCGAAGAAACTCCACATTCCATTGGTAGTACAACAAAGGCTCTGGCATTCAAAACGAACCACTGAGAATATTGTAAATGTACACAACGTTTATTTAAAAAGCTATTCTTACATGCAGTCGTTTGCAGTTGTTTCTCGTTGCCGCCATGATGAAAGTCCAAACAAGTTGATTGTACTACCTCTCCTCCTATTCTTCCTGCTGTTTCGTGTTCGTCAATCGACCTGTGCAGACTTTCATCATGGCGGCGACGAGAAACTACAGCAAGGTACTGCTTGTCAAAACTGTTTTATTAATAAATGTTGTGTACACTTACAAAGTTCTCAGTGCCTCGTTTTTAATGTCAGGGCCTTTGTTGTACTACCGATGGAGTGTGGAGTTTCTTCGAGCTGTTTTAATGACTTAAAAATAGCGTAGCCATCATGCTTCGTCTAAGGGCACCTACCACTTCCATTGTTAGCCTTCTGAGACAAACGATAAAAAATAGTTACACTCTGAATGCAACAGGCCAAATCAATTTTGCTCCTCCGTACACATACCAACTCGGTATGATGTTTTAACATGCCAATTTTCATTTTACACCGAAGTTCTCCTTTAAGACAGGGCACACAGAGCTCCTGGGCCACGCAAACCAAATTACAACAGGTTGGTAATCATCAAACTCCATAACTACACCGACAAGCAGAGGATTCTCACAGCGGTCAAAGAGAAGGGCGATATCATCTACCAGGGTAGCAAGGTCTATATTCGCCTGCGTCAGTGAGGGAAGCGAGATGCCTGTTCAACAATATCTGCGAGGGGCTTCTCGAGAAGAAGATACAGTTTCAGATGCGCTTCCCAGCTACACTATCCATTGTAGTCCACGGACAAGAACACTCTTTCAAGTCACCCTGGGAAGCTGAGGAGTTTCTCAGCAGGTGTGATTTCCCGATGGTCCCAGCTGGAGAAACAGACTGATGTCTTTGTTGAGGAAGCCTGCTAAATTATTGTTATAAGGACATAGGCCTACTGTTTTTCAAGTTAATTTAGCAGGCCTAGGTTGTGTAGGCTATGCATCTCCAAACTTTTTGAAGTCGATTTAGCTTAATTTTAATGGTTTGATTACTTTGCACTACTGTGACTGTCTGGACGGGAGGGAAGTGGGACACAGCATGCACAAACCAGGAAAGGAGCACAGTTTACAAAGAACACAAAGTACTTGTGCATGTAGGAAGAGCACCTTAGGGAGAAACTATAGCTATTACGCCTACCCCTACACTATCTATAATCAAGTAAATAGTTCAGGCTGTTACTCCCAGGTGTAACACGCACAACTGGACGCTGACTACAGCTAT
This sequence comes from Coilia nasus, assembly GCA_027475355.1. Taxonomy (NCBI): domain Eukaryota; kingdom Metazoa; phylum Chordata; class Actinopteri; order Clupeiformes; family Engraulidae; genus Coilia; species Coilia nasus. The sequence goes on along the minus strand of CM050214.1, from coordinate 37,866,188 downwards.
TCACGCAACCTCATGTGAGCTGTACAGGACAGAGCAGCTGAGGGGATGGCCAACTGGAGCCGTACAGACAGATGCTCAACAAGGGTTAACCTGAACCAGCCGGCTACCGTTACAGTGACTGGGGCTGCTGGGGCCATTTACATGATCCACTCAGCAGCACCTACCTATCGCTTTCCCCCATGGCTTTCACCATGCCAACAACATGCATCTCATCCAGGACCACTGGCAAGCCTTTGCAGTTTCCTCCAACATTTCCTTAACTATTAAAATAAATAAATAAAAATACAAGACACTTGCACGTGTGGGGAGAGCACCCATTGTACCACACTTCAGGCTTTCCTAACTACAGCCATTACAATTATCCATACACTATGTGGGACACATCCTCAGCAGTGTACCTCAGGATCAACGGGTGTTTCGGGCCTTTATTCACTGTACACCCTCCCCTGAGGTGGACCCACTAAAGGTGATAAATCCTTTAGTGTGTGTCCACAGTTCAGCTACCTGCTACCCAAATTTCCAAAATGTACTTCCTCAATTCACTTACAACCACAGTTTACTTCCAAAATTTACTACCTACTGTTCATTACCACCTGTTTGCACGACTTCCAACATTTTACTTACAAAATTAACTACCACCACAATTTACTTCCAAAATGACCTGCTTACTTACTAATTAGGACTTCTTATCGAATATTTGCACTTTACCACCATTTTACCACAAATACTATCACTTTGCAGTCACTAACGCATATGCCATTACACAAAAAATCCTACCAATGCTAGTTCTAAAGACAATTCTACCCACTTACTTAACATTAAGTGTATACACCTCTTGAATCTAATGGTGACTAATGCTCAGTTATAGTAATACAGTAATAATCACATATTGATCCTTTTATGGGTGACTGTTATATAATAATAATAAACTGGCTGTTGCCACTTACCAGTAGGAGAGAACCTCAGAGAACTGACCCGTATCTCTGGCTTAAAGTGGCGAGAGCTCACGATTCTACCCATTGACTTAACATTAAATGTATACACCTCTTGAATCTAATGGTGTCTAATGCTCAGTTATCCCGTGTTCCATACACCGCAAAACCCCGGGAAACTTGGCCACTCTGTATCCCAATACACCGCACGATCCCAGAGAGCCTGATTCTAAGCTGCCCATGTCTGTAATGGCTGCCTCTTCTTCTGTGTTTCTATTGACCCACTAAACGCACCACTGCCATCTGCTGGTCTGGGGTGCCCATCCTTATCTGCACAAACAGCCCTAGGTTGCACTAATCTCCACCACCTTACTAATGTCCTGTGCTGAACCAGTACCCACGCTAACCACTCCCAGCCTCCACTGCTACATTAATAAAATAATAATAATAATAATAATAATAATAATAATAATAATAATAATAATAATAATAATAATAATGACGCAATCACGCAATGCCCTGTTGCATGCGGTCTCTTGCGTGATGCAACAACGCAGTATCACTATACACTATAATGACGTAATGACCCTTCACCGGCCCATTCAAACATGCCAACCCTACTGCTTGCCCCAGGCAGAGACCGCCCTTCTCATCCAGATCCAATTACTAGTCCTTGCTGCTTCCTCTGACATCTCCCTAACAGTTTTACGTAGATTCTTACCACCAACCCCAAGCTCCCCTAGCAATGAAATGACTGACCTCCCTACAAACCCTCTACAACCCACTTCTACTGGAAATACTCTTGCCCTCCATCCTTTCTGCTCTGCTTCTAATCTCAACTCTTCATACTTAAGCTTTTTCCTTTCATATGCTTCCTCTAGGGAGCTTTCCCATGGGACAGTGAGTTCAATAAAATACACTACCTGTTGGCTGGTCGACCAATAGACTATGTCTGGCCTCAAGTTAGTGGTAACTATTTCTTGCGGGACCACCAACTTTCCACCCACATCTACAAGCATCTGCCAGTCCTTTGCTTCCTGTGTAGTACTCCTTGGCTTTGCGGCTCTCTTACTTTTCTCACCCTCCCGCACAAACTGGATACCTTTTTTAAGCCTCCTACTCTCCATTCCTGCTGCTAAGCATTTTAATACTTGGTTGTGACGCCACGTATAGCGACCCTGTGCCAAGCTAACTTTACAGCCAGATAGTATATGTCTCAATGTGGCTACACCTGAACAGAGTGTGCATGACGGATCCCCATCTGTCCATATTCTCAGGTTATCTGGCGATGGGAGCACGTCGTACGTCGCTCCCAATAAAAACTTCAGCCTGTTAGACTCCATACTCCACAAATCCCTCCAAGTAACCTGTTTTCTCTCTACTCCCTCCCAATTCAACCACTGGCCCTGCTTTGCTAGTGACACAGCTTTTACCTGTCTACTAGCTTCTTCTTGCCTGCGTATCTGCTCTACAACCAATCTCCTTTTCTCCTTCTGATCTGCCTTTCTCCACATTGGCTTCCCTGATGTACGCCCCAAGCCTCCCCGCCCAATCTGGACATTCCCCACTATCTCTCCATGCCTAAGGGCTGCCTCTGCCTCCTGCACTGCTACCTTTGGTTTCCACTTTCTCCCTTTGCTCGGGTTAGGGGCCAGACCACTGACTATCCTGTCCTTGCTCCCTGTTAACAACAGCTCTGTCCTAACCTTAGCACACTTAAATTCCTCTCCCCTCCCACCACCCACTTAGAAGCTCTTATTACCATTTCCATTGCCATTGTAAAAGCAAGTGGTGAGATCGTACACCCCGCCATAATGCCTACTTCTAGCTTCTGCCAGTCTGATACAAACTCCCCTGTACCTATACACAATCTAATATCTTTAAAGTATTCTTTCATTAATTTCACAATCTCAACTGGCACTCTAAAGTATTCACAAGCACTCCAAATCAGACTATGCGGCACCGAGCCAAAGGCATTAGCTAGGTCCAAAAAAACTACATGAAGCTCCCTACCCTCTTGCTTTGCTGAATATGGTGCCAAATTACACTAGTGTGCTCAATGCATCCAGCAAAACCTGAGATTCCTGCCTTCTACACTGTTGTGTCAATTAACCCATTATTTTCCAAATACTGCACAAGTCTCTTAGCCACTATACTGAAGAAGATTTTCAGATTTTTATTCTGTAATTAGTTGCATCTGCTGATGCTGTTTGCCTGATAAATAGAAGTCAGCTGATAACCTATCACACCTAGTTAGAGCCATCAAGAAGGCCACACCCTTAGCCTTTGTGCACTAATTGCTGGGGGCAGAACATCTCACTGAAGTGTTTAAATAGCTAGTCTGAAGTTGGACATTCAGGACACAGTACTTTGCACTACTGTGACTGTCTGGACGGGAGGGAAGTGGGACACAAACCAGGAAAGGAGCATAGAATTATTACAGTCAGTAAGTGTTTTGCTTTTGTTTTTAGTAACTGTTTCTTTGAACTTTTACTTGTGATTGTGTTTCTGTTACTGTTGCTAGATTATACTGTTGCTAGATTGTAATCTGTAATTAGTTGGATCAGCTGATGCTGGTTGGCTGATAAATAGAAGTAAGCTGATAACCTATCACACCTAGTTAGAGCCATCAAGAAGGCCACACCCTTAGTCTTTGTGCACTAATTGCTGGGGGCAGAACTTAATGTTTGGCACCTTTCCTATATCTTAAATAATGAGGTGTTAACAGCGTCAGCTATTAAGTGTCAACCTCCTCATGTAAAGACCGACGACTGTAAAGACCTGCAAGTCTACCTGTGCAAGGACACCAACAAGGCACGTAATTATTTCACTACTAACCTACTCTGACAATGTGCTTCCAGAGAATCCCTGTATTCTACAAGAGACGCAAGCCTTTCCGCCAGACCTACCAACGCAGAAACTGTTCCAACCTCAGGCCACTGCAACCCAACACAACCACAACCAACTTCTTCACTGCTGGACTCTGGAACTGCCAATCTGCTGACAAACAAAGCGGACTTCATCTCTGCTTATGCCAGTAGCCTCTCTGCAGACTTACTGGCACTAACAGAAACCTGGTTGAAACCTGAAAACACGGCGACCCCAGCAGCACTGTCCACCACTCACTCATTCTCACACACCCCTCGTCCAATACAACGAGGAGGAGGAGCGGGAGTCCTAATCCACAATTACTGGACCTACGCTCCCCTACTACTCGACAATAACTACAGCTCCTTTGAATACTACGCCATCAAGGTGACTGCTCCAATCAAGCTGTCCGTAGTTGTGATCTACCGTCCCCCAGGACAACTGGGCAACATGGTGAAGGAACTGGACACACTGATCTCCGCCATCCCAGACCTGGACTGTCCCTTACTCATCCTCTGGGACTTCAACATTCACCTAGACAAACCATATGCCAAAGACTTCAAGGACCTGATGAATTCATTTGACCCCATCTGGCCAGCTGCTCCCCAACTCACAAAAATGGAAACCAACTTGACCTGATCTTCATGAAGAACTGCCAGACAAATGACATGAAGGTAACACCACTGCATGTATCGGACCATTTTTTTATCCATTTCACAATTAATCTACCAGAGCTACCAACCAGCACTCCTCCCATGGTCACAACCTACGCAAACTCTCACCTACTAACTTTGCATCAATGGTCCCCTCTGCCTTACCTCCTCCCAGCACACTGTCCTCACTAGATGTGGATACTGCTACAGAGTCGCTCACCTCCACATTGAACTCCTGCCTGGACAGCATGTCCCCCCTAACCACTTAACCTGCACGACCTTCCCAACCCCGACCTTGGCTGACAGATAGCATCCGTGCCCTAGCCTCAGAGCGACGGAAAGGAAGTGGCACAAAACTGGCAACCCATCTGACCTAGAAAAACTACAATCTCTACTAGCCTCCTTCGCCTCCTCAGTAACAACTGCCAAGAAGACATACTACAATGAAAAAATCATCAACACTACAGACTCAGGGAAACTGTTTTCAACCTTCAAATCACTGCTTAACCCTCCTCCCCCTCCTGCTGCCACAGACCTCAACCCAGACAACTTTGCCACCTTCTTCACTGAAAAAGTAGCAAACATCAGCAAGCAATTCAGCGATCCTCCCTCCTCTGCTAATAACTCACCCCAAGTAACTACTTGCACTACTGCAACACTCCATGAATTTACTCCACTCTCAGAAGGTGATGTCTCTAAACTCATCGCTGAGACCCATCCCACCACCTGCCCACTGGACCCGGTGCCAACAAGACTGCTTCGAGACATTGCTCCAACAGTGGTCCCAGCAATTACATCCATCATGAACTCCTCGCTATCCTCTGGCACCGTCCCCTCTGCCTTCAAACAAGCAAGGATAACACCTCTACTGCAAAAGCCTACACTCAGCACAGCACAGGTTGAAAACTACCGCCCTGTCTCACTGCTTCCCTTCCTATCCAAAACCCTGGAAAGGGCAGTTGCAAAGCAGGTTACCAACTTCTTAAATCAGAATGGACAACTGGACCCAAAACAATCTGGTTTCAGAAGTGGCCATTCATCTGAAACAGCCTTATTGTCAGTAACTGAAGCTCTGAGGACTGCAAGAGCGAAAGGGCTATCCTTTGTCCTCATCCTACTAGACGTATCAGCAGCCTTCGACACGGTCAACCACAAGATTCTCCTTAGGATACTCACATCCATGGGAATCATTGGTGCTGTCCACTCCTACCTCACTGGCCGATCCTTCAAGGTGTCATGGCAAGGAAAACTGTCCTCAAACTACACCCTCACCAGAGGCGTTCCCCAAGGATCAGTGCTGGGGCCCCTTCTGTTCACAGTGTACACCACCTCCCTGGGACATGTCATTTGAACACATGGGCTCTCCTATCACTGCTATGCCGATGATACCCAGATGTACCTGTCGTTCCAGCCAGATGATTCCACGGTTTCGGCATCTCAGCCTGCCTCGCCGACCTATCAACATGGATGAAGGATCACCACCACAGTTGAACCTCTCCAAGACTGAACTCCTAATCATCCCAGCTAAAGAGTCAATTTGTCACAACATCAACCTCAAGATGGACTCTGCCACTGTGGCCCCAAACAAAGTCTTCAAAAACCTTGGCGTCATGATCGATGACCATCTGTCATTCTCCAACCATATTGCATCAGTCGCCCGGTCTTGCCGATTCGTGCTGTACAACATACAGAAAATCAGACCCTACCTAACCCAACATGCAGCGCAACTTCTAGTTCAGGCCATGGTTATCTCCGGCCTGGATTACTGCAACACCCTCCTTTCTGGTCTACCTGCTTGTGCAATAAAACCACTGCAGATGGTGCAGAATGCAGCAGCACGTTTGGTATTCACTCAACCCAAAAGGGCCCACGTTACTCCTCTATTTATCCAGTTGCACTTGGCTACCTGTGGATGCCCGGATCAAGCACAAGGCCCTGACCCTTGCATACAAAACCATCTCAGGATCAGCCCCAGCTTATCTGAAAGAAATACTAAGGCCGTATGTTCCTGCCAGAGAGCTGCGCTCCTCTAACACAAACCGACTAGCCGTGCCCCCTGCTCGCTCTAAGTGCTACCAGGCAAAACTGTTTTCTGTAATTGTCCCTCAGTGGTGGAACAAACTTCCAGAAGCTACAAGACTAGCATCATCTCTCTCAACCTTTAAGAAGCAGGTAAAGACTCTCCTCTTCCACGACTACTTACTGCACTAATGCCTGAGCTGGCCCAGACCCGGGATTGACTCTAAGGCATGTTGTGTGTGTGCTTGACCCTTTACTAATGCACCTAAAAAAAAAAAAAAAAAATTAACCCCAGTTGGCATTTGCACTTATTGCTCTGTATATCTCTTGCACTTTGTATCTGCAAGTGTTGTACACTGTGATTATGTCATCTATTGTAAGTCGCTTTGGATAAAAGCGTCTGCCAAGTGTAATGTAATGTAATGTAAAAGTGGGGATTTAGTTTTCTTTCCCTTTAGTGGCAGTACGAATTGGTAATGTTTTTTACTGTGGGACTGATCTCCCTAAGGATTGGAGGTCCACCGTTTTGTTTCACTTGTCCCATTTGCTTTTGGATTGTTGTTTTTTGGTACGGGCAAGGCAAGGCAAGTTTATTTGTAAAGCACATTTCATACACAACGGCAATTCAGTGTGCTTCACAAAAATAAAAGCAAAGGACAATATGTAAAAACATAAAAGATAAAGTAAGTGTAGAGGCATAAAAGGTAAAATAAGTGTAAAAGCATAAAAGAAAAATCAGTATGTGGTGGATAAATGATATAAAAGCATAAAAAATACACAAAGTTGTTCTTGTAAGAACCCTTGCTGCTGCATTTTGGATCAGTTGAAGCTGTTTTACGGTCTTTTTAGGAAGGCCTGTGAAAAGGCCATTACAGTAATCAACCCTACTGGAAATAAAGGCATGTACAAGGTTTTCTAGATCTTGTTTTGACATAAGACCTGTAAGTTTAGCAATGTTTTCTAGGTGATAGAATGCAGATTTAGTGATTGCTTTCACATGACTGTTGAATGTTAGTTCACTGTCAATAAAGACACCAAGATTTTTAACAGTATCTTTTGCAAGTTTTTTGCAAGGGTCCGCACACCTTGAAGGTCTTTGTTCGCAGGTGCAGCTTTTCAAAATGTCAAAGTTTTCAGTACAGAGGAAGAGCGCAACACTGCTACTTTATGTTATCACCACTTTTATTTTTTGGCTTGCTGACGTTTTGGCATTAAGCCTTCATCAGAGTAATCATGCCACAGTCACAATGCTTCATTTATAGACAAGTGCATGATGGGACACCCAGTCGGGAGCCCTACCCAATGATTACACCAGTAATACGTGAAAAAAAGATATACATAATATACATACATGCAGAAAAGACAAGCTGTAGTTGTCTACATAACATTCTCTTCAGTACCTAATCAACATCATTCCACACACATCATTTGTACAAACAAAAGTGAGGCTATAGCATCACATTTAAACACAGTTCTTCATTTAATCCATTTTTGAAACATTGCAAGGTGAAAATGCAGTATGCCTCCCGTTGTAATAAAAGAGAGTCTACATCACCGCCACGTCTACGTTTTTTTATTTGTTCAATCCCCTATACTTTTAAACTGGTAATGTTATGTTTAAGGGCGTTAAAATGTACAGCAACAGGGTGATCTACATCATTACGTTTGATGGTACTTTTTTGTTCACTTATTCGATTGTGCAATGGACGGCTAGTTTTGCCTACATACACTAAACCACATGGACAAATCATAGCATATACAACATGTGTAGAAGAACAAGTTATGACACTGTTTATTTTGTATGTTCTACACCACAGGTCAAGGACATAGATGCTGAGGCTTCCAATAGCAACAAAAAAGCTCCTTTGTTGTAAGTATGATTTTAACCAATTGATAACTGTAACAGTGAATCCAACCCAATGTTCCAGTCGATGTAGTAGTATGCAGTGATCAACAGTGTCAAAAGCTGCACTAAGGTCCAATAACACCAAGACTGATGTTTTGCCAACATCAGAATTTAGACGTATATCATTTATGACCTTAATAAGAGCTGTTTCAGTGCTGTGATTGGCACGGAAACCTGACTGAAACTTATCAAAACAGCTATTTGATGTAGGTGGGGTTTGTTCTATATTGGGTTGTGGCCCAGCATTTGGGGTTGGTGCCATGCTGACAGCTTGATCTACTGTGTGTTTACTTTTAGGTGCATTGCTATTTCTCCTCAGTTTTCATTGTTTTCGCTTTTTTATGTTGATTGTCTCACAGCAGTATTTTAATATTATTCTATGGCACTCCTTTCGCCATGTTATTGCAATTATTCTTGAAATTTAGCTATGAGTGATGTCAAAATAATTACTGTTAATGTCAAAGGCATCAACAATGTTGTTAAATCAGAAGTTGCTTTCCTTTTTTAAGAAAGAGAAATGCCAGTTAGCCTTCACCTAGCAAACCCACCTTTCTGATTTAGAGCATGTAAAACTGTGGAGGAGCTGGGTAGGCCAGGTGTTTTACTCCTCATATAATTCCAAAAGCAGGGGGGTTGCTGCTCTTTGCTTATTGCCTTTCACTTTGGAGAAAAGCATGTCTGACAGGGAGAGACGATACATGTATGTGCTCCTATCTGGCTATGTGTTTGGCAAACTTATTGTTTTAGGCTGGGTTTATGCTCCAAATAACTACGAGGCAGCCTTTATCCCACAACTTCTTGCTGATTTGGGTTTATTCTCTTCCCCTTGCGTACTCATTGGAGGCGACTTTAAATGTGTGCTCAATTCAGCGCTGGATATGTCGTCTCCTCGCCTTGCTTCTTCTATTAAAAGCAATAAACTGAGTGAATTTCTAAAAGATGTAGATTTACATGATGTTTGGAGAATACTTCACCCCCTGGATAGGGATTACACTTTTTACTCATTCCCTCATCAGGTCCATTCCAGAATCAACTATTTCCTCTCTTCAAGGGAGGTTTTAAACAGAACAGTGGATTGCATGATTGGTACCCTGTCCTTATCTGACCACTCCCCTGTAGCCATCATCATCTCTCCGCCTTATAGGGACCCCTCATGTTATCATTGGGTTAGGGTTAGGGACCCCTCATGTTATCATTGGGTTAGGGTTAGGGTTAGGGACCCCTCATGTTATCATTGGGTTAGGGTTAGGGACCCCTCATGTTATCATTGGCGACTGTCTCCAGTCCCGCTTAACAGCCAGTGTTTTGTCGACTTCATTTCCTTGCAATGCCAGTTATTCTTTTCCGAAAATAACACCCCTAACATTAGCCCTTCCACCTTATGGGAATCTGCAAAAGCCTTTCTATGTGGTGCCATTATATCCTATACCTCTGCTCAGAAAAAGGCTGCTTTAAAAAGACAATTGGATCTAGAAGAGGTGTTTAAAATTGAAACTCAATTCAAACGCTCACAAAACAATTAGCAGCAGCTCGTTCAGCTCTTAATCAGTTATTAACACAAAAGGCTGAAGCCCAAATATTCCTTGCTGAACGTAGACTGTCTGAATAAGGCAACAAACCCGGCTGATTACTTGGTCGTCTGGCTCGTGGAAGGGTAGAGTCTAGTGTTATTTCCTCCCTCTTAAATAAGCATGGAACTAGACATGCTAAGTCAACTGAAGTGAACCAAACCATGAAGTCATTTTATGAAGACCTATACAGCTCAGATTGCACTGCCTCCCTGAAAGTGAAAATTCCTTGATAAGATAGAATTTCCATTTCTATCAGAGGACCAGCAGAAGATATTATGCAGGCCTATTACTGAGGAAGAGGTGTCAGACACTATCAATACACTTCAAGGTGGGAAGGCGCCAGGCCCAGATGGCTTTGTTCTGGATTTTTACAAAAATTTCAGCCAACTATTAGTGGGACCCTTTGTGGACTATGTGGACTGTTTTGACAAGGGTCGTCTTCCCCCTATTCTCAACCTTGCACATATCTCTGTTCTTCTGAAGAGGGGTAAGCCCCAGGATATCTGTGATTTCTAAAGGCCAATCAGCCTAATATCAGTTGATAGCAAACTACTTTCAAAACTCTTGGCTAAGTGCCTTGAAAAGCTTCCAATTCTTATAAACCCAGACCAAACAGGCTTTCTACATGGCCGTTAGTCCTCTAACAATGTTAGGAGACTTTTAAATATTGTGCAATCTTTATTTCAGAACAAACAGAAAACATTAACTATATTCCTTGATGCCAAAAAGGCCTTCGACCGGGTTGAATGGCCCTATTTGTTTGACATTTTGGAAAGATTTGGGTTGGTCTAGTTTGAAGTGGATCCAAACCATATATCAAGCGCCCAGAGCTGTTGTCATAACTAATGTTCGGCGCTCTGAACCATTTTTAGTGTCCAGGGGTGTCCGCCAGGGATTCCCTCTCAGCCCTCTTCTCTTCGCCTTGGCCCTAGAACCGTTGGCAGAGGTAATACGCCTACACTCCGAGATAAAGGGAGTCTATTTGGGAAACAAAGAACACAAAATTGCTTTATATGCTGACGACATTCTTCTGATTGTTTCATCCCCGCCGTTGTCTATTCCGACTTTTAAAGGTGTACTTCCATCGTGTTTTCATTAATTTTGCGGTGTTCTCTAGTATTAATAATTGCCCTGTGCGCTGGTTTTAATGAAAAAAATGTTCTGGTGCTTCTGTTTCAGGCTGTTTTAGTTTGGTAGAGGGACACGATTTCACCAGAGGCACGCTCCCTGCAGCTTCCTTTGCCCCACAGTCAACTTGATAGCAGAGTAAGGTAAAGGGGAAAAGTCAACTTGACAGCGCTAAAACTGCACACAGAATGTCTACGGAGATACAGCCTTATGTGTTTGATCCTGAATCCGAAGAGGAAGGAGAGATGGCACAAGCACAGTCGCTTCCTGACCGTTTGTAATATTTGCATGACAAAACAGTGCAAGTGCCCGGCTAAATGCAGTTCAGTCATTCAACTAGCCTGCTAATCTTATGCGAGTCAGTCAAACAGGCTAACATTATTTAAAGCCCATTCGGTCAGTTTCTCTTATATGTATTTTCGCGTCTACGTCACGCCGAAGGCCATTTTCGCATTGGGTCGTTTTTCCGCATATTGTCTTCTTTTGACTGATATAGAAAACGGGAATAGAAAAACATTTTGATATGCATATGCAACTCGGGGTGACCTATCATATTTCAAAAGAGCAAGTACTTAAACGGTTTCTCGTGGAAGTACACCTTTAATGAGTTCAGTCTTGTATCCGGCTACAAAATCAATTTTGATAAATCTAAAGCTTTGCCACTTGGCCGCTTAGATAAATCCGATGTCCCAGACGACAGTTCTGGTGACCAGTTTTGCCCTTACCCTTACTGCAGTTAAAAAGGACCTTGAGCATTGGCATAATCTTTCTACATCTCCCTCTTCACTTAAATAAAAAAGCCAACAGGGATTTAGAGAGGGCAGTTTCTAAGTTACGGAAGCCCTGAACCGCACTGAGGTAAAAAAAAAATAGAGATATTATCTCGTTATTACGAGATACTATCTCGTTATTACGAGATATTATCTCGTTATTTCGAGATACTATCTCGTTATTTCGAGATACTATCTCGTTATTTCGAGATACTATCTCGTTATTTCGAGATATTATCTCGTTATTTCGAGATAGTATCTCAATGAAGATTAACGTCTTGTAATACAGTGAGAGGCTCTTTCAACTCAGTTGAAGCATATAAATGGAGATTTCCCTCAATAATAAAGGGACTGACACCACACAGTCCAATTGGACATATCGTATTTAACAGTAGCTTACTGTCTAGCTGGGGGTCATCCCTATGTTCCCCGGGTCCTATGTTCCCCGGTATCATAGGACCCTCTTTCCAAAAAAGGGTCCGATGTTCCTCGCTCAATCCAAATATACTGTGGCCACGCATAGGCGTTGCTTGTTGTTGTTGTTCTGTGGTTGGTTGGTTCAAACGCACTTCTGGTAAGATGCGCAAGCGATGCTTGTTCAATGGCTACTTTTAAGCGTTGCAATATGCACTAGTTTTCTTTTTGATGATTAGTCCATATCATTTCTTACAACTTGCCACGCTGTTTATTAAATAAACTGCAGAACATTGCAATCGCTGTTTATTTAAAACGACAAAAGAAACTGCAGAACATTGCTATAAACTGCAAAACATTGCTATACTCTTATTATTTGTGCCTGTTTGCTTACTAAAACATAAACATAAATGGCTATACAGGCTATACATGTTGCAACATTTCTGCCAGTTCAGCTCGCCTCTCTGCCGCAGCAGCAGGTACATCGGGGTTCAACGCGTTGTGCGCCGAAAGCGGTACAACAACGTTAGAAGACGGGAAACAAAAGCCAAGCAAAAGCCAACAAGCTCAAAGGAAACATCAAAAATAAACGGAAGGTATAGGTCCATTAAACCATTAGTCCACTAGTTTTCTTTTTGATGATTTGTCCATATTATTTCTTACAACTTGCCACGCTGTTTATTTAAAACGACAAAAGAAATGGTAAATAAACTGCAGAACATTGCAATCGCTGTTTATCTAAAACGACAAAAGAAATTGTAAATATAAACTGCAGAACATTGCTATAAACTGCACAGCATTGTTATATTCTCATTATTTGTGCCTGTTTGCTTACTAAAACATAAAAATACGTGGCTATGCAACACGGTCTCACCCCCTTGTGCTATACAGGCTATACATGTTGCAACTTTTCTGCCAGTTCAGCTCGCCTCTCTGGCGCAGATGCAGGTACATCGGGGTTCAAAGCGTTGTGCGCCTCTAAAATAGCTTTTCAACAATGCGCCAGTGACGAAAAAAGGACCTTTTTATTGATCAAAGGCGCAAATGGTTTATGCCTCCTCATAATAGCATCTGGTGCGCTTTGCGCCAGATCACACCTCTTCTTATTGCTGACCCGCCGTCACGGCGCAATGTCATCTGCTATCTAGACCATGTGATTTTTTGCCTGAAAAAATGAACGTTGCGCTGGCACAGAATAGCAATGACAGCATACGCATGTCGCGAATACACAATGCGCCGCGGCAAAATAGGGCCAATTGTCTGAATAAAATTTAGGCATGTGACGAAACAGTGGCAAACAAACAGAACAACAACAAGCAACGCCTATGCGTGGCCACAGTATATTTGGATTGAGCGGGGAGCATCGGACCCTTTTTTGGAAAGAGGGTCCTATGTTCCCCGTTAGCGGGAATTATTTTTGATGTTTCCTTTGAGTTTGTTGGCTTTTGCTTGGCTTTTGTTTCCCGTCTTCTAACGTTGTTGTACCGCTTTTGGCGCACAACGCGTTGAACCCCGATGTACCTGCTGCTGCGGCAGAGAGGCGAGCTGAACTGGCAGAAATGTTGCAACATGTATAGACTGTATAGCCATTTATGTTTATGTTTTAGTAAGCAAACAGGCACAAATAATATATACATAGGACCCTCTTTCCAAAAAAGGGTCCGATGCTCCCCGCTCAATCCAAATATACTGTGGCCACGCATAGGCGTTGCTTGTTGTTGTTCTGTTTGTTTGCCACTGTTTCGTCACATGCCTACATTTTATTCAGACAATGGGCCCTATTTTGCCGCGGCGCATAGTGTATTCGCGACATGCGCATGCTGTCATTGCTATTCTGTGCCAGCGCAACGTTCATTTTTTCAGGCAAAAAATCACATGGTCTAGATAGCAGATGACATTGCGCCGTGACGGCGGGTCAGCAATAAGAAGAGGTGTGATCTGGCGCAAAGCGCACCAGATGCTATTATGAGGAGGCATAAACCATTTGCGCCTTTGATCAATAAAAAGGTCCTTTTTTCGTCACTGGCGCATTGTTGAAAAGCTATTTTAGAGGCGCACAACGCTTTGAACCCCGATGTACCTGCATCTGCGCCAGAGAGGCGAGCTGAACTGGCAGAAAAGTTGCAACATGTATAGCCTGTATAGCACAAGGGGGTGAGACCGTGTTGCATAGCCACGTATTTTTATGTTTTAGTAAGCAAACAGGCACAAATAATGAGAATATAACAATGCTGTGCAGTTTATAGCAATGTTCTGCAGTTTATATTTACAATTTCTTTTGTCGTTTTAGATAAACAGCGATTGCAATGTTCTGCAGTTTATTTACCATTTCTTTTGTCGTTTTAAATAAACAGCGTGGCAAGTTGTAAGAAATAATATGGACAAATCATCAAAAAGAAAACTAGTGGACTAATGGTTTGATGGACCTATACCTTCCGTTTATTTTTGATGTTTCCTTTGAGTTTGTTGGCTTTTGCTTGGCTTTTGTTTCCCGTCTTCTAACGTTGTTGTACCGCTTTCGGCGCACAACGCGTTGAACCCCGATGTACCTGCTGCTGCGGCAGAGAGGCGAGCTGAACTGGCAGAAATGTTGCAACATGTATAGCCTGTATAGCCATTTATGTTTATGTTTTAGTAAGCAAACAGGCACAAATAATAAGAGTATAGCAATGTTTTGCAGTTTATAGCAATGTTCTGCAGTTTCTTTTGTCGTTTTAAATAAACAGCGATTGCAATGTTCTGCAGTTTATTTAATAAACAGCGTGGCAAGTTGTAAGAAATGATATGGACTAATCATCAAAAAGAAAACTAGTGCATATTGCAACGCTTAAAAGTAGCCATTGAACAAGCATCGCTTGCGCATCTTACCAGAAGTGCGTTTGAACCAACCACAGAACAACAACAACAAGCAACGCCTATGCGTGGCCACAGTATATTTGGATTGAGCGAGGAACATCGGACCCTTTTTTGGAAAGAGGGTCCTATGATACCGGGGAACATAGGACCCGGGGAACATAGGGATGACCCCCAGCTAGACAGTAAGCTACTGTTAAATACGATATGTCCAATTGGACTGTGTGGTGTCAGTCCCTTTATTATTGAGGGAAATCTCCATTTATATGCTTCAACTGAGTTGAAAGAGCCTCTTACTGTAGTACAAGACGTTAATCTTCATTGAGATACTATCTCGAAATAACGAGATAGTATCTCGAAATAACGAGATAATATCTCGAAATAACGAGATAGTATCTCGAAATAACGAGATAATATCTCTATTTTTTTTTTACCTCTGTGCGGTTCAGGGCTTCCGTACTAAGTTCATTTGGCATGGGAAAAAAGCAGCGGCTTAAGGTACTTCAACTCTCTACAGATATGGGTGGGTGTGCATTGCCCAATTAAATTTTTTATAACTGGGCCTGTCATGCCCGCCACCTCTGGTCCTGGTTACATGCCCTTACTGACGGAGAAGCTTGTGTTGACTCCTGGGCTTGCTATCCATTCTCTCCATGGAGTCTGGTTACTTGTAATGCAAATAATGTGAACCCTGATATTAAATGTCCACCATTTTTGGGTACTTACAGATAAGACATTTTTTTTCTTCACTTTTGTAACTTTCCCCCTCCCGCTTCTCATTCTCTTAACCCAGAAACGTTTTTTTCTGAACGGAATCTCAAACGGTTTATTTCAGCTTTCTATTCCCTATTGCTCTCCTGTGACATATGTGCTTACATCTCCCGAAAATGGGAGGGTGATTTGGGGTCCGAATTTATTGAGGATGATTGGAGGGAGGCGATTAATATCATCAGATCAGCATCTGCCTGTAACAGACTAAGGGAGACTCAGTATAAGATACTGCATAGGTTACACATCACCCCGGTCATACTACATAAAAAAGATCACTCAATTTCTCCTGTCTGTACCAAGTGCAACTCAGAAAGAGGGACCTATTTTCACTATTTTTGGAAGTGCAAGTTTACTTCTAGATTCTGGACTCTTGTTGCTAAAATAATCAGTGAAGTTATTGGAGTTGAGGTACAGAAGGACTCTGGTGTTTTTCTGGTTGGGCTCCCTTCTAAGGTATTACAGCTCCCTCCACAAAGCTACACACTGCTTGAGAAGCTCCTCTTATTTGCTTGTAAATGCATTTTATTGAATTGGACTAAGGATCGCCCACCTACTGTTACGTTATGGTACAAGGAAATCTTTCATACTCTCCCACATGAAAAATTGATGGCTATGGCCAAGGGAAGGGAAGATAGTTTTGCAAAATCTGGTCCCCGTTTATAGACTATCTGACACGACATCTGAGATCCCTTCTCCTGAGAGGGGAGTTGAGCTTCAGAGGGGAGTTGAGCTTGAGAGGGGCCTAGATCTTCCTCATAACCCCAATTAACTCATGATGCCTCTCTATTTGTGATAACACTGCTTTTGTGTTGTTGCTGTGGACACACTTTTACTTTTATTTTCTGCTATATATATCTGTGGTTTTTATTTCCTGTTTTTACTCATTTTGTGTACTTTTGTGTACATGTTGTTTTTTTTACGCCTTTGAACCTGCTGTCATGTGGGTGGGGGATGGGATGGGCTTTTTGTGTAAGTTGTTCTGCTGTGTTAAAAACAATAAAAAAGTATTTTAAAAAATGGTATCTTTGTATCAAACAGTTAACACAAACCATCTTATTAATAAGCACACAATGTGGCAACTACATACTGATGGTGTGAATGAAAAACACATTTAGCTTTTGGTTTCTCTGTGCACAGTTTTGTCAGTTTGAGGTCAAACTTAGTCATAAATAGACACGTGGGGTCCACATTTCAACCCCCAGGGGTTAGGCCGATTTGGTGTTGTGGATCTGGCGGCCTCCTTAGACATTGTAATGCCCATAATTCATAATTATTTATGGAGAAGGAAGTTGCTAAATTCTAACAAGTTTCTAAATTTTGAATATTCACAGAACATTACTCGCATGTCACACATTTCACTCACCTGAACATTTTAATCAGCTTCTGCCTTTCCTGTGTGGTAGCCATATGTCCAGAGTAGTATAACGGAAAGATGATGATGTTCCAGTTACTGCTGAACCAGGAGATGAAGAAAGGACATGGAAAAGACTTAAAGGTGAGCTGGACTAACTGTGTGGTTCCTACCCAGGAGGAGGATACACAGAGAACCAGCAGCAAGCCTCCCATTACTTTGAACACGGTTTTTGTTAAGGCTTTATATGACGTGTCTTCTCCACATGAGTCACAATCAGGCATCTCTTTGCGGGACTCCGAGGGGTCTGGTTCTGTGGGGGTGATAAGCCAACAGATATCACTAAGATGATGTCAGAACAGCTTATCACCACAAGTATTATTATTGTAAAGAACAGCTCAGTCACATTGTTTATTTTTAACTGTTTCTTTTCTCAAGGATTTTGGCATCAATCAATTCTGGGACACTGAAATATCAGTAAAAAGACACTAGGTGGGAAAAATAGCCACACCAGGCTGATAAGGAAGAGAAACTTTTGGCTCCTGCCCCAACACATTGGTCCACAAGAAGACCTAGAGCCCAAACCCAATTTTCATGGAATAACTTGCTGATTGTTGCAGCCAAGAAAGCAAATATTTCATCAAAGTAAGCTTCAAGGAGGTGTATGAAACCAGACCAAAAATGCTCACTGGATAGGATAAGGAGCAATCAATTTCTTATTTAAGACTGCAGGAGAAAAACATTGATTATTCATGCACTGGTCAATAAAGAATATATCCAATTCTTTACAGATCTCTTAGCATATAACTAGTTGACAGGCAGGCAAACAGACAACACTGACAGGTACATACCAGTGACAGACAAGAAATGAATGAAAAGAACAGGCTTTAAAGGTGGTATGCGTACAATGTTTAGGTTAAAATCTATCCAAATGACTTATAAATATCAAAAGTGTTGTCATGTCACAAAAATTATGACTATGTGCTGGGCTGCTGAGATATCTGTCCCAGTTAGCACACTGAATAACTAGCTTTGGTCCATCCAGGGTCATAATACCAGTCTCTGCCACTTTGTGGCGGTAGTGAACAACACAGCAGCTCACAACCTTGGCAACGTCTTTGTGTTGTGATACTGTACTGTAGATTCAGCTGGCGGCTGTGTTGTTTGCTACCACCACAAAGTGCCAGAAACTGGGGATATCTTAACTTAAAACCCGTACACTCCTTTAAGTAGGAACCAATAATCACCAGTGCAGCACAATTAATCATTAACAGGTTAATATGATGAGACAATCAGGAGTTGGGAACAGGTTACATCAAGGGTAAGGGGCTCAGCCAACACGCAACCAAAAAAAAAAAAAGAAAAAAGACAGTGTCTTACAAAGAGTCACCAGCAGATGACCCAAAATCATGACATCAGGCACGATTCCTAACAGTGCAACAACTTTTCTTTGAAGACCGATCTGTTCGTGCGTGAGCAGTTAATCTTCAGGGATTAAAGAAACCCACCAAAATCCTCATGCATTAATTATTTTGACTTTTTTCTTTAGGTCTGTTCATTCACTTGTGTGAAACTTGTGGAATGAAATTTCCCTTTGGTTATGAACAATATGTATATGTGTATGTTTAAAAACAAACAAAACTCAAAAGAGCTAAGTGGTATGCAACTGGGCATCTTTTTGGAGCCTGAAGACTTTTCACCTAGTGTATACAGTTGGTGGTACTTTGGTTTTGCTGAACGTTTCACACGTGAATCTCACGTAAATTATGCCAGATTCATGCAGCGTTTTGTGTGAGAAGCTGCAATGTACTCAAACAACCACTAGGTGACACTTGGGAGCTCTGCCTTTATAACACAATGCATCTCACATTCTGGTATTTCCACACAGTCCTGCCAACAAAACGGACAAAATTACACAATTGTACTACTACTTGAAGACATAATAATGACAGAAACAGATCATTTTTACCTCCACTAAGGAGGTTATGTTTTGACCCCTGTTTGTTTGTTTGTCTGTCATCAACTTAACTCAAAACATTATGGATGGATTTTGATGAAATTCAGGATAGGTCAGAAATGGGCTAAGTGAGAAGTGATTAGATTTAGGTGGTGATCCGGATCACCATCTGGATCCTGGATTTTTTAAAAGGATTCTTCACCATTGCGAGATAGGGCCAAATTGTTCCCCACACAACTGTTGCCCTCTTGTGGCTTTCTTAAAAGTGATTAGGTGTATTATTCATCCGTAGTTTGTACCTCCTCGATGGTACGTGCAATTTTCTCGTCCTCAGTGGGTTTATTGGGATAGTTAGCGCATTCATCGTGGTGCTCGTATGCTTTTGGCAGTCTGATAAATGATGATAACTATGTTAAAATGCTGAGCAGCTAACAGTGTTTGCTAGCGATTAGCTCATGTTTTGTTAGCCGTCATACTACCTGTCTTGTCAGTGCTACTTTGCAGGTTTCGCTACGGTTACATAGCTGGTGCTTACATAGATGGTGTCTCGTGGGTTTTATTGTTGTTGGTTAATCTGTTCAACCTTCAAAAGCTGTAACTGCTTCAACAGTTACCTATGATCCAACGTAATTAGTCCAATCTGTTTGCCCCGAAGAGTCCAATCTGTTTGCCCCGTGCTTGACGTGACTGTTCCGTTGTGGACGGATCATTTCAGTTAGTGGAATGGACCCATGTAGTTCTTTTCTTTCAAGGTCAAATGTATTTCTCCATGTGCACAAGCATTTTTGTTCTGCTGCCAGTTCGGTAAGCTGACAGTTAAAAGATGGGAATGTTTTGTATTAAAGCTCTGCAATTTTTTTTGCAGACTGATGGAAACCAATTATTTACTCCCCGACAATTCAGTGTAGCATTTATTAAGCATTCTCATTCGCAGCTGCTTGTGGTGTTTATGGAAATCTGTCATGTTATTGCCTTGTAAGAAACGTTTATCTGAAATTGTGCTAAAAATGGCGTCACAAATCATGCGACGGCTAGTGAGTTTCTGTCGCACAGGAGAAAATTTACTGTACTGTTTGGACAACAAGCTGTAGCCATAGTCATGCCCCTTTACTTTTCTATTCATGTTGGGGAAACATTTACATCAGTATTTCTCAAAAAATACGCTTACAACTTAGTATTTGTTTGTAAGCAGAATCGCTATCTTTATGGATTTTACTATTCGATGCAAGTGAATTGAGAAAGATGGCTAAGCTAAGCTACACACTATAGCTTGTAGTTTACATGCTAACTAGCCAGCTCCCTTGACATGCTGGCTTGCAAGACTGCCTGGAACCAAAGTTAGTTGACGAAGAATCAAGTCCCCACGTACAATATTAGCCTTCCATTCCACTAAGTGATTGACAGCTATAACGGCAGAAAAATACTTATTAAGAAAATTATTGTATGCTGTATGATTTGTGATTGAGCATCTACAGTACCACTCAATTTATAGGATTTGGGTTCGCTGGCCGACGGCTCCCATTGAAAACAACGCCATCCCACGGTCCATTCTCTTCTACTGTCTATGGTCTCGTCTTGCTCCGAGATAACCATTCTCTGGGGCAGCTCTGTGTGTCTCCGTCTTATATGCTCTCTGTGAGAGCCGCTGTAAGACTTCTATGTAGCTCTCTACGAGGGCTAATCTGTTCGTCTTACGTGTCTGTCATGTGTGTTGCCCTCCAAGATGCCGTTCTCTGGGGCAAATCTGTGTGTCTCTCGTCTCGCTCCGAGATAGCCGTTCTCTTACCAACGTCACTTCACTGGTTTAGAATGCATTTATAAACGGTGGTGGGGAGTTGCGGGTTGTCTTTCTCTGTCTATACCAGCCATTATTTTCGTATTGGCGCTGCTGCTGCAGCAGCAGCAGCAGAACGTGGCATACCTCCGAAGTCAGTTCAAAGGCTGGGGAGATGGTCGTCCTCAGCTTTTGAATGTTACATCAGGTCCGATGATCATGTCGTTCAGTCATTCAAATGGCACTCCCCAGAATTCAAGGTAAGCTTCAACGTCTGGTGGTAGTTGTTTTCGTCACTTTTCATACCATCACTGTTCATGGTGTTACCTGTGACATCTGTCAATGTCTGTGTTCCTACTGGAGGAATCCGTCATTGTTTGCTATGTGTAATGTATTGTAAAAGAACTGCACTATGATGTCTGTGCTGAGACCTGAAGCATCCACCACGGGCTGTGTCTCCTCTGTCATCTCTGCCACTACTGAAGGCGTCCGTCATCATCTGCGCCAACACTTGAGCATCTGTCACCGGCCTAGTGGTGGCATCCGTTACTGTTTGTTTTGTTGTATGAAATGACTTGTCATGGTATTCCTTATCAAGGCATCCGTTATCGAGTTTGAAAGTGTACTGAATGGAAATGTACTGTAATGTCTGCGTGAATCCTGAGGCATCTGTTTTCAAGCCAATGGTGGAGGCATCCGTTGATGTTTTAAAATGTAATATGATGTATGTCTGCACTGAAACTTGAGGCATCTGTCATTAGGGCGATAGTGGAGGCATCCGTTTCCGTTTAAGTGTATAGAAATGAAATGTAATGTTGTGTATGCGCCGAACCCAGAGGCATCTGTTTTCAGCCGATGGTGAAGGCATTCGTTTCTGTTTAAGTGTGATGAAATACAATGTAATGTTGTGTATGCGCCGAACCCTGAAGCATCCGTTTTCAAGCCGATGGTGGAGGCATCCATTATTTACGCCAAACCCCGAGGCATCCGTTTTCAGCCGATGGTGAAGGCATTCGTTTCTGTTTAAGTGTGATGACCATAGAGTTGAATACAATACTAGAGTGGACACGGCATTGGCTGACCACACAGGAAAACGTCCGACGCGGCCGCCATCTTGCGTGTGCTAGGCACTCAATGTAAATAGGCGTGGAATGGACCCACCTCTGTCGAAAACGGCTTTGTTCTGTGAAAATATCCACTGACACACTATACGATGATGATATTTGAAATGCCTGACTCTATATGTACGGAAATCGTATCAAAGAAAACGATAATTAACGATAATTAAAACGACACAATATGACCTGTCATTAGTATAAAATGACACGTACGGATCAACAATGAATATACTAGCTAATATAAAATATCAATTTATTATACAAATCGATATTTGTGTTCCTTATTCAGCACTGCGAGGGCTAGGATTCCCGGCCGGCCGTCAGTCGCGAGATGGCGGCCATGATTGCCATGAGCAGTGCGCCTGTGTCCACTCTAGTATTGTATTCAACTCTATGGTGATGACATACAATGTAATGTTGTGTATGCACCGAAACCTGAGGCATCCGTACCCAAGCTGATGGAGGAGGCATCCGTCATGTACGCCGAACCCTGAGGCATCCGTTTTCAGCCGATGGTGAAGGCATTCGTTCATCAAATGTGATGAAATACAATGTAATGTTGTGTATGTGCCGAACCCTGAAGCATCCGTTTTCAAGCCTATGGTGGAAGCATCAGTTACTGTTTTCTATGTATAATAACATGTAATGTGATGTATGCACTGAAACTTGAGGCATCCGTCTTTGGAGGCCTCCTTTTTTTGTTTCAGTGTAATGAACTGTTGTCGATATTGGTATTGGAGGCATTCTTTAATGTTCATATCTGGCGTCACGGGGATTTTTCTTCTGCCTTCCTACCCTGTCTGCATCTCATACTGTCAACTATGTCCAGGAATTTCAATTGCTTGCATGATTCGTTTTTTCAGTGTTTTTTCGCATAATTATGCTTTTTTGCAGATGGTGACAACTAAAGTGTTGGTGGGTATCTCTTCACGACTCGGTAGGTCTTAGTTTTCTTTTTGGGGGGTAGAGTTTAATTGATCTATGTAAGTATCTCTACAATATTTCTTTTCTTTTTTGGGGGTATTACTATTATGCCCTGCCACTACTACAGTCAGCATCTATTCAGTTTTCATGTTTTATTGATCAGGACAAAGGACAGGACCTATGCCAAAGTTTTGTTGTGCCATATCATTACATGTCATCAAATAAATTATCATTATGTTACCATATACTCAGTCTCTATGGTTGAAATGTAAGCGTAGCGAGAAGTTCTACCAGGAAGACGTAATGCGCGTCATCAATTAGCTGTCGTCCAATCAGCACGTAACATCTGTCTTTAAATACGTCATCTTACCTACCTGCTTTGCTGCTCACAGGTGTATTCCTCCGTTCGCCCTCCTCCCTCCCCAGCATCCTTCCAAGGGTCCTGTCCGTGTCCAGTGGGTCCTGACGATGTCTCATCCGCCAATGCCTCTTGATCGATCTTTTGATGTCTCATCTACATCTGCCTCTTCACTGGCCTCCCGATGTCTCCTCTACCTCTGCATCTCCACTGATCGACCTCGGATTTCCATGGTCTCCTCCTTATCCTTCCAGATCCCTCCATTATACTCACTCAGGATTCCAGCTAAAACCCCTCCATGAACAGTTCAATTCTCTGCCACATCCATCGGGGTGACACTGTTTTGTTCCCGGATGTTGGATTTCCTGTCACCTGAGCGACAACCTGGACTCTATCAGCTCATTGAGCACCAGTTTAGCCTGAGGCAGTTAGGCTTAAGAATATTTAGGGAGTTTTTCCTTGCCCCGGTGCTCCAGGGGGACCCAGGATTGCGCTCTTAAAATCCTTAGTTTTCCTTTTCGATGCATTATGTATCATATTCAATGTTTGTTATGCATCATGTGTTTCTAAAAGTTCATTGTCTACCTTTTGACCACTACCAGTGGGTCCTTGTTCTTTTGTCAGGGGGTTTTACTATTATGCCCTGCCACTACTACTACAGTCAGCATCTATTCAGTTTTCATGTTTTATTGATCAGGACAAAGGACAGGACCTATGCCAAAGTTTTGTTGTGCCATATCATCAAATAAATTATCATTATGTTACCATATACTCAGAGTCTTTCTGGTTGAAATGAGGAGGAGATTGTGTTAAATGTGTTGGACTCATCTCATCATGGTATTGTGCTGGGATATCCATGGCTAGTACTTCACAATCCACACATTGATTGGAGACCATGTGTCTCCGTTCTCCAACCAGAACAAACACAGACCACAGGGTGTGAGTAGATAGGGACTGCCCACCCACAGTCCCCTAATTATGGGTGAGCCTGGGCTTTGACTGCACACCTGGACACAAGTGCCTGGCCTGGTCACAGTACAGATATGCGTTGTCCAACATCCTCCATCTTCTCTTAGCAGGACACAGGTAGGCATGGTCCACCTCAATGGGTTCTGGTTGGCCCACAGGTATGGCCTGACTACTTGGCAAGGAAGGCATATGCTCAGGCTGCAGAGAATGCCTGGGCTAATGGGCATGTGTCCAAGCCCCAAGTTGATAACGCTCCCGTCGCCGCTGCCAATATGCAGCTTTCAGAACCAATGGATAGCTCCACCAGCTCCTGAGAGCTGTCTGGGTCCCATTAACTTCCAAATCTCACCAAAGTGGTCTCAGTTGATGGGCTACTTTTGAGCGTGTTTGTGTTTCAAAAACATATGCGCCACTACAGTTTTGTAGTTATAAGGCTTTGTTTATTATAAGCATTATGTCATCCAGCCACTCATCAGTGTAAATCTCACCAAATTAGTATGAGTCATTTGTGCTACATTGATGCTGGGTTGTGCAGTTGGGGGGAAAAAACGTTTTTGCCACTACAGTTTAATAACTATCATGGGCTCAACATGACTCTGCCCAACCAGTTCAAGTGCAGCATGTTGTTGTTCTGTTTAATACTTTCAGACTGCCAGAGGCGGTGAATATAGTGGAATTATCATGTATTCACATATTGGCTAGTTCATTGGCTTATTGATTAGTCGTCATCGGTAACACTTTACTTTACAGATCAGTAATAAGTAGGTAATTTTGTGGTAATATATACCTAATTTCATGGTAATAATAATCATTATCATAATAATCATTATCATCATACATTTTACCATCTAAGTGCTACAATTACTTTAGTTAGTCTTTGGTTAGTCTCTTTTATCACTGTGTTGTTATGTCATAACATTTGATAGTAGCCATGTACTTACCAACATTTTAGTCCCCTACAACACCACCATGCTGGTGTAATTACAGTCATATTACTTTACAATAAGTAAATCCTGAACTTTATCATTTTAGTAATTACACATTTACTTCAAATAATTGCCTTCAAACCAAAGCAGTTTGCATTGTTATTGTCTAGAAACTGCACAGTAATTGTCTGGAAACTGCACCGTTATTACTTGTAATATGTGGTTAAAAATTATTACCATAAAATTAGGTATAAATTACTATAAAATTACCTACTTATTACTGATCTGTAACCTGTGATCCCCAAGTGTAGCTCGACAGCATAACAGTACGTGGTATGACCACCGCATGGTATTGATTTTTGGCTACCCTACATAATAAGGATTTTTATTATTAAATATTTAGCTCCGATAGGACACCCTAACCGCTAGGCCAAACTAAGCTAATACAACTAATACAAACTAAGAAACTAATAACTGGGCTGAATAAATTGAACAATTGAAAGGGCAGTGGTGGCCTAGCAGTTTAAGGTGTATTATCGGCTCTGTGACCACAGCATTGCTAGTTCGGATTCTGGGTGGCTAGTAGCGCCACTTAGGTACCCTGAGCGTGGTATCATCCCCACGCACTGCTCTCCTGGCACTGTTGTCACGGCTGCCACTGTTATCACGGCTGCCCCATGGCTTCGTAACACACACCCCCACCCCCGCTGTGTATATTGGGGGGGGGCATATGCTGCATGCTGTGGGAGGGGGGGTGAGCTGTGTGTGTGTGGGGGGTGTAAGGGCTGTATGTCCTGTGTACTCTGTGTGTGGGGGTTTAGGGAGTTGTCATGAGGCGGATAGCAAGGCTATATGCTGTGTGTGTGTGTGTGTGTGTGTGGAGGGGGGGGGGGGGGGGGGTGAGGGCTGTGTGTGAGGGGAGGGGGCATAATAAGCATTCCTCCCACATGTAGTCATTTAATATTCACCCAAACTACAGAGTACAGCAATAGAAATCCACATTAATGTCCTTGAGAGGCCACTCACATTTTAGATTTAAACTAGATGTACCGCATAGCGGTACATGGTATGACCGCCGCAGTATATTGAAATGTGGGAACTGTTGGTGTGATGAGTGTGTGGTTGAGCAGTGTTGTGAGGTGAGAATTTCTGTGGAAATGATTTCCTGGAAGTGGGCATGGATGTGGGTTTTGAATGTGTAGTGTGTAGGAGTGATTTGTGAAGGCAAGGAATCGGCAAAATGAGATTTTGTACAATTACAGCGCCCCCTATGGACCAAATTTTATGGCATGTTCTGTGGTGTTAGAGGTCTTTGTGGTGATCGTGCATGATGTATTTTGTGCAATTCCCACCTTCTCGGTCCAAGGTATTGGCAACTCAAAATCCCAATTTTTGCATTTACCCTTATCACTAGGTGGCGCTATGCTTCAAGTGAGAGTTTATGGGCTGGGTCAATATGCCTCTGTAACACCTACATACTAACACAAAATCGTTGTCTTGGGCAAAATTGTTGACGAGTTATTTAACAAAAACTGTTTTTCAACACCTAGCTTCGGCGATAAACATCGCCCCCTATGACGAAATGTCACAAAATTTAGTACACATGAAAAGAAAGCTATTTAGAGATGGCATGTCAACTTTGACCAAATTTGAGCAATTAAAAGCCAAGATACGGCCATTTGAAGAATTTTAAGCTACGTGTTAAATGTTCATTGACGTGTAACTTCGGAACGGTTTATCTCAAGATAAATCCTTTGATAACTTTTTGTCAGCATTGTCTGTAGATGACATATACCAAATTTGGTGAGATTCACATGAACGGCCTATGACGAGTTCGTTCAGATTCGTTTTCGCAATATTAAAATTTCACGGAAATTGTTCTCGTTGGAAGTGGGTGTCGACCAGTGTTTTCAATGCGTGAAGGTCAATAGATTTCACAATAAAAAAAAATTGGTTGTAAACGTTAGCATTCTCTAGATAATAGGCAAAATGACATTTTGCACAATTACAGCGCCCCCTATGGACCAAACTTTATGGCATGTTCTGTGGTGTTAGAGGTCTTTGTGGTGATCGTGCATGACGTATTTTGCGCAGTTCCCACCTTCTCGGTCCAAGATATTGGCAACTCAAAATCCCAATTTTTGCATTTACCCATATCACTAGGTGGCGCTATGCTTCAAGTGAGAGTTTATGGGCTGGGTCGATACATCTCTGTAACACCAACATACTAACACAAAATCGCTGTCTTGGGCAATAAAAAAAAAAAAAAAAAAAGGGAAAAATGGTCGCGGCAACTCTATAATGACCGCTTTCGCTAGCTTCGCTATTCTCAAGAATCTGCTGATACTGAGTGGAATTCATGCGACCCTCAATTTTAACAAGATTCCCAGTACCAGCACTGGCCACACAGCCCCACAGCATGATGGAACCTCCACCAAATTTTACTGTGGGAAGCAGGTGTATTTCTTCGAATGCTGTGTTCTTTTGCCGCCATGCATATCGCCTCTTGTTGTGACCAAACAATTACATTTTTATTTTTTTGTATCTTATTCCACAACGATATTGGCTTGTCCAAATGTTCTTTCGCATACCTCAAGCGACTCAGTTTGTGGCGACTGTGAAGAAAAGGCTTCTTCCGCATCACTCTTCCGTACAGCCTTTCCTTGTGCAAATTGCGCTGTATTGTTAACCGATGCACAGCGACACCGTCTGCAGCGAGATATCCTTGCAAGTCTTTGGAAGTGGTCTGTGGGTTGTTTTTAACCATTCTGACCATCCTTCGTCTTTGCCTCTCTGAAATTTTTCTTGGCCTACCACTTCTGGGCTTAACAAAAACTGTACCCGTGGCCTTCCATTTCCTCACAATGTTCCTGACAGTGGAAACTGACAGCTGAAATCTTTTGGACAGCTTTTTGTAACCTTCCCCTAAACCATAATTCTGGATAATCTAAGCTTTGAGGTCATCAGAAAGTTGTTTTGAGGCTCCCATGTTGCAGCTCTTCAGAGGAGAGTCAAACAGAATGAGAACTGGCATTTGGCCACCTTAAATACCTTTTGTCATTATTGGATGCACCTGTCAATTAAGTTCAAGGCTTAACGAGGTCACCAAACCAACTTTGTGTGTCCAATTATCTTGTGATGATTAGTTACAGGCCATCAAAGCAACAAAATGACAAGGGTTCCCACATTTTTGCACAGCCTATTTTTTGCATTTGATTTAATTTCATACTATTCATACTATTCATACTTTCAAACTATTTCAAACTATTAATTGTATACTATGAATACTTAAAATCTGTGTTTGGAAATCAAGCTAACACTTGGCTCTGATGGGCAATGCCACCAAGATAATTTTGGGTGAAGTCAGAGTCCATTATTATACAACCTTAGAGGGGGTGCCCAAACTTTCTCATACCACTGTAAATGAGATGCTATTAAAATGTGTGTACACATTTTGTGCTGGTGCACCTAAGAAAAAAAGTTTGGCAAACCAGTGCAAAAAGTTAGTCTAGAGGCCTGATATATATTCATGTACATATATTTTTGTTTGGTAAATAAAACTACTATCATTATCATCCACAGTGTCCAGCATAAATGTGTACACCCTCTTTGAAAAGTGAAATTTTATACAATATTTAAATGAAACCAAAACAAAATATTGTCAAAATATTCACAGATGTAGTTTATTATAACATCTTAACTTACAACTTAAACAAAAAGGTAATAATATAACAAAAATGACATTTTTCAGTTTTACTGAAATTAGGGTGGTGCAAAAATGAGTACACCCACAACAAAAACTGCTTAATTTAGTACATTTAATACTTTGTATGGCCTCCATTATTTTTAATGACAGCTTCAAGTCTCCTAGGCAGTCTCCAACATTTGGCAACATCAATCTTTTTCCATTCTTCAACAATGACCTCTTTCAGAGATTGGATGTTGGATGGAGAATGATGCTCAACCTGTCTCTTTAGAATTCCCCAAAGATGTTCAATTGGGTTCCGATCAGGTGACATACTTGGCCACGGAATCACTCTCCCCCTTTTCCTTTTCAGAAAGCCAGTGGCTTTAGATGTGTGCTTAGGATCATTGTCATGTTGGAAAAGGGCACGACGACCAAGGGCAAGAAGTGATGGAAACATCTTAGTTTTCAGTATAGAACAGTACATTTCTGAATTCATGATGCCATCAATGAAATGCAGCTCCCCAACACCAGCAGCACTCATGCAGCTCCACATAAGGACACTACCCCCTCCATGTTTCACTGTGGGCACCATGCACTTTTCTTTGTATTCCTCATCCTGGCAACGCCAGACAGTTTTGAAGTCATCGGTTGCAAAAAGATTGATTTTGGTCTCATCACTCCACAGTATTGACGTGTACGTCTCTTTGAATGGTTGCAATTCCATCTTTCTTAAATTTCTAAATTACTTTTGCAACTGTATTCTTACTAATGAGTAAGGCTTTGCTTATGATTTTGTAGCCTTTACCTTTCTGGTGTAAAGAAATGATTTTCTTTCACTGATCTGGTGTCATTTCTCTTCCATGTGGTGCCATTGCAGACATGGGAAAAGGTGGTTTGCTTTAGGTAACACCGTTTTGTAATGAAAATCTGTGTAATGACTAATTAGACTCACCTGTGGTTGAATGCTTGTTCAATTACACATAGCCTGAAATGTAGCTTTGCTCAGAGACCTACAGTGGGGTGTACTCATTTTTGCACCACACTAATTTGACTAAAACTGAAAAATATGTCATCTAAGTTATGCTGTATTAAACTTAGCATGTGCACATTTTGGAAATATTGTTTGTTTTCAATGACATGTTGTATAAAATGTTACTTTTCAAAGGGGGTGTACTCATTTATGCTGGGCACTGTACATCATGTTGTATCCAACACTAATAAGAAAAAAAAGCTGAAAAATTATGTCTTGGTGATGGCAAGATGGTGGCGTGCATATATGCAGCGGCTCAATGCTTTCAGTCCTTTTTGACTCCCACAACATCCTGGTGGACATTTTCAGAAGCCCCAGCTCTTCCTTGATTTCCACTCCGTGGCAAGGTGTTGGAGGTTGCGGAGGGAGAGGAGGTAGAAGAGCGGGTGTGTTGGTGAGGCTAAAGAGGCGGCCACACAAACCATCGCTTCCCTCTGTCTTTTTTAGCAGACAGCTGAATTCCTCACAGAGACCTGGCTTCACTCATCCATCCCAGACACAACTATCGAGCTAGAAGGCCATGTCTTTGTGAACAACAGCTGCTGTACCAATTCTAAGACAGTAGGCAGTCACTGTATGGTATCAAAATAGGGTCATAAATATTGTGAACTTGTGAGAACCTATTCACATGTGTAATAAAGTTTTTTAGCTGTGTAAAAAAAGTTGTGTATGTGCAAAGACATTTTGTATATGTGTGAAAAAAATTATACTTGTAGAAATACTTTGTTCATGTGTGAATCTCCTACGCGAAGCTACGCGATTGCTTTCCTGTGCAAAACTCAAAGTTTCAGCTTGTGAAACTAATCGTGTCACGGTTTTGCTCTTCCTGCTTGCTTTTTTTTTTCACTCCTCTGTGTTGTCTCTCTCCGCTGCACCTCGTAACCATGTAATTGGGCTCCTCCCTAGCCACTCTGCCTTCCCTGCACTGATTACTTTCACCTGATTCTCCTTACCTTGTCACCACTCTCATTGGCTCCCCGGTTAATCACACCCTCGTTTTAGTCTCTCTTCCCCCGTTCCTTCCTTGTCAGTCCGTCAGCGAACCATTGACTCGTCGTGGAGTTTTCTCCCCGCACCTGCTGTCGTGTTTGTGTGTAATTCTGCTCCTGTGTCCGCTACCTGCTCGTTTGTCTCCTGTGTTCCCCACCTGCCTGTTGTCTCCCTCCTGCCTCCAGTTCCCCTCCGTGTCTGCTCCCCGCTCCTGTCTCCTGGTGACGAACTCGGACCGACCCGACCCACGCTCTGCTCCTCTGCCCCGGCTACGACTCCTGCCCGCCCACGACTCTGCTTCGCTCCTCTGCCCCGGCTACGACTCCTGCCAGTCCACGACTCAGCTCGGCTCTCCTGTCCCGGATTACGACTCTTGACTGTTTGTGGATTATGAACTCTCTCCCTCCCCCTTCCCCTTAATAAAAGCCTGTTCAGGTTATGTTACGCTCTTGGACGATGAACGCAAACACTTCAGTGTCTATGGGCAACACTTTCCACTAAAGATGCACGATAGATATCGGGCCGATGAAATATCGGCCGATTTGGGGGAAAATTACGTCATTTTTAATCGGCCATCACATTTTTGCGATGAAAACATCCGATAAATAATAAAATTACGGGAAACGTGTTCAGGCCAAATAGCCACTTTTTATTCAGGCCGAGTAGCCCCAAAACAGGCGATGATGCACAGTGGTCACAGCAGCTTACTAACAGGACCCAAGCCTGGCTGTCACTGCCTGAGTAATAATAACATGTCTTCACCAGCATGGTCGTTTTTCTCAGTGGCAGAAGATGACAATACCGTTGCAATTTGCAAAGCTTGTTCAGCGAGGATTGCGAGATCCGCTTCTTCTCTAACGTGTCCCTTCCTGCACTTTATGATATTGTTGCCACCAGAGATGGGTGTAACGCGTTACTAAGTAAAGTTACTGTACTCCTATTACGTTTGTCGGTAATGTAGTAGTGTAACGCGTTACTGTTATAAGTTCATTAATCACACTACAGTTACAAATAGTGCATATGCTGATTACTGAACTTCCCCAGTGAACAGTCTGATCACAGATATCTGAGATGGATTTCCGGACCCTCCCCCAAAATCCTCAGGTGCACGCTTGCACAATAGTCGGGAGATATGTCCACACGCAACTGTACTTGATTGTTAAATTCGGGGAAATTGCTAAGCCGTTTACCATAACGTTTTACCATAACGAGTGGCGATAAGCTCATTGTTTTTAATATGTTGAAACACGTTGCCGTAGTTAAAGAGCAATGGGTTAGGGAAGAGGAGAAGGGAGAAGCAGTGAGGATTTTTTGTGTCGTGTTTGCACCGTGATGGGGGGCCGGTTGCGCAGCAGAATCAGAAACCTGCCGCCATATAGCACTGTCGCTGAGAAGGATAATTGCTTTTGATGAGAAGGAATATACAGCTTCCTTCAACTTTGACACTAAAGCAACAGAGAATTTGAAGTCAGACATTGAAGTCCTTAACCGTTTCCCTCATATAAAAAGTATATGAAAATTAACACAGCTACCCCATCTAGCGCGCCAGTCAAGAGGCTATTCAGACTAGACGGTCTCGTGCTGAAGCCTAATAGAAATCTGTTGTCCGATGGAAGATTTGAAAGACTTCTCATGCAGTATCATCATCGTTTTAGTGGGGAGCATCCCCAATGACTTAAGAAAGTGCCTTTGCCCTAGACTATACCATGCCAATGAAATGTGTTTACCCGGACATCATCTAATGTGGTTAAATGTCCAGAGTTATTTTATTCAGTAGCACGTTTTGTTTAAAATGTCTAGTTTGTTAAAGGATTTATACTGTAACCTATATGCCAGTGTCTGCATGCTATTTCATTCATTCTATTTTTAGTGAGTGCTGGTATGAAGTTAGCCTGTTTTAGACTTTCAGCCTGTTTTTTTATGACATAAGCCTGCCAGCAGTGCAATACTGATACGACCCTGTGCAGTGGCCTATAGATTTTCACCAACTTTGTGGTGTAGCCTGTTTTCGTTAAATGGCATGAAAGAACAACTTGTCTTACATCTTGCTCATTGCAATAGGAATTTATGTGTTTTGCTCAAGGCCATTGATGAGTAATGCAAAGTAATGTAACGAGTTACTTCCCATAAGGAGTAAAAAAGTAAAGTAATGCATTACATTTTTTAACAGTAGTGAGTAATGTTCAATGGATTACTTTTTTTGAGTAACGACCCCAACACTGGTTGCCACACATATCCACAACCTGATCGACAAGAACGGACTACACGTAAGTTTCACCACAGACATATGGACGTCAGCATGCTAAGCCTAATGGCTGAGTGGCTGGATCAAGACTTTAACTTGCAAAAAGCAATGCTGCATGCACAGGAGTGCCCCAGGTCGCATACAGCAACAATGATATGCCCAGCTTTTGACACAATGCTCGCAGACTGGAGTATAACAAATGACAAAGTGCATGTTGTGCTCAGGGACAACGCTCGTAACATGATCAAGGCTATGGAGGAGTGTGGGCTTGCAAGCTTGGGCTGTATGGCACACACTTTACAGCTTGCTGTAAATACGGCTGTACTGAGCCAAAGAAGGATCACAGGACAAGATAATAGGACACTTTAACCACCCAACTCGCCACCTCCTGTCTTCAAAACTTGCAGAAACAACTGGGCATGAAAGAGGCAAGGCTTCAGCAAGATGTGCCCACTAGATGTGCCCACATGATGACAAGTTTGTTGCAGCAGAAGCGAGCCCTTGCAGCATATACAGTAGATTTTGACTTACCTGAAACATCTGTTAAATAGGACTGTTGCAACAGATCATGGAATTAAAACTTCGAAGAGCACACTACTGCAAGCTATAGAGCACCGTTTCAGTCACATCTACACAGAGTTCCTATTTTTTCTCGCTACAGTCTTGGACCCAAGATATAAGGACTGCTATTTTGGCCAAGCAACAAAAAGGGAAGCAACAGAAGCGTTAAAGGACAAAGTGAGATGTGCTGTATCAGCAGAAAATGTTGAAGAGCCAAAGGAGAAGAAAACCAAGACGACAGATGACAACAACAATGTTTCCTTGCTGACAATGTATGAAGAAATCCTTCAAGACAAAACAACACAAAAGATCTGAACCAAAGCCAAACAGATCAGCAGGTAATTAATTTATTGTTTAAATAAAGCTTTGGCTATCTGTGATAAAATAGACCAAAACATGGTAATGTTAAACATACTTTTGTTTTTGTTATTTGTTATTCTTTTACTACTTTAGATTCAAGCCTATCTCTCAGAGCTCACAATTCCTCGATCTGAGAGCCCCATGGACTACTGGAGAAGCAACAAAACCCGGTTCCCAGCACTTGCCTCACTTGCACGGAAGTACCTGTCCTCTCCTTGCACAAGTGTATACAGTGAACGTTTATTTTCTGCTGCTGCAAATGTTATTGATGAAAAACAAAACAGACTTGGATGTGAGAAAGCAGAGATGCTTCTTTTTGTTAAGAAAAATCTACCACTGATGCCCTCTTCTAGAAAATAGAAAAGGCAATGTGGACAGTGACAAGTGACAAGATAGTTTGGGGGAAGGTTATGAAATGTTGAGAAAGAAAGAGGAAATCTTTTAAGTTTTTTTTTATTTTGAACGAAAGGATTTTTTTTACGATGCCTGATGCAGTCAGAGCATTAATAATTCTGAGAATGCACTTTTTTTTAGTAAGTTATTTGATTACATTACTTAACTCCACAAGGGATGCACTTTTTTGTTAAAATGGAGTGGTGTCTTGCTACGTTGTTGTTATATATAGCAAATGACCACATTTTGTGATGAGATGAAAATAATAAACATTTGAAGAGCCAGAAAGCTGTTGCTTGCTGTTATAGATAGGCCAGAGCACCTAAAATATCAGTTTTCCATCCAACTGCAGACTATATGAATATTAAATTATATTAAATATAAAAATATGAACTTATCAGTATCGGCCCTGAAAAGCAGGAAATTATCGGTATCGGCCAAAATATTTCATATTGTGCATCACTACTTTCCACCAATCAGAGACACCTGACTGATTTCCAGTCAGAGTAGGGCTTTGACTCCAAACTTCGTTATTCAAATATAATTTGAATATTCAAACGAATATTAGGCATCCCTTAATATTTGAACCTGTTATGGATATTATTTTTTGTAAATGTGTTTGCGTGTAAACGTTTTCAATTCAGGGGTGCGTTTCTCGAACAACTTCCTAGGTTAGCATTCTACTACCATAGTTCTATCGAAGTTACTACTACCAAAGTGGGGAAACCCGACTGTTTCTCGAAGCACTCGTACTTCGGTAGAACTATCATTGTTGTTACTTCCATAGTGGGCTCTACCGTTGGTCTCACTTCAGTGTCCATGGAATTACTGACATTTTTTTCTCAAACGTCATATCTCAATAAAGAGGCTCAGCAACAAATCCAAATTTTGGACAAATGATCCTCACCTACAGGATGATTGTGGAAAAATGTTAAAAAAATCCTGTGAACTGTCCACATGGTGAAATGACAAGATGAAAACAGCCTTTTTGAAAATCAAGCCTAACTTCAAGAAAATGCACTGACCATATCAAAACAATATCAACAAAGGTTAATGCATAGGCATGACATTATAATCCGTATATGACTGGGAAAAATAATCTGATAAATTTGTGTGCCATACTTTTTGAACGAGAAGCCCTCAAAAGTGGTGGTGTCATTTCACATATTGAATCTATAGCCATTTTCACAGCTTTGGAGAGGAAGAATTACACAAGGTACATCTGATCTGATTTGATTTTTGAATTCTACAGGAAAATGCATTTCTTTTCACATAGTTACACTAATGTGTGTGGAATACTAAAAGAGCCAGCAATGTCGGAAGTTGAGCAAAAGGCTTGTTCACCAGAATTCCCAAAATGACCTGAAATTTCAAAGGGCTGTAGTTTTGGAGCTATTAGTGATACAGACTTAATATTTAAGATTTATACATAGGTTGGATGTACAAACAGCTGTGATTTTTTTTTTCAGATTTTTTGGAGAGGGTGACTGTCGGCCATCGTTCGATTTGACACGGAATGACCCCATAGTAACTTTCCTTCCTTGTGGAGGATACCACAATAGTAATATGATGAGAATGAGAAGGACAGATACATTTAACCAGTCATTCCCACTAGACATTTGGGCTTTCTACAATGGTCAAGGATCAAAATAAAAAGTCAAGGATTGAAATGAACCAAAATAACCAAATAAAAACACTTATTTAGCACCTGACTATCACCAAGGGATAGCATGTATCAAGCAATCAGTGGACACTGAAACGTTTAACTTTAAAAACTTAACATCTAATAGTAAATTGGAAGTTACCCTACATAATAAAATTGAAAATTGCTTTGCAATAATAACTGTGAAATAATCAGAAAATTATAAATAGACACTAGGGTTTAGGCAATACCATTCCGACCGACTTGCCATCTCTGTTAAGCAAGACAAGGGCGTATTGTTGCGCTCAGGATGTCTAAGTGTTAGTTCAGGTGCGTAAAAAGAGTGATGGTGATAAGAAGGCTAAAAGGACTCTCACTGAAAAAAATGTCCGAAGTTTTTGGGAAAAGGAGCAACCGTTTAATACAAAGATATTAAACATTTGCTCTTTTTGTGTGAGTGAGAGCCCTTCCAGCCTTCTTATCTCTGTGAAGTCACATAAACAAAAATGAGCAGACATGCCGTGCTACCCTACCCTCTGATATGGGACAGATGAGCACCTGGGTGCTGTAGGACTTTAGTGGAGCGACTTTAGTCGGATGTTTGATCATCGTCTTCGCTGAATGCAAGCTTAAATTCCAGCTCTGGCAGTCTGAGGGGGCAAGAAGACGCGTGTAGGAGAGACTCCGCAATGCAGCTTCATCTGTCAGCAGGCTCATTATATCCTTCCTCGTCTTCCACTCAGAGTGGTGCTTTCTTTCCTTCTTTACTTAATGT
The DNA here is from genome assembly GCA_027475355.1 of Coilia nasus. Taxonomy (NCBI): domain Eukaryota; kingdom Metazoa; phylum Chordata; class Actinopteri; order Clupeiformes; family Engraulidae; genus Coilia; species Coilia nasus. The sequence continues at coordinate 37,829,242 of CM050214.1, read as the reverse complement.
GCTTTGAGTTCATCTGTAAGCTGCCAATCATTAATAATAATCAGATTGTTTGGTCTGCCTTTGTGAAAATCCTTGCATCAAGGCAGCACATAGCAAGTGCTATGGACTGTACCCATACACCGTCATGGCTGTGTCTGTTGGTGATGAGAGAGAGAGAGAGAGAGAGAGAGAGAGAGAGAGAGAGAGAGAGAGAGAGAGAGAGAGAGAGAGAGTGAGTCTGTGTGTTGCACAGTTCTTGTCCTCTCTCCCGGATCCCTCCCCTCCCCTCCCCCCACCGCGTATCCCCTGCATCTTACTCACATTTTGCCTCCCCTGTGTTTTCTGGGATGACCATTGAGCAATGTTGACAGTATGCTGGCAACCTCTTCTTAATCACATTCCCTTTTTGTTATCTTGTGCTTTCTTCTGTTTTCTCTGTTTTAGTTTTTCTCCCTGAAGATACAGTATTACACACTGAAGATTTTAAGATTGTGGAGCTTTTAGAGATTGTTTCTGTTCTTTTGCTTTAGCAGTTGACCAACCTAGACTGTTTCAGTGTTTCTGCATGTGGAAGCAATGTGGCGTGTGAAGACAGTACACCAGATCCTTCTTTGTTAAGGCTGATGGCCTTTGTTGTGTCCTTGGCAGACTGAGCACAAGCTCTGAGCATGCTCACTTGTTCTGTCAGGACAGCAGTCTTAATTTCAGCGCTGTAAGGAAAGCTCTAACCACTGAGCTCTAACCACTGAGTGATTCTTGAGACACTGCAGCACCGTGGTCAAAAGGGTGACGCATAAACAAAACCTTAAAGCCATAAACAGATGAATAGACTAAAAAGCTTGAAATTTCTACATTGGGAAATTGGAACAAATACATGTGCTAAACCAATTATTTTTCAATCATATGCTTCATTATTTAAGTGATATGGCATATTTGGAATGTTTCCTAAATTACCTTCAAACCTTGAGTTTGGTCAAATTTGGTGGAAGCACACACATTCTCTTCCACTTAATGAGGATAATTGGGTGTGTAAATGACTACAGAGCTGCAAGTTACTTAAACTTAATTAAGCAGCTATTCTAGATCTGATTTTTTGTGTATTTTGCAGCTATTGTGAATCTGAATTACATTCAGGTGTTACATGTGAAGTGTCTTTACATTGTGTTTTATATTACCACAAGCAAGAATAAGAATGTTTTGGTGCATAGGGGCAGTGGTGGCCTAGCGGTTAAGGTATTGGACCTGTGACCGCAGCACTGCAGATTCGAATCCCGGGTCGCCAGTAGCACCACTGACGTACCCTGAGCATGGCTCTTGTCATGGCTGCCCTCTGCTCACATGTGTAAGGGGTAAATGCAGAGGTGAATTTTGTTGTGTGCGCTGTGTGCTGTGCTGTTTGATCACAATGACAAAAATGGGACTTTCACTTTCAACATTTAAATGTCTATATAAGCGTAACATGAGCACTTTATTAACATGACATGATGCATATCATGAACATTAATGACACTTCATCTATGATTATGACTGTTCAGTGTCTGCATCCCACAAAATATCAGCCACATCAGCCACATCAGCCACATCCACATGAAAAATCACAAATGTAATAGATAGATAACACACAATGACAAAATGACAAAAGCATAACCTAGACATAATAAAGTAATATACAATATTAATACCACATAAAGTGCGGAGACATTAAGTTACCAGAGATATAGTTGTTATTGTACAGTGTAATGGCCTATGGTAGGAAAGATTCCCTGTATCCGCTCCTATGACAGCAGTGTATGAGCAGTCTGTGAGAGAAGGCACTGCCCTGTCTGTCCAGTGTAATGGAGATTGCTTAGCATTGTCCATGATGGTTAACAGTTTATTCAGCATTCTCCTCTCCACCATGACCTTTAAAGAGTCCCGCCTGAGGTCAAGGTATCAGATGTGATTCTGTATCATAAAGAGGGTGGGTCAAAAATACGGGACACATCTTAAAGGTGTCATTGCATCGGTTTTTTTTTTTTTTTTCATTAATTTTGTGCTGAGCTGGTTTTAGTGGGAAAATGCTTTAGTGTTCCTGTTACAGGCTGTTCTAGTTTGGTGGAGGAGATGGAGCAAGCAGAATGACTATGCCAGTCATAGGCTACAGTCTTTCAAAAATTGAAGATTTAAACATTCTAAACAAACACACATTCTTTACCTATATTTCACTAAGTGAATGTGTGCTGCAACAAGACTCCTCCGGTAATCAAAACTGTGGCATGGCTTTTTCTATTTAACAAACTTATGTCACTTTGTTTGCCTTTTCCTAATATGCTTGTTTTTCATTGACTAATGGAGGCAATCAGGGTAGAAGAATATTTTCACATCCAAACAGCATGCGTTCTGGCGAGCAAAGTGATTCTTCTTTTTTATTATTTCACTATTTTACTTGTGTTTCTACTTTTACAAGTTTAGCGAGTATAAGAAAGAAGGACACTTTTTTGTGTTTTAAAACTTTTTAGTGTTTTAAACAAGATAACCAGAAAACCAGACAATACAGCTGGCACGGCAGTTCACCTTGACTTGGAACAACAATAACAAGATGCGAAGATCCAGGGATTTCTGTGGAAAGTGCACAGAGCTGGAACGGAGGATTTCTATCCTCGAATCAAAAGTTCATGCCCATCCATCACAGACTGACGATGTACGTGGTAGGAGTGCTGAGAATGCACCACGGCTGGTTGGTGCGATTGTGGATGGGTCGGTTGACTGCATCAACTTCACAGGGCAAAATGTGAGTACTGAATGCTGGCTTACACAAGGTGCTAAACCCAAAAAGAAAAGGGTAGTGACCTCAACACCAGTGCGTTCTGCTGCCACTACACCCATACACTCCAGGCATCAGTCCAGATGCACAGCTAGGACAGAAAACTACAACATTTCTGGTCCTCTGCAAACCCAACAGCCCATACCCCTTCAGAATCGATTTGAGTGCCTCAGACATCTGGAACCAACAGTTTCCAGAGAGACAACTCAAGAGAGAGAGAGAGAAAGTCTTGGCTGACCACTATCGCCTCTCTCTCTACCATGCAACCTTTTCTCGACCTTGGGTCCGCCTGCTGATAAGCGCTCTGCAGACAGAACCAATCATGGTGGATAAAGACTCTGTTGGGGTACAAACTGAAACAGACATGTACATCAACAAACACTCTGAAACAAAACAATGGCCCTCACAATCTGGAAGAGAGAAATGCCCAATCACTTCCTCCGTTGCGACCCTGGATATGCCTCTGGCAGCTGCATACAATGCTTGCACTGACGTGCGGAGCCTGAAGGACTGTTATGTACAAAAGCATGACAAGAAGGACACTGCTAGAATGACTCAAAGCCAAACATCAGCACTGAACCTCCTGGGCTCTTCGAAAATGAGCAGAGATTATGTGGAAAATGACGCTCATAACATTGGAGTTAAGCAGAGGTCCATGATGCCAACCAAGGCTGCTAAGAAGATATCAGTTGCAGAGGGTCATGCTAACATGTCTGTATCTGATACAGTTCTGGAAAACCATGTGATGGCTTACGCATCACCATCCCAATCTTTGCCACCGCGGGACCTTGATGTCAAGGACATTACTGGAGTCACTCAGGACTCAAATGAGCAAGAATGCGAGGATACATCAAAGGAGCAAGAATGTGCCAATGCATACAGGGACAATCAAACCACAACTGCTTCACTAAAAACCCCTGATTTGTTTTTACCATCTCCATCACCACCCCGCCTGCAATTCCCTGCAAGTATGCAGAGACTGCTGCCGATTGCTAGACTGTCTTTTTCTAGCCCAAGACACTCTAAACAAGCAGTGTACTGTACACAGACTATCACAATGGACAGGCCTTCACCAGCCCACAACCTTCAACTGCATACGCATCCACTACAGCACATAAAAAAACGCAGGGCACCACCACCCCCTCCACCCGCAGCAGGATCACAGCTGCAGTATACAAACAGTGGAAGCGGGGACGACCTCCATGATTGTAACATCTGATATGCCGTGGGTCCCTGCATTAAGGGTAGTTTTGAAAACAAGCTGGGACCCAGGATGCCCAGGCCATTTTCTATTCCTGTGCTCACAAGAAAAAGAAGAATTCGTGTTCATCCTGTCAATGGGGTAAATCAGTCTAATCTCCTGCCAGTTCTGAAACGACCTCAGAATGCTTCAGTGGATATGCCACCCACGCTCAATGTAAAACTAGCTCTTCTGAACATCAGATCACTCTCTAACAAATCATTTTTATTTAATGATCTTATCTGCACATACAAACTTGATTTTATGCTTCTTACTTAAACCTGGCTGGAACAAGCGAACAGTTTCACTACCCTTATTGAATCAGCTCCCCCAAATTTCGATTTCATGAGTGCCACAAGAACTAATAAACGGGGAGGCGGAATAGCAAACATATTCAAAACATCTTTTCAGTGCAAACAGACAACATTTGGCAACTTTACATCTTTTGAGTACTTAAGTACACTCTTTAAGTGTTCTTCTAGTATGTTATTATTGACTATCTACAGACCACCAAGACTTTCAACAACAGTTTTTCTTGAGGAGTTTGGTGAACTGTTGTCGAACATATGTCTGACAGTCTTATTATATCAGGGGATTTCAACTTGCATGTCGATAATCTAGAAAACACCTATGCCAATGAATTTCTCACACTGATTGATACCTTCAGCCTAACACAACATGTTCAAGGGCCAACACACTCTCATGGCCATACCCTTGACCTTGTTATCACAAAGGGTCTTAATGTCTCTACAACTGTTGTGGACTTGGCCATATCTGATCATTTTTGTGTTTTCTTTGATGTTTGTATGTCCCCTCATATTCAAAACAGGTCTATGTCTGTAAGAAGGAGAGTCATAAATAATGGCACAGGTCTTCTTTTTGAGCAGGCACTCTCACAGACCCCAAGTCAACCATCAGACTGTGCAGACGATGTAATGATAAATTTTAATTCTAGGATGACACATATTATGGATAATATTGCTCCTTTAAAAACCAAAAGAGTCACTGACAATCAAAAAGCACATTGGAAACTGAATCCAATGGTTAAACTGCTAAAGAGAGAGTGTAGAAAGTCTAAAAGAATGTGGCGTAAATCTAAGCTTAACTGAGCCTTCCTCAGTTAATACATACCATGACTTTGCATCTTTATTCAAAGAAAAATTGATAAAATACGACTGAATATAGCTTCTCAGTTGCAAATAGCTCAAAATCAGGAACCACTGGCTGTAGAGAGAGGGGACCTCAATCTAATGCTAACATTTAGCTTAGTTGACTATGAAACCCTTGAAAAAACTGTACAAAATCTCAGTTCTTCCACATCTGAACTGGATATTTTGCCCACATTTTTTTTCAAATCTGTTCTTCATCTTATATCAGCTGATGTACTTCAGATTATAAATAAATCACTACAGACTGGCATATTTCTTTCCTCTTTAAAAAATGCAGTTGTAAAACCCTTACTGAAAAAGAACAACCTTGATGGTTCAGTGCTTAATAACTACAGGCCCATATCCAATTTACCATTTATTGGAAAAATAATAATTTAATCAATTAACTGCCTTTCTTACACAAAATAGCTGTTTTGATAAGTTTCAGTCAGGTTTCCGTGCCAATCACAGCACAGAAACAGCTCTTATTAAGGTCATAAATGATATACGTCTTAATTCTGATGTTGGCAAAACATCAGTCTTGGTGTTACTGGACCTTAGTGCAGCTTTTGACACTGTTGATCACTGTACACTACTACATCGGCTTGAACATTGGGTTGGATTCACTTGTACAGTTATCAATTGGTTAAAATCATACTTACAACAAAGGAGCTTTTTTGTTGCTATTGGAAATTGTGTCTCAGCATCTATGTCCTTGACCTGTGGTGTCCCACAGGGGTCAATCCTTGGACCATTACTATTCAACCTTTATATGCTTCCGCTTGGGCAAATCATTAAAAACAACTCAGTCAATTACCACAGTTATGCTGACGACACCCAAGTTTACTTAGCTCTGTCACCTAATGACTATACCCCCCTTGAGTCTCTCTGTGGGTGTATCGAACAAATCAACAACTGGATGTCACACAATTTTCTTCAGCTGAACGCAGAAAAAAACTGAAGTAATTGTAAAAGATACTGTTAAAAATCTTGGTGTCTTTATTGACAATGAACTAACATTCAACAGTCACGTAAAAGCAATCACTAATGCTAAACTTAGAGGTCTTATGTCAAAACAAGATCCAGAAAAACTTGTACATGCCTTTATTTCCAGTAGGGTTGATTACTGTAATGGCCTTTTTACAGGCCTTCCTAAAAAGACCATCAAACAGCTTCAACTGATCCAAAATGCAGCATCAATGGTTCTTACAAGAACAAAAAGATCTGACCACATTACTCATTTTAAGGTCCCTGCACTGGCTCCCAGTAAATTATAGAACTGACTTTAAGGCATTGCTTCTTGTGTTTAAATCATTAAATGGGATGGGACCCAATTACCTATTGGATATGTTTCAGTTATACCCACCAACTAGGTCTCTGAGATCACATCAGAAACATTTGTTGGTAGAACCTGCTGTTAGAACAAAATGTGGTGAAGCAGCTTTCACCTGCTATGCTGTAAAGCTCTGGAACCAACTTCCAGAAGACATTAACATTGCTCCTACTGTTGGCAGTTTCAAATCTAGACAAACTGTTTTCAGATGCTTTCTGTTAATGATTTCTACTAATTTTATACTTATTTTGTGTGTTTTTTATGATTTTATATCTTTTACTGATTTTACTTTTATGCTTTTATGCCGTTGTGTATGAAATGCGCTATACAAATAAACTTGCCTTGCCTTGCCTTGTCTTGCCTTGCCACATGCAGCATGCATATGCATCTCGGAGTGACCTGTCGTATTTTGCATTGCTGCATTGAGAAACGATTTCTTCCCGGAGGGGTGGACTCTGCTGAAGTTTAAAACAAGTGTCTCTGTCTTTACCCAATCACTAACGTGTGGTCATCACCTATGCAATTAGCCTACCTATGCACTACATTTCAAATGTAGCACACAAAGTCAACATCATCGCTCACAAACACTCCCTCTGTTCTCTAATTTGCTCGGATTCGCTTGGTCCGAATACATGAATGTCAACGGCAGCAAGGCCAGACCCTCTATACAAAATGAAATGAAGTACGAGGGGCTGGTTTACCAGGCTATGCTTTGCTGGTGAAGAATTCTTTGACTACATACACAATTTGTTGCACCATTGTCTGTACCATTATCCTAATGGAGCCTCGAGGAACTAATTCCTAAGCACAAGAGCACATTGCTTTATGATTGCAATAAGAACGCAGCCTGCTGCACAAATTTAATCAAAAACAATTTTCCTATATTTGATACATTTTAACTTGAAAATGTTTCTATTTACAATGTTAAATTACCTCTTATTTTTAAATTCAGGCCTATAGCTTTAAAAGTTCTTGGCTGTGTGTGTGTGTGTGTTTAAGCATTAGCCTACTTTACCCTAAAACATGTTTTTAATTCGAGTGGTGTCCAGATAAATTAACCTAGGGGTACCATCTTTTGAAAACCGAAACAGAAGTTGGCTTTCCCTGAATAATGTTATCTGTTTGATAATAGAGCTGAGCTGGGACCAAAAAATAGCCCTGCCATTTTTGGCCATGGTGTGGCCCATGATTGCAGAGGATATGTGCGCGAGAACACACATCTTCAACAGGGGCACTGCTAGAAATTGTAGGCCCCCTGAAAGTAAATAATTTTGGGCCCCATCCCAATCACATCATAGTCCTCTGTGGGCTCCTGTGAAGCTCTGGGCCACATTAATTGTACTGATTAGTTGTCCTGCCTGCCTGAGTCCAGTATTAATGGGATGTTAAGCATTTACACACTTTCAGTGAAAGGTGAAGATTTAGTACTATTTAGTACTCTTTAGTGTACTTTAGTGTGTTTAGTTTAGATAACCCAGCTAACACAAGACCTTGCTACAACGTCGCTACAAAGCAGTGTTTATTTGGTCACCCATTTTTCAATTTAGTCTTAGTCTTAGTCTTGTGTGAAAGTTCATTCTTAGTCTTAGTCACATTTAGTCATTCACATATCATTTTTTTGTTAGTCATGTTTTAGTTAACTAAAATTCTCAACATTTTAATCTAGTTTTAGTCAAACGTGAACATAATGTATTTTATTCGAATTTTAGTCAAAACATTTGTCTTTTTCTATTTATTTCAGAGATTTTTTTGTTTATTAATTCCAGTTGAGTTGTTTTCTACAGCTAACATGTTGATAAAATGTCTGGATTAACAAACATCCTGACTGAACTGAATTGAATAAATTTTCAGTGCAACTTTGCAACTGGTCTGTGGATTCAATACACATTTACAGATATGCACTTGTTTTGATGATTTTAATATTTATTATATTTAATATTAATAATATTATATTTATTAACACTAATAACAAATATAAACTGGGGTTAAATAATAGTAATAATAATATCGTTACGTAGTGTACTGATAATAAGCTAAATAAATAAGTAATAAGTTCAATAAAATATTCTCAAATAAACAACAAATATATGAAATATTATTGTTAAGAGATGTGTTAATTACCGGTATGTCCTCAGTTGTCTATCATTTGTATATTGTGTGTTAGTGTATGTTTATGCCACAGGGAGGTGCTCCAGTGCAGGCTGTTGAAGGTGTGTGCGCCATATTCATTTTATTACATTCATTATGCTCAAATGGACTCGCCGTAGTTGAGTGCTTTTCCAGCGAGTGCCTAACTGTATGGCTGTGATACTGATGTGTCTACAGGTCCGTCATAAATAGAAAAAATTGCCAGAAAAATTAACTCATCCACCTTGTCAGCAGTAAGTGCAGATCTCCTGGCAGTTAAAATGACCCCAGCGGTTGAAAATACCCTCATGCTAGGAAGGGAAAAATCCCCTTGTATGCAGACCAGGGGCAAGCCTTGTTTCATTCAAATGAATGTGACACGTGGAATTTAACCAATAAATCGGCCACAACATCTTTCTGGAGTTGTTGAGTTTTTTTGTAACTATTTGTAATTATGTGTAAATTGTTACTTTTTGGATTTTGAGAAAATGAGCTTTATTTCATGTAAGGGAAACCAAAAATGTGGTTGCTAACATGCTAGTGAACTTGTCATAGTTAATTTACTTGAATGGTTGTCAGCTTGTTAGTTCGGTTTACTGATATCTAATGCTATGTCTTTGATGATGCCCACCGTCTGGGAGTGTAGCTGCACGTGTAGCGAGCACAGACAGTAAAAGAAAGCAAGCCCTGTACCCAACCAAATGTCCCATACCGAAATGGTTCAATACGAATACATGTCCCTATACCAGCTGCTTACATGGGTGCTAGCTGCTAGGTAGCTTAGGAGGGAGTTTTTGTTTGTTTTTTATTTCTTGCATAACATTTTAGTCTCGTTTTTACTCGTTTAGTTTTTGTCAGTGTTTTTAGAACATTCGTGTTGTCTCATCATTGTTTCGTCTTCGTCATAAAAACCTTTTTTCCATGACTAACATATTTTGTCTTGTTTCGTCTGATGAAATTAACACTGCTACAAACTTGACAATTGGTCAGGGCGACATTACCTAATGGCCACTTAAACGCAAGGGCACAGCAACATTGCTGGGAGGATGCCATAACGTAAACAAAACCCGTCGCTACAACATTGTGTCGTGGTCACTGTTTGACATTGGCATTTGGTAGCCTCACAGCGGTGATCGGCTTGCTCCGTCACATTCACCGTGCTGCACGCATTCAATTAATTTTCAGTGGAGTGCGGTGCGTTGTCATGGCTGCTCCCATGAAGCTTGTCAGGAATGTTACATGCCCGTTTGGATAGCTCCGGCACGTAAAGAAGTTGGGCTCTGCTCAACTTTATGCAACTTTATCTGGCAAACGGGTCTGCGTTATCCAATAAAAATAGAGCACATGGGGATATAGCATGACAACCGCGGTTCTCATAAGTTCATCAGTTATTGTCTGGTGGGTTTTATGTGTGTGTGCATGTAACAAAACGTGCAAAGTTTGGTAAGGGCACAGTCGTCAGTTATTATGGTTTGCTAGCTTGCTATATCGATAGATACAGGTAGACAGATAGCCTCGTAGATTCCAAAGACACGTATGGAATGAATTCCCTGCCGGAACGTCTGTACTCGTAGAAATATCTTGTGCTCATGAAAAGAATTTGTGTACACGTGGAAATATTTTGTGCTTCTGAAAAGAATTTGTATACACGTGGAAATATTTTGTGCTTGTAAAAATAATGTGTCCTTGTGTGAAAAACTGTCATGTCTCTATAACAAAGTTTTGTGCTTGTAAAAAAAAAAAAGTGTCTCTGCCTGAAAATCTGTTTTGTCTCTGTAACAAAGTTTTGTGCTTGTAATAAAAAATTGTGCTTGTAAATAGATTTTTTTGTACATGTAAAAATACGTTGTATTTGAGAAAAAAACTAATCTCCCACAGGCACAAATCATATTCACAAGCACAGATTCTTTTTACGAACACAAAACCAGTGAAATCTCTGCCAAAACTTCTCAGCCAATCACCAAACGTCTTACTCACCGGCCAATCAAGTTGCCGCCTTTATTTAGAGCAATGAGCGGGAGCAATGGTACATGAATTCTATATGTAGCCATGTACAATAAAGTAGCCAGGTTAACGGCGAACTTGCTGCAGTTGTCTGGTGTTTTCAATCGGGAGTTTTAAGACAAGTTCTAAATTACATTATGGACAGGCGTGCTTGAAGTGGGCCGCGGTGTTCTGGCACCTCTTTTCATTTCAGGGGACGTGAATATGAAGGCACTGTTATGCAGCGCTGAAAATTTATTTTACAATCCATTTGAGTCCCAACCCTATTGCAGGGCAAAAGTCTATCCTTATTATATACTTAATATGGTGATCTGGTGCTTACTGATTATTATATTTTGGTTAAATGAGGCTCAAAAACGAAATTTCAGTAGTCTGGTCTCCTCGTCAGCATTTGCTAGCGTGACAGCGGGAAGTGTAGTCCTATGTACCTGCCTTTTCCAGACGCATGTTGCGTAGGGCAATAATCAATGAGAAACCCTTAGACAGGGCTGTTTTGAGAATGCAGTGCCTTCATATTCACGTCCCCTGAAATGAAAAGAGGTGCCAGAACACCGCGGCCCACTTCAAGCACGCCTGTTCATAATGTAATTTAGAACTTGTCTTAAAACTCCCGATTGAAAACCGATTAGAACCGATTTTTGTTTTTTTTTGTAGTGCATTTTTTTTCCTTTTTCTTCTCATTTAATATGGCCAATAAATTTTTCTTTCTGCTGTCCTCTGTAATTTTCTGAAAATTAATATGAATTTATCAGACACAGGTTTCACGTACAAAAAATAATAATAATCATAATCATAATCACAATAATAATAATCTCTTAAACCCGGGAATGTTGAGTACCTTAAAGTTTTATTGCAGAAATATCAATAGGCCAAATGGATGAAATTTAGCTTGGTTGCCTAAAGTTGCACTTTGGGCAATTTGCATAATTAGCAATAAAACTTTATGATTTCTGGGTTTACTATTATACAGTAGTACCAAAGAGCTTACACCCCTTCCATTTTTGCAAATATTTCATTGGTCTATGAACATGACCACCGCCCACCTAGCAGAATCCCTCAAGAACCAGTAGGTTTCATCGAGCGACGTGTGACCAGAGACTTCTTTACTCTCTGGTGTGACGTTAGTTCAGTCGGATACTCCGCCACTTGCATCGAGGATTTTTTGGAAACTGTTGTCGAATAAGGTGAGTAACTGTGTGGATTAATTTCTATTCCATTGTCTTACCTTCGATGGGTTTTTTTTGGTTGGTTGGGTGTCTGCTGGCGCCTCTTCATCAAATATTTTGGGCACCCTTAAAGGTGTACTTCCATCGTGTTTTCATTAATTTTGCGGTGTTGTCTAGTATTAATAATTGCCCTGTGCGCTAGTGTTAATAAAAAAAATGTTCTAGTGCTTCTGTTTCAGGCTGTTTTAGTTTGGTAGAGGGAGTGGGGCGGGGAGAACGACACGATTTCACCAGAGGCACGCTCCCTGCAGCTTCCTTTGCCTCACAGTCAACTTGATAGCAGAGTGGTAAAGGGGAAAAGTCAACTTGACAGCGCTAAAACTGCACACAGAATGTCTACGGAGATACAGCTGTATGTGTTTGATCCTGAATCCGGAGATGGCACAAGCACAGTCGCTTCCTGACCGTTTGTCAATGAACGTTTCAGAATGGTAATATTTGCATGACAAAACACTGCAAGTGCCCGGCTAAATGCAGTTCCGTCATTCAACTAGCCTGCTAATCTTATGCCAGTCAGTCAAACAGGCTAACATTATTTAATTAAAGCCCATTCGGTCAGTTTCTCTTATATGTATCTCCGCGTCTACGTCACGCCGGAGGCACTTTTAGCATTGGGTCGTTTTTCCGCCTATTGTCTTCTTTTGACTGATATAGAAAACGGGGATAGAAAAACATTTTGATATGCAGCATGCATATGCAACTCGGGGTGACCTATCATATTTCAAAAGAGCAAGTACTAAACGGTTTCTCGTGGAATTACACCTTTAAACGTTTTGTTGGCTGCTGTATTTCAGCCACGATGTCCTCTTTCAAGCCTGTGGGATGTTAACATTTAGTTATCCATGTAGCTGGTTACAAATGTTAGTTTTCACTCTAGCTTAAGTCAATTACAGTCTGCTGGGTAGCTGGTTAGGTAGCCTGCTTTAACGGGCGTTCCAGCTAATACCGCTAGCGGCTAGCCTATGCTATCAGACTTTTATTTATGTTGCCAGTAAATAAATACCCGAACTTTAGTAGCACTAACTTTTATCAAGATGTTATGCTAAGATGATAATTTAGTAAGTAGTTACACAGTCCTCGTATCATTAAGCTAATTTATCACTTGCTAGCTAGACTAGTTGACGAGGCAGTAGCTGAAGCAAACTTACTTCTGACCATTAACACCTGACCACTGCAATAGTCGTTCTCCCATCTTATAAAGTACAACTTGGTCGGGGTGTGGGTTTTTCCGTCGAAGTTTTTGATATCCGCGATGGGTACAATCTTTTTTACCCCATCGTCTGTGTACCTAACATAAGCGTACATTTTGTCTGTTGACTCTCTGCGTATTCAGCGCGTGGCCGTATTCTGTCCGTATTCATTATGACCGCCGCTAAAAAAAAGCAGTCATTATAGAGTTGCCGCGACTTTTTTCCCTTTTTTTTTTTTTTTTCTTTTTTTTCAGTGAATGTCCGTCAACGATTCCCGGGACACTAAAACTCGGGGGGACATGAATCTTTGTAGGCATGTAGCCCTAGAACATTTCGAGCGAATAGAAGCTTTTGGTCCCCCGGGGCCACCCCCCCGCTGTGCCGGCGTACGTCAAAGAGGGGGAGACCGGCAAAAGTTTTTGCTGAATAGCTCAGTGAACGTTTCACCCAACAACATAAAATTTTTGTGATGTGTCGGTGTTACAGAGACGTATCGACCCAGGCAATAAACGCTCACTTGAAGCATAGCGCTACCTAGTGATATGGGTAAATGCAAAAATTGGGATATTGAGTTGCCAATATCTTGGACCGAGAAGGTGGGAACTGCGCAAAATACATCATGCACGATCAGCACGAAGACCGCTATAACCATAGCATGTGCCATACAATTTGGTCAATAGGGGGCGCTGTAATTGTACAAAATGTCATTTTGCTTATTATCTAGAGAATGCTTAGGTTTACAACAATTTTTTTTTTATCGTGAAATCAATTGACCCTCACGCATTGAAAACACTGGTCGACGCCCACTTCCAACGAGAACAATTTCCGAGACATTTTAATATTGCGAAAATGGATCTGAACGAACTCGTCATAGGCCGTTCAGGTGAATCTCACCAAATTTGGTATATGTCATCTACAGACAATGCTGACAAAAAGTTATCAAAGGATTTATCTTGAGATAAACCGTTCCGAAGTTACACGTCAATGAACATTTAACACGTAGCTTAAAATTCTTCAAATGGCCGTATCTTGGCTTTTAATTGCTCAAATTTGGTCAAAGTTGACATGCCATCTCTAAGCAGCTTTCTTTTCATGTGTACTAAATTTTGTGACATTTCGTCATAGGGGGCGATGTTTATTGGCGAAGCTAGGTGTCAAAAAACAGTTTTTGTTGAAAAACTCGTCAACAATTTTGACCAAGACAACGATTTTGTGTTAGTATGTCGGTGTTACAGAGATGTATCGACCCAGCCCATAAACTCTCACTTGAAGCATAGCGCCACCTAGTGATATGGGTAAATGCAAAAATTGGGATTTTGAGTTGCCAATATCTTGGACCGAGAAGGTGGGAACTGCGCAAAATACGTCATGCACGATCACCACAAAGACCTCTAACACCACAGAACGTGCCATAAAATTTGGTCCATAGGGGGCGCTGTAATTGTAGAAAATGTCATTTTGCCTATTATCTAGAGAATGCTTACGTTTACAACAATTTTTTTTTTATCATGAAATCTGTTGACCCTCACGCATTGAAAACACTGGTCGACGCCCACTTCCAACGAGAACAATTTCCGTGAAATTTTAATATTGCGAAAACGAATCTGAACGAACTCGTCATAGGCCGTTCATGTGAATCTCACCAAATTTGGTATATGTCGTCTACAGACAATGTTGACAAAAAATTATCAAAGGATTTATCTTGAGATAAACCGTTCCGAAGTTACATGTCAATGAACATTTAACACGTACCTTAAAATTCTTCAAATGGCCGTATCTTGGCTTTTAATTGCTCACATTTGGTCAAAGTTGACATGCCATCTCTAAGCAGCTTTCTTTTCATGTGTACAAAATTTTGTGACATTTCGTCATAGGGGGCGATGTTTATTGGCGAAGCTAGGTGTCAAAAAACAGTTTTTGTTAAAAAAACTCGTCAACAATTTTGACCAAGACAACGATTTTGTGTTAGTATGTCGGTGTTACAGAGATGTATCGACCCAGCCAATAAACTCTCACTTGAAGCATAGCGTCACCTAGTTATATGGGTAAATGCAAAAATTGGGATTTTGAGTTGCTAATATCTTG
This sequence comes from Coilia nasus, assembly GCA_027475355.1. Taxonomy (NCBI): domain Eukaryota; kingdom Metazoa; phylum Chordata; class Actinopteri; order Clupeiformes; family Engraulidae; genus Coilia; species Coilia nasus. Next base: position 37,814,107 of record CM050214.1, on the reverse strand, counting down.
GACCGAGAAGGTGGGAACTGCGCAAAATACGTCATGCACGATCACCACAAAGACCTCTAACACCACAGAACATGCCATAAAATTTGGTCCATAGGGGGCGCTGTAATTGTAGAAAATGTCATTTTGCCTATTATCTAGAGAATGCTTACGTTTACAACAATTTTTTTTTATCGTGAACTCTGTTGACCCTCACGCATTGAAAACACTGGTCGACGCCCACTTCCAACAAGAACAATTTCCGTGAAATTTTAATATTGCGAAAACGAATCTGAACGAACTCGTCATAGGCCGTTCATGTGAATCTCACCAAATTTGGTATATGTCGTCTACAGACAATGTTGACAAAAAGTTATCAAAGGATTTATCTTGAGATAAACCGTTCCGAAGTTACATGTCAATGAACATTTAACACGTACCTTAAAATTCTTCAAATGGCCGTATCTTGGCTTTTCATTGCTCAAATTTGATCATAGTTGACATGCCATATCTAAACATCTTTCTTTTCATGTGTACTAAATTTTGTGACATTTCGTCATACGGGGCGATGTTTATCGCAAAAGCTAGGTGTTGAAAAACAGTTTTTGTTAAATAACTCGTCAACAATTTTGCCCAAGACAACGATTTTGTGTTAGTATGTCGGTGTTACAGAGATGTATCGACCCAGCCCATAAACTCTCACTTGAAGCATAGCGCCACCTAGTGATAAGGGTAAATGCAAAAATTGGGATTTTGAGTTGCCAATATCTTGGACCGAGAAGGTGGGAACTGCACAAAATACATCATGCACGATCACCACAAAGACCTCTAACACCACAGAACATGCCATAAAATTTGGTCCATAGGGGGCGCTGTAATTGTACAAAATCTCATTTTGCCGATTCCTTGCCTTCACAAATCAGTCCTACACACTACACATTCAAAACCCACATCCATGCCCACTTCCAGGAAATCATTTCCACAGGAATTCTCACCTCACAACACTGCTCTACCACACACTCATCACACCAACAGTTCCCACATTTCAATATACTGCGGCGGTCATACCATGTACCGCTATGCGGTACATCTAGTTAGAATGCACGTTAGCGGATGAGACCATTCCCACCGCCACCGTGTTCTGAGCGTATTCTGAGCGTAGACTACGCTCTGGTTCTGGCTCTGGCTACCTTATTCTTTCTCTGCATGGCCATTGTGGCCGGAGCTATGTGTGACGTCACGAGTTGGACCGCTCTCGAGCTGTTTGTATTCACTTGCGCTGTTTTCCGTCTATATGAACTATATGAAGTTTACTTGGGAGGCATTTTTTCCTTTCCCTAGGCCTTTAAATGCACTTGGCTAATGTCTTTAAGTGCACATAGCCATGTTTCCCTATCTCTCACTTTAGTAAACACAATATGTGTTTCTCTGGTTTTATTTCCTTACTTTAAACGTTGTTTAGAAAGCAGCAGATAGTGCAACTTGACACTTTGATAAGGCCAGTGGAATATTTGACATCGTTCTAAATCATGTAGGCTGATCATTGTCAAAGCCTTTATTCACTCCCGGTACAAGAAAAGCGAACGCGTTTTAACTCCTTCCATAAAGTTATGATAAACTCTACCTCTTTGCCAACAGTCACTTTGCTTACATCGGGTAAATAAATTATTAAATGTAGTGACTTATGGACCTCAGTTTTGCCTAGTGGCTTGTTGACTAGATTTATCAAACCAAGTAGGAAACACTGAATGACAAGAACGAGGTGGCTATTTTTTATAGCTCGAGTGGCCGACAGCAGACTAGCGATTGATGCTTTTCTTGTATTGAGAATACTCCGAAGAAGAAATCTTCAGCAAAATCTCGCTTCTTCCTATTATACCTACAACATGTTTGACTGGACAGCGTGACAACTTTACAGGTATTTTACTTTCTGTGTTCACGGAGGCTGAGGACTGCACATGTAGTGCAGATCTAGGTCATTATCGATAGCTTTCCAGCATTTGTTTCATGCAGTTGTAAGCGAGTGGTAATATTGTGCAGGTTTGAGGTATGCCCTGTGTCAATACATGCATTGATAACACAATTGACATAAATGGTTTAGCTGTGCCTAACGCTTTCAATGGGATTTTAGCTGAATACGCTCAGAATACGCGCAGAAAAATAGACTCGGTTTCTATTTTCTAGCTGCAGTATTCTGAGCGTAGTCCACGCTCAGAATACGCTCAGAACACGGTGGCGGTGGGAATGGTCTCATCCGCTAACGTGCATTCTAAATGAATACGGACAGAATACGGCCACGCGCTGAACACGCAGAGAGTGCGGTGGAAATGGGCCCTGAGGGCTCATTCACACTAAACACTCTGCGTGTTCAGCGCGTGGCCGTATTCTGTCTGTATTCTGAGCGTATTCATTTAGAATGCACGTTAGCAGATGAGACCATTCCAACTGCAACCGAGAAGCCTTTGGCTGCGACCTGGAGCCCGTTGGATATCCAACTCCTCCCATATCCAAGTCGACCATTTTGAGTGTGTCACACGTTCAAGTCGGCCGAGTCAGCCATATTGTGTGAGTGTGTCACATATCCAAGTCGGCCATATTGATTACATCACGTCCAAAGCCTCTACTTTTATTGTCGACGTTTACTCTACACTGCTCAAGAAAGCAAAGTGATGGCGGTAAGTGAAAAATACACAATTTTATGCTCACAACGATATTACATTGTTGACCCAGCGGCACAGTAAGGCACCGGATGAAGTATATATGATATTTGATGTGGTGATGTAGTTTGTGGGGCTAAGTATTTGTATGAAGTTTGCATGTTGGATAACGTAGCGTAATCGTGGTAACTAGTGCTAACTCCCGACTACCCTTAGGTAAAAATATGTCTTGTGGAATTGAATTTATGCAATAGTTATCCCTCTGTGTGAATTAACTATATAGTTTGTGTGTGTGTGTGTGTATGCAAGATTAGCAAGAGTCCAACTGTCGTTAGAGCGAAACATCAGTTCGGCTGGACAAACATAGGCCAACACTGGAAACTTGTACTATGTGGCTAGCGGTGTTTATAAACGGTGTTTCGCGAAAAACATGGTATTTGTACCTCTTTCCACAACACAACGGGGATAGGGCTACAGATAGAACTCGTTGGCCGCTGGTTATAGAAAGAGGGGTTCTTGTCTTGTAGGAACAAGTATACCAGGCCTTGTTGCTGGTAATTCTTACACAGGGTTAGATTAAGCAATAACCTCATGCTTAATGCCGAGTTAAGGCAGAGCCTAACTTGAATGGCCTGCCTCCACCGTGGCAATAACAATAATGAACTATGCGTTCTATCAGCAGCCAACGTGAAGATGCGCCTGGCACACAGTTTAATAACAAATAAATAATTCTGAAACCCTAACAGGTTCGAATGCAAGTGAACATGTATATTCCTTGCTGACAAGGAAGTGTAAACTAATTAGAAATTTTACACTAGGCTAGATTCTATTACGTAGTTCTTTACATAACAAACCAAAAAATAAAATATCAACTTAACATTTACAGTATTTTCTCTGCATTTAATACAAGTCATTGCAAGATTATCTGACTGTGTTGGCAAAGAGCACAGTTTATTGTTCAAAGTAATAGAAGTATTGCATAAGTAGTCTAATTTTTCAAACGCATATGCACAGTAAACTTGTTTTTGTAAAGGTCTGTATCCTTACAGGTAAAAGGCAAGCTGAAGCCTGTGTAGGACCATAATGCATATTTTGTTAAATGTTTTCCAGCACCCAACACACTTTAGAGGGCGTCCCGCCAACCAGCAGTACCTCAAGGATGGGATCTACAAATGCCCCTGTTGTAAATTCTCCACCGAACAAGAATTTAAATTCTCCGGCCATGTTGCAAGCCATATCAGGCATGATGTGCACTGTGGAGGTAGGGTTATAGACGTTGGCTTGGGTGGTTTTACACCATAAACAAAATTTGTGATGAGTTGTTGTTGAGTGGTTTTGTTTCTCTTTTACAGACTTCTACATTTGTAAATGTAACCTTGACTGCAGGTCAACCGCACATTTTCATTGTCTGTTTTGCACACAATCATCCGAAAAGACCAGGTTACACCACATGTAAATCAGTGCTCCTCCAACAAGCCGCCTCTCCTTCTCCTGCCTCCGCCCTCCATCATGTGCCCTCCAGCGTTGCAGCCATCAGTGCTCCACCACCTGCATGTTTACTTTACAGTATGCTCTTTATATGGCCATGGGGTGGACATTTGACTTCAGTCAGGTATGATTTTGTGGGGACTTGTACAAATTGGTGTGTGCGCGCACACACACACACACACACACACACACACACACATACATATGTAAAGAACAAACACTGACACCTCTTATGCACACACAGTAGGGTGGTCCCAAATAATTATTTTGTCAATTGAATATTCAGTACGTTGCGTACAGAAATTTCAGAACTCCTGTATCACTCAGTCTAATATTTGTAGGTGATTTATATAAGCTACTGTCACACACTGATATTTGCACACAGCCTTCGTCATACTGACGAAGAACACTTTAGTTTAAACTGAATCCTGAACCTGTTTTTTGTGTTTCTGTTAGGATGACATCCCCTGGCTACGGAGGTGGTGGTGTCATCACCTGCTTGAAATCTTGATGCCTGCTGCAACGTATGCAATTAATACTTACTTCCTTGAATGTAATGATTCCATGAACAGCAACCTGTTACTAACACTGTGCATTATACTGGTTTGTTGTGACAGCCCTGATGAGCCACCTAAAGTGTTGAGTATTGAAGAACCGGCAAGGTATGGTGGTATGACAAAATCTAAATCCAAGCAAAAGACAAATCGTTTGGGATTGTATTATACTCCTTACAAGGGATTTCTTTCTTTCTTAGGAAAATTCAACATGTGGGTGACTTGGTAGCGGTAGACCCAGATCCAGTGGAGTCCTTTGAACAGGTGTTTGGCGGGGGGTGGATTTGTGATTAAAATGTGATGTATGTTAGTATGGAATGTAATGTAATATAATTTTACTTACAGTAATGTATGTAAAAGCTGTGTGTGGTGTGTGTCAGGTCAGTCAGTGATGAATGCGGTGATGAGAAATAGAATGTGTGTAAAACAGTATGTTTAGGTTCAGGACATGTGAGTTGGTGATACTGTAAGGTGTGTAAAGTGCTTTAAGTCTGGTATAAGTGTGCGTAGTGTATCGTGATGGGTATGGACACGTGCGGCGTTGTGTGTGTGATTTTGAAAGGGCTATTGTCAGGCCATCCAAAATTTACAAACACAGTCCTATGCATCACTTTGACCTCAGTGGTTTTAACAGTAAGTTGTTAGGATGAGAATATGTTTATAGCTGCCATGTATTGTTCTAAATGTCTTCTGTCTCTATCCCAGACAATAATGAGGAACATTAACGCTGCAGTGTCCCGCTTTAAAGAAAACCGGTCCTTGTTCCATGGACATGTAGACATGCCCCCCATATTGGGCATGACTGAAGAGGACAGACAGCAGGCGCTGCAAAACACCGTAGCAGAAGACGGCAGTGAGTCGCAAGACTGCCTTCTCTTCGTGTTTGAACCCCAGGAAGACTACCAGACGTTCATGGAACATTGTATGGCTGCAAAGATCAACATCTCTGTCTGTACGTTCCACACCCCTACCCATTTCATTTAGCCAGGTGATTGCCAAGCTACAGTTCAGTAGTAAAAATATTTCACTTCAGTATTGCAATTGCAAAATTATATTTGTTATAGCCTGTTGTAATTGTGTACTATTATTACTATCTGCACCAGTTGTACATTTATATTTTATAGCCTTTTCATATGTGTTCTGTGTAATGCACTACTGTTGTTGTCTGGCTGTAAAAGCTAGGATTCAAGGTTATTTTTGATCCTCTGTTGCCACCTACTGGCAGATATTGGTAATTTCAGTGAGTAAGGGCAGACCACTACAAAATGTGTTTTTTAACATTATTGTTGTTCATTATATTCCACACCCCCAACCCTTTTGACTGTAAATTTATATTCTATTGCCTTTTTTATGTATGTATGCTTTTAAAGTCATTACTGTTCTCTGTGTTTATCTTTATTTGTACATTAGTTTATAGACTCTACATATATGTATATTTGTTTTACATGATTGTTGTTCCTTGTGTTAATTTTAATAAAAGTTTTTGTGTGGAAAACTCTCACTTTGGACTTCTGGTACACACCTATTTAATATAGGGATATAAGTTCAGAGTTGCATTCAGTGTTAAGCTGCTGTTTGGAACATTAATTAAAAAATAGTGAAATTATTGTAACACCCCAATAGCCTACTGCCATACGTAACTATTCTTTGATAATGCATGATCATTGGAACATTTCAGTGTTTGGGTGAGTATTTTTAGTGGTTACTTTGGCTTCAACAACAAAATCTCAAAAAGCTTTATTTCAAAACATTACAACAACATCCACTCTATTTCGGTATATTTAATATTCAAACCCGAGACTTGCTGAAATTTGTCCCCTTTCCCCACCGAGCTATATAGCTGGTGGTATAGGGAGGGAAAGTGGAACACAGCGATCCTAGCGGTGGCGTTCCTATCCCCAGAGCGATCCTATTAAAAATCCCATAGACCGATTTTTTAAAAAATCCCACAAAGGTATGACACGGAACTTGTGCACCAGACATATTTTTCGGGCTATATATGGGGATTATCTACTAACTGTGAAAGTATTGTGTGAAATTTCCTATTTTAAAAAATCTAAATTGTGCCTAACTTGTCATAAACGGACTACAACTTTGAGTCGCTCCCATTACGCCAGTAAACACAAGTTCACCATGCTGTAATTCGTAACTGATTGCAACCACGGAGAAACAAATGAATGCCAGTTTTCACATTTCATAAAGATTCCATAAAGCTACGGTTGTGGATTCTTATAATCAGATGAGTTTCATGTACACAATCGTTGGGTTTCACTTACTTCTCTCGCCGGCAGCTAACTGTTAGATTTGGGCAGGCGCCAGATTTTGCGGTGACGTCATACACATGCCTATCGTTCAGTGTAGTCCTTTATCAGCTTTTTAATTAACATTAAAAACAATTCAGATTAGTGAAAAAAAGAAAGTATGACCACCTGAAACGATAGAACTGCCCAGCATGCATATCATATGAAAGCCACTATCTTAACTTTGGAGTGTGAGCCGAAATGTAATTTTTTGAAGAAAAAATCCCATTCATTTCGATAGAGGTGGGGAACGCAACCAGCAGGGGGCGATGAGATTACTTTCCCTCCCTATGGTAGGTAAGTAGGTTTCTTAATGTTAAGATGGCGGTCAAAAAAAAAGTTTAATTTTCAAATGTAAACAGACTGAAAATAAACCACAGGACTGCAAGGTTTGCCTTTCATCTAATTGTCAGTTCGCCAAACTGCCAGTGGACTTTCTTTCTAGCGTTTAAGTCTGCATAGTGAAGCTCACGTCTTGTCATACAAATAAAATGGCCGACTTGGATGTGTGACACAATCATAGACATACTCATAGACATACTATACATAGACGGAGCATTGGTTGCTGGGACACGAGAAATACGGCCGCCATCTTGGAGCGGGGATCAGACTGTCTAAGCAATACAGCGAAGCCTATTTGTGATCATGAATAAGTCATTCAAGTAACAATATTCAAATATTAATGTTGTTGGGTAAGATAAAATTTGTTTTTACTCTCTATGCATTGAAAGAGATTGGTAGTTTCAGCTGATATAAAAGCGCTCAGGTGTTTATATATAGATATCTAATGTATTGTTATGCCCAATTGGCTCAGAGCGGAGATAACGTAAGGGAGACCACACCGAATGTAATGTTAACAATGAACATTTATTAAAACAAATTTCAAACGAGAACTAGGATGACATGATGCTACATACTGAACAACAGCACAATAGCAGTTTTGCTTGTTGTGCTAACTTCAATATGAAGCTATAATTAGGCCTATAGCAGGTGGATGGAATGCAGAAAGACAACACGAACGGCGTCAAACGTTTGAACAAGGACTATTGCAACAATATCTACAAAACACTTCAGCCAGTGTTAGTTAGCAAACTAAAGTAAAGTAGTTTAGCAACTCAATTGTAACCTTATGGAAAAGCAACGTTAGTCAACCAATGCTGCCCTCAACCTGTCAGAGAAGTTATGCATCCTATACCTGCGCAGTGTTTCCAAGCGCACAACTTCTTCCTTATTCTATCTGCCACTTTCTCTTTCCCTCTTGTCTTTTTTTCAATACCATGAATGCTTTTTAATGGGTTTTTTTCCATTGTGACTATGCGAGAGTGGAGAGCAGACTGTACATAAAACGAGTCGTTTGGCAGCCAGCGCGCCCAAGCCCACCGTCTCAACTTTTCAAAACAGAACGTTGAACCGCTAACCAAAACTGTAGCCTGCAAGAAGCCGTGAATCGCTGTCTAAATTCATTTTAATACACACAGACTAATGACATAGCCACGTTTAACCAATAAACACAAAGGTAATATAAACAAACAGGCATTTATCTGTCATTTGTCAGTCCCTCTATGCGCCGTAAGTTGCCCTTCTTTTGCACCACGGCCCTCTCTATAAGCTGAACACCAACAGCGCCTATGAATAAAATAAAAAAAGATTTGAATTGTATTTTGTTCTTAGTTTCACCTGGCGAAATAACATGCTAAAAATAATTTGGCGACCAGAATCACTGATTCAGGCTACATTAAACAGGTGTATGTTGATTTTAGCAATAGGCTGTGTTGTCGTTTAGGTGGGTCGGATGCAGTGACAGATTTATTTAATAAGCATGACGAAAAGTCTTGGGCTGAACTAGCGATATATACACAAAACAGCCTGTAGTTCAATGTCAGAAGGTAGAAACAGTTGCACCAAGCCTACACTGCAGGCGATTTATCCCACAACAAGATTGTAAAAGTTTGACGCTGTTGTGCATGTCTTTAAATTAACCCACCAAGCTATACGGAGCAGAAAATGAAAAAAAATAGAAGGGGCTGCAAATAAACTTGAGACAACTGCTTAATTATTCGCAGTTGTCACATGCCATATGTTTTTATCAATGTGTGTTGTTACTAATGGGATTTGGAAGCAGCAACGTTGCTCTTTAATTAATTAAGAATATTGAAAGCATTCAATAAGCCTTTGTTATAGCCTACTATAACCTACTAGCGATACAGCCAGTTTAAAAATAGTGGTGTTTAGCGAGGTACTATTAATAAAATGCGCTAACAGTTCATTTGTCCTGTCAAACGGATTAAGCTGAATGGAGCGTATCCCCGCTCCAAGATGGCGGCTCCGCGTCTCGTCAGCGCCTATTGGCAGTAACGCCCCATGCTCTGTCTATGTATAGTATGTCTATGGTTAGTATAACCTAGTATAACCCAAGCGCCAAACGTTCCACGCTACAAAATGAAGCCCGGAAGTAACTGTTTAAGGCTGCAGTACCTTTTTCATCCTTTGGGGGCTGGCTCCAAAACAGAGCAATTTTCCATAGACTCCCATGTTAAAAAGTCAATTTTATTCTTTCGGTAGTTTTGGGGTCCATGACAACTCTGAGAGGGATGAATTTTTTTATAATTAATTTGCTTTAGGCACAGCCAAGTATTAATTTTATGAATAATTAAGGGCGTGGTCAGTTTGATTGACAGCAGCCAGCTACCGTTGCTGACCCAAGGCTGGGAACTCTTTCTACTCTTCGCAGGCTGTCATCGGATATTTCAAGACCATACCTTTTCCAACAACTTTAGCTGCTAATTATATTACATCCAGACTGTCTTGCGCTGTTGTTAATTGTCCTAACAGGCCGTCAAGGAATGTTTATGTACATTTTTACGGTAAGTGACATTACACTACTCACTATCTGTCATTACTTCTCGTTATCTGTCATTACTAATATGTAGCATTGCTATTAGCGCTGTAGCCCTGAATCACCTCGAAAATGTTAGCATGTTAACCCTGTGTCCAAACGACCTGCCATTATCAAACATATTTGACTGCTAATACCAAGAGTACTATTTGCCCAAGTCTGTAGAATAGCGCTGAGGAAGAGTTAACGTGATTTGATTTTTTTGTCGTGGCTGTCTTGGTAGTCTTTGAAGTTCAATACAGTCTGTGTAGCACTAAAGCTCACCGCAAGCTACGTTACAGCCTGCTATGCTTCGGCAACTAATAATGAAGTTAACGTCAGGTAAACTAGTCAAGCTACAAAAATTCCCGCCTGCCTACATCGTGTCTTTTCTTCCTATGTAAATTCTCTGAGCAATGCACTAATTAACCTTGCTTTGCTTACGGGAAAGTTACCCTGAAATTATTGTCTTTCTAGAAGTTGGGAAGAAAAGTGTAATGTCAAGTGCGTCAAATTATGTCTACCGACTCAGTTCTTTCTCTGTGCTACTCTAGTTTAGAAGAGGTGCATGTGTTATTGGACATGTAGGCTAGAGACCAATGACTATGTTACAGACTGTAAATAAGGGAGCGAGACTCTTAAAAGCACCCTTGCTTGTATAGTTTTATTAAGTAGTGAAAATGAGGTGTAGGCTTAAGTGTACCAGACGTAACTCATTTTAGAATTACATTAGAACAAAAAATAGAAGTGTACGCTACATTCACGTAAAAATGAACAATCTGGCCTTACACATTACTATGTCTAACATCTGTGTTTCATTCAACATTGACACGTTCAATACTTATTCTTCCTGGTATACATGCTATTAACAAAACTCAGATTTTTTCACTTTGCTCACTGACTGCAGTGTATGTTTTATGCATTGCTTTTGTTTACAGTGACATTTCAGTATTCTCCCTTTCATGTATTCATAGTTTGGTTTGAAATAAAATGACATTTTGATTTCATTCAGTCTTGATTTCATAAATACAATATTACAAATTCCATTTACATTTTAAGTGTGATTTCAGTGTAAGTGATCAAAACCAATAACATTGTCATGGGAGAAAAATGTGTTCTGTCAACCGGCTCCAGACATGTGCTGTCCTTATATTTAATGTTATCATATAAAAATCACCCCTTGATCTTCTTTGGGTCTGCGGATCTCCATCGGAAATGCTGGGTGATGGCAGAGAAGATGATCCTCATATGTGGGTAACACCGATAGACATTACACAAGTCCGGCTTCATCTCTGCAATAACACTCCTGACTTGTCCAAGGTTATTCCAGCCATACTGGATGAAGGACATCTGAGACTGTTCTTTCTTGTAAGACCTGGGAGAAAAACAGGAGGACGCCACACCATTCCAGTCCACCCCAGCCAAATCACCTCATCTGGATATTAAGTCCCAGGTTAATGGCCAGGGACCTCCTTGCAGCCTCCCCTCAACGGCGAATGTAGCTGTCCCCGTGAATCCATACAGTTGGAGCTACAAAAAAAGGAAAGCATGTTAAAACAATAATACCAATACTACTGGTAGTGTTTTAATGCCACTTACTAGTTTCTGTGGCCATTTGCAATGTTAGATTGGTTTCTAGAAATACCAGAGTAGTGATAATTATTAGCAGTCCAAGTTTTTGAGACATGAGGCATGGCTGTATTTGATATGTGTGTATATTTTCATAATGTGGATTATTATGTGACATTTGTGCATTTGCTATATGCAATTGTATTTGCTACATAAATAATATTGTTCTTGTTCATGTTGTGCCTTCCATTATGTTGGATTGTCCTCAGTCACTTTGAAATGGCCACTGAAACCATTTTAAAACTATTTGTACATTATATGGATTTGAGCTATGGCAGGTCTCAATGAGAAAATGTGTGAAAGCACCGGGGTGCACACCTTCATTGATAAAGTCCACAATGTACAGCTAATAAACTAGCAAGACTATATCAACAGCAGCAAATAATGACTATTACAGCTTCACATAAAAAGAACAGATGAAACAGGCGACATTTATAGTAAGGTTTCAATCAAATAACAGACCAAATTCGATGTCAAGGTATCATGACCATGACCACAGACTGTAAACAACATGGTTGCTATGCATTGCTAATTTCTGCTAACGTACATTAATTTAGCACTACCATAAAGCCTGATGCCTAAAAACAGTTATACATTAAGTTATCAACATCAATTATTCAAAATCGTACATGCTTAATAATCAAATTTACTAATGTACTACAACTATTCATGGATTTCAGCACTTACCAGCAGAGTAGATAAAAATCGAGCCCGGTCTCTGGTCAAACAGTCAAGAGTCAGTCAGAAAATTGGCGGAGCTAGCCGGCAGCTAGGCTAGCATGTAGGGGCAGACAGAAGGTGGGTCTTCCGGCCACCCGGCACCACCTTTTTTCCCCATATAAGGACTGGCCGTAAGAAGGCGGGTTTAGAACACCGAACGCATTGGCTAAGATGGCAGCACCCTGAACCTTCAAATAAAGCCTCATTTTGGTATTTAGAAAGTCTATGCGTGACGTCACGGAGGGTTTGTCCAGTTCTCTTATATACAGTCTGGTATAACCCTATAGCGGTCCCCAAACTACGGCCCGCGGGCCACATACGGCCCGCCACGCCCCTTTGACCGCCCCCCCCCCCCCCCATCTCTGCACCTCACCATTACGGAGAACTATTAAAGACGCTAAACGGCGCTATTGGGACAGAGTTGAAGCTGATTTCATGGCGGGTGACCCAGCACGCGTGTGGAAGGGACTACGAACCATCACAGGCTTTGAAAGAAAATCCCCTTCTCTGACAGCTGTGAGTAAATCTCTACCAAGTGAGCTAAATGCTTTTTATGCTCGTTTTGATGCTCAAGATACAGTAGATCTTGTACAAGCTGCCGTGAACTGTGATGCTAGTGGAGACACACCCTTTTGTGTCACAGAGATCGATGTCAGGAATGTCTTGAGCAAGGTTAATTGTAAAAAGGCTTCTGGGCCAGGTGGCGTGTCTACCAGAGTTCGGAAATCCTGTGCTGTTCAGCTAGCTCCTGTGTTTACTTACATCTTCAACACATCATTGGCCCAAGAGACAGTTCCAACTTGCTTCAAGCAGTCCATTATTGCTCCCGTGCCGAAAAACAAAAGTCCATCATGTTTAAACAACTATCGACCAGTGGCCTTAACGTCTACAGTCATGAAGTGTTTTGAGAGGCTTGTCAAAAACATGATTTGCTCAACCCTGCCAAGCTCCTTTGACCCCTTCCAATTTGCCTATAGAACCAACAGGTCCAGAGAGGACGCCATCACCAACCTCCTGCACAGCACCCTAACTCACCTGGAGGAAGGAAAGGGGAATTATGTGAGAATGCTATTCATTGACTTTAGTTCAGCCTTTAACACCATAATACCCCTCAAGTTGGTCACAAAGATGAAGGCCCTGGGACTGAATTCCACACTATGCCACTGGATACTGGACTTTCTCACTAACCGTTCACAAGTGGTTAGAGTAGGTGGTCTGACATCTGACATATTAACCATCAATACTGGAGCTCCCCAAGGCTGCGTTTTGAGTCCTCTGCTGTACAACATCTACACTCATGACTGCAAAGCCAGCAGTAGTCACATGACACATGTCACATGACTTGCTGATGACACTGTGGTCATGGGCTTAATCAGCAACAACAACGAGCAGGCCTACTTGGATCAAGTTGAGGAGGTGGCACAGTGGTGCCAGTCTAACAGCTTGATACTGAATGTCAGTAAAACAAAGGAAATGGTGGTGGATTATAGGAGGCAGCGGGTTAGCAGCTATACTCAACTAATGATCAGCAGGCAACCTGTAGAGAGAGTCCCAAGTTTTAAATACCTTGGTGTCCACATCACTGAAGATCTTACATGGACTGTTAACACACAATATGTACTGAAGAAGTCCAGACAACGACTCTTATTCCTTCGTCAGCTAAGGAAATTCAAGGTTTCTTCATCTGTCCTGAAGGCCTTCTACACTTCAGCCATAGAGAGTGTACTAACAGGTAGCATCATCACCTGGTATGGGAACTCCACAGTCAGAGATTGCAGTACTCTGCAGAGAGTAGTACGTTCAGCTGAACGCACCATTAGAACTCCACTCCCTGCTCTGCAAGACATCTATCCCAGAAGAGTACTTTCAAGGGCCCAAAAGACTCCTCTCATCCTGGAAATGGGCTGCTTAAACCACTGAAGTCTGGAAGACGCCTACGCAATCACTTGGCTAGGACTGAAAGACTCAGGAGGAGTTTCTATCCCCAGGCCATCAGAACCCTGAACACACAGTATACTGACTTTGCACACATTCACCACTCAGCACACACAACCTAACTTTACACCCCCCCCCCCAGATGTCATCGGAGCCCCGCCATTCTCCATCCTCCACTGCTTCCTCACACATGATTCCCCAAACCCCACCTCGGCAAAGCCCCCCCCCCCCCCAAACACACAGCCCTCCCCTGCCTCATGCCCCCCTCCTACACACACACACACACAACACGCAGCCCTAAGCTCTCGCCCCCCCCCCCAGGAAACAGCTGTAGTGCGCCCCATGCCCCTTCACATTGCCCCCTCCTCTCCTCACACACAGCCCTCACACCCCCCCCTCCCCACACACCATGCAGCATATAGCCTTGGTCTTTGTGCTATGCTCCCCTCCCCACACACCCACAGCACACAGCCGTCGTTGTTCAAGCCCCCCCCCTACACACACACACACACACACACACACAGTGCAACATAGCCTTGCTCCTTGTGTTATGCCCTTCCCACACACCCACAGCACACAGACCCTCACACATACAGCACACAGACCCTCACACCCCCCCCCTCCCCACACAGCATGCAGCATATAGCCTTGGTCCTTGTGCTATGCTCCCCTCCCCACACACCCACAGCACACAGCCCTCGTTGTTCAAGCCCCCCCCCTACACACACACACACACACACACACACAGTGCAGCATAGCCTTGCTCCTTGTGTTATGCCCTTCCCACACACCCACAGCACATAGACCCTCACACATACAGCCCCCCCCCCACATCACGCAGCATATGCCCCCCCAATACATACAGAGTCCTACGTCGCCTCCCTCACACACAGCTCTCACACCAACAACCCCACCCCCCCAACCCACCCCACCCCACCCCGCACACTCACACACAGCACATAGGACTCAGCCCTCACGGCTCAAGGCCCACTCACCCCACACACACACACACTAAGCATGCACCCCCCTCCCACATGCACACAGCACATATCTTTGCTCCCCAGCCCTCTCCACACACATTTGTCCAACCCCACCTCAGCGCTCTCAGCTGCACACGCAGTGCCACCCCCCACACAGCCCGTCATCTGCCACCACAGCCAGTCCTTCCTCCCAATCATAACTGCACTTTATCCCACCCCCCTTCACCTTTTTTCTACCTCTGCCCTTCTTATGGTAGTCATCCCCCCCAAATGCATTCTACGCACTTTACTCCCCACTCCCCATGCACAGTCTAGACCCACAATCATCAGTTTCACTGCATGTCCTACTACCCAGTATGTCTATGTACGTGACAAATAAAACTCCTTGTATCCTTGTACCATGTGAACTGACCCTAAGAAGCAATCGGCAGCGCTCCTATCAGCGCTATCAAGCACATTTACTAACATTCTATTGGTTGACATCTGTTACATCTGCGTCTTGTTTTTTTAAAACTAAAATATGTTTGTATTAATCATTTATATTTTATTTAATTGTATATGTGAGTCTGTATTATTTATATGACGCATTTGTATGACCATTTGCTTTCCTTCGCCAATCTCGGGTCAACCAGGCTGCTGTCCGAGCTAGCTTCAAAGTAGCTCACCTACTCGCTGCCCACAGCAAGCCGAGAATTCGGGAAGGCTGTGATGCTGGCGGTGGCCGAGGAGGTGTGTCCCGATAAAAAAGATGCCTTCAATGCGGTGAGTCTCTCTGCACAAACTATGACGAGGCGAATTGAGGACATGGGGGGAAACGTCTTTGACCAACTGAGAGAGAAAGCCTCAGAATTCAAGTTTTTTGCTTTAGCCATGGATGAAAGTAATGACGTACAGGACACGGCACAGCTGCTGATTTTTATTCGTGGGGTGAACACACGTTTTGAAGTGTCAGAGGAGCTGGCATCACTGAGAAGCCTGAAAGGTACAACAACTGGAGAAGACCTTTTTGTCGAAGTGTGCAAAACAATGGGCGAACTAGGTCTGCAATGGTCTAATTTTGCCAGTGTCACGATGGTGCGCCTAGCATGGTTGGAGCTACGAGGGGGCTAGTAGGGCGCTTGAACGGAGAGTTCGAGGAACGAGGTCTCGCCCCACCAATTCAGCAAACAATAATAATAATTCTAGCCTGGTAAACAAGCCCCTCGTACTTCTTTTTATTTTGTACAGAATTGTGAAATGAAGTACGAGGAAAACGTTAATGAGTTAATGAAATTGGGATGTGAAGAATAACTTTAAGGGCCCTATCATGCCGCTGCGCACTGTGCATTCGCGACGTGCGCATGGTGTCATTACTATTCTGTGCCAGCGCACCGTTCATTTTTTCAGGCAAAAAATCACGTTGTCTAGATAGCAGATGACACTGCGCCATCACGGGTGTGTCCGCGAAAAGAACAGGTGTGGTCTGGCGCAAAGTGTGCCAGATGCTATTATAAGGATGCAAAAATTAAATCCGCCAGTGACCAACAAAACCCTGGTCTGTCGTCAGTTGCGCATCGCTGAAAAGCTATTTTATGGGCGCACAACGCTTTGGGATATAACGAGAGGGATCCCCCTCTTGATGAGTCGCTGTTAGGGGACGATAGCTATCCACTAAAGGCGTGGTTATTAACACATCATGCCAACAACAGGGCTTAAAACGTCTTCAAGCTCCAAAAAGATGTCCAATTGCATACGACTACGAATCTGATTATTTACTAAGTGCAACGACATAAACACTGCATACATATTTTGCAATAATGCACATTTATTGAGCAGTCCGTTTTTAATAAACATACACGCATTGTTCATAACCAAAGGGAGCACACATTGTTCATAACCAAAGGGAAACAGTAAGTGTAAAAAAACAGACTTAAATATCCATCCCAGAAGATTAACTGCTCATGCACGAGCAGATCGGTCTTCAAAGAAAAACGCTCCTGATGGGAAACACGCCATTGTAATAGCAACAAGCCACGGACAAAGCGCGGCTGGCTTTTAAAGGGAATGAGAGTATAAACTCTGATTGGTTTATTGCATGTTACGCCCCGAACACACCTATGATTTATTAGGTAACTTAGGACCAACCCTTTTGAACCATGCGCCAGGCGCAATGTTCACTTTTCCCGTCGTCAAAATAGCATATTGTCTCGGGAACGCCCCCAAAGCAACTTGCGCGACAGACTTTAGACAATCCGCATATGATCGTGAAAATGGAGCCCTAAAGGTGTTATGATACATTAACTAGTAATTTTCTCCATTCCTGATCTTTGATTGCCATCTAGTGGAAAGTATATGCAACAGCATACATAGCTACAAAAGCATGGGCCTATTGTTCACTAAGCACAGTGAGGATATTTTAATGTCACATGCATAGGTCTATAGTGACAGAGTGTAGAATATGCAGTGAAATTGTGTCTGTCAGTCTATTTATACCACTTCTAACATACAAAAAAACAAACAAGTAATCCATCTCTGCAGTCCCAGTTTGAATCTACTGAAAGTTAGTATAACATGAGTCTCAATTTTGCTATTGTTTACATAAGAATCTCTAGAAGTCAGTAATGAAGTGGTTATTGTTTCTTTCCATATTGTCTTGTGCAGGCCATGCAACTGAGAATATAGGCTATGAATTAGAAGGGATTTAGGACTTGACATGTCTAACAGATCCCTCTAAAATGGACTAGAATGCAGGAAATTGCATCTAAGAAATCCAACATTTTCTGGGGGAGGACCCCCAGAACACCCCCCCAACCCCCCAGTTTGAATTAGCCGAGCTGCAGAATTGTGATGTCCTCAAAGACGCATTCAAGCCTGACTGTCTCATTCAGTTCTATGCTGCGCTACCAGAGGGCACTTACCCAAACATTAAACAGCATGCTCTGAAGATGTATACCATTTTTGGCAGCACCTACATATGCGAGCAGACGTTTTCCCGCATGAAGCAAATAAAAAATCCAACAAGGAACAGACTCTCAGATGAACATTTGCATCACAATTTGAGACTGGCTACCACTAGGCTACACCCAGACATCGGACTCCTTACCAGTCAGAAGCAAGCACACAGTTCACACTGATATGATAAATATACTGATTTTAACCATTACAATTGTACATTGCTGTAAACATGAAATATGAATAATCTTTTAATTTGCTACAGCTGCACTGTATTTGTAAAATCACATCACAAGGAACAATTACATGCAGCATATTCTTGTCATTTACTGAATGTGTCCAATGTCCTCCCTTTATGCCAGGTTTCCAGACAGCAAGAGAGGGGACTGCAACTACTGACCTCAAAGATAACTGTCCATCTATCCTGCCTCCCAACCCAGGCTACAACAAGTACAAATCCAGTTCAAGTGCATCACTTCTTCTAGTTTAACCTGTAGATGGCGTACTGCTAATTAAATTTTCACCTTGAACTAAAAAATTCTCACCTCAATATATTGTTGAAATATTGGCAATGGCAAAAATGTTTTTTTTTTTTTTTTAATATTATTATTATTATTATTATTGGCCAATTTATTAGATTTAATAACCTACATGTGAGCTAGTGCTATTCATTTTGTTGTTGCTCTTACTGTAATTTCAATGTTTTTTTAATGCAATCAGCTTATGTGACGTATGGTGCCCTTAATTATAACTAATAGCTAAGCCTTACTCTGAATATTATTGTTAATATCAACAGGCCTTCCTACACTTTGTAATTTTCACTGACCTAGAGTCAATCGCCAGAAGCTTGATAGTTTCTCATCTTACTGTAATATCAACAGGCCTACCATCTGAGGGTGATTCTTTAACTATGGGCACTATTGGCGTTGTGAACTCGAAGAATAAAAAAGTGTGAAAATCTATATTTTCATAGTGTAATAGGTAAGCATAACTGATCTAGTTTGATGATTCATAAGAGAGCACACTGATATTTTTAAACAAATTGGTGTTTTTTAACAGATTTCCAAACTAACCTTGCACAAATGTAATTTACACCACATGTAAATACTTGTAATTTATTTTAAAAATGTATGATACACATAATTTCTTTTCACTGGAATGCCAATTTCGTATATAGTTTTACCAATTTACTGTATGCCTATATTGTAATTCCCATTAATTTATGGATTAGGTAAATTAATTGTGATAAGGGCAAAACATAAATCTTACGTCCACCACAAGCTGAGATATAACATTGGAATGATAAGCTACATGTCAAGGTGTAACTACTTATGTTTTTACTTGAAAAAGAACATCATCTTATGAGTTATGTAGAAGTTTTTAATGAGTGATTAGAATTGTATAACTATTTTAAAAAAACAACACAAATGGTGTTTATAATAGGTGTTAATTATAGGCGTTGTGGAAATTACCGGTTGTTGTAGAAATTACAATGAGTTTGCAGAAGACACAATAATGCATAAAAGACACAATAGTGAAAGAATACCTGATGAATGTCATCGTGCCACGAATGGTCTGTAATCCTGCTGGAACGTGAACATCCATTTCCTCAATGGTATTTGGTTCCATGTAGAACAGTTCGGTTGAGGTGGACTTCTGCTTCAGCTCATCAAACAGGACACGTGCATTTGGAATGTCCCTCCCTCTTGCGATGATGTCATCTGCTCTCCTCTTTACAGCTGCTCCAATGCCATCAGCTGGTCCTTTGCCGTGCCCAGCCTCTAGGAAATTCCAGGTAACCCTTTTCCACCCCATCTGGTAAGGCACATTGGTGAGGAGGAAGACATTTTTCTTGGACCTGTATTGAGTTGTTGGTCCGTCGCTAACCACATGAAGAGTGGTGGCCTCAGGATATTTCTCTCTCAGGTAAATTAGCACTGGAGTTAGATGTGCTCAGATTGCTGAGGGGTCATGCCGATAAGAAGGGCTGATTGAGCATATTGACTTCACCTCCCTGCAGGTGTAGGCCACACCAGTGTGGAGGGAGACCTGGTGGTGCGAGTCACCAAAATGTACCGCCTGGACTTCACTGCTGTATTTGCATTGGAAGTTCTCTGCAAAATCAACATGCAGAACCAACTCATCCTCTCTCAACGTTTCTTTCAAGCCACGGATTGCTGCATACTGGTGCCTGATGTTGTACACATGCTTTCCCAGTTTGTCCTTCACACCTGCTGAGAAGTCTTCCAGGAGACTTTGCAGTGTGCCCTCTGCTTTCTCCTTAACAGTGAGATGGACTGTGAACTTCTCTTGACTTCCGTCTTTTCTTTTCTTCTCTCTCTCCTCCGCTTTAGCCTTCCACACATACCACGATGCCTGGGCCCCAGGGTCAAAGGTCGATGTTGCCAACTCTTTCGCAGCGCATTCTGCACACTCCCTGTACATGCATGCTTTTGTGTAGGGTGAACAGCAGAGAGAGATAGCCAAATCTTCCATTTTTCGGGTGGGTATCACTTTGTGCTGGGCTAGTTTGTCTGCCATGAACTGCAGATTGGCATGTGTCTTGCACAAGCATGAGTCTCTGTCCGTAACAGTGGGCTTTATGATCCAGAATGGGCGATTCTTGCAGAATTCACTATAGGAAATGTTGATGTCAGGGTACTCCTTCTTGAATTTGTCATGCAGGATCTCCATGGATTCACTGAGGAATCTCTTCTGTTTTTTTATTTTTCTCTGTGTCACCGTTTCCTTTTTTCCTGTTGTTGGCCTGTTGTTCTCGTCTCTCTCTAAGAACTTCTGGATTTTCTGTATTGTTTCCATGCTGTTCTTTTGCTTTTTCCTTGTGTATGTAAGTGCTGGTGGTCTGTTGTCATTACTCTTTTTTCTCTTGGCCGAGAAGCCAAATTCTCTTTTGGCCATTGCAAGTACACGGTACTTCTTGAGGATCTTCCCGACCAGCATCTTCGAAAACATCTGCTTGTCCCTCTCAGAAGACAGGTTTTGGTATCGCTCCCTTAACTCATCGAGGACAGCATGGTGGAAGACTAAAGTTCTTCTCTGGTACCTCTTGCGGTACTTTTCCACCTTCTGCAAAGCCTTTTCAAGTTTGTCATTGCTTTCGTACAATGCTGCATAAACCTTTGATCTCTTTCTCAGGACCTTTTTTCTTCCTCTTTGCTTTTGTGTCACAGGTTGGGCAGAGGGTAATGGTAAGGGTGGTGTGGGAGGTGGAGCGACAGGTTCCGGTGGAACAGATTCTGGAGTGGTTGGTGGGGTTGTGGTTGCCAGGTAGGCCTGTACGTCCAAAGCATTCTTAATCTTCTCCCGATATTTTTTCATATAGGTTCTTCTTTGTCTCTTTTATTACGTTGTTCTCTTTTTGGCAATTCTCCAATTGTTTTAACCACACCCCTCTCTTTTTTTTCTCTGGTACCTCTCCCTGTCTCTTTTCTTTAGCTCTTCATACTTTACAGGGTCTTCTTTTATCCTGTCCCTGTAGGCTTGCGATCTTTCTTTTTCAGACTTCTGTGGCATCTTGAAAACAAACACATTTACAGGACTTCAATCAATATAGAATTCATAGTAAGGGTAAATACATTAATATTTAAAGGCACAATGTGGGCAAAGGCCATCTTAATCCGGCCCTGGCAGTGTATAGTGTTCTTTGAATTCACCCTGCATGCATAAATGTAATTTCCACCACACCATTGTAATTTCCACCCAAAAATGCAATGTGGTGGAAATTACAGTCGTGGAAATTACAATCCAACAAAGTATTTTGTTGATAAATCTATGCTAACATCACATATTAGCTACAAAGTGGTGTCTAGCATATTGTGCATGTAAAATACATCTATGTGCATTAAAAAAACAATTTATTTTCAAACTCAGTTGATGTCACAGCATGTTTGGAAATTACATACAATAAAAATATTTTCATTTCAAGTGATATTTACCTTGGCTTTTCTTCAAAAGTTGATGGATGAAGTCAAAATTCCCGCCAGGTCAGACATGTGCTGTGATGTGACTGTTCATCTCCATAGAAACTACCCAAACAATGTTTCATACAACTCTTTTTAAAGGGCCATTACAGAGTTGTGGTGGAAATTACGCCAATAGTGTGGGACAACTACATTTGGTTTAAAAAAAATCACATATACAGTTGTAATACCTCAAAAAAACCAATTATGCTTTGATTATTTTACTAATAGTTTATTCAGTGACTTTTTAAAACTTGAAACTAGAAAAACATTTTTTTACAATTCATTTTTATCATTGAAGATCAAAAGTCCTGGTGTGGGACAAGCAGAAAACGGCAATATTTGCATATATAATGATGTTGAAAAAGGTGGAAAAGTCATCATAGACTCCCACAACAAATGTCCTAAAATACTTTCATTGTAAAGATAACTATAAATGTGTGAAATTTGTCTTTTTTCTTTTTTTTCATAAATTATGAACAAAGGACGTAAAAGTGCCCGTAGTCTAAGAATCACCCTTGTATTGTTTCACTTATAAACTGTCAATCACCAGATTTTTCAAACCTCTCCTTGCTATTTTTACATGGTTGTTATTAGAAAATAAAAGGAATACCTGTGGTATTTCAAATTGAATTGAAAAAAATGTGAAGTACTCACTACTTTTGCAAATCACTTGTAATGATGAACAATTTTGTGCCAGGAATTGTGGCCTATTATACAGCCCACATGATTGATCCCGGCCCCTCATCACAGTCAGGAACGACAATCTGGCCCCCAGAGAAAAAAAGTTTGGGGACCCCTGCTGTATACAGTCAATGAATGGGACCAACTGAATACCAGTAGGGCTTTTATTGTGAAAATGTTGTGGCCACACTGAAAATGTCACTTCCGCTGATGGCTTCACGCAGCTTACGTTGCCAGAGTGACAGGAGGACGCCCAGATCCAATTTAACGTTAGTTAATCAGCTACAATTTCACGCCATTAGTTTGTGTTGAATCAGCGAAGTTGAAGGAAAAATGGAAGTGACCATGGACCCGTTGTTTCTCGCATGGAGTTATTTTAGGAGAAGAAATTTTCAGAAATGTTCGGACATTTGCACAAACATTCTGGGAGACAGCCCGTACGACCAGGTAATTCACCAGCTAGCCAAGGGCTAGGATTCATATATTCTACATATATACAGAACATTCAAACTGCTAAATATTGTATATTATGATTATGTTTGTTGACCACTAAGAACATGGCAAACAGCCATATACAGTCTATGGTTGCAACCTCTTCTCTTCTACTGCCTATGTTTGCAACGCGACGTTTGTGGCGTTGCGGTGTGATGATGTTGTGTACCATTTCCTGGATTTTATTTCTTGTCTATATTAGCATAATTCTCACAGCGCGAACACTATTTGTCTTTCATTATATGCCCATTGCCCAATATGACCATTTCCAAAACGCAGTGATCGTCAAACTTGTTACTTTAACCTTCGTTCCGCAGGCCCGGATCTAGAATGCACAGACAGGGGGCGCATTTCGAAAGTCGGGAGGGGCACAGTGTTGAAGTTTCAAAGAGTACATTTTTCTTTTAATGTATGACTGGCAGGACATGAACACCCAGTATAGGGTTGCAATCAAAAATCAAATAATATATATACATATACATATACACACACACACACACACACACACACACACATATATATATATATATAGATATATCAATAAAATAGCATGTAAATATTTATGCAGAGTTGCGTAGTGAGTATCAAACATATGGCTGGGCTATTGCAATATGCTACTAACCAATTATGATTATGCCTAGCTTTCTATGTGACGCCAGTAAAATTACAAATAAAACATAACTTTAAGGGTCAATGCATTGGGACATGAATATAGGCTAGGCATAAAGTCAAATTTGCAACTCAGGTTTGGCAAAAGCATGGACAGAAATAATAACATTATATGCACACTGTGAACACAGATATATTTGAAAATTGTCTCTGCTTTCCTCAGAAGTGGTTAGTTATCAGACCAAATGGTAGGCTAAATATTGGTAGGCCTCAGTTGATTAGTTTGGTTCATAGTGCTACTGCACTGCAATGTCACCATGGAACATCCTCTGAAAAGTTATTTGCAAAAATGAAGAACTTTCTGTATAGATTTGTAAAAATCAAGACTTCAACTAAGACTTCAAGACTTTAAGACTTTTATTGTCATTGAACAGTCATTGTCAAAGTGACAAGTACAAAGGTGCAAAGTACAAAGTGTCAATTACAAAAATAGAGGAAGAGAACAAGGGGGGAAGGGGTATATATACAAGGGCATAATAAATAATAAAAGTATGTGGTGAAGGGGGCATGGATGGGAATACTGAATATTGCACATTGCATTGTGGTTATTGCACAGGAGGAAGTAGTGGGGCAAACATTAGAAACAAACATCTAAGATATCTAACATATTTACACGATTGTCAAGTCAACCAATTATGCATGTGCAAGTCTTCTGGATCTTTTGGCAAACTACATCAAACAAGGTCTTGCTGAAATGTCCTTCGATTAAGATACACACACACCGACCATGTAGAAGTGAAACGTGGTTTACTGAAACATACAAAAGACAAAAACAAGACATAAGCAATCATGCAAGTAATGTATGTACAAGTACATGTATTACAAGTACATGCAAGTAATACAAAGTTATTGAAACACAATATAGCAATGCAATGCAAGTATAGTGATGACTCTATGCATACAACATATGTGCAAACGCTGGGAAATGACTGCCTATGGCAGTTAAATAAACCAGAATGCATAAGAGAATAACTGCCTACAACAATTATGTGACCTTATGTGAACCATAATTGAATGAATTGCTGAGGAATGTACTGTATCTTTAAGCCCTGCGCCACTGTATCTGCCTACACCTAGATGAACTATGGCCTACGGCAGGGGTGTCCAAACCTTTTGCCAGGGGGGCCGGATTTGGCGAGGTGTGTGAGGGCCAACCATTGTAACGACACACAATAGGAATATCAATAATAATAATATTAATAATACTAATAATATTAATAATATGCAAATGAAGTACTTAATTAATTTTTTGTTGCAATGGCATAGTTTTCATGTCTTCACATTTCAAACACAAATGAAAATGTGTGTTTACCAAAATTACTGTGCATTTTATATTTGAAGACCAGTAATAAAATGCAGAAAAAGTCTGAGTGAAAAAAAAACACTATTCATAATTCACTGTTATACATAACATGCGGTACTATTATGTCACTGTTGCATGTAAACTGTAAACGTGAAGTTATACCATGTGAACAAGAAAATAGCACTAACATTTATCTTATTCAGAAGTACAAACCACTGAGAGTTTTGATCACAATTACACACACACATTTTAGAATTTATTTAGCCTACCCCAGAAGACTAAACAAGTAACTCTCCTGCACTAATGTGATGGGTGGTACTGAGATTTCGATTGCTGCAAAAATGCTAAGTCTGGCTCAAACGCAGTGGTTTTGATGATGTCACGCAAGTGAGAGTCACTTAGTCTTGTCCTCACGCGGTTCTTGTTAAAGTTCAAAAGTGAGAATGTCTTCTCACAGGTATTCGAGCGAAATATGCTCAGCATTTTCTTGGCAAATATCCGAATCTCTTGGAACCTGTCTTTATCCAGCTGGTGTCGACTCCGACAGTCTGTGTCAGTGTCACACTGCAGTTCAACGAGCATTGCAACCGGTTCTTTCCACAACATATGTGAGCTTCACAAATACCATTTTCTCCCGGAGTGGAACATCACGGAAAACCGCGTCCATTCTCATCCTGGCTCATGGGCGCAGATAGCGGGTGTGTCAGGGGTGTCTTGACACACCCAGATTTGAATGCCTTCGATCCGTCCTAGTCCAGTCATTCTACAGGAATAAGGGGGTCAACCTACCACAAATTGCAATAGTAATGATTGTACTGCCAAATTAATCCTTATACACCAGAGAATCTACCATGAAGTTTCTCCTAAATTTTAAGCATTGGAACATCTAATTTGCATAATCCAAGATGGCGGACCATAAATATCACTTTTACTGAAATAACTCAAAAACTATTAACTTTGGATTACATAGTTGTATTGAAGTTGAATATAAACTTGTGCATTGTGGACATTTTGGTACTAATTGTATTTTTCTATCAGCAGTACTTTGTGAGATATGACAGGGTTGAAATAATGAGTCTAGATTCAATGTTGAGTAAAATACGAAAAAGATTACATTGTTTCCAAGATTGCTTCAAATTTTTGGTTGTCTTGTTGTGCTATTTTACATTCAGCTTAATTTAACTCTTCCCAAAGTTCAGAAAAATACAAACCGTTCTAATAATGTAGTCAGTAATCTATAGTCTTTCGAACCCATTGACTCGCTTAGAAATGTTGCCACTCGTTGCTGATTGGAACCTCCCAGGAAGCTGCCTTCCAGTCCGAAAGTTTACTGAACAAACATTGTGGTACACTGAATCTGCAGCATGGAGGTCGTTCACACAGTCAATTCTGGCTCTGACTTTTGTTGCCCACTCATCATTTCTCTGTATACAAATGTCATGTATACAATATTATTTTCTTCTGAAAGTCATACGTCCTGACTTGGATAAGTAGTGTGTCTTTGACTTTTCCAGCATAGGGATCAGGGGTCCTTTCCACAGAACAAACAGTGTTTGCTGAAGATAAATGGCTCCTCTAATGAACGCAGAGTATGAACAAGGCCCAAGAAATTAAAAGAATCAGAACCAGCTGCTTTTCTCTTGAATGCCTCAATTTCGCGTGGGTTACAGAATTTACTTCTGCAGGAATTATGAACATGTTCTCCAGGTTTCACAGAACACTCACCACCTCTTTCTGCATTAGCTTTTGTTATGGCATCACATCTGGGTCAGTTTAGAACTTAATTGGTTGTAAAGTATTGGTTCTCTACACAGAACACACATTTCATCCATTATTCAGATTCTTTCAGTCTTTCAGGCTTAAGGACATAAGGGTTTCTTAAAACGTACCAGAGGTTGACAGTAACTTAGTAAATCTACTCAAGTACTGTACTAAAGTACAATTTTTGAGCATCTGAACTTTAATTGAGTATTAAACATTTTGGCAACTTGTGACTTTCACTTCACTACATTTCCAACACAAATATTTAGGGCTGGGTATCAATTTAGGACATGGCGATTCGATACGATTTTCGATACAGGGCTCATTATACGATACAATTTTCGATACAGTGCAATTTAATTCGATTTGATTCCAATACCGATACATATTACTTTATAATTATTACTCAATGTAATTCACCCAATAAAACCAGACAAATATTGTTATGTTCAATTTATTGAACAGGAAAGTCAATGCTTTTTACTGAATATGTCACAGAAAAGGTGCCCAGTCTCACTAGGTACCTGCAGTCAACTTATAAAACCATTTGTGCAAAAGAATACAATATGGCTAATGTACATTTGTACTCAACAAAGTACATTTACTACATTTTTGTTTAGAATCACTAGTGCATTCTTCTGTGCAGTAGCTACTGGGGAGTGAATTGATATTAATAGCCAGAATATCGATATTACAGTATATAGTTTTTACAAATATCGATATATATATATCTCGGTATCGATTTTTTTTATCACAGCAGTACAAATATTGTACTTTTTACTCCACTACATTTGAAATGTGGGCATCGAATACAGTACCAAAGGCGTCGCCAGACAGATTTCACTGTGACACGTATTGGTCTGTAGTGCCCCAGTATAAATTTCACCAGTAAAAAAAAATGATCATTATTGTTTGTTTTTACCTTTGTGTCACCATTTCCATGTGGATGTAAATGTTACAACTTTACTTTTTACGTGTAATGTGTAAGGCAGCTAGCAGAGGTAAACTTTCCGCAGCCGTCTTACGAGCTAGCTCAGGCTGTAAATGGAAGTAGCCTAGGGTTAGGGTGATAGTTTGATTATGCAAACTGGTCCCTTACATGTATAGTTAATTTGCAACCTTTTTAACAGTTAAGCAGGACAGTTAACAATTTTAATAGAATTTTGGGATTTTCAATATTGCTGCTGGCTAGCATGACGTTTGGGCTGTGGACGCATTGTTCAAGGTATGTGACATCTCAGAAAGTACTGCAGATAGAGAGATAAATTTGGTACCAAAATGTTCACAACAAGCAAGTTTATATTCAACGTCAATACATTTATGTACTCTAACATTAATAGTTTTTAAGTTATTTAAGAAAAAGTGATTCTGGTCTGCCATCTTGGATTTATGCAAATTAGACCATGTTCCAATGTGAGGAATTTAGGAGAAACTTGATGGAAGAGTCTCTGGATCATGACAATTACTTTGGGACCAGAACTATTTCTATTGCAATTTGTGGTGGGTCAATCAGTAGAATGACTGGACTCTCCCCCCCACTTTTATGTAAGAAAAAAAGTCTTTTTTTTTCTTACTTTGTCAACTTCTTACTGAGTCAAACATCACGGGGAAACCAAAATATGAATTAACATAATATTTGGTTTATTGAGGTGCGCTGCAGTGCATGCTTTGTAACAACTCGCATTAAGCAAGTGACTCGGGTTTATTGAGCTGTGCAGGCTGCGTCGTCGTCGAGCTTGGTTGCCACGGTTACCAACAAATAGTCTGACAGGCAAGTTCAGGACCCCATACCAACACGGCGTGATGAGGCGAGCTAGTAGAAGCATAGAAGCATATTCTGACGGGGTCATTTGTACTGTCAAAACGTCCTATCTGCTATATAATTGTGGAAGCATACTCTGCCGAGGTAAATGTAATTGTCATAGGGTCCTACTTGCACTTACCAGTGTGGAAGCATATTCTAATTTGATAATTGGAATTGTTAAAACGTTATACATCTGTGTTTTATTTCCGCAGACATCATTCTCTGTGTTTGAACGCACTTGCAAAAAAAAACAAACATTAAAATAGCAAGCGTACAGTGACAAAAAAAAGAAACTGAAAGTGCACGGTGGTATTTTCTGACAAGGTAGCACAGCTCGGCAGATGTCTGTCATTTCTTCCTACAGTAGGACATTTCACAGAAGTAGGACAACTCCGCATAACACCGGTGTTGTTAACAACTCTGGATGGAGACGGCTAACGGATTTCTTAAGTTGGTGGTGTTCCCAACATATTTATTTTTATGGCGCCGTCATGTTGTGTTGTGATGTATGCTACACAACCACGAATAGGTCACGTAGATGAGACAAAGACCATAGGCACAGGTTGCCATAGACAAAACGGGTTACCGGGTGCTATTTTTTAATACTTATGGCAAGAAAAAATGACTGTAAAAGGTACAACATAGTTGCTGTTTAGCCACAACCCACGTTTATTCCACAAAACACTACAGCACACAACAGCGCAGCAACTTTTCCTCTTACCCCGCGCGCACCCACACACACATGCGCGCGCACACACACTCAACTCCCTTTCCTTAAAGGCACAAACACATAAGGAATATCAGCAGAACAGAACACAATTAACACAGGTTATCACAATACATTATAATCGATTATGATCTGCTATTGAAACGATTATTAATTGTTCACGTCTGCATCACGATGCATCGATTATATGATTAATTTCAACACCCCTAATTTATACCACTTCTAACATACTAACATACAAAAAACCAAACAAGTAATCCATCTCTGCAGTCCCAGTTTGAATCTACTGAAAGTTAGTATCACATGAGTCTCAATTTTGCTATTGTTGTTTACATACGAATCTCTAGAAGTCAGTAATTAAGTGGTTATTGTTTCTTTCCACATTGTCTGGTGCAGGCCATGCAACTGAGAATACAGGCTATGAATTAGAAGGGATTTAGGATTTGACATGTCTAACAGATCACTCTAAAATGGACTAGAATGCAGGAATTTGCATCTAAGAAATCCTTAGAAGAATTTTCTTGAGGACGACCCCCCCAGATCCCCCCAGCTTCGTCCCCCCCAGTTTCAAAAACCTATCTGCGCCCCTGTCCTGGCTTGCTCGCTGTTGCGATTGTGGGGGCAGAAGCAACTTAAGATATCCGAGAGGTCATCATGTCGTTTTGAAGTGTTCTTGTGAATGTTGTGATTACATATTATTTCCCCCATTTTTACAGTGTTCATTGGTCAAATAAACGTCCGTATTAAAGAACCTAACCCTGCTGTTAAATGAGCTAATAATAATAGCAACACCACCCGACATAATAGCAAGATGTATGATTTTTCTTTGCGAAATAACACCGCGAATAATGCCTACCAAAGGGCAAACTAGTGTGTTGTGGTCAAAAAACAACAATACTGTTACAATGTCGATATACTTTGGGTTGGTACTGCCATAAACCGCTGAATAATTCAAGAAATGGCAAGGCGGTGAAGATTATTAACGCCTCCCCCAGACCTGTTTTGTGCGTGGCCACGCAGTTATGCGCGCGATTTAGCATAACAAAATAATCACCGACATTCCGCATGGGTAGTTATGGCTCTGTAGCAAGGCTACTAACACCTGTTTTCTGAGAGGTGCCGCGGGCCGGTGGAAAGGAGTCCGCGGGCTGGACTTTGGACATGTCTGGCCTACGGTATCTGTCCTAGATGAACACATACTGCTATACCACCTAAACAGCACATTTCTAGAAACAAATGATCCCCAAATAAACTGTACATGGAGAATGAGTAATTACTACTACTATAAACATATGCACTGTACATTACATCTAACAAATTGGATAAAACAAATTGGATAAAACAACAGACAAACACTCAGTGCAGACACAGGTGCCAAAAAGCTACAATAACAATAACAACGAGCATACACGTGAGATAACACAGTAACGATATGATAATAGCAAAACTTACTCTCTCGTGGATGCACAGAATGTTTGTAGATGGCACAATAGATTGGGGTCATTCCGTGTCAAATCGAACGATGGCCGACAGTCACCCTCTCCAAAAAATCTGAAAAAAAATCACAGATGTTTGTACATCCAACCTATGTATAAATCTTAAATATTAAGTCTGTATCACTAATAGCTCCAAAACGACAGCCCTTTGAAATTGCAGGTCATTTTGGGAATTCTGGTGAACAAGCCTTTTGCTCAACTTCCGACATTGCTGGCTCCTTTAGTATTCCACACACATTAGTGTAACTATGTGAAATGAAATGCATTTTCCTGTAGAATTCAAAAATCAAATCAGATCAGATGTACCTTGTGTAATTCTTCCTCTCCAAAGCTGTGAAAATGGCTATAGATTCAATATGTGAAATGACGCCACCACTTTTGAGGGCTTCTCGTTCAAAAAGTATGGCACACAAATTTAGCAGATTATTTTTCCCAGTCATATACGGATTATAATGTCATGCCTATGCATTAACCTTTGTTGATATTGTTTTCATATGGTCAGTGTATTTTCTTGAAGTTAGGCTTGATTTTCAAAAAGGCTGTTTTCATCTTGTCATTTCACCATGTGGACAGTTCACAGGATTTTTTAAACATTTTTCCACAATCATCCTGTAGGTGAGGATCATTTGTCCAAAATTTGGAT
Source organism: Coilia nasus (assembly GCA_027475355.1). Taxonomy (NCBI): domain Eukaryota; kingdom Metazoa; phylum Chordata; class Actinopteri; order Clupeiformes; family Engraulidae; genus Coilia; species Coilia nasus. Next base: position 37,782,503 of record CM050214.1, on the reverse strand, counting down.
TTGTTGCTGAGCCTCTTTATTGAGATATGATGTTTGAGAAAAAAATGTTGTATGTAATATGTACATGTAATAATGTAATGTAATTCCATGGAGTTGGATTGATCAGTAGTACCTCTTTCCACCACATGTTGTGCTCTTTTAATACAATGGAAGTCAATGATAGGGTAGCATGTCATTTACAGGAAAAGCTGCCAAACAAACTTTGTGTTACAATTAAACCAATTGCACTGAGCAGGGTTTTGTTGTACAGCACACAAAAAGCAAGGCAAAACTGAAAAAATGGCATTATAATACAAACACAAAAGGACCATAAACAGGAATGCTATCAATTTAAAGATCATAAACTGTAACAATATGCTATGCAAACATCAAGAATGTGAAAACTAAGATCTCATATTTTTAAAGTAATGAAACGCAAGACACAGACATTCACACTCATGATCACAAAATATTATGCATATCTTAAATTTAAACATTTAAAAATATGAGATCTTAGTTTTCACATTCTTGATGTTTGCATAGCATATTGTTACTGTTTATGATCTTTAAATTGATAGCATTCCTGTTTATGGTCCTTTTGTGTTTGTATTATAATGCCATTTTTTTTTTCAGTTTTGCCTTGCTTTTTGTGTGATGTACAACAAAACCCTGCTCAAATATGAACTTGACAGTGCAATTGGTTTAATTGTAACACAAAGTTTGTTTGGCAGCTTTTCCTGTAAATGACATGCTACCCTACACAAAGCACATTAAATGACACAATGTGTAGAATAACAGTTCTTGACCTTGAACTGCACTGCAAATACTTGAGCACATACACTGACAAATCCGCGCATTCAGCTTTGATGCCTTTTATTGTTTTTAAGGGTTGGTTCTGTGGCTCAGCCAGCTATAGCCTCATGACTTTTGACCTCATGATCTTTAATGCCTAATCAGCTCATTTAGGCCCAATTAACTGTGTTGGGTTTAATGAGGACTCTTTAATCTGTTTGAGAGGTATAAAACAAACATTACATATCAAGTGATCTTGTGTGTCCTTGACCTTTCACCCCAAGATTGAATACCTACTACGTTCATAAAGAAAATGGTAAGTATACCACATTTGGTAAAGATCCTTTTATCAGTATGGGAGATATCAGCTAATATCTATATGCAGAGCTCAAAATCAGCACCCGCAAAGCCAATGGCATGAAGATTTATGTTTTGGTGAGTGAATTATGGCAGCTACTCCGCCACTTTGGGGTGTGGAATACGGCTGCTGTTCATCAACGAAATAGATTACAGTTTCGGTTACACTGAACACCTTTTAAATTCACAGGGCATTAGGTCATTTAATAATCATCACAGTTTTATATAGATATATAGACTTACTTTCATTAAATGATTGCTCAGAATATGTACATTAGCAGCCAAATTTGCCTGCAATATCCTCATTTTGCAGGCTAACTCACGTATTTGCTAACATGTTGTGTTAGCTCTGATTAGCTTCCTAACAGGCACATTGGTTGTATCAGTTGTAACATGGCTAACTGGCTGCCTTATTTGTTTAAAATAAGCTTGTATAAACATGTTGGAGTGTGATAGTTGTCATGTGGGTAAATTCTGATGTAACCAATAGCCTACATAGGTGGCGATTTGAGGGTTAGCCTGCTACAAACCTTTAAATCATAGACAAGTTCTAAAGTCAGTAGAAGTACTGATGCTTCTGTTGGTCACCTGAAAAATGTGCAAAATCTACACATTAATATGAAATTTATATTCCTCTGACAGAGAGACAAGCCTTACATAAACAGTACCTCACAGGTTTTATTGCTGTTGGCTGACCTGTTCATACTTTTAAAGCCATAACTCTGCTTAAACAGTTGCATATGATCCAACGTAATTAATACATTCGGTTTACCCCGAAAATGGGCGTCACCCCCTAGGTACCTTGCTTCGCGTGATGTTTCCATTATGGATGGAGTGTGAAAGTTGTTATGTGGGTAAAATCTAATGCAACCAATAGACTACAGAGGTGGGGTTTTGAGGGTTAACCTGCTACAAACCATTAAACATCCATAGACAAAAGTTCTAAAGTACTGATGCACCTTAAAGATGGAAGGTAGTATCATTTGTACATGTAAATGAAACTGAAAGTATTAAAAAATACTGAAAATGAAAATGGTTAGTCTAAAAATGACTGGAAAGTAAAAATGGTCTTTTTTGTTAAATATTCAATATGGGATGTATATGAAATGAAAACAAGAAATAGTTAAAGGTAGTATATCACAGATACCTTAAAATAGCTTGGAAGAGTGTTTTTTTATTTTTTTGTGGGTAAAAAATTTGCCTGGCTGGTAACTTTTTTCAAATACCATCGAAATTGGCTGGTAGGTCAGAAGGTTAATTTTGACACCTGTCTGTATGTGATAATACAAAATTTTGGCGCATTAATCATTGTAAAAAGGGGTGCTGTTGGTAACCAACACTGAACCAGAAAGGACTGTAGGAAAGGGGGGTAGCTGGGGTGTACGGCAATCGCCACAGGTTGTCCGTCCAAAACAATAATTAAATGACCCTTGATGAATAAACACACACCACTCATGAAAGGTAAAACTATGAAAACCTGCTAAAATCAAACTGTGGTTTACTGAAATATAAAGAAATGCAAAGAGAAAAACAAGAGCAATACAACTACATACAAATACAAGAGAATGTATACAATATATATAAAACTTGACAGGAAAAACTGCCTACAGCAGTTATATAAAACAGAAGAATGAATAACTGCCTACAGCAGTTATGTGAACCATAATTGAAAGAATGACTGAATTAATTGCTACTAGCTGGTACACAGTTACTGTATCTGTGCCATGATGTGTCTGCATAAACCAAGAGAGTATATGATGCGGGTTATTTTGCTGTACACTGTAGTAAGCAGCTAAGTTACCCAAAGAAAACAGTACATGGAGCGCGAGTAATTTACTAATATTATACACATATGATTGATCGACACATCTATCGAAAGATGAAGTCTCTGGGACTTGACAACTCACTCTGCAACTGGATCCTCAGTTTTCTCACCAATCGAACACAGGTTGTCAGAATGGGTGGCATGACATCAACGCCCCTGACCATAAGCACTGGTGCTCCCCAAGGTTGTGTTTTAAGCTCGCTGCTCTACAACATATACACACATGATTGCATAGCCAGCAGCAGTCAGACCTCCATCATCAAGTTTGCTGATGACACTGTGGTTGTGGGCCTAATCAGCAACAACAACGAACAGGCATACCTGAAACAGGTAAAAGACATCACACAGTGGTGCCAGCTCAACAACTTGGCACTAAACGTCACCAAAACAAAGGAGATGGTAGTGGACTACCGAAAACTACAGGGAAATTACACGCCATTATATATCTCTGAGCAGCCTGTAGAGAGGGTAGAAAGCTTCAAATACCTTGGGGTACATATAACTAATGATTTCACATGGACAGTAAACATCCAAAGCATCATCAAGAAATCCAGGCAACAACTGTACTTCTTGCGCCTGTTGAGGAAATTCAGAGTTTTGACACCCATCCTGATGGCCTTCTACTCCTCAGCAGTGGAGAGTATATTAACAGGGTCCATCATAACATGGTATGGAAGCTCCACAGTGCGCGACTGTAGTGCTCTACAAAGAGTAGTGCATTCTGCCGAGCGGTGTATTCGTGCACCTCTCCCTGCACTGAAGGAAATCTACAAAAGGAGAGTTAAGTCCAGAGCCCGGAAAATTATCATAGACTATATATATATATACTCATCCAAACAATGGACTGTTTAAGAAACTTAAGTCTGGAAGGAGACTACGTTGTCATAAAGCAAAGACAGAAGGACTAAGGAAAAGCTTCTTTCCTCAGGCCATTCGTTTCATGAATTCAACATGAACCCCCTCCCCCCACTATCTTCAGCACACTTTTTGCAGAGGCCAATTCATTTCACTGCATGTGTCACGAAAGTGACTCTATGTATGTGACCAATAAAGTATCCTTGTATCCTTGTATCCTTGTATCTATTTGTTTGTTTGTCTGTCTGTCTGTCTGTCTGTCCAACGGCTCCCATATTTTGTTGATTTCCTGAAACCACAGTCAGTTTCTCTGAGGCATTTTTCTTGCTCCAAAATGCTAGGCTAATTTGCCACATAAAAAATAGGGCATTCCAGATTTTGCCTGGCCTATCCACACAATTCAGTGTGGGCTGGCTTGTCAGACAGTGGGTCAGGCCAGCCCACATCAAATTGTGTGGTCTGTCTACAATGGATATGCAAGGTGCAATCCAAGAGGTGGCATCAATTTACTTGTTTACCATAACACTACACTGTGCATAGTTGCAGCCCTGTTTTCATCATGTTAAGCCTGCCCAGCAATTCACTGCAAGGATAAATGGATGTGATTGGGCCATTCAGTTTTGGGTTATCAAAGGTTATCAAAATGCTAATGCACCACATACAAAATGACTGTGGTGGGTTGCCAACTCTATGGTGACCAAGGTGGCCGCGGGTCCTTAAAAAGTCTTAAATACCATTTTCCTAAAATAAGGCCTTAAAAAGTCTTAATTTGTCTGAAAATGCAATTCAACGGTCTTAACATTTGAATCCTTATTTTAAAGAGAATGAATCCAGTCATGTCATAAGGCTTTACACTTTGAGAAAGAAACATTTATTTATTTTAGCCTAATCGTCTTTGAGGATCAAGATTCAACGGCAAATGTACCGGTTGCTAGGCACACGTGTGCTTGACAGTAACTCAGTGCTAGATTTCTTGATGAAGAAAGGTAGTTTGAGAAACAAGGCAAGCGATGGGTAAATGTAAATTTAGTGACAAATGGCTTGAAAATGGCAATTACTCATGGTGGCTAAAAGCTGTGCCTAAAGATAATAGTGAGGCTTATTGTGCTGTTTGCTGCAAAATGTTCAAGTTGCGCACAATGGGGATAAAAGAGGTGGAGTCTCATATGCAGAGCTCCAAGCACCGTGCTTTTGCTCAGGCCCGCCAACATCATCCTCAAATATCCAACTTTTGCTCTGCCATTGTTAGCGGAGAAGAGGATAGTCCTAGGCCTACGAGGCCACAGCCTGCTGAAGCACACACATCGTCCGACATCTGGACAGTATGTGGTTCTACTCTGACACTCAGGGTGATCTGAGTGCTGAGGACTGTGATAAGCCACCAGTCCTACAGATCAAACGATGGAAATGATGACCTATTTAAGGCAATGTTTCCTGACTCCACGCTTGCTGAGTCATTTACTTGTGGCAAGGATAAAACCCGATACGTGACAGCATTCAGTCTGGCCCCATATTTTAAAAAGGAGCTCATAGCCGAAGTCAATTCCAGTGGGTCGGTTATTATTATCATGTTTGATGAGGGCTTAAATCACACCACCAAGAACAAGCAACTCAACTGTGTTCAGTCGCGATTCTATGGTTCACAATTTCTGGGACATGCAACTGCTCAGGACCTACTTCAGCTCTTCAAAGTAAGTTTGTTTTATTGGCTGTGTATTAATTATTCGGCTAGATGTGTTAGCTGAGCCTAGACCGAGCTAGCCTACTTATGAAAGTAGCTATATGGTGGCAGTGTAATTTAATGAAACCATGAAAGATATTATGTTTGAAAATGTGTGCAATGTAAGGGGGTGTCTACATTGGCAGTTTTTTAATTACAGAAAACACTTGACCAAAGCGTTTTTTAAAAGATAAAAAGCAGGCAGGGTTTTCACCCTCAAAAAAGCACCAAGCGTTTTTTTAATCCCCATGACTACAGTTTGTTCTGAAACACAAGTACGTTGCAGCATCAAAAGAGGTTACGCTAAGTTGTATCAGTGTTAACTAGCAGCTGTTACTGTTATTTACAATGTTGAGGATGAGGAAATTACCCCTTGTTTTGGTGTTAGATGCCGACGAGGATGGCAATGAACATTTTCGTTTTGTCTGTATGAAGAACTTCAGTCAGAGTTTTTACTGTGACACAAACTCTCGTTCATTGGTCAGCTGTGAAAAAGCACCTGACGTAGGACGCCTTTTCTTGGAGAGTTGCGTGGACCTAATGACTAAAATCATCGAAAAACTAGTCTAAAAGCCCACTGAAATACTCTATTGTGAGGCAAAAGGCGTCTTTGGACCCAAGAAACGTGTGCTCAGACCCTGACACAGTGTTTTCCCCAAAGCGTCTAAGCATATCGGCACCGATACGCTTCTTTTTTCGCCGATACGCATCCAGTTTTGCCGAGACGCTTTCATAAAATGCCGATACGCTTAAAAATCATGCACGAAAACATCCCCCCCGGGATTTTCCCCGAACAAGAAGCCCCAATGTAGTCAAATGTAGGCTGCGTTTTTAGGAAACTTCCGTGGTGGGTGTGTAAACTACTATACTGGCGAAACTGGCCAATCACATGCCGATTACAGTGCTCCTTTGTTTTTTTTCCGCCAGTCAGCTGTATCAGAGAGTATTGTAGAATCTAAGATCTTTAACTCAAACCTCGGGGCTACTAAAACTGCCTGACTTTGACTGTAAATGACAAGAAGGAAGGAGAACGCTCTCCTTGGGACATGCTCATGTAGCAAGAAAACTTTCTCCACAGTGTACAGAATGCGATCGGATCATCTAGCTGCTGAAAGAGAGTGAGAGAGAGCGTGAAAGGCAAATCGTCCTTTATGTAGAGAAGAGTCAAGACTGTTTCATTGAATAGGACACTCGTGGAATTTAACTAATAAATTAGTCCTTACGTATTTCTGGATTTGTTGATGGTTCTTTTTAACAAGGTGTCACAATCCGCAATTATTTGTGATTATTTCAAGCCTAATAGTGTACGTTGTTACTGTTTGGATTTCCAGAAAATTAGCTTCATTTCAGACCAGGCTGCAGCCTGTATGGGATTTGTTAGCGTGCTAACGCTAGCGAACTACGCTAACATTTTTAACTGAAAGCTGCCACTTTACTCACCAACACCCACATAAATAGCCTACTAATACTGATATTAGCTGAAGTGGATTAAGTAATATAAAGTTGTAAGGTTATTGCAGCGTGTTAAATTCAAGGTGAGTCGATGACTGTTAGCATTACCACATTACCAATCATTTCAATGAGCTAGTTCGTTAGCTTGTTACATGAACACTGAAATAAGAATTTGTTGTCATCAGACATCATTCTAGATAATACTACACTACACTGAAATATATTTATCTGCAGAATCTAAGATCTGTGGTACCAATTCAGCTTTCATGTGGCCATACAGGGAGATATTTAGCGTGGTGCTCATTAGCATCGAGGGTCCACCTGTCCGAGAGATGTGGTTGGAGGCTGCGGCAGACAAGTGGGCGGCCCAGAAAAACAGGAGGCTCAACATTTAGACATTTTAGTGACAGCCTAGTAAGTTCATGTGACATTATATAGTGCTTGCAGTATTTCTTGTGTGACAATAAATTAGCCTTCCCACCTGGGAGTTTTGGCTCTTTCAACTCACCAAGTGCAACAAGTTTTTTGTTCTATTTGTGCCAAAAAATGCAACATTTTATTAAAAGTGTTATGTTTCCACCAGCCTTCTGGGACCAAAATGTAGCTTAAGATCTTCATAGAATGCACCATTTTAGCTCTAGAAAAAAAAAAAATTCCCAGGGTGCATGCCCACCAATCCTCCTAGCTACCGTGCCACCGCGTCATCGTATTTACATCAAAATTTAAACCCTTCTTTTTATTTCTGGGGAAAACACTGCTGACATGTCCAAAGAAAGAATGAAACGCCTAGTCCAGAAATTTCTGCAGGATGGCCAGCTGTCAGGAGGCATCTCTGCCGGTACTACAGTTAACCAAGCAAAAGCTACTGTATATTAAAATCTGTATTGTGTGTGACTATAGATTAGGTTTGTTCAGTCACCATTGCAACAGTGATAGCTTTGTTTGATTCAGTGTTTTCCTCTTGAATGTCATAATTGAAAATAATTGAATGTCATTTGTGTGTGTCTGTGTGTGTATTTTTATCAGGTGATGTGATTATCCAGCAGTTTTTCTTCTTTCCCACTGATGCAAACAAGGCTTGATGTTTTCCTTTATGGACACCTGAGCAAATCATATTCTGAGCTCTGGACTTTCTGTAGGAAACTTCTGCTACTCTCCCATGGCCAAGCAACAGTGGAAAGGGGCTTTTCTGTAAATAAGGAGGTAGAGGCTGACAACATGCAGTGGTGCTCAGAGAATCATATGTGATTAGGGGGCAGCTGTGGCCTAGTGGTTAGGGAGTTGGTCTTGCAATCAGAAGGTTGCCGGTTCGAATCCCGCCGTACCCATAGTTGAGATGCCCTTGAGCAAGGCATCTAACCCCACGCTGCTCCAAGGACTGTAACTGAAACCCTGCAAATATCTGTAAGTCGCTCTGGATAAGAGCGTCAGCTAAGTGTAATGTAATGTAATAATGTAATAATGATTATGTCTCTGTCTCTGGGGGTTCTTAATGTTCCTTCGACAAAAGAGCTCCGCTAGGTCTCAGTACCGTGTGAACCTTGAAAATGAAAAAAAAAAAAAAAATAGGAGAGCAAGGCACAGAATCAAAAAAGAAAGGCTGCTGGGGACCACCTTGAGGAATTAAGAAAGAAAAAGAATGGTACTGAATGAAGTGGCTACCAGCCTTGAAAAACAAGCTGACAAACTTACTGAGCAAGCAGAAGGGAAATCAGGACCCCTTATGGCCCAGCTGATCACAAAATTCAACATTCTTAGAAAGCGTTTCAAAGAAAAAATCAGAACTGAAAGGGGTTGAGAGCGAGCTTGGGCAGAAAACAACAGATCTTAGAAAATGGCATAAAATGTGTGTGTGAGCGTAATTGAGTATTGTGTTGTGTTGTTTTCTGTTGAACATTCCCAAGAACAATCAGATCAATAAAATAATATGTAAAAACCTCTTGATTTTTGGGCTTTATTTTCACATTATACAACTTGTAAAAATAATCCCATTATTTTCATATTATCTGAAAGAGTATGTTTCAGCATGACTAGAATTGTACTTAATTTTTTTTGGAAGTTGGTATTAAAAAGTCTTTAAAAGTCTTAAATTTCACTTGGTCAAACCTGTAGACACGTTGTGCCACCATCTTAGGTAGATAGTCTATGCCCCAATGAGATAACACCACTAAATACAGGAACACATTTAGCATTTTTCATCAGTTAAAAGAAGTTTTGTTGAATGACATCTTTTTAATTATGTAAGGGGTAACATCCGACGAGGCGTGCATTATACAGTTTTAAGTCAATGAGGTGGAGCCTAAGAACTTGAACTAAGAAGTTTGCTCCGCCAAGTTGACTTAAAACTGTATAATGCACGCCTCGGAGGATGTTACCCCGCTTATAACCCGGTTAATGCCACTCAATTATGTAGAATGTATTTTTAAAAAATCTTAATTAACGTAGAGGGTTAACTTAGACTCGGTTTCGCTACAATGTGGCCTACAATGTAGCCTAATATTTGTAACGTTAAGTAGAGCGCTACGCAGCCCTCAGTCACTAGCCAAGTCAAGTCAAGGTTACCTTTCACTTGGTAAGGTGATTGCTACTGCTCATCAGGTGTTAGCTAGCTTGGATTGAGCAACGCGACACATGCAAAACTTATTCCAAAATGTTGATTTAGTTGTTATTTTCGGTTTACTATTTTTTTAAGTTCAAGGAAATTGAACTCGACATTGCCATTAATTGTGAAGTTTGATAGAGACGGTTACAGTAGGTAAGTACATTCTATTGGGTATTGATATGGAACGGTGCTGAAGTTTTAAACTTTTTTTGCCAGAACTACTTTCAAGGCGTGCATGATATACGATTTTACTGCATGCCTAGCAACCAATCAGAAAGCAGCACCATGTTCCAGAGGGTCATAAATTCATCTCAGGTAGTGTAGACAGAAATGTGTACTTAGAAGCGGGCGGGCTAATTAACACTGTTTTAACACTTTTCGGTTGGCTGTGATATGTGACCTCACTGTTAGATGAAACATTCACACAATAGGTCTTTAAGCCAGAATGCTGCCTCTTCAAAGGGCATTTCTCATACTAGTGGGGGAGCCTATGTATCTGATTTGGGGGCCCGTTGGCTTTGCATGTTAATTTTTGGAGACCATTCTAGGGGGTCTAAGGAATTAAAAAATATATGTCTCCATTTTTTTATTGCCACTTTTAGTGACTAGAAAAATGTGAGATTTGTAAACATACATTATCTATGGGCGATTCTACAGAATTGGTGCAAATTGCTGTCCCTGAACCAAAAATATAGTTTAAAATCCATTTTTGTAGGAAAATGTTTGATGATATAAAGATGTAAGCAAATAATCAAAACCCATTGTAATATTTGATGTAGCTGCTAGCTTATTATAGAAAATATTTATGAAAATGAACCCAATTAACCAAAATGGGTTGACATTTTGGTTGTGATGTCATTGTTCGGTAGAGAGAAGATGGCACCATTTTCTTCATTTTGAGAAATAAATAGAATATAAATATAAATAGAATAGAAAAAAATGGGAGAAATACATTTTTTCATGTTGGCGCCGTGGTGAAAGTCCACACAAGTCGATTGACGAAATTTTGTGAACGGTTTGACTTCTTTGGGCTTTCATCATGGCACCAACATGAAACAACACCAAGATACTGCCTCTGAAAATCACCAAGGGAATAGGAACGTATGAAGTTGAAACCTTTATGGGGAAAGTGCAACCCGGAAAGGCCCCAGTAGCCTTTAGCATTCCATTGACTTCCATTCATTTTAGCTTCACTTTGAAATCAAGTAACTTAACATGAGAAACGCTCCGTACCTTGATATTAGCATTGTTGTAAAGACACAGCAAAACATATTTGCTCCAATCGGAAATCTGTCATGTTATTGCTTTGTAAGAAATGTTTATCTGAAATAATGCTAAAAATGACTTCATAAATCATGCAATGTCTAATGAATTTCTGTCGCACAGGAGAAAATTTACCATACTCTTTGGATAACAAGCCATACCCATGTCCGTTTACTCTATTCATGTTCGGAAACATTTCCATCAGTATTTCTCGCAAAATAAACTTAGGAATTGGTATTTGTTTGTAAGCAGAATCACTATCTTTATGGATTTTATTATTCGATGCAAGTGAAGCCCAAAGAACAATGGCTAAGCTAAGCTACACGTTATAGTTTGGTATGCACATGCTAACTAGCTAGCTCCCTTGATGCTGGCTTGCCTGGAACCAAAGTTAGTAGAAGAAGAATCAAGTCCCCACGTACAGTATTAGCCTCCCACTCCAGTAAATGATTGCAGCTACACTGTCTGATTTGTGATTGAGCATCTACCACTCAATTTATGGTATTCGGGTTCGTTGGCAGACGTCACTGAACGTCACCGAGAGCTTGCGCAGTAGCCTGGTGACCAATTTGAGAATTTAAAATCTGGTTTCATCGGCTCCCATTAAAAATGGCACCATCCCTCCGTCCATTCTGTTCTACTGTCTATGGAAAACACTCTTGCTAAACAATGTGTAGACTTGTGTAGATCTCCGTCCCTCATTTTGAATGCCAGAACCTTTGTTATACAGCAGAGAATGGAGTTTTTTTGAGCTTGTTTAATGGTTTAAAAACAATGTTATCTTCAAGCTTTACATGATGCCCTCAGCAATAGCATTGCCAGTGTTTTCAACCAAAATGTAAACATTTTTGAAAACTTTGAAATGCAATGGGCTAGTTCGGGATTGATCCTCACTAGAAATAAAAACTCTGCATTATGTTTTAACATGCCAATTTTCATTTTCCACTAAGCTATACCTTTAAGAAAGTTAACAGAAAGACTTTTTTTTACACAAAATATAGACTGTTCAGTATAGTCTACTACTACTAAAACATTACTGTCAATAACGAATATTTGACGTCACGACTGAAAAAATATGTATGTCTCAGGGTATCAACTGTTCTGAGATGTGCCTGTGTGGAGCAGATGAAGAGGTTTGTGGAAATGTCAGCCAGGGAGATATGGTGGGAATTGATGCTGATGAGGAGGATGGAAACTAGTGTGATTGCAATTGTGAAACTGTCATTGTAGACAGCAACACATAAGGAATTAGATGTTTCAATGGAAATGGTTTCAGTTGTTCAATTGTTGTTGCTTATAAGCTGTTTTTTTATTGTTGAAATATTACTGCCTAAAATAACTCTATAAAACAAAGTTATGATGTTCAAAAAATATATATGTTTAAAATTTAGCTGTTTAACATACAAAGCCTAGTGTTATATTCTCTTTTAAACTGCATATTACAAAATACTTAAATAAAAAAAGATAAAAATAAATAACAAATATCTAAAATAATTATAAAAACAACCACACCTGAAAACAACTTTGGCCGGGTTGCCCAGTTAAGGACCTTCTTAACGAGTTAAGAAAGCTCTTAAGAAGAGGTCGGCTAAGAGGAAGCGTTAAGATAAGAGTTTTTCCCAGACGCCTTCTTAACACCTTTCTTACCAACATCTTAAGAACCTTCTTATTTGCCTTCTTAATTGGAGTGCAATGAGCAATCGATCCCAGAATGGCTGATTGGAGTGCATAATTACCATAGTAAAATCAAAGATTGTAGAGCGCTACTTTGGAATATTTGGTAAAATGCTCCCAACTGAAGTTGCGGTAACACGTGGCGTCCGACTGAACACATCAATAAAATAACGACTAAAAGTAAGACATTTGTCGTCACGTGCACACAAAAACAAATTGACAGAAATAATAATTAGGCCTACACACAAAAACACACAAAAACCAGGGAAATAAAAATGGAAACACAAAATGAAATCAGTATAACATTTCATTTCATGTGTATATTTTTATTTGTCTGATATACATCTGAAATATGAGGAGTAAATATGTGAAACACTGGGAAATTGGCGTCCCCTTGTCATCAATGATAGGGAAAACGGGGAAAACACGATCAGGAGAAATGGCCGTACTGCATTAACATCTCCTTGCTTACTGTCACATTGCTTTACCTGCCTGAAGGGGGTGCTGTTTTCACTGTTTTGTCGCTAAGAAGGGTGTTAAGAACGCTCCAGACCCTTCTTAGAGATCCTTAACGGCAGGTCTTAGGCTAAGAAGCATTTTGGGAAATGCGGTTGCTTCTTACGGGAGCCTTAAGAAGGGTCTAAAGAAGTTCTAAACGCTAAGAACTTCTTAACTGCATCTGGCAAACCGGGCCATTATCTGCGAAATGTTCTAATAAAAAATAATAATACAGGCCATATTTATGGCGTACATTGCAGCAACATATGAAACTTGAGGGAAAAAAGGGTAAGAAACTGGGGAAAAAAATGGACACATAATTTTTCTCAAAGTTCAGGGACCCCAGAAGACAGTTCAACGACTCTCCAAAAATTAACATTGAAATCCCACGAAAATACATAGGCTCCCCCACTATACAGGAATTTAACTATTTTCACGGAAAATTGTAAAAATGTCAACAGGCTTACACTTTGTTCAGGTGTGAAATTCGATTATACCAACTACCAAGTCAGGTAGTTGTAGTGTTTTATGTTTTCGAAGCTCTTTTCTTTTCCTTCTCTAAAACAGTAGATTTTCTGCTTTTCTTTACATGATTCTATGGGTTTCTATATGTTTGTTCTCTGTTTGTATTCACTATCTTTTCGAAGGAGTCTGATTCAGCTCTTCCTGTCTCTGAGGTAATGTGGATTGCTATCTTTCTTTCTATCTTCTAAACTTATACATTACCTCCTATTTCATCTCTCTTACAGTTTACCCCCCCCCCCCCCCCCCCCCCCAATGGAATATTGATGTTTGCCATAATGAATGTTAACTTTTTTTTCTTTTGCCCGGGTAGGCAGCCTGGAGCTTAAAAACAAGAGCTTTGACTGAGATGGTATATATCGATGAAGTGGATGTAGATCATGAGGGCATTGCTGAAATGATGCTGGATGAAAGTTCCATCGCTCAAGTTGCCAGTGAGTAAGATATTCATGCTTAATGCAGAAATGTCGCTGTTCTGCAATGTGGACCATGAAGATAAGATTATGTGTTAAGCAGCTGATTAGCATTTTTTTCTAACTCCAGTTTAAAAAAAAAAAAAATACAGGGTGTCCTATAAGTCTTGTTGCAGGTAATCCTTGTCACTGACTAAACATAAGTTCACATTATTTGATATTCAAGATCTATGTTATAAACTTTGGACACATTTTACAAAAAAATTGCTGCATATTTGAGCAAAATTGTCCTGTATAATTTTGTTATTGAGCAAACTGCCTTGCCTTTCTATTTAAAGTGGTAGGAAAAATGTGGAAGGCAGAAATAGGTTGAATTGGATTTAGGACCATTCAAGGAAAAAAATGCTATCATAGCCCCTTAAAGCCCGGTTTAGAAACATCGCTGCTTCTCGCTGAGCAATAACAGCCAATAAAATGTGAATGTGTTCCAGCGGGCATGCGGTGAGAACATGCAAGGAGAGTCTAAGCGACGCGATGTGCACGGGTCCCGAGATGAAATTATTTTAACTGTTGTGCAATGCGAGTGAAGTGAGTTAACAATGGGAATGCTGGTTACAAATGATTGACAGTTGACATCTTCAGAACGTTCCCCAGAGAATTGCCACTGGAACACCATGACACACTAGAATGTTGGTTCCTAGTGCCAACATCGTCAACAAACGTAGTTCTAGATTTTATGTTGTTGTAGATTTCATGATGTTCGCTAAGGATGCCTGGCCTTTGCCAGGCTGTGCACATCAAACTTAAATATGTCAGCCCACCTTAGACACCAAGAAATTAGCGACATAGAAGTGGTACTATTTATGATATTATTTTATTTAGTTAAAAAAGGGAATTGTGACTGTTAACCAATAATCAATATAGATCAACATTCAGAAACTGTCTCCTAGTACAACTATGTAGAACATACAGCCCCAACCCCCAACCTGTTTCCTTCAGATACTTTTGCAGTGGAAAGTAAGCAAGTGGAAACCATGGCAACCACTGGCAAACTAGTCCTTGAGCGAGTGGCGAGTCAACGAGAAAGGGCGAAGCAAGTAGTGATGTGTCTGAACCCGGCAATGTAGTATCAATTTGGAGGCCAGGAGTAGCCTGAAATGCCAGCCCAAATCTGAGTTTTGGCATCCAGATTGTATCTAGCTTGGATTTCAGGAGGTCTGAATAGATTTAACCCACATACAGAGGTGGTTGCAATTGCGATTCTAATTGGATTTGTCTCGATCGGAACAATCTAACCACTTAAATAGGATTTGAACCTGCCCCTTTCATCGTTTGTACTGCGACAAACAGTTACAACGTTATTCTGAGTGATGGAAGTGATTGATACAGCATGTGCCAGGGCTACCAACCAAACTGAAGCTTAAGTTTTTGGTGCTTTCTCACAAATTCTAAAGCATTTGCAACACGGCTCTGCATAATAATTTGATAGATATCCAAAATCAATCCTCTGTCATCTGTGATGGCTTGTGTAAAATTCTACCTAATCAAGCCAGTTGTGTCTAATTTATATCGGATCTGAGCACTGCACAATATGGATCGGATGTGATCACTTGCAATGTGCAATGACAATGGTCAGTCAGAAAGATCAGATTTTGATCGAATATGCCAAAAAATCGGATTTGGACCGCAATCTGAACATAGCCAAATTGTGTGCTCTGGATGGAGATGCAATTCAAGGGGCGGAATCAATAGTTGTCAATCAAGGAATCAAGATTTGTATTTTTAGTATCAAATAAATATCACATCATTTACAAGTAAACTTATTGATTCAGAAACAAATGTTACAAGATTCACAAATATAATCCATGACTTACAAATAAATGTGACCTATATACACAGACACATACATATTTGTGAATACCCCTGCATTTATTTGTGGATTTTTGAGACCTTCTTGACGGTGCTCGATGCACAAATGTGTGGGGTTTTTTTCAAATCAACTGGAGTTCAAGTATTATTTATTGTTGACAACATTGTGCTATGCTTGTACATTGTAGTGGACTGACCAGAGTAGTGCTGCCGCAATTATTCGACGTAGTGGACGTAATCGAATATGAAAATTATTCGAACAAAATTTTTTGGTCGAATATTGGCTATTTATTTTTGGTCTCAAACAGCTCGTCCAAAGAACCTTTGCTTGTCTGAGTTCAGGTAATTCCCCTCCACACGATTAGTATTTGCTCTGCGCACCCTAATGGCTACCCTCTCTCTTCCTCTGTTTTTAGCGTTGTTTTGAGTTTTACTGTCTATGAGTTTTATTGGCTATTGTTTTGAGCGGTATGAAAATGGCAGCGGCAGGTGAGTCAGAATGGGACTCAAGAACAGCGACTTCTTTGAGAGCAAGAACTAAAGCATCAAAAGTATGGGAATACTTCAGGACAGATGGTGATAGAGTGGTTTGTACACTCCTTTGGCTTATCACTGGAGCACGACCATTGACACATGAGCACCTTAAAAGAAAACACACAGGAGTTGCTGAAGGCGTTTCAGAACAGGAAAAGACAATGTAAGTATGATTATTAAACCGAGCTAGCTCTTGTTTATTTCATGACTATTGCGGCTACCCTTTGGTAATGTTTTTCGGAAAAAATGTTGAACAACAATATGCACACACGACTTAATGTTACATGCGTGAGCAGCATATTGTAATGGTATTGCAACAGCACCAACTCGAGGCTGGGTTTTTCCAAGTAACCAGTTTAATAAGCACACACAACAGAGATAACAGCAGTAACCTCTGCAAGTCGCGCGCACAGCACACACAGAATAACATTTGTGCACAAACCGTCTTTATGATATTTAACATGTAATTATTTGACCTGCGGTCACCCAGCACCCCATCAGCATCCAAAAGGCTCGAAAATGGTCGGAATCGTTTGTGCTTCGTTTGTGCACGTTTGTGCAGACAAAATTAACGTTTGTGCACAAACCGTCTTTACGATTTTCAACATTAAACACGTTGATGACCTGGGGTCACTCAGCACCCCATCAACATCCAAATGACTCCAAAATGGTCGGAATCATTTGTGCATCGTTTGTGCACGTTTGTGCAGGCAAAATTGACATTTGTGCACAAACCGTCTTTATGATAATTACATGGTGAATATTTGACCACCCAGCAACCCATCAACATCCAATTGAATCAAAAATAATTGGAATCATTTGTGCAGGTTTTTGAAGACAAAATTAACATTTGTGCACAAATCGTCTTTATTTGTGGCATTTTTGGTGACTCGCAAACAATAATTTTTATCAAGCTGTGCATCACTGCTACATGCACACTCATTGAGCGCTGATTTGCCCGCTCCTCCTGTCCACGCGCAATGCTTGAGGCCTTTCCAAGGAAACCCAGAAGCGGGATTTGGCACATAAAGGGTCGGCGACATCTGCAGTTTACCAAAGGTAAGTAGCTGTGCTATACTGTGGTCAAATAATTACATGTTAAATATCATAAACACAGTTGGTGCACAGATGTCAATTTTGCCTGCACAAACGTGCACAAACGAAGCACAAATGATTCCGACCATTTTGGAGTCATTTGGGTGTTAAAGGAGAACTTCGGTGTAAAATGAAAATTTGCCTGTTAAAACATCATCCCGAGTTGGTATGTGTACCGAGGAGCAAAAATTATTCAGCCCGCTGCATTCAGAGTTAAACTATTTTTTATCGTTTGCCCCAGAAGGCTAACAATGGAAGTGGTAGGTGCCCTTAGACGAAGCACGACGACAAAGCTATTTTTAAACCATTAAAACAGCTCGAAGAAACTCCACACTCTATCGGTATTACAACAAAGGCCCTGACATTAAAAACGAGGCACTGAGAACTTTGTAAGTGTACACAACGACTATTAATAAAACAGGTTTGATAGGCAGTACCTTGCTGTAGTTTCTCGTCGCCGCCATGTTGGACGTCCACACTAGTCGATTGTCGAACACGGACCAGCGGTCAGAATAGGAGGAGAAGTAGTGCAATTTAATTCCGTGAAACTGGAGGGATTTCATCTGTTGGTGACAATATCCAGTCATTGTGCCCATTTAACAGAGCCATGGTCCCAGCAACGGCACCTAATCCACCAAAAAGGCTACATCTGAAGAGAGGTGCCATTCGGAAACCTGTGCGACTTGGTGGAGATGTATGTCCAACAACGAAGTCAAGAGAGAGCTGCAGCCATGGCGACAACAATCGGGAGATATTTCACAGGTTACCCATGCGTGATAAGGACACTTTGCAGCAGTAACTGGTCTTGCAAATCGTCGTGAAGACGCGCCCACAGGCTGAAACAGAAAGATTATC
Organism: Coilia nasus; assembly: GCA_027475355.1. NCBI lineage: Eukaryota > Metazoa > Chordata > Actinopteri > Clupeiformes > Engraulidae > Coilia > Coilia nasus. The sequence continues at coordinate 37,764,198 of CM050214.1, read as the reverse complement.
GTGTCTGTAGCCTGCATTTCAACCAAGATGATTACATTGGGGTGCTGGGTGACCCCATGTCAAAAAATTTAATGTTGAATATCGTAAACACGGTTTGTGCACAAATGTTAATTTTGCATGCACAAACGTGCACAAAGGAAGCACAAACGATTCCGACCATTTTGGAGTCATTTGGATGTTGATGGGGTGCTGAGTGACCGCAGGTCACCAACCTGTTTAATGTTGAATATCGTAAAGACGGTTTGTGCACAAACGTTAATTTTGTCTGCACAAATGTGCACAAACGATTCCAACCATTTTTGAGTCATTTGGATGTTGATGGGGTGCTGGGTGACCCCAGGTCAAATAATTAGCCTACATGTTAAATATCATAAAGACGGTTTGTGCACAAATGTTTATTTTGCTTGCACAAACGTGCAGAAACAATGCACAAACGATTCCGACCATTTTCGAGTCATTTGGAAGTTAATGGGTGACCGCAGGTCACCAACCTGTTTAATGTTGAATATCGTAAAGACGGTTTGTGCACAAACGTTAATTTTGTCTGCACAGACGTGCACAAACGATTCCAACCATTTTTGAGTCATTTGGATGTTGATGGGGTGCTGGGTGACCCCAGGTCAAATAATTAGCCTACATGTTAAATATCATAAAGACGGTTTGTGCACAAATGTTTATTTTGCTTGCACAAACGTGCAGAAACAATGCACAAACGATTCCGACCATTTTCGAGTCATTTGGAAGTTAATGGGTGACCCAAGGTCACCAACCTGTTTAATGTTGAATATCGTAAAGACGGTTTGTGCACAAACGTTAATTTTGTCTGCACAGACGTGCACAAACGATTCCAACCATTTTTGAGTCATTTGGATGTTGATGGGGTGCTGGGTGACCTCAGGTCAAATAATTAGCCTACATGTTAAATATCATAAAGACGGTTTGTGCACAAATGTTTATTTTGCTTGCACAAACGTGCAGAAACAATGCACAAACGATTCCGACCATTTTCGAGTCATTTGGAAGTTAATGGGGTGCTGGGTGACCCAAGGTCAAATAATTACATGTTAAACATGTTCTATTTTCGCAAGGGGGAGGGGGGGGGATCCCCCTTTATGCAGTGCAGAGCAGATTCTAGGTTCGTTTCATTGAAATGAATAGGACACATGTGGAGTTTAACTAATAAATTGGTCATTACATTGTTCTGGAGTTGTTAAGGTTTTTTGGAATAATGTGTCACAATCCGCAACTATTTGTAATAATTTAAAGCCTAATAGTGTAAGTTGTTACTGTTTGGATTTTGAGAAAATTAGCTTTATTTCAGGTCAGGTAGCAACCACTTACTATGTGGTTGTTAGCGCGCTAATGCTAGCGAACTACGCTAACGTAATGTTTTAAATTGAAAGCTGTCACTTTACTCACTAACACCCACCTAGATACTGTTACTGGTTATAGTGTAAGCAGACAAAGTAATATAAAGCACGAAACAACAATGTGATGAAGCCCTACGCATAGAGAAAAAAGAAAACCGACATTATGAACATTTTGCGTCAAATGAAATCAGATTGTCTAGGTTTTCACTAAATAGAATAGAAAGCCTTTGCTGTCGTTACCCTCAAAAGTGTTCAGCAGCGACGTCCCCGGGGTGACCACTACGAAAAAAAAATATATATATATTGTATTATTATTGTATTTTATTATGATCAAAAATGAATATCGGGTGGATCAGCATAGTATTAATTCACACAACATAAGCATCAAGCTAATATGGCAGCCATTGGAGTCAACAACATGGAGAACTCATGCCTGTGTGCGAGACCGCCATTGTATGCAGGGGAGTCACCCAACTACAAGCTTGTGCAAGACCGCGAGCAAGCAGGGATCCATGAGTAAAGCCACAGGTTAACTGCAAGGAGGGAGCCTAAACTCAAGAAACGAGCCAACCGCAAGCAGAGCCTATGCTATGATCCAACTGCAAGCAGGGATCCACGAGTGGCTATGATTTGGGATCCACGGTTATTCAGGCACTCACACACTCAGCAGAGAAACGAAACTCATGACGCGATTTGAGCAAGCAGGGATCCACGAGCGGTGGTTCCCGGTTATGCCTGTTGGATCCTTGCAGTCAAGTCGGGTAAGTTAAGTTTCGTTTCTCTACCGAGCAAGTGAGTGCTGAGTGCCTATGCTTGCACTGCTTCCTTAGATCCACTAGTAGTGCTAAAGTGACGTTTCGTACGTTTAATTTCTCTGCCAACTGAGATGTAAGATGTTTGAATTGTGCCGTTTATTAATAGTAGATCAATCAAGTGTGGTAGGACTCAACTGAGCCGGTTAAATAGATGTCTAGATCCATGGTTCTTGAGTGATACTAGAGATCCGGATAAATAACCCGACTCCCAAGTTTTTTCCCATCTCTACTGTCGAAAGGAAGGGAAGCAGTGAGACCGGCCAATAGTTCTCAACCTGGGCGGGGTTGAGCGTGGTCTTTTTTAGCAGTGGCGTAACCCTAGCCTGTTTGAAGGCGGCTAGAAATATACCTGATGACAGTGAAGCATTCATCACAGATGTGGTCGATGGGACTACTGGTGATGATTGATAGTTGTTTTCAGACATTAAGCAACGTTACGTCATTCCTAATAGACTTAATATTGACATGTCCCATACTATAAGGACTTTGGCTTTGACCTTTTGACAGTTGTCAGTATTGGTGAAAATGTGTGCCTGAGCTGAATTTGGTGCTGATTGATTGCTGTTTTCTGGCATTAAGATGTTAAGCCTTTTCTTCTACATAGGCGCCCATTATAAACAGAAGGCTAACTATAATATTCGGATTTTTGTTTTGATGTTTCGAGAGGTGAGTGTAAGCATAACTAGATATGTCCATGAGAAGTTTGGTGATGACTGATCCATGTTTTCAGGTACTAATTTACGTAAATGTCCCTGGGGAAGGCGGTGCATACATAACTTTATTTATATAAGACGTTGCTAAGACGTTGCAGTTACAAACCGGCAATGTCGTAAAGTCTCGTCCTGGCGTTGCTACAAGGTCGCCACGGTTACGGACGGGCAACGTCGGAAAATTAAGTCACAGTAATGTGTTATCACCCTTCACTTGCCCCGTTGTGGCAACGTCTGAAACGACGTCGTGGGACCGTAAAGGCCTGGATATACTCGCCGCGCGCAGTGGTGCGCGCGCAAAAGTGACGTCAAAATGACGTCAGTGCACATCTGGCGCGGCGTTCTCAAGCGCATATTTGCCGTGTCTGCACCTCCGATTTTTTGTAACTTGCGCGCGGCAGCCCCATTGAAAACAATAGGCAATGGCTAGTCTGGTTTCAGCTAACTTTAGCCTAGTAACTACCAGCCTAAACATGTATTTTCCATTGCAACAAATCAGCTAATATTATTGGAAACTCACAAGAAATACAAACACTGACTAAAAACTTTTAGGATTTTGTTCAGTTTTATCCACAAACCAACTTAGGTGCAAACCTGCAGTTCGTTTATTAACCTAACTTTTTGCCTTATCCTATCATCACTCGTAAGGTCTTATAAAGCTGAAAACACTGTAAATATACACACTGACTCAAACCTTTTCAGATTTATCCAGTTTAATTCCCAAATCATGATGTAAACCTGCAATTCAGTCATGTCTCACATCTCTGACACTTTTGCACGCGCACTTCTGCGCGTGGCGAGTATATCCCTAGCTTTAGTTTGTGACTGCACCGTTGTGGCACCGTAACTGAGTTAGCTGGGTAACTGGTTAATCTTGGTTAACTACCTAAATCATGTCTGAATACAACTGAAGATGGGGAAATTATCATCCTGGCCCTGTCATTTTGACTTATCGTAGAAAAAAAAAACCTGGAAATCTGGAAACACTCGATTTCTAAATAAACTATACCAGTGGTTAAATATATGCAGTAACTGCTTTGAAAGTGCAGAACTATGAAGTTGAATGAAAACCCAGCTAACTGGCTAGTCTGCATTGCAACTCAAAATGATAGGACCTGGATGATAATTTTTTTCAGTCTAAGTCTTCAAATGTAAGCTAAAGTTTAACTTAATCAATTAAAATACTCATAGTTCAGCTGATTTAGACACGACTTAGGTAGTCAACCAAGATAAACAAGTTATACACAGTTGATGTACTGCCTTCACCAGTCATTTTCCTGTAGCGTTGACCCGAGTCAAACCTGAACATGCTGCTGGTGAATTGAATATACGTCTCAGGACTACACTGCGATGCGCAAATGCAGCACAATGTTGTTAACAATAAACTCGAACTCCAGTTGATGTGATTGGCTGCTTGAAAAAGAAAACAGAACACATTCTTACATCGAGCGCTGCCATTGTACATCGCGTAACATTTTTTTTATTTGAGAAATACATTTGTGAATGGTGTCACATTTATTTGTCATGAATTATGTTTGTCTCTTGTTACACTTGTTTCTGAATCTGAAAAGAAATATATTTGTTAATGGTGTGATATTGTTTGATAATAAAGATACAAATCTCTCTCCATAGGATATGGATATGACCAATCAGAGCAATGAACTAGACCAGTGACCATAGAACTAGACCAGTGTACTGTCACAGCCCTGTCATTGTCGTGTTAAGCCCTCCCAGCAACTCTTTACAAGGGTAGAACGATGTGTAGGTGTGCAGAATTATACGTTTTTTTTGTTTTACATTTGAAACTATAAACATAAAGACAACATAAAACACTGTTGTTTAAAAACACCCCGATGAGGAAAATTTGACAAATTAGACTTCGTGAGAGAAGTTGTGAGACAACATCAAACTCTTGATATTTACCAAAAAATAAAAACTCTTTAAGAAAAGCAGAAAGATCAGTTTGAAACTTCAAAAAGATGTGAACAGAATATGCCCACAAACCAATCAGGTATTGGGTTTTTAGTGCCTGTGCAGGACGTAGCAACAGTAAACAATATTTATTTTCCATATATCAAACGGGGACTTGTAAAATGCTAACATAGTGCTTAAAAACTGCAAACTCCCTTCAGCTATGGTGCCTAAAGTGCTTTAAATGTTAAAAGCATTGTAAAATACTAGTTAATCATTGTGTTTTGCCAGGGCCAGGAACATCACTGAGAATACCAGGATTGAGCCAAGGAGGAGGCCCCAGTCCAGCTGTCAGGTTTTCTGTGGATTTGTCATGATGAGATCAGCTAACAGCACAACTTATAACAGGTGCTTTGTCTTTTCAGTGTTAAATAGTGGCACAGTCACTTAATTGGAATGTTTGATGGGTCAACCCTAGGCCCATGACTCAGTCTGGTCGCCCCATCACTGGCTTTGTGAGGCCCAGCACTCAGTCTGGACGTCCAGGCAGTATGGAGCAGGCCATCAAGACCCCACGCACAGCTCACACCGCTCGCCCGATCACTAGCTCTTCTGGGAGATTTGTCAGACTTGGAACGGTATTTTATATGTGCTTGTCTAAATATTACAGCTTTTCTCAATTGTTTACACACAAATCCCTGTACTTGAGACACAGTGACCACTGTGTCTCAAAATTCTAAAGTGAACTGCCCTACTATGCACACCGATTCATCACATGGGCAAACACCTGTCACACAGTTTTACAATTACCAATCAGAGCTTTTGAAACAGAGGCAGAGCCAGAGGTAAAGGAGTGAGAGTAAGAGGAGGAGGACAGGGAGGACGAGGATGGCAAAAGACCATAATCTCTGATGAGATCTAAGCCACTTTGGATGACCATGTGGTCAACCAAATTATTTAGTTCATTTAGTTGTTTATCTCCCTCCATATTCTACATTCCAACACAACTGAGGATTTTTTTTCGGCCTAGAGATGAAAGTGTATGACCAAAATCCACACATGCATGTCTCCTCCTCCAAGCTATGTAAAACGCATGTGGAGATATAGCAATTGATGCTTTTCATGGATGGATTTGCTGCTAGGCCAGGAAAAACATTGCATGCGATGTGGATGAGTTGCTCTGGCCATACCAAAACAGAAGAAAGGATGCAGCATATTTTTTGTAACTGTATAGGCTGTAGTAATTTCTTTAGTTGTGTTGTATGTAGACCACTGTAGGTGGAGCTTTGTGTTGGTTGGGATGCACAGAATGTACATTGTTTTTGTGGGAAAAATAAAATATATTCGTAACCATGTACATGTGTGTTCTGAGTATAAAAACAATATTCTAAAATATTTTACAACACACTTATTTATGTACTGTCTGTAGTAAGTGTAACACTGAACAAAAAAGGCCTAAGTCATTATGATGAATGGAGAAGAAGTGTTTTCCATTCATCATAGTGTTTTACATTAAGCACATCAGGGTTCAACAGGTTGTTATAAATGTCTATTCATATGATGGTTTGTGCGTGTCATTTAACAACAAAATAGCATTTTGAGAAGAAATAACATTGTTTGTAATGCAACGTTTCATTTTGCAAGAGAAGTGAGGGGTTTTCCCCATTGTGTGTGTGTTTTTATTTGTGTGCAGAGTTCTGAGAGTATGACACATGCTTTCAGAAAATGTGTGTAAACAATTGAGAAAAACTGTAAAGACATCAATGGTGATTGTTTTATTGAATTTAATGTACTTTTGTTTTCATTTTATTGAGACCATTTTTATATGGTGGTTTTGCACTCTAATTTGTTGATTGATAAATATATACAATTTGTAACTTCTTATATATATGTCAATCCAATAACTTCCTCTGTCCTAGGCATCCATGCTAACCAATCAAGACGGACCATTTATCAACCTGTCTAGGCTCAACCTTGCTAAATACGCTCAAAAACCTTGTATGTCCAAGGTAGCCCAAATTCCTGATATTTCCCTCTCTTTTTAAGAGTTGGGGGTTATAATATAATGTCATTATATATTTGTGTTGTTGTTGATCATATCAATTTTAACTGTGAATTGAATAATGTTTTCTCATCTCTTTTATGCCAGACCCTTTTTGACTACATCTTCTATCATGAGAATGACACTAAAAATGTAAGGTTACCTCTAAAAGTTGCATTAAATAAATATAGTATATCATTAAAAATAAATATATATATTTTAACACTGACACATTGTCTAAAGTGAAAATGAAATTGTGAATTACAAAATGAATTTCAAAAACTCTTTAAACTATAATAAACATGTGCTTGGGCTGTGCTACATCTTCCAACAATATAACGACCCCAGACACACTGCAAATTGTAAATTCAGCACCAAAAAACAAATTGGCAGTGTTTAAAAATAATATATTTTGGCTACACTGTACTTAAAAATATTCCACAAAAGTTTGTAAACCAATTTTATACCATATTTAGAACCATATTTAATTTCTTTTTACATTTCACTTTGCAGGCTTTGGATTTTGCTGCCCTTGCCACAGAGCATGCTCAGTTCAAAGACTGGTGGTGGAAGGTGCAGCTTGGTAAATGCTATTACCGGTGAGAAATGTGAAAGTGCTGATGCCATGCTGGTGAGAGAATGCTGTTTGATTGATGATATATCTGGAAAAGTGGAACTTCAGACACAAACAAGTGCTCTCATTAGGGCATGTGAACTGGAGGCACACCCTTACACCCAATTGACATGCAAGCTGAGTGCAGTACAATTGTGTTCTTTTTTTCCGTACATTTCAAAGGGACCATTGAATTGAAAGTCAGTGAGAAGAGTGCAGTACAGAATCTAAAAAGCCGATTTTTGCAACTTGAGAGCAAATATTCAGCTAGGATTTGAACCAGCCACCACTTAATTAATGGCTTCTGTCAAGGCGTATAGACATACAAGGCCTCATGGTTTTTGTGAGGGTTATTATTAGAAGGGTCCAGTGAACCCTTATTACACACTCACTATTTACAGACAAAGCCTGAATTTTCTACATTCTCATGTGTCATAGGGGATTATGCCCAACCTATAGTTTCACCTGCATGCATAAAATGTTGTAGTTTTGTGAAACCTTGTGAAAGGACATTGGTACATACATTTCATTAACCATGTCCAAAAAGAACATTTTTGAGTTTATGTTTATATGCATTGAAAGTGGAAGTCCAAGTTTGCTAAGGTCATTCTGGTGGTCTGTAATGTGGTACTTTATTTCTTATTAGTAATTATATGTCTGCAGGCTGGGTTTACATCGGGAAGCTGAGAAACAGTTCCGATCTGCCCTTAATCAACAAGAGATGGTTGACACATACCTATACCTAGCTAAGGTAACTATATAACAGTGAAAGTATCTTACAAACCAACTAATTTTATTGTCTTATTCTCTATCTGTAACCTCACAGTCGCATTACCTAAAGTTGTTTAATTTACCCTATGTGTTATATAATATAAAAACCAATCAATTAAACCAATATGAAATTGGTAAATTATCAAACCAATAATTTGTTCTGGTGGTGTAGTCATTGTGGTCAGCTGTCTTCCAGGTATGTTTGATCATATTGTGATATTGATAAATATATGATAATGGTATTTAAGGAGTGCGTGAGAAAAACGGGCATAGTCACAAAATCACATTTTTCAAGTCATTCCCCTTTTGGTAGTTGCACTGAAACCCCAGCTGTTTCAAAAGTATTCCTGTGAATAAATCAGCAGTCTTCAGTTAGAGGCATTTTACAATCAAATGAAAAATCAAATTTATAAATTACATTTTCTCAGTTTCTGCATTTTGTGACTATGCCCATTTTTGCTGTGGTCTCATATGATTTATTATACCTTTTTATGCAGGTGTATCAGCGGCTTGACCAGCCCATAACAGCCCTGAACCTCTTCAAACAAGGCCTGGACCACTTTCCTGGGGAGACTACTCTGCTAACCGGAATTGCACGCATTCATGAAGTGTGTTACTACAAAATATTGCTGTGTTTTTTGTAAATATTGGATATGCTTCCGTCATGCTGATTATTGCACAACACAAAATTAATTTCATTTTGGTAGGAATTTATTAGTTTTCATCAAACTATTTCATCTGTTGAACTTTTTTTAGGAGATGAATAATATCACATCTGCCACAGAGTACTATAAAGATGTCCTTAAACAAGACAACACACATGTGGAGGCCATCGCATGCATTGGCAGCAATCACTTCTACACAGACCAGCCTGAGGTTGCGCTGCGATTTTACAGGTGGAGAAAAATTGGACTTGGATACATATGTAGGGAGTGGATTTGTAAGAACTGTGGACATTTCTCATAGCTTCTGTATTTTATGTGATATTTTAACTTAGCCGTTCTCCTTTCTATACTGCACCAATTAGTTTGATGTAGATGGTGGTGGAGGCTAATAGCTGCATGGGTAGCAATTTATAATAACTACTTCCTAATAAGCATTTATTGTGCATTTGTTAACTCATACTTAACTCTTTGTTCATCATTTGGTAACTATTGCTTTTACACTTTCTCATCAGTAAATCATTTACATACATACAGATGTTAAAGCAGACGGAGAAGATAATAGACTGAAAGGCAGCAGGCTGAGAGTTGGATAGCAGATAGCATAAAGCCAGTCAAACATACAAACAGAGAGCCAGCTGACATCAGGAAAGATGTCTGTCAGTATGTTTGTAAATGATTTGCTGATAAGAAATGATGTAAAAGCAATGGTTACTAAAGGATAACCAAAGTGTTCAGTAAGAGTTAACAAATGCAAAATATTAGGAAATAGTTATGATAAAGTGCTGCATGCTATTTTTTTCAGGAAATTAGTAATGTGATAGCCTTACTGTTTCTCTTCCATTCCCCATTTTCTTACAGACGGCTGTTGCAGATGGGTGTGTACAACTGCCAGCTATATAACAACCTGGGACTCTGTTGTTTCTATGCGCAACAGTATGACATGACATTGTCATCTTTTGAGCGAGCCCTTGCACTGGCATCCAGTGATGAGGAACAGGCTGATGTGTGGTACAACCTGGGGCATGTGGCAGTGGTAAGCCATTTTTTGTCATCTTTTGATCACACACTGTTAAGACCCCGCCCATGGTCCGCAATATAAACTGTAGACAGGGACACACTTTTTTTGCCGCAAATGTCATACATGTAGCTATGCTAAAGTACACATTGTTTATATTATTCATAATGGGCTTAACAGTAACTGAATATTCTGATATGTGATGTATGTGATGTATGATAGGTATAGGTGGGTGTGTGTATATATATATATATATACAACCCCAATTTCGATGAAATTGGGACGTTCTGTTAAATGTAAATAAAAAAGAAATGCTATAATTTTCAAATCATACAAGCAATATATGTATTTGGGAATAGTCCAAAGACAACATATCAGTTATTGAAACTGGATGTTTTTGTTGTTGTATGGGATATTTATGGTCATTTTAAATTTTAGGCCAGCAACGTGTCTCAAAAAAGCTGGGATAGTGTCAATAAAAGGCAGGAAAAGTTGAGTACCACGGAGGACACTTCACAGTTAATTATGTTAACTGACAAGATGATTTTGTACACAAGCTAGATCAGATGATTACCCCACCTCCCCTGTAAAAAAACGCAATTGACTCGATAACGCGTCATTGGCACTGGACGTTACTATCGTAAAAGACGCGTTTTCGCGTCATTGGCATCGAATGAGTTAAGAGCTAGCTTATTTTGAGTAACTTTGCTTAATGTAATTGCTGGATTCCCAACTGAAATGTGAGGAGCTAAGGAATTGAGTCAGGACAGAAGACATCAGCGCAAATACACTGGATGGATTGCTTGATGTCAAAGTGGATAGAGGTAGCTCTTAATCTCTTAAGGCAGTTGCTAAAATTGTTTGACAATCCATATCTTGGCTAGTAATTGCCCAAATTTTGTCACATTTGACATGCACGCTGCACATAGCTTTCTTAAAATGTGCACCAAATTTTGTGACATTTCGTCACAGGTGGCGCTGTTTCCTGTCGAAGCTAGGAGTCAGAAAACAGTTTTCGCTAAATAACCCAAGTTACCCAAGACAACATTTTTTTTCAGTATGTTGGTGTTACAGAGTTGTATCAGCCCAGCCCATTCACACTCACTTTAGCATAGCGCCACCTAATGAACTGGGTAAATGCAAAAATTGGGGGCACTGTAGTTGCACAAAGTAAATTTTTTCTATCATCTGGAGAACCCTACAGTTTAAAACCAATTTGTTTTGTCTTGAACTCAGTTAAACCTCATTCATTAAAAATACTGGTTGACGCCCACTTCCCGTAAAAACAATTTCTGTCAAATTTTAAAATGACGAAAGTGAAAGTAAACAAACTTGTCTCACCAAATTTGATATGTCATCTGCAGACAATGCTGACGAAAACTTTAAAAAAAAAAAAGGATTTATCTTGAAATTAACCCTTTTAAAGTTACATGTCAATCAAAATTGAATAGGTAGCAAAACATTGTTTAACAATACATATCTTGGCATGTGAATGCCCAAATTTTTTTCACGGGGGGGGGGGGGGGGTTCCATCGAAGCTAGAAGTACAAAAACAGTTTTTGCTAAATAACTCGCCAAAATGTTTACCCAAGACATTTTTTTAGCATGTCGGTGTTACAGAAGCGTAATCAACCCAGCCCATACACACTCACTTGTAGACTAGCCCCACCATGTAGAATGGATAAATGCAAAAATTATGATTTTGAATTGCCAATATCTTGGACTGGGAAGGTGGGAACTGTATAAAATATGTTGTGTACCATCAGCACAATAACCTCTAAAAGCACGGCAAGTAACGTAAAATTTGGCTTATGGAGGGAGCTGTAATTGCACAAAATGACAATTTTCCTATTACCTGGATAACGCTACAGTTTAAAACCATTTTTTTTCTTAAGCTTCATTGAACCTCACGCATTGAAAAACCTGGTTCATGCCCTCTTCCAACAAAAAGTTTCTGGCATAGGCCATTGATGTTATCTGCAGACTAAGTTGACAAAAAGTTATCAAAAGATTTATCTTGCAATGAACTGTTTCAAAGTTACATGTCAATCAAAACTGAAGACTTTCTTTGAATGTTTTCAAATGTTTGAATGTTTGAATGTTTTCAAGACATTTTTTAGTATGTCATATCAATCCAGCCCATAAACACTTGTTTGTAGTGTAGCGCCACTTAGTGAAATGGGTAAATGTAAAATTGGAGTTATGAATTGCCAATATGTTAAACTGAGAAGGTGGAAACTTTAGAAAATTTGTCATGTACAAGCAACAGGACAACCCCAGAAAACACACCAAGTACAATGAAATTTGGCAGGCAATGGCAACAAAAAGTTATTAAAGGATATAGATGAGCCATTTCAAAGTTACACCACAATCAAATTTGAACACATAGCTTAAAATAGCAGTATTCCCCCTCAAAGCTACAAGTCAGGAAAAAAAGTTTTCATTAAATAACTCACCAACCACTTCACCCAAGACAATGAACTTATTCTGGTCACAGAGGCACATCAATCCTACCCATAAATACTTGTTTGTAGCATAGCACCAGCTAGTGAAATGGGTCAATGTAAAATTGTTTTTGAATTGCCAATATCTTGGGCCGAGAGAGGCCGGAACTGCACAAAATTTGTCATGTAAAATCAGCAAGGCAACCTCTGGAAGCATGGCAAGTACCATGAAATTTCATGCATAGGGGGTGCTGTAATTTTACAAAATCACATTTTGCCTATTATCTGTAGAATGCTATGCTTTAAAACCAAAATTCTTTTTCCTTATATTCAGTCGAACCTCTTGCATGAAACTCACCTGTCCATGCCCACTTCCAATGATGAAAATACAAAAAATATATAATAAAAAAATATATAATATAATAAATAATAATAGCGCAAACGGGATTCAAACCTGCTTCATGGGGGAAATATCAGCATATTGGAAGGCTGGAGGTTCTGATGTGATTATAACCAGGATCCTAAGGACTTTTGCCAGCCAGCTGTCTCATAGACTGCCATAGCACTAGCTGCTCACAACACCATTGCCAACTCAGGAGATCTTCAAGTGTTCAAAGTCCACCAATTAAAGCTACACAGCATAACCATTTCAAACTGGGATTTATGAATGCGCAGGCCCATCAGTACTGTAAACATTAAACATTTGATAATTAAAATAGCTTATTATGTAGGGTAGCCAAAAAAACAATACCATGCGGCAGTCATACCATACCATCTACTTTTCTTCTCCCTAGATTTTGTAAAGTCTCAGTTAAGTTGAGTTTAGACTAGAAATTGACTTTATAACACCTCTTTTGTCTTCTGACTAAATCTCTTGCTTCTTCTTATTTAAAAAGTACATGTTTGACTGGGCAGTGTGACAACTTTAAAGGCATTTTCTCAGTTCCTGTGGTCAAGTAACTACTGCACCTTGCCTTTGTAGGGCAGCATAACTGGATGAACAGTGTCACTATACAGTACATATAGCTAAAATTAGCTGTGTAAGATTTCGCTGGTGGACAGAAATAGAGTACAGTAATAGTCTATACACAAAATATAGCCAACAATAATCTTCAGTCTTACTTGTGAGCAGTAATCATGAGCCCTGTCTTGGTTTATGCCTGCAGGTATGATCATAGACATAATAAATCTTCATGATGTCTATGGGTAGGATGACCGGTCCAAGATGGCAGCCAGATTTCTTGTGCCCCAGCAGCCAATGTTGTGTTTACTCTGTATTATATGTCTATGCTTTTTATAGCCAGCATACAAAAGACATGCTCCAACTGACATTTTGTTTCTTTGTTTGTTTTTATATTCCGTTGTCAGTATTTGCTTGAAATAATGATATTTGCTACAAGTTAGCCATTGAAAATAAGAATGTTTTTTTTTTCAGGGAATGGGTGATGTGATACTAGCATATCAGTGTTTCAAGCTTACTTTGGCTTTCAACAATGACCATGCGGAGGCCTACAATAATCTGGCTGTGCTGGAAATACGAAAAGGTCACATTGAGCAGGTGAGTACTTCTCCAGTTACCAATGCAAGGAAGGTAGATATTGCACACAGAAGCTAAATAGTTTCAGATGTTGTATATATACAATATAGGCTATACACAAAATCAGGAAACAAATGTTTCAAATTGGAAATTCTGATGATGGACTAAACCAAAATGTTTGTTCCCTGATTTTGGCCTATATTGTTTCAGCCTCTTTACCAAATATAGATATCTGAAACTATTTGGCTTCTGAGTGCGTTTTCTACCTTCCTTGTGTTTGTACTGTTTTTTGGAGTTACCTTCATTATTTTTCACCAGGAAGGGGCAGAAACTGAACACCCCCCTGAGAGGGGAGAGGTGTTGAGGTTTACTTTCACATTAAATATACTGACACAACCTTAAAGTGTCAATTATTTACCTTTTATATAGCCTACTTCTCTATTAATGCCTGCTACACAAGTTGGCTGAAAACCTACATTATGTAGCATCAGTGTGGCAAGGCATACTCCCTCTTACTGCATAATAAAGTTAGCCACATCTTCCAAGTGGTTTACTGCTTGTACCCACAAATTGTTTTTTGTTTTAGGCAGCATCATGTTTACTGAAAAAGTGTCATTATCTTGTCTTTCTGTTGCCATAAATGTCATTAGTCAGGGAGCCAAAGTCTCAAAAGCTCAATAAAATGGGTTGAACCTGACATGGTCTGCCATTTTTTTTGTTAATTTTGACCCTAAGGATTAACTATTGGAGGGTCTTCGCGTTTTTTTTTTGGGCCATTTAGTGTATGTACCCTTCATTTTTTGATAGAACATTTTGAAAAATGAAAATCTTCCTGAAATCCTTAGTGGGTTGGGTAAGCTGTCAATAAATACATTCCAGATGCAAAGACCACATGTGGTGACAACATTCAACATTCAAATAAGGCATTTTCTTACTTTTTTCCAATATTTTGATCTTTACCTCATTGGCAATCAGTGATTTCCCCAAGTTATGACATCAGCCAATATGCCATTCTTTTCACCAAACAGTATACTCATTCCACAGGAAAAATTATAAAATTATAAAAATCCAACCAAAATCAGTGGATCTCTTAACATTCCAAAAGGCACACTGGATATTTAGCATCATGACTCACATTTACACACACACACACGCGCGCGATCTTAATAATTTGAATGAGTTTGGAACAACCAATCAATGGTTACCAACAGACTCTGAAGATGCTCATGATTGTCTGTAGTTAAGTCCAATGGCGGTAAATGCTAGCCTGGTAAACCCGCCCCTCGTACTTCATTTTATTTTGTACAGAGGGTCTGGACCGGAATCTCTTTGTTGCCTGTTGCTCTTGTTAGTCAAAATTGGAATGACAAGAATAGATGTACTTTTTCTTTAAGAGATAGGTAATTATTGTGGCAAAAGTGTTTACACCGATGTTGACAATTTTATCTGAGTTCTATATTTTGTGTTATAAAGCATAGTCTGCCATCTGGGTGTGATGAGATCTGATTTAAGGCTGTCCTTTTATTTACAATTTGCATATTTAGGTGTTATTATGACCGCCGCTAGCGGTCATTATAGTGTTGCCGCGACTTTTTTTTTTTTTCAGCAATTTTCCGTCTTCGGTTTCCGGGACACTGGAAGTCTGGGGGACATGAATCTTTGTAGGCATGTAGCCCAAGGGCCACCCCCCCCCCCAGTGCCAGTGTCCGTCAAAGAGGGGGAGACTGGCAAAAGTTTTTGCTGAATAACTCAATGAACGTTTCACCCAACATGACATTTTTGTGATATGTCGGTGTTACAGAGACGTATCGACCCAGCCCATAAACACTCACTTGAAGCATAGCGCCACTTAGTGATATGGGTAAATGCAAAAAATTGGGATATTGAGTTGCCAATATCTTGGACTGAGAAGGTGGAAACTGCGCGAATTTGAACAAACTCGTCATAGGCCGTTCATTTGAATCTCACCAAATTTCGTATATGTCATCTACAGACAATGCTGACGAAAAGTTATCAAAGGATTTATCTTGAGATAAATCGTTTCGAAGTTACACGTCAATGAACATTTAACATGTAGCTTAAAATTCTTCAAAATCTTGGCTTTTAATTGTTCAAATTTGGTCAAAGTTGACATGCCATCTCTAAACAGCTTTCTGTTCATGCGTACTAAACATACTGTGACATTTCGTCAAAGGGGGCGATGTTTATCGCCGAAGCTAGGTGTCAAAAAACAGTTAAATAATTCATCAACAATATTGCCCAAGACAATGGTTTTGCGTTAGTATGTCGGTGTTACAGAGGCGTATCGACCCAGCCCATAAACACTCACTTGAAGCATAGCGCCACCTAGTGATATGGGTAAATGCAAAAATTTGGATTTTGAATTGCCAATATCTTGGACTAAGAAAGTAGGAACTGCATAAAATATGTCATGCGCAATCAACACAAAGACCTCTAAAAGCACAGCACATGCCATAAAATTGGGCCCATAGGGGCCGCTGTAATTGTAATTTTGCTTATTCCTTTCACAAATCCCTACACAAACAAACACAATGTCATTCATTCAAAACCTACATCCATGCCCACTTCCAGGAAGTCATTTCCACACAAATTCTCACCTCACAACACTTCTCTACCACACACTTATCATACCAACAGTTCCCACATTTCAATACACTGTGGCGGTCATACCATGTACCGCTATGCGGTACATCTAGTTTGTATACATATCAACAATATCTGAGCTAGGTAGTCATATCTGTTAGCAAGCTAATTAGGTAATGCTATAGCAGCTATACTTGATTACTAGTTAGGTAGTTTGAGGGTACTGAAGCCTGAATTTATCACCTAAATATTAGGAAATAATGAAGGTCTTAATTTATAGTAACTAACGAGTTTATTTCATAAATTATTTCTGGTCTATCTTATCAAGTTAGCATAGCTTAGCTTAGCTATTAGCTTAGCATGAAAATGGTCATTTTAGCCAAAGTATTAAAGAGTGTAAACTGAATGTTCAACTCATTAACTTGTAATAACCCAGAGCCAGTGCAGGTTGATGAAGAGCGAGGGACATGCGTCCTTTTGGGTTGATTGAAAACCAGTCGTGCTGCTGCATTCTGGACCATTTGCAATGGTTTGATTGCACAAGCAGGAAGGCCAACCAGGAGGGCATTGCAATAGTCGAGGCGAGAGATGACCATAGCCTGTACCAGCAGCTGAGCAGCATATTGGGTCAGGTACGGTCTGATTTTTCTAATGTTGTATAGCGCATAACGGCACGACCGCGCTATGGAGGCAATGTGGTCAGAAAAAGATAGTCGGTCATCAATCATGACGCCGAGGTTTTTAGCAACCTTGTTCGGAGCAACCGTGACAGTGCCTATATTCAGGCTGATATCATGCTGGATTGAATCCTGGGCTGGGATCAATGTAAGCGCAGCGAGAGGTTCTACCAGGAAGATGTAATGCACGTCATCAATTAACCATCGTCCAATCAGCACGTAGCACCTGTCTTTTAATACGTCATCTTACCTTCCTGCTTTGCTGCTCACAGGTGTATTCCGCTCATTTGATGTACTATGTATCGTCACATTTAATGTTCATGTTCTGCATCTTATGCTTCTGAAAGTCTATTATCTACGTTATGACCACCACCAGTGGGTTCTTGTCCTTTTGTCAAGGGGGTTTTATTATTATGCCCTTCTACTACTACAGTCAGCATCTATTCAGTTTTCATGTCTTCTGATCAGGACAAAGGACAGAACCTATGCCAAAGTTTTGTTGTGCCATATCATTACTTGTCATCAAATAAATTGTCATTAAGTTATTATATATTCAGAGTCTTTCTGGTTGAACCAGGAGTTCAGTTTTAGACAGATTGAGCTGGAGGTGGTGTTCCTTCATCCATGCGGAGAGTTCGGAGAGACAGGCAGAGATGCGTGCGAAGACTGTGGTGTCATCTGGTCGGAACGACAGGTACAGCTGTGTATCATTAGCATAGCAATGATAGGAGAAGCCGTGTGTACACCAGCAAGGTGGTGTAGATGGCGAAGAGAAGGGGGCCCAGCACCGACCCTTGGGGAACGCCTGTGGAGAGGGTGTGAGTTGATGACAGTTGTCCTTGCCATGACACTTCAAAGGAGTGTCCAGTGAGGTAGGATTTAAACCAGGAGTGTGCTATGCCTGTGATGACTATGTTTGAGAGTGTAGTTAGCAGCATGCTGTGGTTAACTGTATCGAATGCCGCCGATAAGTCGAGTAGGATAAGTACTGATGATTGCCCTTCAGTTCTGGCTACTCTTAGGGCTTCTGTGACGGCAAGCAGGCCACTTCTAAAGCTTCGGGTCAAGTAGGTTGTTCTGGGTGAGGAAATTACCAAACTGTTTAGAGACCGCCCTCTCTATGGCTTTCGAAGGAAAGCAGTGAGACCGGCCAATAGTTCTCCACCTGGGCGGGGTTGCTGCTCAGTACCAATTATACTGCTTGCATAATATGTCAGAAAACAGATAGTGATGCTGGTTCTCTTCAGAAACTGACAACTCAAGGCTACCCGTCCCTCCTATATGCTGTAACCAACAACAAGGATGATTTTTCAGACAGACTTGAAAGTGACTCGCAACCTCAATGTGACTTTCTATGGAGGAATCCTTTGTGGCACACACAATGTTGTGCAAAGTACACAAATCGTGAAACTGTTGACCAGGGGTGCGTTTCCCAAACAACAATGGAGGTTAGCATTAAACCACCGTTGTACAACGTAGGTTCAAACGACCCAGCAGCCCGTGTTCGACTGTTTCCCGAAAATCTCCAACCACCAAAGTATGATGGAAGTCTGAACTGTTCGTTCGGACTTCCGTGGTTCAAACTGCAAAGTACCCAGATGTTTCGGAAGTGTTCGGAGAGTATTCGGAGGCATTCATTGCGGATAACCACAGAAATGATTGAACTACATATGGACAGAAACGTAGTCCCCCCCCCCCGATTTTCCATCAACGATTGCCGGGACACTGCTCATACATCACAGTATTACAAAGCGCTCATTAAATCACTGACGTAAATTTACTTTGATCCAACCACATTTTGCAACAGCCTTTTGTGTGTTATCAGGTGTGTTTGTTTAATTGCTTTTACATGATCTGGCAATGCCAGACCGAAAATTACGTAAATTGGGAGCGTAACATAATTCATGCAGATGGTGGCAGTAACGCATAGACGGCTGCCTAATCCGCCCCAGAAAGGCCAAAGGTGATGAGCAAGACGATACAATACAACTACATCAAGGCGATTTAAACACTGATACAAACAACTTAATGCATTATACAACACTACAATGTATTTAAATAAAATATGAAAGGTAATGCCTGTGGAAAAAAGAGAAAATAACAGACAACCAAACACACAGACACAACAGAAACACACATAGTGGGGTGGGAGGCTGGGGAAGATCAGCATTACACAAGAGACACAAGAGGCCTAGACCTACTGTCAATAATCATCACCTTCTACCGAATGATACACCCCGAAACAGTTTCGCTCACTTACAAAACAAAACCTTTTACCATTACATTCTGGGGCCGTACAACCTACTTTTGTTTTTCTCTCTACTTTATATTTTTTGTAACACATCCAACAGCTTTTTCGTGACTCCTCCATTTGCGGAATATGGGTCATATGAAAAGATGACAGATTAGCTGTAGGAGCTGCTAAAGACTGAGACTGTAAATCTGCATCCACAGAAATCCCACCAACTGCCAACTGACGAGCTAGATTTTCCCTAAAATTGATCTGGTTATACCTAGCTGACCTACATCCTGGTGTATTAGAACGTTGCCAATCCTGATATAACAAAAAACTATTGACAACAGCGATGTCGACAAAGTGAAAGAAAAGCGTTTTCCACCACTTTTGAGTTTTGCGCAGAACACTATATGAATTTATCATCTAATCTGACCTATCAACACCACCCATGTTTTTGTTGTATTCATTAATTATGGCAGGCTGGCGGACTACTACTCTGTCCCAGACTGTATCCTTTTTTACTAATCTTTGGACCTCTGTATAATTATTTGCACTGTGGAAATTGGACAGGCACGTGACTGCACGTGTGTCCTTCCACTGCAGCACTAAAACATTTCCCTCTATACGACACGTGACTGCACGTGTGTCCTTCCACTGCAGCACTAAAACATTTCCCTCTATACGACACGTGACTGCACGTGTGTCCTTCCACTGCAGCACTAAAACATTTCCCTCTATACGGCACGTGACTGCACTAAAACGTTTCCCTCTATACGCCACGTGACTGCACGTGTGTCCTTCCTCTATACGCCACCACCTCATATCCCCACGTGCTGCCCTTCGCTCCCACCTCTTCACATCTTTAAATTGTTGGGAAACTAGCGCCTTCTGTTAATCCTACACGTGCCACATGCATTTAACCCCTACTCATTTAGCCTCATCATAACAACTGGCGATGTGTAAAAATGATCAAACCAAACGCTGTGCCCCATATGTTTAAATGGTTGTACCAACTCTTCAACAACCTTTGAAGCTAAATCTGTAACACGTCCATCCCGACTACCTGTGTAAACATTAAAATCTAAAGTATAGCCAGAGTCTGATGTTGCAATAACCCACAATTTGAAACCCCAAGGTGTTGGTTTGCCCCTAATGTACTGTTTGAATCCGGATCTACCCCTTCGATTTTACCATACGCTCATCTATACTAAGATGTTGGCCTGCCTGGAAAAGCTGTTGACATTTCGTTTTGAGGTGGTCTATTAGATAACGCAATTTTCTAAGGCGATCACTATTATTTTCGGTCACAGGATCTACTGCGTGAAGAGCTGCCAACAAAGCCTTGTATCGATCCCGTGACATGAACTTTTTGGCCCACGAACCCTGAAGGGATTTGGTTCCCCAGTACCTAGAAATGTCAGGAAGAGAGGTGAACCCCATGTAGATTAAGAGCCCCAAGAACCTGTAAAACTCATCTGGAGTCACTTCATCCCAACCCCCATCAGAGTTGGCATACGACGTGCTACCCACGACTAGCTCCCACCCTTTGAGGTTGGTAAAACGACATATCTCCCCAACTACAGCTGATGTGAAGAACATCATAAAAAAATCTACCTCACGCAATGTTCTAGAGGCTGTCTGTACAGCTCTCTGCACATTCCCAATATCTAAGCCTAAGGGACGGCGGGGTGTAAAGGCCAATTCATTTGGTGCCTCTGTGTCTGTGTCTGAAGAAGATGAAAAAGACACATTGTCAGAGAAGCGCCTACGCTTACTCTCTGACATAGGACCTGTCAGGGAATGGCTAGCCAAACCCAAAAGAGAGAAATGTTCATGAGAATAATAATAGGTAGAAATGTATATATAAATAAAAACTATCGCTCACTATGACTACTGTCTATCATACTGCAACATATAGTCATGCATGCACACACGCATAGTCACACACACACACACACACACGCACGCACACTTACCTAGTGGAGGAGGGTGATGATGATGATGGAGCACTCTCCTCCTCCTCCTCGTC
The DNA here is from genome assembly GCA_027475355.1 of Coilia nasus. Taxonomy (NCBI): domain Eukaryota; kingdom Metazoa; phylum Chordata; class Actinopteri; order Clupeiformes; family Engraulidae; genus Coilia; species Coilia nasus. The sequence continues at coordinate 37,742,760 of CM050214.1, read as the reverse complement.
ATCATCATCACCAAACAGCTGCCTGTCCAGGTACTCCTCCTCCTCTATGTCCATGCCCTCATGCTCCTGCAGCTCGTGTTCTGCGATGAGCCGGAGCTCATCAGCAGTCAGCTGCCTCACCCCCTGAGAGACCCCAGCAGCTGGGAGAACTGGCTATCTCCATCCATCTAAGAAACACAAACAAAAACACATAACTTGTCTTATTTTTCTGCACATCACATACACTTAGTCAATCACTTGCCAAGGCACTTTACCAAAGATGTGGCACACCGAAAGGCTGATTGTGCTCACTTGTTTGTACTGAACAGTTTTTGGTAAACAGTAAAGTATGTAAAGTACAGAAACAACAAAGACTGCAAACATGGCTAATAAAACCCTGTGCAAAGAAACCTAGACAGATACCATAACGTGATTTCCATGCTACCACATACATGAAATATCGCAGCGGATTAAACATCGGAGGACGCCAGACGTGACATGTTAGTGAGCTACAAATGATCTAATAGCCATCAGTTTAGCTAGCAAGCCGGTAGCATACAAACTAAGCTAACTAGTACTTCAACCCATTTATAAAATATCTTCTGTCATTCGTACATTTATATAGACAACCAATAGTCCATAACAACCTGCCTGTGCGGTCTCAACAGCTCGGATTTCAAGTCCTGACTACTGGAGCTCAAGGCAGTTCGACTAATCTTCAGATTGTCTGACAGATTAGCTGTCATGCTTACCAAATATGACTCGTCAAGCTAACAGGGACTTGTCTGATTTTAGAGAAATTTACTCATTATTGTTATACATAAAATCGATTAGATTACATAATTTTATAAGGCTGTAGGCGAACATACCATTGAGAGCGACGGTGACAAACTGAGAGGGGAGGGGAACTTCTCACGCACGCAGCATATCCCTGCCACAGATTTTGAAGGCAAGCTAGTTTGCTAAGAAATTACCTAACATGCTATTTTCCACAAAATTCAACGAATTTCAAAAATATCTACCCTAGTGGTACTACAGACCATCATACTCTTGTGTGTCATACAAAAAAAAACAAAAAAAAATTTGAAAATGAGTAATGACAACGTACTGCAGTTTTCTGCTTGCTAATTGATCCTACATAGTCTGCTGATGTGACAACTCGCGGTCATGTAATCAAACTGTGAAAAATGACAAAATGCTGCTGGTTTTCAAGAAACAAACTAGATAGATGATAACATTAACAAATAAAATGACTGTTATTATAATAATAGAATGACTGCTATTACCTCAGCTGATCCACTGTCTTTTCCCCTGAACAATGTGAATAAAGATGTCCACTGAGATGAACAGTGACATTTCATATCTGCATTTTATCTTCAAGTAGCAAAAGACATTCACGCCATACCCCCCTAACCAATGGTATCACTGTATAGATTATCATGTGACCTTTATGAGGAAGTTTTTAGAAATCAAATTGGTGGTCGGAATGCTGAGATATGACGTTTAACGTCATCGGTACTTGAGTACCGATTTTTGAATGGGCCGTCTGCAAAGGGTTAAGCCAAGAACTCTGTACGGTGGGCAGCATAGTTACGCTTGGCACGAGTCAATGCTGTGCTTGCAAAAGTGATGGGACGAGCTTTCACCTCACCCAGAGGAACCTGAGACAGCACAGCACCAAAACCATCAAGTGATGCATCCGTGGACAGAATGAATGGACGACTGAAGTCTGGATGTGTCAGGATGACACTGTCTAGAAGAGCTGATTTCAACTGCTCGTCTTTCCAGTCTTCAGGATGAAGTCTCTTAAAGCCACTTGCTCCTTTTCTGTTGGTCTTAGCTCCCCTGGGTGCAGCAGTGAGTGTTAACAGTGGTTTGGCAATACTGGAGCAGTTTGGGATGAACCTCTGGTAATACACGACCATCCAAAGGAACGACTTAATCTTTGCCTGAGAGGGAGTGACCCCATCCTCCATCATAAGATCAGCAGCTGTCATCGCTGTGATGGCCTTGACTTTGTCAGTATCTGTTGCTACTCCAGTCTCATCCACAATGTGGCCTAGAAACTTCACACTCCACCTCAACAGGTGGCACTTCTTTGGAGCCAGCTTCAAGCCATGAGCGCTGAGCCTACCGAAGACAAGTTCCAGCCTACTTAGAGCTTCACTCTCATTAGGGGCAAACACAAGGAGATCATTTAGGTAGCAGTTCTGGAAGTTCTGGTTGCATAGACCTTGAGGTAGCCTGTTAAACTCAAACAGCCCCATGGGAGTTGTGAAAGCGGTGTACTTTCTGTGCTCCGCTGCCATCACGATGTTGTGGAACCCAGAGGTGAGGTCCATGGCACTAAATATGGCACTGCCCCCTAGTGCAGCTAAACGGTTAAAGAACGGGTTCTATAAGATCTTTGGTGCAGCTAAACGGTCTGCTTGATGAGGCAACGGGTGGGCACCTTTCGTGGTCCGTGTATTCAGCCACCTGTAGTCCACACAGATACCCAGGTCCCCACTTTTCTGCCACACAAGCACTACAGGAGAGGCCTACTCACTGGATGACTTACAGATGATTTCTCGCTCCTCCATTTCAGTAAGCACTATCCTCAGCTTATAATAATGGGCTGGAGGCACATTGTGAATCGTTCTTTAGAACAGTTATTAATTTTCTATATAGGCACACCTATGGAGTAGTCCCTGCTTTCTGACCATATCACATTTATGCGCCAATGCGCCAAGTTCATGGTGAACTGTAAACAAACAGTAAAGATGTGACAGCTTTAGCAAATGACGAGCAGATGGAAGAACACAGAGTTGCAACGTTATATGCCTCTGAGATCGTCTTTTAATGTTGTCACGCTGCATTTGTACTCTCTACGAACGTGATTTTGATAAGCAAGGCTTCGCCTTCCCAACAGTGCTGTGATTGTAGGTTGTTCTGATGCACTCATTCCACGAAGCACAGCTGCATGCACGCTGTTGAGGTGGTAACTCAGTGAAGAAGTTGAACTGTTGTATTTAAACGTAGCACCATGCAGAGTACATTTGGCTTCTTTTCGTCTTGACCGCTTCATGTTTTTTGAGCAGGGTCTCTTGTGTTATTTCACGTTGCGCTCAGCAGCGCCCTCTATTAGCGGTACCACTAGTGAAAAGGATTAATTAAAGTTAATTTAATTTATTCAACCAAATTCTTATCGACAATTAATCTATACTCGATAATCGATACTCGATTAATTGTTTGCATCCCTAGTGCTGAGGTAACAGAGTAACCAACTGGGCAAGCTTCAGTGTTCCGATGACATCTGGCATCTGACTGCCTTTCCATCTCTGAAGTCCAGACAACATGTTTACAAACTGTTTGATTTCAGGTTCTCCTGAGCTCTAGGGGTGGCTGAGCACACGCCAATAGCTGGGTGTCTTCCTAAGCTGGCCAAGTATGTGCTTGATGACATTAGTGCTGGTCTTTCTGCACTGGAACAAGTAGCGTGGGGACACTCACTGTTCCACCTCTCTGCCCTACCAAAGGTATGGAACTAACATCTGGGTCATGGCCATAGCAGTCATGGTGCATATCCTGTCAGTAATGCCCTCTGCTCTCCTATCATCACATGCGGGCCTTCCCAACAGTGCTGTGATTGTAGGTTGTTCTGATGCACTCGTTCCATGAAGCACAGCTGCTTTTTAGAAAGACATCTCTCTTCATTTAGTGTGACACTACCTTGAATACTGAGGGTTTGCTGGTTAACACCCACATTGTCCTCTCTCAAATGTGAGTGTTTCCCTGGTTCTGTGAGCCAGCCGTAGGCTGAGGAAAGGACTGGGGTGCGCCAGGACAATCTTTACGCTGGTGGCCCACCTGTAAGCAGAGTAAGCACCGTCTCTCTCTCATACAGTGTGAACATCTGAAATGTGACGCATCTCCACAGAGGCTTCAGGGTGATGGACCATCCCAAGAAGGTGCGCCAGGTCTAGGAGGATGTTGAGGAGGCTGACTAGTACGTTGAAGCACCCTCTCCAGCATACTGAGGACTCGTTCCAGTGTGTTTGAGTCGGGTGTGACAATCTCAGGACCTCTGTTGGTCATACACGCAGCCTTGACAGCAGACCCCTCTACATTGTTAACTCCATTGTCACTGTGGTGCACAGATGCAGTTGAGACTTGATAAGCACTGGGTCTGGCCATGCTAGAAGCTCTGCGTGACTGAGTCTCCCTCTGGTGTTCATCTATAGCCTCTTGAACCTCTGCCATCGACCATTTACTGGTGGGCTTACACTTGAAGACACTGTTGAGGTCAGGATCTGGACAGTTACGGATTAACATCATGGCTATTTCACTGTTTATGTTCTCCATTTTGCTGCCATTACTCTGTAGATGCTTGTTGTCATGTTCAGCGAGCCTGTTCAAATGGACCCAGTAATCTACAGGACTCTCTTCATGGTAAGACCGTGCAGCATAGAAATCAGCCAGTGGCAGACATTACCCAGGCGATTCACTAAAATCGTGTTTAATTATATCGTAGATGGACTCAGGCTTTACAGGTCTGTTGGACAGGGAGCTACTCTTCAGAGCCACTTTAACAATGTTCTTTGCTCTGCCCAGGAGGTGACTTAGAATTGTGTGTACTTGTTCCGTATAAGGACAGCCACTCTTCTTTAAAAACAGCTCCATTAACTTAATCCACTTCTGCACTACTTGCAATGGATTCTCCTATTTGGTTTCCAAGGTCACCTATGAGCTCACTTGAATAAGCTACATCATTGGCAGCTGCAGTGGAATGTGTGGGCAAGTGGGGTTAATCACTAGTGTTGGCATTATATTCAAATGTTACTCTAGGTTTGTGTACTGTAGACTCATCAGGCCTATACAAAGACCTACCTCTACCCCGACCTCTGCCTCTCCCAACAGTGGGGGTGGCGTCAAAAAAATTACCTCGGCCTCTACCACCCATTACTGTATCTGTGTTGTGTTAATAAATATATATATGATGGGGATAAAAAATATGAGTTACTTCAGCAAGTGTGTATAGCGTTGTGTCAATAAATAGGGTATGTATGCGATAGAAAAAAACTAGTTACTTAACGAGTGTATACAGGTCATATAGAGAACAATGTCCATATAGGTGACTCAACAATCTGACCTGCAGAGTGGATCCTCAGGCCACAGCGATATCTCAGGTCACAAGCTCACTGCTTTACCCCGGCGATCGGCAGCGGCTGATCAAAATTCATTTTTCAATTCTTTCAAAAAATGAAGGGTACATACACTAATGGCCACATTTTTTTCACAATATTTCCGGCAGAGCAGACCCTCCAGTTATTGGGCCTTAGGGTCAAAGTTCACAAGAAAAAACACAAATAAAAATTCTGTGTCACATTAACCATGAAAGTCACATCTCTATGCACATATTTTCTTTTGATTATTATTATGTTTTTTCTGTGCCTTTTCCTGTTGTTCAATACATTCTAAATATAGCAAATATGAATTCCCGTCATGCTGAACATATTTTAATTTTAGCTGATATTAATTATGGTCATTCATTTTTTAAATAGGTTTTTTTCCAACCTGTTTGCATCTAACAGTAACCCTTTCTTCCAAACAGTCCAAAGCATTTTTGCAGACGGCAGCATCACTGGCACCACATCTGTATGAGCCACAGTTCAATTTGGCCACTTTGGCAGAAAAGGTAAATATTCTCATAACAATAGTTTTCTGTAGAGCCATGCAGTGTGGACGCATGAGCAGTTTTACCATTTTACCAGCCCACACACCTATCACTTATAAGCCAACAGCCATTATACATGCATCCACACACGACAACAACATTGTCTGGGTGCAGCAGGGAGCAAAGATATGTGCTGTGTGCATGTGGGAGGGGGGCTTGAGCCGTGAGGGCTGTGTCCTGTGTGCTGTATGTGTGGGGGGTGGAGGGAGGTGGCATGAGGCTATATGCTGTGTGTGTGCGGGGAGCTGTGTGTGTGGGGGGGGGGGGGGGGATGAAGCGAGGAGCAATGCAATGTGCTGCGTTGTGTGTAGAGTGTGTGTGAGAGGACTGTGTGTGAGGGTGGGGGGGGGTGTCTTGAGCCGTGAGGGCTGTGTCCTATGTGCTGTATGTGTGTGTGTGGGGGGGGGGGGGGGGGCGGGGGCTGGTGTTGGTGTGAGGGAGGCGGTACGTGCTACTAGTGTATGTGTGTTAGGTGGGGGGGGGTGGGGGTGGGCGACTGTATCGTGTGTGTGTGTGTGGGAGGGGCATGACACGAGGAGCAAGCTGTATCCTATGTGTTGTGTGGGGGTGGATGGGAGGGCTGTGTGTCCTGTGTGTGTATTGGGGGGGGCATATGCATGCTGTGGGGGGGGGAGCTGTATGTCCTATGTGTGTGGGGGTTTAGGTGGGTGTCATGAGGCGAGTGTGTGTGTATGTGTGTGTTTGGGGTGTACGGGGGGGTGAGGACTGTGTGTGAGGGGAGGCGGTGAAGGGGCATGAGCCAGGGAGCATAGGTGTATGTGTGTGGGGGGGGGGGGGTACGGGGGGGTGAGGACTGTGTGTGAGGGGAGGCGGTGAAGGGGCATGAGCCAGGGAGCATAGGTGTGTGTGTGTGGGGGGGGGGCGGAACACAAGGAGCAAGGCTACTAGCAAGGCTAACACAGGTAAGTACATAATAATAATAATGGATTATTAAACAAAAAGAAAAATTGGGCAATCCAGATGTGTGTGTGTGCGTGCACATGTGCACGTGTGTGTGTGCGTGTGTGCACACAATGGACTTCGGGCGAGAAAAAGTGTTTAATGGTCCTATGTGGTAAAAAGGCCTTTGCCTTTGCAACAGTCTTAAGTTGAAAAACCCTGCTGACCCTGCTGACTTGTTTAATAAATGTCAAAGAGAAATCAAGGTAGACAGCAAGGTTTTTAATCACCGTGCGTTTATTTACTGTGTGCAATTTATGTTATTAACTGTTTGGGTAGATGTAATCACTTGCTTGTAAAGAACTCTGATTCAACTTCTTTTTTGTAAAACCGTGTCCTGTTTTTTGTTTCTGCTTTAATCTAAAGATAGGTGATCTGCAGAGCAGCTACGTCGCAGCACAGAAGGCTGAAGAGGTCTTCCCTGAGCATGTTGATACGCAGCAGGTCCTCAAGGGCTTAAGGCAGCATTTTGCTGAATTGTGAATGTGGTTTTAAAAAGTTTGTAACTGCCGGTATGTAATAGTCAGTCAGTCAGTCGGTGGCCAACTTTTTACTGAATTTATAGACATGCACAGCAAGGAAATATATATATTTGACTCCAGAGAGAGAGAGGGATACTAGTATATATTTATACATGCCATAGATATTTATAAAGCATAAATACAATACATGTATTTTCTTACTTTGCATTAAGGGCAGATTCTTGTTAAATGGTCAGAGTAGCATTTTAGGCCCCTTAAATGATTGCTCCAAAACATCTTTTAAAATTCATACACTGAATGCATCTGCATTGCATCCAATATGGCTCATAATAGGGAAAAGACAAGGTAAAATAGGGAAATGACAAGGTAAAATAGGGAAAAGTCATTTAAAAAAAAGAGTTTTCAGTTACAGACCTGTGAACGGAAAAACAAACACAATTTTAAAGTGACTGGAGTGTGTCAATGAAAAGAACTTGAATGAATAGGCCTACCACTAAAACTGAACACACTACAGGTGAAAACGTTTGTAAAAATTGTTATCTTTTGTCTCTATTTGGTTGCTCAGTAATTGTTTAACAAGACAATACAGTCAGTGTAATAAAATGGTGTAATGGTGTATTTATAGTGCGATAATGTTAGAGCAGCGATATGTCTGAAGTTAGAGCTGTCTGGTATGTAGATGTGTATTAAACATTCATGTGTTAATCTAAGTAAATGTAGTCTGTTGTCTGTCTGCAAACTTAATGTTTCTCCTGAACTGGGGTGCTTTTTCTCAAACAACTTCCTAGGTTAGCATTTTTCTACCATTGTACTATGGATGTATCTACCATGGTAGTGGCGAAACCCTACTGTTTCTCGAAGCGCTCATACTTCAGTAGAACTATCATTGTTCCTACTAAAGTGTGTGAGGCATGGAAGCAACGGAGGAAAAGCAGGGGAAACCCATTTTGATTGGATGGCTATCTTTTTTGTTGACATGTCATGACAGACATGTAGGCTATTTGTCCTTGTTGAAATTATACGATGGTGATAATAATGACTAAGGAATGGTAAACATCTGGTAAAACCAACTAACATGTTAAAACTTGCCCCAATGGCAAAGCCGATGCATGTAGTGAAGGAAATGATTTTGTTATAAATCCAAAAATTTTAACCGCGTTTTGAAGTCATCTGACAATGTTGTTGATATACTCCGCCACAAAACTGAATTGCCACTTGCAGGTAGCTCGGTGACAAAGTTGTGTACCTCCGACACTGTTTCATTCAGGCAAGGGTTCAAATCCTTTCGCACACCTGGTAACATTTAGCCTACATTCCTTTCACACAAAGTGTGAAAACACTTTAAGCTGAGTAACCTAGGGATGTTGTTGCTATCAGTCACGGATCACTGACCTGACCTCAATAGGCCTACATGTGGTCATTCACTATTCTCCCAAACTACAGAGTAGAGCAATATAAATCCACATAAATGTACTTCTGAAACGCTGGGCCACACAATTTTAGATTCATATAATGTAACTCCACTCAGTCTCAAACCTGCGCATCTTTGCATGTGAAAGCAATCACTAAATCCGCATTCTATCACCCAAAAAACATTGCTGAACGTAGAGGTCTTATGTCAAAACAAGATCTAGAAAAACGTGTACGTGCCTTTATTTCCAGTAGGGTTGATTACTGCAATAGCCTTTTCACTGGCCTTTGTAAAAAGACCTTTAAACAGCTTCAACTGATCCAAAATGCAGCAGCAAGGGTTCTTACAAGAACATAAAGATCTGACCACATTACTTCAATTTTAAGGTCCATGCGCTGACTCCCAGTAAGTTATAGAATTGACTTTAAAGCATTGCTTCTTGTGTTTAAATCATTAAATGGGATGGGACCCAATTACCTATTGGATGTTTCAGTTATATGCACCACCTAGGTCTCTGAGATCACATCAGAAAAATCTGTTGGTAGAACCTGCTGTTAGAACAAAATGTGGTGAAGCTCTGCCACATACCTACTTTACTTTCTGCTTTTACAGTTATTTTATCTTTTATGCTTTTACACTTTATCTTTTATGCTTTTATATAGTCCTTTGCTTTTATTTTTGTGAAGGGCATTGAATTGCCGTTGTGTATGAAATGCGCTAGACAAATAAACTTGCCTTGCCTTGATTTACCACGACCGCTCTACCAGTTGACCCACTGGCAATTGCAGCAACCTGTTTATTTCGCTCTTGTCAGTTTACAACCAAACGCATACTCTATCCCAGAAAATTGACTCGCCTCTCCTGATGATTCTAATTTTATATTAAGAGATATTAATTATTGACTCGCCTCTCATGATGATTCTAGTTTTATATTAAGAGATATTAATTATTGACTCGCCTCTCCTGATGATTCTAATTTTATATTAAGAGATATTAATTATTGACTCGCCTCTCCTGATGATTCTAGTTTTATATTAAGAGATATTAATTATTGACTCGCCTCTCCTGATGATTCTAGTTTTATATTAAGAGATATTAATTATTGACTCGCCTCTCCTGATGATTCTAGTTTTATATTAAGAGATATTAATTATTGACTCGCCTCTCCTGATGATTCTAGTTTTATATTAAGAGATATTAATTATTGACTCGCCTCTCCTGATGATTCTAGTTTTATATTAAGAGATATTAATTATTGACTCGCCTCTCCTGATGATTCTAGTTTTATATTAAGAGATATTAATTATTGACTCGCCTCTCCTGATGATTCTAGTTTTATATTAAGAGATATTAATTATTGACTCGCCTCTCCTGATGATTCTAGTTTTATATTAAGAGATATTAATTATTGACTCGCCTCTCCTGATGATTCTAGTTTTATATTAAGAGATATTAATTATTGACTCGCCTCTCCTGATGATTCTAGTTTTATATTAAGAGATATTAATTATTGACTCGCCTCTCCTGATGATTCTAGTTTTATATTAAGAGATATTAATTATTGACTCGCCTCTCCTGATGATTCTAGTTTTATATTAAGAGATATTAATTATTGACTCGCCTCTCCTGATGATTCTAGTTTTATATTAAGAGATATTAATTACTGACTCGCCTCTCCTGATGATTCTAGTTTTATATTAAGAGATATTAATTATTGACTCGCCTCTCCTGATGATTCTAGTTTTATATTAAGAGATATTAATTATTGACTCGCCTCTCCTGATGATTCTAGTTTTATATTAAGAGATATTAATTATTGACTCGCCTCTCCTGATGATTCTAGTTTTATATTAAGAGATATTAATTATTGACTCGCCTCTCCTGATGATTCTAGTTTTATATTAAGAGATATTAATTACTGACTCGCCTCTCCTGATGATTCTAGTTTTATATTAAGAGATATTAATTATTGACTCGCCTCTCCTGATGATTCTAGTTTTATATTAAGAGATATTAATTATTGTCCTGTGGAAAAGTGCTGACGCACATACCATCAGTATGCACACTGTTCCCCTGGGGACAAAGCGTTTTTAGATCTGTGCTATGGAACTGGAAGCGTTTTTAGATCTGTGCTATGGAACTGGAAGCGTTTTTAGATCTGTGCTATGGAACTGGAAGCGTTTTTAGATCTGTGCTATGGAACTGGAAGCGTTTTTAGATCTGTGCTATGGAACTGGAAGCGTTTTTAGATCTGTGCTATGGAACTGGAAGCGTTTTTAGATCTGTGCTATGGAACTGGAAGAGCTTCTTAACTGTGTCTGGAAAACCCGGCCAAAGACGGCTTCTGTTCATTCCTGCTCCCGCCACAAGGGGAATCTCGGCATAATGTAGTCTACCTATTTGTAAGAGCTTCCTGGACATGGAGAAAGCCCAAAAATGATCAGTTAAAGTACAGAACAATGACCTTGCAAGCATATTTTGATTGCATGACCTGGATGGTTTTAAAAGTCCCTACAAAAACCTTTTCCCCAATGATAAGCCTTGTGTGTCCAACAAACTAAAGAAAAGCATATTCGAACCATGATGACATACAGTATCTCACAAAAGTGAGTACACCCTAAACATTTCAGCAAAAATGTGCTATATCTTTTCAAGGGACAGTACTACAAAAATGAAACTTCGATATGTTTTTGAGTAGTCAGTGTACAGCTTGTGCAGTATTAATTTACTGTCCTCTGAAAACAACTTTACACACAGGCATTTTTGTATACATAGCAGGCCACAAAAGTGAGTACACCCCACAGTAAACATGTCTAGTGATTGTGTCAAAATCATTGTGTTTATTTTTTTTAACATTTATTTATTGAAGGTTATATCAAACCGTACGTTTTCCTCCATGTTTTTTTTATTTATAAAGGTAAAACAAAAACATGATCATGATTACCCTCACCCACCCTCCCCATACACATCCTGGCAGCTAGTATGTTCACCAACACACATAAAAAACAATGTACATCTCTAAAAATATATACACATAGACATCTCCTAATTATGAATGCACGTTTTCACAGTTATGTATCATCATTCTTTTAAAACATAGGCCCACATATGTCTATAGCATATTAGGTGGCTTAATGACAGTACTTATTTACAACAACCATCCTGTGAGGTGTAAAAAGTTGTGAGCGACACTCACTCATTTTTTCAGGCTTTCGAAATATGACAAAAATGGTCCCCATTTGGAATAGAATTTTCCCACAGACCCTCTCAATGTAAATTTTATCTTCTCCAGTTTTAAAAAATACATTACATTTTCCAGCCAATCAGAATCTGATGGGGAAATAGGGGACTTTCAAACTAGCAAAATTCTCCTGCGGGCCAGAAGTGATGTAAATGCAATGATGTCAGACTGGTTCGCATTTATGTAAACTCAGAACTTTATCTACCACACCAAATATTGCTAGAAATGGACAGGGTTCCAGTCTCATTCCAAGAACCTCACTAAGCGTTTTGAAAACTATTGTCCAGTAGCCTTTTTTATGTATACATTTTTAAAGCTCACTTATTGTTCATTTAAAAATGTCTCAAAGTTATTGATTTAAGCATTTACTTCTGTAGGTAAAATAGGTGTTTAAAATCCACCACAATGCAGGAAATGGCATCTACTTCATCATGGACCCCCCACAATTTTTATGGTTCTGACGTCCCTGATAATGTTTTCATATGAAAAGGTGCAACATTACATATCTGGAGAGAAGCAAAAACAATAAATATTGAGTTTGGCCCATGAGTTCGTTCTAGTTTTCAGTTTTGGCCCACTGTGAATTTGAGTTTGACACCCCTGCTGTACATTAATTGGCTAAGGCGCTGACGCCCCCTGCTACATTGAATCTTTGCTCCTTGAGAGTCCGCACAGTGACGTCAAGTCAAGTAAGTCAGTCAGTCACTCAGTCATCGTCAGTCAGTCGTTGTCATTTTAGTAGGCTAGTCAGTGATGGGCAAATGTTGATTCTACCATTGGCACGTAAGTCTTTTTTACGCATGCACTTTTTAAGCACTTTCGACTTGCGCGGATTCTTCGCTCTGAACCTCTGCCACTCCCCTAGCGCTCAACTCTGAAATACAGAGCCTAATTCAACATGGGAGTGATATATTTTACATATATTATATCTCTACTAGCATTCTACAATCTCTACTAGCCTCCTTCGCCTCCCCGGTAACAACTGCCAAGAAGACCTACTACAATGAAAAAATCAGCAACACTACAGACTCACGGAAACTGTTTTCAACCTTCAATTCACTGCTTAACCCTCCTCCCCCTCCTGCTGCCACAGACCTCAACCCAGACAACTTTGCCACCTTCTTCACTGAAAAAATAGCAAACATCAGCAAGCAATTCAGCGATCCAACAACAACAGGGTGCCAACAAGCCTGCTTCAAGACATTAGCCGCATTCACATTCCGGAGCCGAGCCGGGCCGGGCCGGGCCTTTAGGGGGCACCCTTGGTGCTTGTAGCCCCAGGGCACTAGCCCCATGCCCTGAGAGCTGTTGTGTCTACACTGCCCAGCTACTAGCCCCTCTGGGTTACGCCCTCATTTGCGAAAACGTCACTGATACAGCCCATTTTCAAGCAGAATAGGTGAGCAATTCAGTAGCAGGAGTAGCAGAAGTAGAAGAAAGTAGAAGACGATTATACAACTACTGCCGATATCTGTGACTGCAAATACTTCTTTGGAGGATAATAGACGCCATGGAACCTCTGCTGGCGCAGATCGTCCTCCGTGTTGTTTATGTTCCAATATATTTCTATATATTACTATAGGCTATAAATCAAAAATACACTGTCCTTATGTTTTAATGGAACAAGGCCGACAGCCACGGAGCGTCAAATGCTTGTTAGGGAATGCGTCTCATATTCGGATATTTCCACAAACAAAACGTAGCCAAATGACACAATTTACTGCTACTTTAAGGTATAACAATGACCAAAACAGTTAATTTTAATACTAATTACATCAACAACTTGCATTTTTTATCAGCGAAATATGAGCTAGGTCATCTATATTGCATTACTTTTGTTTACCGATGGCAACGGTTGCTAAAGGAAGAAAAGTCTTGTTTTAAACCAACGGTACCACTACCTTCAGCCCAAACGGTCGGAAATGGCAAATATATATGAATTTCATAGAAAAACAAGTGATTTTGACCTATTGGCTTGACACACGTTTAGAACAGTTAACTGCGGAGTCACCGCGGAGAACCACGTTAGGATGCACAAGGCATGTAAAGGAGAGAAACTGGCAAGTTGGGATTTTATGTCGGTAGATGCACACTTCAGCACTGCGAAACTGCATAAAAAAGGTAGCCTAAAATGACAGAAGGCAATGTTTTATGCCTAGTCATTTGTTTGTTCCAATTAATTTGACAAGGAGTCATTTAATCCACAGCATCACGGTGGGCAATTGAAATGTTACCAGCCAAGCATTCGCCACCAGCCACGAGACATACAGAGAATGTAGGATTAAGCTCGCTTGAGTAAAAGCAATTCAGATTTATTATGACCGCCGCGACTTTTTTCCCTTTTTTTTTTTTCAGCAATTTTCCGTCAACGGTTTCCGGGACACTGGAAGTCAGGGGGACATGAATCTTTGTAGGCATGTAGCCCTAGAACTTCTTCAGACCTCTAACATCACAGCACATGCCATACAATTTGGTCCATAGGGGGCGCTGTAATTGTAGAAAATGTCATTTTGCCTATTATCTAGAGAATGCTAACGTTTACAACAACTTTTTTTTTATCGTGAAATCTATTGACCCTCACACATTGAAAGCACTGGTCGACGCCCACTTCCAACGAAAACAATTTCCGTGAAATTTTAACATTGCGAAAACAAATCTGAACGAACTTGTCATAGGCCGTTCATGTGAATCTCACCAAATTTCAAATTTCATATACAGACAATGCTGACAAAAAGTTATCAAAGGATTTATCTTGAGATAAACCGTTTCGAAGTTACACGTCAATGAACATTTAACACGTAGCTTAAAATTCTTCAAAAGTCCATGTCTTGGCTTTTAATTGCTCAAATTTGGTCAAAGTTGACATGCCATCTCTAAACAGCTTTCTTTTCATGTGTACTCAATTTTGTGACATTTCGGCATAGGGGGCGATGTTTATTGGCGAAGCTAGGTGTCAAAAAACTGTTTTTCTTAAATAATTCGTCAACAATTTTGCCCAAGACAACAATTTTATGTTAGTATGTCAGTGTTACAAAGGCGTATCGGCCCAGCCCATAAACACTCACTTGAAGCATAGCGCCACCTAGTGATAAGGCTAAATGCAAAAATTGGGATTTTGAGTTGCTAATATCTTGGACCGAGAAGGTGGGAACTGCACAAAATACGTCATGCACGATCACCACAAAGACCTCTAACATCACAGCACATGCCATACAATTTGGTCCATAGGGGGTGTTGTAATTGTACAAAATCTCATTTTGCCTATTCCTTTCACAAATCACTCCTACATACTATACAAACACACACAATGTCATTCATTCAAAACCCACATTCATGCCCACTTCCAGAAAATCATTTCCACACAAATTCTCACCTCACAACACTGCTCTACCACACACTCATCATACCATAACAGTTCCCACATTTCAATACACTGCGGCGGTCATACCATGTACCGCTATGCGGTGCATCTAGTTTTATGTGGGGAAGGGGGGTTGGTTTGTTATATCCGTCGTTTTTTATGCTTCTCGCTAATTTGCCGGGGCTGTTCAATCTGGCTTCAGAAGTGGCCATTCAACTGAAACAGCATTATTGTCAGTAACTATAGCTCTGAGGACTGCAAGAGCGGAAGGGCTATCCTCTGTCCTCATCCTACTAGACCTATCAGCAGCCTTCGACACCGTCAACCACAAGATTCTCCGTAGGATACTCACATCCATGGGAATCACTGGTGCTGTCCACTCCTCACCACAGGCGTTCCCCAAGGATCAGTGCTGGGGCCCCTTCTGTTCGCAATGTACACCACCTCCCTGGGACATGTCATTTGAACACATGGGCTCTCCTATCACTGCTATGCCGATGGTACCCAGATGTATTTGTCATTCCAGCCAGATGACTCCTTCTAGTTCAGGCCATAGTTATCTCCCGCCTGGATTACTGCAACACCCTCCTTGCTGGTCTACCTGCTTGTGCAATAAAACCACTGCAGATGGTGCAGAATGCGGCAGCACGTTTGTTATTCACTCAACCCAAAAGGGCCCATGTTACTCCTCTATTTATCCAGTTGCACTGGCTATCTGTGGCTGCCCGGATCAAGCACAACTCCCTGACCCTTGCATACAAAACCATCTCAAGATCAGCCCCAGCTTATCTAAAGGAAATACTAAGGCCGTATGTTCCTGCCAGAGAGCTGTGCTCCTCCAACACAAACCGGCTAGCTGTGCCTCCTGCTAGCTCTAAGCATTACCGGGCAAAACTGTTTTCTATAATTGTCCCTCAGTGGTGGAACAAACTTCCAGAAGCTACAAGACTAGCATCATCTCTCTCAACCTTCAAGAAGCATGTAAAGACTCTCCTCTTCCACGACTACTTACTGCACTAATGCCTGAGTTGGCCGAGACCCGGGAATGACTCGAAGGCATGTTGTGTGTTGTGTGTGTGCTTGACCCTTTACTAATGCACTTCAAATTAAAAAAAAAAAAAAAAAAAAACATTAATTAACCCCAGTTGGCATTTGCACCTATTGCTCTGTATATCTCCTGTGAACTCTGTATCTGCAGGTGTTGTATGCTGTGATTATGTCCTCTATTGTAAGTCGCTTTGGATAAAAGCGTCTGCCAAGTGTAATGTAATGTAATATATGTAAAATGGAAGCAGCGTCAGTGCCAAGTTCATGGATTATGGCTACCACTTTTTGACTACCCATATGAAAGCAGTAGTCCGTGGGAAACAGAAATGGAACTTTAAATTTATGTGGTGCAAATGATCTTTCTAGCCCATTGCTTTAAGAAGTCAGGTTTTACAAAATATATATGCCGTGATAATGAAATAAACAATAGCTATATTCGTTGTGAAGCACATTTGTTGGAAAGTCAGAAAGTAAGGAGTAGCCTACTTTCTAGGCACTGAAACGGTACAGCTTATATTATTTGATCTCTGTTACAATGCTCACATTTGAGAACTGAAATCACTCCAATGTTTCGTGTCCAAATGAATGTCATGACAAACAAGCGATTCTTACCCCGAATGCTGTCACTTTCCAATCAAACAGCAAGAAACATATCCATAGCTGAGGCCTGTTTCATCCACTTTGATTTGGCTGTCACATTCACTTGAGGTTGTGTGATGTATTGTAGGTGTTGCAAATGGTCTAACCCCACCAAATTAGAAGTGCTTTGGCATTGGTTGGAGGTATATGGTATGATTTAGATCTTGACATTCTCTATCCCATTGACGCAGGAGTGCAAGCAGGTACAAGGATGGCATTTTGGTTTCTGATTGAGAGCATGTTGGTCATATTTGTACTCACACCAATTATGTAATAAAAAAATTAAGTAATTCATTCATTCATTAATTGTCGTTTGTTTTTTACCTGATTGGAGAACAGGTTCTTGCGTGATATCACGTGATATATATATTTTTAAACTAGTGTACGGCATAGCGGTACATGGTATGACCGCCACAGTGTATTGAAATGTGGGAACTGTTCGTATGATGAATATGTGGTAGAGCAGTGTTGTGAGGTGAGAAATTGTGTGGAAACGATTTCCTGGAAGTGGGCATGGATGTGGGTTTTAACACTAGAAGTCCCAGAGAGGGGCCATTTGGCCTTTTTACCTAGAAAACCCACAAGAGGGCCAATTGGCCCCAAGTCCCCCCTGTGGACACTCATTTTGTTATGGAAATGTGGCTGTTAGTGGCACACGGCCGGAGCCACTTGAACCTGTGTGGGGGAGGGGACACACCTTACAGCTCAGGAGGTTCTTTTGAGAGCAAGCTTTAGTTCTGAGAGGGATAAATACCTCAGTAAACATAGCCATAAAGACTTAAACTGGACTATGACCTGTATGCAGTGGATAGGATCAACAGGAAGGAAGGGATCAACACACTGACATTTATTGTTAAAAAAAAAAAAAAAAACACATTTACAAAGAATGAAAAGGCAACTTTTTTGACCAGTTTTGGTGTGGAGGTTGTTGCAGAAGTAATTGTTATTATTGTGTGCTAAAAATAGTAAAAAAAAAAAAAAAAAAAAAAAAGAAACCCAAGCATATTTACAAAGAATGAAAAACCATGCATATGAGTGAAATACATTTGAGCAGTCACTCACAATCCTGGCACTGCCATTGCTCCTTTCGGCATTTCCCACATGTGTATCGGTAGCAGTCAACACAGCGCACAGTTGCATGATTGTCCTTACATTTAATTTTAGCCTGACACTTGGCTCTTTTTCCTAGTTGTGGTGTGGAGGGTTGTTTCCAAAATAATTGTTCCTTTTGGGCCTTTTTCAGACCCACATTTTAGAATAGAATGTGTTTTTATTCCTCATTCTCACATTCACACAGAAGTAGCCAACATGACTTCACCACTGTAAGGTGTGACCACCTCACCCCACACACTGCCACTAACAGCCTCATTACCATAACAAAATGAGTGATTAGTGTATTCGGGAAAAGTGGTCGGGCCAAATGGCCCCTATGTGGGTCTTCTAGGTAGACAGAAAAATGCTGGTGTTAAATGAATTACATTGTGTGCGTTTGTGTAGTGTGTAGGAGTGATTTGTCAAAGAAATAAGCAAAGTGAGTTTGTTTGGATTCGTTTTCGCAGTGTTTTCAATGGATGAGGGTCATCAGATTTCACGATAAAAACAAATTGGTTGTAAATGTTAGCATTCTCTAGATAATGGGCAAAATGAGATTTTGTGCAATTACAACGCCCCCTATGGACCAAATTTTATGGCATGTGCTGTGCTTTTAGAGGTCTTTGTGCTGATCATGCATGATGTATTTTGTGCAGTTCCCACCTTCTCGGTCCAAGATATTGGCAACTCAAAATCCCAATTTTTGCATTTCCCCATATCACTAGGTGGCGCTATGCTTCAAGTGAGTGTTTACAGGCTGGGTCGATACGCCTCTGTAACACCGACATACTAACACAAAATCGTTGTCTTGGGCAAAATTGTTGTCGAGTTATTTAACAAAAATTGTTTTTGATACCTAGCTTCGACGATAAACATCGCCCCCTATGATGAAATGTCACAAAATTTAGTACACATGAAAAGAAATCTGTTTAGAGTTGGCATGTCAACTTTGACCAAATTTGAGCAATTACAAGCCAAGGTATGGACTTTTGAAGAATTTTAAGCTACATGGTAAATGTTCATTGACATGTAACTTCGAAACGGTTTATCTCAAGAAAAATCCTTTGATAACTTTTTGTCCGCATTGTAGATGACATATACCAAATTTGGTGAGATTCACATGAACGGCCAAGACGAGTTTGTTTGGATTCGTTTTCGCAGTGTTCAAATTTAATGGAAATTGTTTTCGTTAGAAGTGGGCGTCGACCAGTGTTTTCAATGCACGAGGGTCAATAGAATTCACAACAAAAAATAATTGGTTGTAAACATTAGCGTTCGCCAGATAATAGACAAAATGACATTTTCTACAATTACTGCATTCAGTCGAGGTATTTTGGCTCGCAGTTCCTGGGTCATGCAAAGGCGGTGGACCTGCTTAATAACTTCAAGGTAAGTAGCTACAGCTATCTTTTCTGAAGTATGGTGAATGTTTGGAATTTGCTCAAAGTAACATTAATATTTTTGTATTGCTATTAACCTGCAGTTTGTTGCTGGACTGTCATGTAGTTATTATATCCTGACAAAAATAGCCTACTACGGGATAAATGTCTCTGACTCGGACAAGCCAAGTTCCTGAAAGAATATGTACAAGGCATAAACTGATATTTTAAAGAGTGAGAAGTATCCACATTTATGTGATCTACACCATGCCATGCAAGCACACATTCACATTGTAATTACAGATGATTATGTCATTTAAGAAACGTTAAAAACCAAGTTGTCCAAACTCTATTTATGGCTCTGCGATTCATAATGCGGTACTGCCATCTAGTGGAAGTCGTTTTTGTTCGCTTTTCTCATAGGCTGGCAATAAATTGCAGGACAAACAGAACTGTGAAATAATGCATATAGGCTACCTTCCATGACAGTGTAAAGGGTAATGTGTAGCCTTTTACTGTTAATATTTACATAAAACTGCTGCTGCTGTATGAGAGAATGCATGATATAATGCATATGTCTTTAAATTTTGTTTCTGATATTTTTTGTAAGAGTGCTTACGTGACCTTGATTTAAGAAGGATGTCCTCTCTGTCAATGGCCGGCCCAAGCGACAATTAGTGTTTTTTTGAGATGTTGGAGACGGAGCAAGGAGAACATTTTGGGGGTGCCCAGTGAATAGTTGTTGGGAGTTGTGGGCTTCACACTAAGTGCACTAAGTAATAATGCAGTCAAAAATGGATTCTCTGAGTGGCAGATGGAGAAGTTCCTAAGAGCTCTGCATACTATTTTTCACAATGTGCCGCAAGAAGGGAGGATTTTTGCAATCTTACAAAATCCAAAACCTTTGTTTTGCCTTTTTGTGGTCACCGCTGGATCGAGAACCTCCCAGTAGTTGAGCGAGCAATGCGATTTTGTCAGACATAAAGAAGTCTGTGGATGCTGTTGAAACCAAAAAGCTCCCAAACCCTGGAACATCCTCTTATGATACTATTGAGGTGGCAAACAAAGACTGTCTCATTCTGGCAAAGCTGCATTTTTTAATGGCAGTTTCAGGAAGTCCAGTACACCAGTACTTCCATTCTTTGCCAATGACTTGGCTGAGTTACTGAAGGTAAGGTGATTCTTTTCATTTAATTTCCTGTGTGAATATAAACATGTGTCTGTTTTGATTTAACATACATCTTTTTTCATTATAAAACTATTGCTGGTTGATTTAGGCCAATATGTGACCACAAAATACTTCTATATAATCAATTTTTATAACATTGAGAGTTACAAAATTACAGTAAATGCAAGTTCCTCAAGTGTGCTCAAGTGTCAATGATGCTACTATGTGACAAAATCGTTTTTATTATGAGATATATTTTTTCCTGTTTTGTAGAATTTACTGAGACGATTCATCAAGTGAGAACGTCTGACTGATGCCACACCTCAGCACTTGGTACAACTCGATGTCACTGACAAGCAGTCTAGAGGACAGTATTCTGTTTTTCAGTTCAGTATAGAACCGTTGTTATTATAGTATGTAAGTCAGTGTTTTCCCCAAAGCGTCTAAGCATATCGGCACCGATACGCTTCTTTTTTCGCCGATACGCATCAAGTTTTGCCGAGACGCTTTCATAAAATGCCGATACGCTTAAAAATCATGCACAAAAACATTCCCCCCGGGATTTTCCCCGAACAAGAAGCCCCAATGTAGTCAAATGTAGGCTGCGTTTTTAGGAAACTTCCGTGGTGGGTGTGTAAACCATAGACATACTATATATAGTATGTCTATGGTGTAAACTACTATACTGGCGAAACTGGCCAATCACCTGCCGATTACAGTGCTCCTTTGTTTGTTTTTTTCCGCCAGTCAGCTGTATCAGAGAGTATTGTAGAATCTAAGATCTTTAACGCAAACCTCGGGGCTACTAAAACTGCCTGACTTTGACTGTAAATGCTACACAAGAAGGAAGGAGAACGCTCTCCTTGGGACATGCTCATGTAGCAAGAAAACTTTCTCCACAGTGTACAGAATGCGATCGGATCATCTAGCTGCTGAAAGAGAGTGAGAGAGAGCGTGAAAGGCAAATCGTCCTTTATGTAGAGCAGAGTCAAGACTGTTTCATTGAATAGGACACTCGTGGGATTTAACTAATAAATTAGTCCTTACGTCTTTCTGGATTTGTTGATGGTTCTTTTTAACAAGGTGTCACAATCCGCAATTATTTGTGATTATTTCAAGCCTAATAGTGTACGTTGTTACTGTTTGGATTTCCAGAAAATTAGCTTCATTTCAGACCAGGCTGCAGCCTATGGTGTTGTTAGCGCGCTAACGCTAGCGAACTACGCTAACATAATGTTTTAAACTGAAAGCTGCCACTTTACTCACCAACACCCACCTAAATAGCCTACTAATACTGATATTAGCTGAAGTGGAGAAAGTAATATAAAGTTGTAAGGTTATTGCAGCGTGTTAAATTCAAGGTGAGTCGATGACTGTTAGCATTACCACATTACCAATCATTTCAATGAGCTAGTTTGTTAGCTTGTTACATGAGAACTGAAATAAGATTTTGTTGTCATCAGACATCATTCTAGATAATACTACACTACACTGAAATATATTTATCTGCAGAATCTAAGATCTGTGGTACCAATTCAGCTTTCATGTGGCCATACAGGGAGATATTTAGCGTGGTGCTCATTAGCATCGAGGGTCCACCTGTCCGAGAGATGTGGTTGGATGCTGAGGCAGACAAGTGGGCGGCCCAGAAAAACAGGAGGCTCAACATTTAGTTTAGACATTTTAGTGACAGCCTAGTCAAATTCATGTGACATTATATAGTGCTTGCAGTATTTCTTGTGTGACAATAAATTAGCCTTCCCACCTGGGAGTTTTGGTTCTTTCAACTCACCAAGTGCAACGAGTTTTTTGTTCTATTTGTGCCAAAAAATGCAACATTTTATTAAAAGTGTTATGTTTCCACCAGCCTTCTGGGACCAAAATTTAGCTTAAGATCTTCCTAGAATGCACCATTTTAGCTCTAGAATTTTTTTTTTCCCCAGGGTGCATGCCCACCAATCCTCCTAGCTACCGTGCCACCGCGTCATCGTATTTACATCAAAATTTAAACCCTTCTTTTTATTTCTGGGGAAAACACTGTAAGTATAATGTGTTTCAATGTAAGTGTAATGTGTGTTAATGTGTAAACATTTTTAAGTGTAATATAAATTCATATAAAGGTTTTGTTGTTACCAGATACCTTGCAACAGGGGATTCGTTCACCACTATAGCTTTCAGATACAGTTGTTACCGGTTCAAAATGCTCGTTTCACTCACGCAATCCGTGATTCACGCAGTCCTGTGAAATACAAGGATACAAGGAGTTTTATTTGTCACATGCATAGACATACTGGGTAGTAGGACATGCAGTGAAACTGTTGATTGTGAGTCTAGACTGTGCATGTGGAGTGGGGAGTAAAGTGCGTAGAATGCATTTGGGGGGGATGACTACCATAAGAAGGGCAGAGGTAGAAAAAAGGTGAAGGGGGGTGGGATAAAGTGCAGTTATGGTTGGGGGGAAGGACTGGCTGTGGTGGCAGATGACGGGCTGTGTGGGGGGTGGCACTGCGTGTGCAGCTGACAGCGCTGAGGTGGGGTTGGACACACGTGTGTGGAGAGGGCTGGGGAGCAACGATATGTGCTGTGTGCGTGTGGGAGGGGGGCTTGAGCCGTGAGGGCTGTGACCTCTGTGCTGTGTGTGGGGGGGTGGAGGGAGGTGGCATGAGGCGGGCAGCAAGACTATATACTGTGTGCTGTATGTGTGCGGGGGGTGGAGGGAGGTGGCATGAGGCGGCAGCAAGACTATATACTGTGTGCTGTGTGTGTGGGGGGGTGGAGGGAGGTGGCATGAGGCGGCAGCAAGACTATATACTGTGTGCTGTATGTGTGCGGGGGTGGGGGGGCTGTGAGTGAGGGGGGGCAGTGAGGGTGACGCAAGCTCCGTGTGTGGTGGGTGGGGGCTTGAGCTGTGAGGGCTGTCCTGTGTGTATGTGTGTGTGGCTGTGTCTTGTGTACTATGTGTGGGGAGGTGGAGGGAGGTGGCAGGAGGTGGGCAGCAAGGCTATATGCTGTGTGCTGTGTGATGGGGGGGGGCAGTAAGGGTGGCGCAAGCACCGTTGGGGGGGGTGGGGGGGTGCAAGGGCTGTGTGTGAGGGGGGGCATGAGTTGGGGGTGTAAGGGCTGTATTCTGCATGCTTAGTGTGTGTGTGTGGGGGGTGAGTGGGCCTTGAGCCGTGAGGGCTGAGTCCTATGTGCTGTATGTGTGTGTGTGTGTGTGCAGGGGGGGGGGTTGTTGGTGTGAGGGCTGTGTGTGAGGGAGGCGACGTAGGACCGTGTCTTACATGCTACTTGTGTATGTGTGTTAGGTGGGGGGGGGAGGCTGTGTCGTGTCGTGTGTGTGTTGGAGGGGGGGGGTTGGCTGTGTGTCCTCTGTATGTATTGGGGGGGCATATGCTGCGTGATGTGGGGAGGGGGCTGTATGTGTGGGGGTCTGTGTGCTGTGGGTGTGTGGGAAGGGCATAACACAAGGTATGCTGCATGCTGCGTGTGTGTGTGTGTGGGGGGGGGAGGTTGAACTACGAGGGCTGTGTACTGTGTGTGTGTGGGGAGGGGGCATAGCAGAAGTACCAAGGCTATATGCTGCATGCTGTGTGGGGAGGGGGGGGGGGTGTGAGGGCTGTGTGTGAGGAGGGGAGGGGGCAGTGTGAAGGGGCATGGGGCGCACTGAGCTGTTTCCTGGGGGTGGGGGGGCGAGAGCTTTGGGCTGCGTGTTGTGTGTGTGTGTGGGGGGGGGGGGGGGGGCATGAGGCAGGGGAGGGCTGTGTGTGGGGGGAGGACTTTGCCGAGGGCAAATGTGTGAGGAAGCAGTGGAGGATGGAGAATGGCGTGGCTCCGATGACATCTGAGGGGGGGGAGGGTGTGGTGTAAAGTTAGGTTGTGTGTGCTGAGTGGTGGATGTGTGCAAAGTCAGTATACTGTGTGTTCAGGGTTCTGATGGCCTGGGGATAGAAACTCCTTCTGAGTCTTTCAGTCCTAGCCAAGTGATTGCGTAGGCGTCTTCCAGACCTCAGTGGTTTAAGCAGCCCATTTCCAGGATGAGAGGAGTCCTTCAAAATCTTTTGGGCCCTTGAAAGTACTCTTCTGGGATAAATGTCTTCCAGAGCAGGGAGTGGAGTTCTAGTCAAAGTCAAAGTGTACTTTATTGTCAATTCACTATGTAACAGGAATTACACAGAGGACTGAAATTGCGTTTCACCAGACACCAAATGTGCAATTTGAACTAGAAACACGCACGCACGCACACACACACACACACACACACACACAGACACACACCCACACATGAAGTGTGCACAGACATCCACAATAAATAGACATAAGACATTCAGATAAACATATAAGCTTCCAACAAGAAGGAAAGTTCGAGGTAGCTGTTCTTGGTAGCTGGTGTAGGTGAAAAAGGAAAAAGTGAAATGTGCAATATGTAAGGTGCAATAAGTGAAGGTGCAGTTGGTAAAGTGCAAGTGTAGAAGCAGCATGGACATCAGTGCGTGGATGTCAGTAACATGTTCATGGAATCTTCTTCATTGTGTTGAGTAGCCTGATGGCCTGTGGAAAGAAGCTGTTTCTCAGTCTATTTGTGTGGCACCGCATGCTGCGGTAGCGCTTTCCAGATGGTAAAAGGGCAAACAGTTTGTGTGCAGGGTGGGTGGTGTCCTTAATGATATTGGTGGCTCTCTTGTGTGATGGGTATAGGTCCTGAATGGTTGGTTGGGGTGATCTGATGATCTTTTCTGCAGTCCTCACCACCCTCTGTAGAGCCTTCTTGTCCGCAGCTGAGCAGCTGCCGTGCCAGACAGAGACGCTGCTGGTAAGGATGCTCTCAATAGCACCCCTGTAGAAGGTGCGTTCAGCTGAACGTACTACTCTCTGCAGAGTACTGCAATCTCTGACTGTGGAGTTCCCATACCAGGTGATGATGCTACCTGTTAGTACACTCGCTATGGCTGAAGTGTAGAAGGCCATCAGGACAGATGAAGAAACCTTGAATTTCCTTAGCTGACGAAGGAAGAAGAGTGGTTGTCTGGACTTCTTCAGTACATATTGTGTGTTAACAGTCCATGTAAGATCTTCAGTGATGTGGACACCAAGGTATTTAAAACTTGGGACTCTCTGTACAGGTTGCCCGCTGATCATTAGTGGAGTATAGCTGCTAACCCGCTGCCTCCTATAATCCACCACCATTTCGTTTGTTTTACTGACATTCAGTGTCAAGCTGTTAGACTGGCACCACTGTGCCACCTCCTCAACTTGATCCAAGTAGGCCTGTTCGTTGTTGTTGCTGATTAAGCCCATGAGCCGCTAGGGGCAGCTTAAGAACACAGAAGTTTACGCTGAAGTAACGATCTTACTTCGAATGTTGACCCACCCACAGCAGAACTTGCAGCATTTAGTTGACTGTAAAGGTGCCATTATCTGACAATACAGCTGTCAAAACGTTTAAAAAGCAAATTTATGTCATCTCGTTTTTCTATTAACATATTTAGTGCTCTTTTACAGAAAAATGCCTCGGTCAAGGTCAAGAAGTGTTGAGCAAAGACGCAAACTGAATGCTGAATGCAAGAGCAGAATTAGACTGCAAGAGAATCCTGAAGCCGCTGATGCATGACGAGCATCTCACAGAGATAGAAAGCAGAGATGTAGAGATGAGGAGACACCAGCAGCTGCTGATGCACGGCGCATCTGTTAGAGCTGGAATGCAGAAACAGAGATCAGAAATGAAGAAAAAAGAAGTCACTGTGGATGAAAGTGCTGGTATTTTCTATCAAAACTTGCAGAAGGACCCGTTTATGCTGTTCATTCTATTTATGTTGCTCCTGCCACCGGCTACATTACAGGTCATCTGTCCTTGAAATGAAGCCAGAGAAATATTCTGCAAACCCAGCCACAGAGGATATTCTCAAATCAGGGAGGGATGTTGAAACTCATGGCAAACCTTGGGTATGCAACCCCAGACATCACCATCTGTTCAGATTGGGAGAATCAGTGGAAAGATGAGGACCCAGACTTGTGGGAAGCCATAGCAAAGGCCTGTTATGAGAATATGGAGACCGATGAGAACAATAATGTAAGTTCATCCCCAGCCCCTTTGTCTCCCTTACCCACTAGTGATAACTACTTAGTCTTGCAACATTTGGCAAACAGGTGGAATCTGAAAATCAAGAATGTGCCTAGAGATGGCAACTGCTTTTTTTTTATGCAGTCTCCATCTCTCTTCATGCAGCTGGAGTACAAGCTCTTCCTGGACCAGAGTTAAGGACACGATTACTTGAAGACTACAGAATTCAAACAGTACTACATGGGATTCTTGCAGCTGTCTGACAGTCCATCTCGTTCACTGACACACAATACTCTAAGTCAGCAACAACAGCTACAAGCATACATAGATAGCTTACAAAACGGTCTGACATTCTGGCTGTCCAAGGTATTGCCGATACGCTCAATATCGACATTGAAGTTGTCAACACCATCACTCCTGACTGGGCACATGATATTCATCCCCAACAGCAGCAAAGTGAGAACACAATCACCATTGGCTTGATGGGTGAACTACACTATGTTGCTCTGGAGAATACTGAGTCTGAATTCAAACAGCAATCAGAAGCAAGCAGGAGACAGCAAGAGTTGGAAGATGAGCAAGACAGAATAGTTTTTGAGCAGACTAGTCAGCTAAGGGGCATTCCCTATGACACCTTGCTGCAAGAAGAACAGACAGCCATTGAAGACAGAACTTTCTCCGTGGCCCCAGGGGAACACCAAAAGCCATGCCCATTTTTGACAACAACTTTAAGGAGCTGACTAATCCTTCCAAATACCCATGTGGTCGTGGTGGTTTGTCCGAAAAGCGAGCCACAAACATTACCCCAAAAAATACTTCAATCAGCGGATTTTACACAAAGATGGGAGGTTTGCCAGAGATATCGACTATCTCCTAGCAGCTCAGTATGCAGTGGAGTTAAAGCAAGTCAACGATGACATTCAGATTTCTCTGCAGCAGACCCAAGGACATACCTTCCAGAATAGAAGGATCAATGCTGGTCTCATGAGGAACGCAGAGAATGTTCAAGCCATGCTGAGGACAATGCTGTCAAATTCATGAAGAACATCCGTGGGTCACCAGCATACAGGAACACGGTTCTCTTGGACCTGTTGGCAATGGTCCGACACCTTCGAGTCCCCACATGGTTCCTCACTCTAACCTCTGGCCATTGCTTATCTGCAGCCAATATTCACAGCATCGCTCATCAGTATGGAAGAAAACTGACTGCAGATGACGTGAAGAACATGTCATGGGAAGACAAATGTCAGTGGCTGTGATGTAATCCTGTGACAGCAGCCCGTCAGTTCAAACACCGCCTGGACACTTTTTTCAAAGAGTTAATCGGAGGTAAAGCCAACCCTATTGGTCAGCTTCAGGATTTCATGATATGAGTTGAATTCCAAGCTAGAGGGTCCCCTCATGCTCACACCATTTTGTGGATAAAAATGCCCCTAAGCGTGATGTCAATACAGATGAAGAATTGGTCAGTTTCATCAACAAGTACCAGACTTGTGCTGTTCCGCCAGAAGAAGAGAGTGATTTGAGAAATCTGGTCCATTCTGCAAAAGCATGTTCACCTTGCCACTTGCCAAAGAGGTAGGAGAGGTGGATCTTGCGGATTCCACTTTCCACATCACCAAGCAGAGAGACTTTGATTGCCAGGCAGTCCGATGACCCGACCATGATGGAAAGGGACCTTCCAAAGAAAGCAGAGGTATTTCGGCAGGTGCACAAGGTCTTACAGGATAAAGATGTTCCAGAAGATATCCCATTGGAAGAGTTCCTGCGAAAGGCTCAGGTTGAACCAAACATGTATCATCACATGCTGAGACTGATGAAATCTGGGAAGTCGGTTGTGTTGCAATGTCAGCCCTCTGAAAGGTGGATCAACTAATACAACCCCAAAATCTTGCAGACCTGGTGTGTGAACATGGACCTGCATGATTGTGTAATTGATGATGATGATGATGATGATGAAACATTTAAAATATATATATTTTCAAAGTATTGGTAGGGTACTTCTGCTTATATCAGCCTATTCCTAATCATATTACAGTGAAAGAGGCGAGATTGTCTTTTTTAATGAAATTCCTAGCCCGTGCATCGGCAACTATCTGCAATACCAGGCATAACCACAAGGAAATGGTCGTACGCCAAGCTGGAACCTGACGTGGAAATAAGTACTTTTCCACGTCAAAGGTGTTTTTTATAAATCTGTACTTTGACGTGAATTCGTTCGTACGAACACTCTAAGATCAAATCTGTGCGTAAGAACGTTTTATAAATGAGGCCCCTGGTGTGTGAACATGGACCTGCGATATATCTTAGACCCATACTCTTGCATCATGTACATCACCTGGTGTGTGAACATGGACCTGCGATATATCTTAGACCCATACTCTTGCATCATGTACATCACCTGGTGTGTGAACATGGACCTGCGATATATCTTAGACCCATACTCTTGCATCATGTACATCACCTGGTGTGTGAACATGGACCTGCGATATATCCTAGACCCATACTCTTGCATCATGTACATCACCTGGTGTGTGAACATGGACCTGCGATATATCTTAGACCCATACTCTTGCATCATGTACATCACCTGGTGTGTGAACATGGAGCTGCGATATATCTTAGACCCATACTTTTGCATCATGTACATCACCAGGTGTGTGAACATGGAGCTGCGATATATCTTAGACCCATCATCACCAGGTACATGATGAAGAGTGAACGGCCAATGAGTGAGCTGCTAAAGGTTTCTGAAGAAAATAGAGGATAAGACCTGAAATCTAAACTGAGAAAGATTGGATCAGCATTTCTCAACAAAAGAGAGGTCAGTGCACAGGAGGCTGCATACAGGCTTCTTTCTCTAGCTAAAAAACGTGCCAGCACTGCTCCCAAAAAGAAACGTGTGTCCATGCTGAAACCTCAAAACTTGCTCCAAGATATGGAAGATGATGATGAAAACACCTTCTGTACTTCACCACTTGATAGGTATGCAGCTCGATGTCTACTGTTCATTTTTGTAATTCATTATGACTTAAATAAACAAAATAGAATACTTCAAAAACAAGTATTTGTTGCTGATTATTGTCTTCTCAAACAAATAAAATGGGATATAGTGCAGTTTCACATGGCATGCACTGCCGTGTTTAATAGCATTAGGTGGGGATTTTGCTTTTCTTGAGTGCTTTTCTAGTTATCATTACCCCCGCCAAGGAGGTTATGTTTTCACCCCTGTTTGTTTGTCTGTCTGTTTGTCATCCACTTAACTCAAAAAGTTATGGATGGATTTTGATGAAATTTTGAGGTTAGGTCAGAGTGGGCTAAGTAAGAAGTGATTAGATTTTGGCGGTGATCCGGATCACCATCTGGATCCTGGATTTTTTTTTTTGCAAGATAGGGCCAAATTGTTCCCCACAGAACTGTTGCCCTCTTGTGGCTATCTTAAAAGTGATTAGAGTTTGGCTTTTTTAGTGCTTAAAATGTGACAGATCTGGACAGCACACTGGGACATTTTAGCATCTGGTTGCCCTTATGATGAAGCCACACTGTTGGAATTTTGTACAGAATGCAGTTTGTCTTCATTATCTGGTAATATTTAAGGTCTACCCTCAGAATATAATGTCTGAGTGGTATCTTGTGCTGTTTAAAACCTATAAAGACAGTACTGTGCAAAAGTTTTAGGCAGGTGTGAAAAAAATACTGTCAACTAGGAATGCCTTAAAAAATGGAAGTGTTAATCATTTATGTTCACCAATCAACAAAATGCACTGAATGAACAAAAGAGAAATCTAAATCAAATGAATATTTGGTTTGACCACCCTTTGTATTCAAAAGAGCTTAAATTCTTCTAGGTATACTTGCATAGTTTTGGAAGGAACTCGGCTAGTAGCTTGCTCCAAAAATGTTGAAGAACTAAGCACAGATCTTCTGTGGATGTAGACTTCCTGACATATACAACCAATTTGGTGTAATTAGTTGACCTGACTATAATCATGCAAAACCCCTGCCTAAAATCTTTGTCAAAAAACAACTTAGGCCCATCAAGTACTTTCAGTCTCACGGGTGTTTTAACAGTAAACATGTGGATGGCTAAAAAGATTACTACGCAATGGTTTTAGGCAGGTGCCTTCAAACCAGTATCAATTCACACAAAGGGGTACACACAAAGTCAGGGACTTTGCAGGATTATGGTCAGGTATAACTTGTATGACAATAAAGGCATTCTATTCTATTCTATTCTATTCTAGGTATATGATCAACCAATTACACCAAATTGGTTGTATATTTCAGGAAGCCTACATCGACAGCATATCTGTGGTTAGTTCTTCAAGATGTTTGGAGCAAGCTACCAGCCGAATTCTTGCAAAAACTGTATGCAAGTATACCGAGAACAAATGATGCTCTTTAGAAGGCAAAGGGTGGTCACACCAAATATTCATTTGATTTAGATTTATTTTTGTTTATTCACTGCATTTTGTTGATTGATGAACATAAATGATGAACACTTCCATTTTTGAAGGCATTTCTAGTTGACAGCATTTTTTCACATCTGCCTAAAACTTTTGCACAATACTGTATATATCATTCAGCATTAATCTTAACTTGCCAGATGAGTAGGCAGACAATAACCAAGGCTATTACTGTACCCTCAAACCCACTGTCTGTAAACATACTTTGACACTCCAGACATGACAGCTGTTGAACTTGACTATGCCAAGAATACTTGATATTTGCGCAGGAGGTTTAACTGTCTTAGCCCAGGCGCAAGAAGGACCTTGGCTAGTAGCTTGCACCAAACATCTTGAAGAACTTACCACCGATTCTCTGTGGACGTAAGCTTCCTGACATATACAACCAATTTGGTGTAATTTTTTGATCATACACCTGACTATAATCCTGCAAAATCCCTGACTTTGTGTGTTCAGAATTATAGCAGATACTCTTAATTGACATTTAACACAATGTCCCAACTTCTTCAGAATTAGGGTTGTATACATATACCAAATCAACGTGTGAAAGACTGAGGGCACGCCCGGATGATTGTGTTATGTTGAAATTCATGTTTTATTTAATTCATTGTCAAGGTATAAGTTATGTTGTGTTCAGTGATACATAAGTGATATATGACAGGCACCACTCGAGGGTCGAGCACCTCTATACTCATGACAACTTGAATGGGAAATGGCAATTTTGTTGCAACCAGCCTGCACAATTCAAAAATAAAAAAATGATTAACATGTTTTAACAAAGTGATTGTGTTAGAACACTGACATGGCAAACCAACAGTGCCATAGCAAATCAAAGAGACATAGCAAAAACAGTGTGGTGAGGAAGTTTTAAAATAATGTGACAGCATTTGTGTGCATGTGTGTAAGACCATGTGTGCATGTGTGTAAGACCGTGTGTGCATGTGTGTAAGACCGTGTGTAACATAGGGCGCTCATAGGAAAGCCAGGGTTTTTC
The DNA here is from genome assembly GCA_027475355.1 of Coilia nasus. Classification (NCBI taxonomy): domain Eukaryota; kingdom Metazoa; phylum Chordata; class Actinopteri; order Clupeiformes; family Engraulidae; genus Coilia; species Coilia nasus. Next base: position 37,710,767 of record CM050214.1, on the reverse strand, counting down.
AAATGGATCGGTCTTTGTGCTTCCCTCGTTGTATAAAATTAAAAACCACAGGTCTACTTTTACAACATTTTATACAAGACAGAGGGCCACCTTATGATAATCCAGATGGATCTTTAACATTAAGAGATGAGCCAAGGCTTTGCAGTTACCTGAGTGCTTGCACTTCTAGATGAATCAACAACATGCAAAGCCATTTACTCTTCATATAGCAGTTGCATTCAGTGGAATATTTGGCACAAAATAAAGCAACACATTTTAAACCGTGTAGTCAATTAAACAAATCAAACAGATAGATGCATCTCTCTAATGAATATCAATTTATTATTAGTGTTCATTATAGAGACTGAGTCTTTTTTTTTTTAACGCAAGACAACACCCAGTTAAAACAGCTTTTAAGTGAAATGACGTCCCAATCGGGAAGAGCGGTAATCTGCTCTCAGCTGGACGAAGGTATGGAGAAGGTTGCGATCCAGATTTGTGAGCTGCTCCCCAGAGCAAACTTGTTTGAGGTTGTCTGGAGCAACAACGAGGAGATTGCACAGGGCGTGTAGAGTGTCAAACAGCTGCAGCACCAATGGCACCTGTGCCAAGGAAAAGCAAAATTATTAGCATAGTAGAAACACACTACACCATAGGGGTATGCTAGTTTTGACTATGACTAATAAATAAACTTCAGAATTTACACAACTGTTTGTGTATTTACGTTATTATGTTACATTAAACTTAGCAGACACTTTTATCCAAGGTGACTTGTATAAGGACACAAGCTAACAGAAGTGTAGAGGAACACAGAGCACAGCCTAGGGTGCACACAAGGAGGGAACACACAAAGAGATAGATGTGCCTTAAAGGGGAAATTCAGTATAAAATCAAAATTGGCATGTAGTTTCTCGTCGGCGCCATGAGGAAAGTCCATACAAGTCCATTGACGAACACGAACCAGTGGGAAGAATAGGAGGAGAGGTAGTACAATCGACTAGTATGGACATACCTCATGGCGGTGACGAGAAACTACAGCGAGGTACTGCTTGTAAGAACTGTTTTCTTAATTCAGTAATTCAGATAACACCATCCATCACTGAGAGATAACAACAGAAAACAGTTTAGACTGAGGTCTCCTTGTGTGAGGAGAGCACACGGCCAGATGGTTTGTATTGGAGGATCAAAGCACTCTGGAAGGGACATAAGTCTTTATTATGGCCTTCAGCTAAGAAGGGGCAGACCCTGAAGTTACTTTGTAGGCGGCAAAAGTTAAAACCTGTGTTGAATTCTGGTAGCCAGCAGGAGCCAATGCAGGTTGATGAATAGCGAAGTGATGTGCTCCCTTTTGGGTTGATTGAATAATAGACGTGCCGCCGCGTTCTGTTAGATTTGCAATGGTTTTAATGCACAAGCAGGTAGGCCAGCCAGGAGGGAGTTGCAGTAATCGAGGCAAGAAATGACCATAGCCTGTACCAGAATCTGAGTGGCATATTCGGTCGGGTACGGTTCTTTTGTTGCACAGTGCATAGCGGCATGACTGCGCTGTGGAGGCAATGTGGTCAGAGAATGATAGCCGGTCATCAATCATGATACTCAGGTTTTTTGCAACCTTGTTCGGAGCAACAGTGGAAGTGCCCATATTCAGGTTGATATCATGGTAGATGAGATTAAAGGAGTGCCCAGTGAGATAGGATTTAAACCAGTTGTGTGACATGCCTGTAATGCCCATGTTTAAAAGTATAGGTAGCAGTATGCTGTGGTTGACTGTATAGAAGGCAGCTGATAAATCGAGTAGGATAAGTACCCGATGACTGTCCATCAGTTCTAGCTGCTCTTAGGGCTTCTGTGACAGACAGCAGAGCTGTTTCAGTGGAGTGTCCACTTCCAAAGTTTTAGGTTGAGTAGGTCGTTTTGAGTGAGGAAATCAATAACCTATTTTGAGACTGCCCTCTTGATAACTTTTGAAAGGGAAGCAGTGAAACTGGCAGATAGTTTTCAACCTCAGCAGGGTTGAGAGTAGGCTTTTTCAGTAGTGGCGTAACCCTTGCCTGTTTGAGAACAGATTGAAGTATGCCTGAGGATGTGATTGATTGACCTACTGTTGGGGTAATAGTCTGAAGCAGATTCGAAGGAACAAGGTCCAGCGGGCAGGTAGCAGGATAGTTACTAGTGATAACTTCAGACAAAATTGCTCTCAGAGAGAGAGATGAGGAGAGTGTTGCACGACTGACTGGTTTAGGCAGGGATGGTAGCAGAATTGTAGGATGTGTAGTAGGATTGCTGCATGTGGTGGTTGTTGTAGATGTGCATTCAGAGGTGATGAAAGGGCCCATAGGCGGAGGTAGCAAGTTGTGACTGGGTGGGTCACAAAATTGTTTGCTGATGGCAGCAACCTAATTTTTGTTATGCAGAAGTGAAAAGAAGTGAGGCTGGTGGCAGGAGGAGGCAAAGGACGGTTGAGCAGTGATTTGAAGGCGAAAAAATATTTCTGTGTGTCAGTGGTGCTGCTGATTTTGTTATTGTAATAAGCCATCTTAGCAGTCATGAAAGAGGAAGAAAACGAGACTAGGACAGATTAAAAGGCCTCCGGATCGGCAGGATTGCACTGGACATTTCCATTCCACACTGAGGGTGGTATTAGGCAGCCACGGGCAAGGGTGGATAGAGCATGCAGGTTTAATAGATAGGAGAGACAACTATCCAGGCAAGAGCTCAGTGTGGAGCTAAGTGACTCTGTAGCAGCTTCGACCTCTAGTGAGGAGAATGTGCTGGGTACAGAGGCAACAACGGAGGGCAAAATGGGTAGCAGACTAGTTACGGAGATTGCGATGGAACATGACCACGGGTTGTCGGGCAGACGGTAGTTCTGGGTTTTGCAGCCTTTAGTTAGAATCAAGTCCAGTCATTTCCCGTTTTTGTGAGAGCCTCCAGTGAGTCAACAGGTCAAGAGATACATTGTTGGCATAAGCACCGATAAAGTCAGCTTTGTTAACTGCAGACTGGCAGTTCCACAACCCGACAAAAAAGGAGGCGTTAGTGGGTGTGGTCTGACTTAGCGACCGGTGGTACAACCTGTGCAACAAAAATACATTATGGAAGTACAACACTAGAACATGATATAACATTTTTTTTCGCATAGGTGGAGCACTCCACGCATCGGTCCTTACAATATGCAGTGTCAGGTGCTTGTCCCAGGGACATAAGCAGGAGAGACTTTAGCACATTAATTAATCCTGCAGTCTTTTTTTATTTGTGCAAACAAAAGACTAACGTTTTGATACAGTGTCTTCGTCAGAGTCATAGTTTACGGAGTTGGACAATTACAAACATTTTCTTTGGTGTAACTGGTTGAGTCCAAAGCAGGCAATTGGTCTCATCACTATCAAGAAGTTGCACCCCAAGCATAATTAAGGTGAAAAACTCTTTGCCTATTTAAAAAGATGGGAGGTCACGTCTTAAAGCAAGACACAATTTATTATCCCAAAACAAGATCCAACTCATGTAGAAAAAGCCCTTACCACAGACAACAAATATCGAAATGTTAGATTTTGTTTGCACAAATAAAAAAGACTGCAAGATGCATCAGTGTGCTCCAGGATCTCCTCCTTGTTATGACCTTTTGTTACACAGGCTTTTTGGACACAAAACCAAACAAATTTTCAGCTGAAATACATGCTCAACATTACCCAAAGACAGACAGCTTTAAAGGAAAACTTTGGTGTAAAATAAAAATTGGCATGTTAAAACATCATACCGAGTTGGTATGTGTACTGAGGAGCAAAATTGATTTAGCCTGTTGCATTCAGAGTTTAACTATTTTTTATGTTTGACCCAGAAGGCTAACAATGGAAGTGGTAGATGCCCAGAAGCATGATGACTACGCTATTTTTAAACCATTAAAACAGCTCGAAGAAACTCCACATTCCATTGGTAGTACAACAAAGGCTCTGGCATTCAAAATGAACCACTGAGAATATTGTAAATGTACACAACGTTTATTTAAAATGCTGTTCTTACATGCAGTCGTTTGCAGTTGTTTCTAGTTGCCGCCATGATGAAAGTCCAAACAAGTTGATTGTACTACCTCTCCTCCTATTCTTCCTGCTGGTTCGTGTTCGTCAATCGACCTGTGCAGACTTTCATCATGGCGGTGACGAGAAACTACAGCAAGGTACTGCTTGTCAAAACTGTTTTATTAATAAATGTTGTCTACACTTACAAAGTTCTCAGTGCCTCGTTTTTAATGTCAGGGCCTTTGTTGTACTACCGATGGAGTGTGGAGTTTCTTCAAGCTGTTTTAATGGTTTAAAAATAGCGTAGCCGTCATGCTTCGTCTAAGAGCACCTACCACTTCCATTGTTAGCCTTCTGGGACAAACGATAAAAAATAGTTAAACTCTGAATGCAACAGGCTAAATCAATTTTGCTCCTCCGTACACATACCAACTCGGTATGATGTTTTAACATAGCAATTTTCATTTTACACCGAAGTTCTCCTTTAACATACTTTTTATCAATTTGAAAAATACATTTCCAGTGACAGTTTTTTGGGGTAAGTCCTGCTTCATTGAAGACGTCACGCAAGTTCCATTTTACAATGGATAAACCGCAGCTGAAGATGCTGGACATTTTCTGACATTTTTCTTTAGCTTTGTTTCTTTTGTATAGACATTACAAGTCAGACGTTTTACATCACCACATTTTTTTTTTTTTTATTGAGGTCTAATAAATAACTTATAATAAAACTCAGTCCAATAGTCCAATAAATTTATGTCCAATAAAGTAGTGAACTGTCAGGGGCAAAACAATATGGTAAACTGAAAAATACTGTAAATTTATAAAATATATAGAAAACTGGTAGCATTAAAGACAGGACATTCCAGATGCTTTGGTCCACCCTGTATATCATGACATCAACAACTGACACCTTAGTTGTTCCCGTTTCCTTTAACCTATGATTGATAGACTCACCCTAAAATCCTTAGCACAGCGACGGTACTCGGCCACATCACAAATGGCCAACATTCCTCCCATCGAACTGTAGGTGAACTGCTGTAAATGCTCATGGATGAGACGATGAAAGCGGACGCCCAACTCGGCCAGAACAGTATCAACATTCTTCCCATCCATGGAACGTCGGACACGTTCAACCTGCCAGCTCACGTAGACACACACCTTTGAGCATGCCTGATGGGGTGAAGGACAGCAGAAAGAATAGATGGTCACCAAGAGGACAGACTAATCCTAATACTAAAAAGATTAGTAGTCTATGCATCGTTATTTTCTTACAGTGGTATACTGTATCATGACATTGTTCTCATCCTCGGGCCTAAAGTCCGTTTTCTTCTGTTCTGTTGCCAGGATGTGTTTCATCTGCCCCACCATACAGTTTAGTGTCCTACATGGGGGACAAATGCACTGCATTTAGCTAATGCTCATATCGTGAGCGACAATCAGTGAATCAGGTACGGGGACAGTCTCCCTGGAGCAACTATGCTGTTTAGGATCCTACATTACATTACATTACACTACAATTAGCAGAGTGAGGACACAAAACAAGCTACACTATAAAAGAACACAAATTAAGCTACATGGGGGGAAAAAGCCTATGCAGTTTACTGTCCTACATTTCCTTGTTCAGAGTCACTCACATGCTGTTCAGTCTTACAAAAACCCTACATTTTAGTGTGCTACATGGGGAGAACACTATGCAGTTTAGTGTGCTACATGGGGAGAACACTATGCAGTTTAGTGTGCTACATGGGGAGAACACTATGCAGTTTAGTGTGCTACATGGGGAGAACACTATGCAGTTTAGTGTGCTACATGGGGAGAACACTATGCAGTTTAGTGTGCTACATGGGGAGAACACTATGCAGTTTAGTGTGCTACATGGGGAGAACACTATGCAGTTTAGTGTGCTACATGGGGAAAAGCCAAAGGGTCACTCTGAACACTTGTTGAGGAAATACATGGACAAGGGCATGAAAGACAACTTACACATATTAAATAACACAAGAACAGTGTGGACAATAAACTCACTGAAAGGTGATTACTAACCTGTCGATTCCTGTGTCCAATTTGACTTCCATCTGTTCAATTACCTCCTTCTTTTTGTGCAGACACTCTGTAAGCTTGGGGGAAGAACTGAAAAAGGAAACATGCTTTTTTACATCTACAAAGTGTGTCAACTGAAACCTTCAAAAGCCATAAATATTAGATACAGTGTTAAATCATATGGGGACAAAGATGTTTTATGCAGACAAAAAAAGAAAAAGGTTTTTGTCAGAAGTTTGAAATAACTGAAATAAGTCAAGTCAAAGTCAGCTTTATTGTCAAAACCATATGTACAGGTTGCACACAGGAGCTGTACCAAAGGATTTTTAACTTTTGATACTGACAGTGTTTCTCCTGATTTGTTGTTTTCAGTATGCTATCCAAAGAACACTTATTTTTTTTCGTTCAGGCAGCACTCGTGAACACACAAAAGAGTTTTGATCGTCTGTGACTGACAAATAGTTTTGGAAACAAAATAATACGAGCTTTTGTCAGACATGGTATGAAAAATCCCTCCAACAAGCTTTTTGATGAGAAAACTAAGTATATGTTTAGCTTTCTATAATAGGGTGGCCAAATTCTTGTGCTGACATGAAATGTTTTAAAGGTCTGTGTTTGGAACATCCCAAAGCATCACCAGCTCTGAAGAGTGGGACCAAATTTTATTTTGATATGTTCAATTGTTGCTGTGCTATAAGCTCACTTCCTGTTTGGCAGATTTTGTGCTGATTTGATTGGCACAGGCATATGAATGCTTTGTGATTTACAGAAGAACTGAAATTACACAAAACTGAACAGCTTGAAATTTAAAGTGCATAAAAAAAAAAAAATTAGGTACTTGAATATGATCAATTGACAATGGAGACCTTGCTCACCTGATTAAGGGCATGAGATGATCATTAAACTGCTTGTCAAACAGATGGAAGATGGTGTTGGCTTGCTGCACCACATCAAGGAAGTACAAGTTGGCATTTTTGGCATCAGCCGAAGGAATCGCTGTAACGGAGAAGTTACTAATGAGAAAATGAGAACAATTGACCAAAATCCTTTGACTAATTTTGAAAGTAATGCTTAAATGTCTTTAGTAGTTTGAGAGGCTGTCATGCCTGCCAGGTAGGTGTCAATAACATATGAAAGTCACATTTTCTTCACAGAATGATTTATAAATAATATAAACATTGGGAAATAAATATTAGAGTCGCATGGTTCATTTGAAACTATTCACAACAGCAGTGAATATGGCGTTTTCAAGCAATAACTTTCAGTAGAACACCAGTGATAAAATTACATTTTAAGGCAGCTTTTGGCCTTTTTTAAGTGGTCCTGGTCATGTAGCCTACCTTCAATTTTTAGCATTAATGTTTAGGTGCCCTGTGTTCTATTGTTTTGCCTGTGACCATGGCCTAACAATGTTTTAAAGAATCAGCTGTGACCTGCAGGTTTACATATAGCTTAATTTACGCATTTTACATGCAATAAGACAAACAAAAATCGTGATCCTAACATCTCTTACTGTTCCAAATTGTGTCCCTAAATGCTCTAAACCATTTTAAAAATAATTCAGACTCACTTTTGAAATGACACCAAGCACATAAATGTGCACAGACTAAAGCATGTGAAAACTGAAAAACTGTCAAGGAGTCATGTTTTCTTTTTTAGAGCACACCCCAGCACACAGTGCACACAATGACATTTTAACCTGACATTTAATCCATGATACACCGTGAGCAGCCATGACAACGGCGCCCAGGGAGCAGTGTGTGAGGACAGTACCATGCTCAGTGGTGAAATGGCCAAATCGCTACTGGCTCCCTACCTACCTTGCATGGCAATCATGAGTTGTTGTAACCCATGTGTGATTGATTTGTATACTGAAGTCTGGAAACACTTGCTACAACATTACGATAGTCATGCAAGGGTGTATTCATTCACATACAGCTGTGTGTTACTTTGACAAATGCAAACAGTAAATTATGTCAGAAATAAAATTACTATACCACAGTTGTACAGTACAGTACATAGCATGAGTTCCTTTTTAAGTACATTATTAAAGGAACATTTAAAGGTACATGTCATGATGCCTATGCTACTGGCATACATATACCTGAAACGCTTTAGTGTGTCAATAACCAAATTTTAGTCCATACACCGTGGAACACATCTGAAAGTGAGGGATAATCACAAAGGTACATACGCATTGAAACGGTCATAGGCCCATGACTGATGTTTAAGAAATGTTAGGTCAGACAAGGCACACGTGTGTCTTTATCGTAAAATGCACAGGCTCAGAATCCCACTATTGGCCATGCTTGCACATAAAATGCCCAAAACACCCAACAGTACACAGCAAAATCCCTTCTACATCACCAGCGTCTTTGTGAATAGGCTACTGAATACCACTCTGAACATAAACATTAGCCGCTTTCACACTGCCCAGTTTACCGGTAATTTCAGCTGAAATTAGTGGGTCGTCTGTTGCGTTCCCAGTGCCGATATGGGGTGGCGTGTCCAAACAACACGCCCATTCGACCCACCTCGGACCCTACACTTTTTTGCGACATGGGGCGAGCGTGAACACGAGCCGAGGCGAGACGGGGCGCAGGGTGTGGTATGGTGACGTTTCACAACTGCCACCACCCACCGTCGGGACTTTTAAAATAGGAGAAACAGCTGTGCAGAACTACAAAAACATCAACAAGGAGTTCAGAGGCAAACTGCTAACCGTCTTTCGAAACATGCTGTTTTTTTGGCCTAAATCATATATAACTCACCCAACGTGAGTTCGTAATTTGTTTTTAATTTAGATGCTGTACATATTTGTTGGACAACAGCTTTATCATGTAGCCTAAATGTGGAAGGAATAATATCCCCCATTTCAGTGTTGTTTGGAAGTGCATGATTTTATATTAAAAAAAAAAATGCGAGTTCACCTCCTGTTACCCCGGTAGTCGTAGCGTCATTTTAAACTCTGTGGCCGCGGTAAACGTTTTTTTTTAGAAACACAAAACAATGACACGACAATGGAAACGGTAGGGTAAATGCTATGCCGAACATTTTATGTTAAATAAACAGCATATTTTGAGAGACAAATCATTGTGTTGTGTGCCTTTTAACCAGGAGAGTAAAATGTTTGAAAACTGTAGAGTGATGTTTGATGATAGCGCTACTGTTTTGTTAAGGAAACATATTTCAGGATATTCACAATATATGGAGATATATTGATGGATGTGCTCTGGACATATGTGACTGCAAATATCCCCCAAAGACCACTATCGCCCAGTGCATCTTCACCCTAAGTGTGCTTTTTCGACGTGGGCGAAAATGTGTGGATAGAGTAAATTATTTAATGATAGCGCTATAGCTACAGTAAATCGGCATCAAATGTATTCTTTGCAAATATTTGCAATCCCATGTAAGCATCTAGGTGTAGTACAGTACCATGTCATTTGCCCTTGAATGGTTGTGCAAAGAGCCAGCAACAACTCTGTGTGTCTCGCCATGGTTGTTTTAAAAAACTGAATGAAAACTTTGCAGACAGGTGTATTTACTACGATGCACTGGTCATTCACGCCATTGTACACGCCCAGCAATATGCATGGCGTAATGTTACAGTGCCACTGGGCTACGCCTTCTCAACCCACCTTTTCAGAAGAGGGTTCAAAAACACGCCGTGCATGCACACTGCCGTTCCGGGGTAAATTAGCGTGTTGTACCGTGTCGCCACCCCGTGTCGTGCAGTGTGAAAACGGCTATTGTAAACACATTGAAAGCACTTAGCAGTGCTTCTATACTTGGAAGTAACCAGTATACAGTAGCCTACAAAACATGAATATGATAATATGCTGGCTAAGTTATGGTAAAGAAAGCAGACTTACTCGTTCTACAACTTTCTGCAGGCCAGCCCATGTCTCTCATTTTATTGCACAAACTCTTATGTCAATTTCTTCCAATATGTCCCAACGAATGTGACAAAGCATCAAGTCGTTAAGTGTCATGGTCGAGCAAATGTAGGTTTTAAGTCCACAAAGTGTTAAAACAGACTGTTATTATCCTGGTCTTTGGCTACAGGGAGCATTAATTGCTTCACTTAATAATCTAATCTTAAAAATCTGATGTTTTCAGTCTTGATTTGCTGATAGTTTTGGTGGTGCGGTCAAAATCCTCTGAGAAGGCTACAATGATTGTATGGATGACCGTATCACCTGATTTCCATAAGCAGCTGTGTGACCTAGCTTTAGCCACACGACCACCCAGGTCATTATTCATCAAGTCCAACATGTCTGTTGTTTTCTGTAGTACTGTGATGTGCTGCTTACGTTGCCAATAAAGCCGAAACACTAACACTAGCTTCATGCTGATTACTGTACATTACCAACACTTTTGCTAGAAGTACACATATTGGTTAATGTCAAAACTGATTGGTTTACCCTTACATAATGTGAAGTGCTAACAGTAAATGCACGTTCAGAAGAAATGTGTGATATGGTTTTTATTGTCTGCAACAATTTATAGCAACTATGAATGGTTGACAAACATGTAATTGTGGAAACGTAATCGAGTCTGGGTGACCTGTATAGCTCCTGTGGTTGAAACAGCAGATTTTGTTTCAAAACCAAATCAGAATGAAATGTAATTAGCCTACATTACACCTAGGGTTAGAGTCAGTAGAATTAACCTCCATGAGAATAAACTTGCATGACAAGAGTCAGTCTGGTGTCGGCATTTTGTTCATTGGCCTTTGGTGAACGGAACCCAGTGCCATTTTGCATGCTTACCTGAAAGACCAATTTCCAGGGCATAGTCAATGTGATCCACACACAGATGATCCACCAGAAGGAGAAAGATTGAGAAGGCATTCCGAGAAAGGTCTGCAGGATCAGACAACTGGCAAAATGGAAACAACATTAATGTCCATTTGAATAAAAAAACGAGAAACTTTATCATTTGAGCTGAGCTATATGAGTTTTTAAGTGCACCTTATGGCACCTTTCAAAGGCACGACGTGTCTCTTGCAATAGATTGACAACCACTTCCTGTGACAGCAACGTTTCACCGTGCGTATCGATGCTGGGTCCTAGAGGAAGATTAGTGCGCTGTCGTATGCGCTCCTTCAGCTCTTGAATACTGTATATTAGAAAAAGCCAAAGTAGTGTTCAGTATTTAAAGAAGAAGTTGGGTGTAAATCAATCCATAGCCCTGTTGTTTGAAGTGCTTTAGTTAGTGTTGGCTATCAGTTCATTATTCAGTCTGCAGCGGGGCAAAAAAGTATTTAGTCAGTAAGGGGGTGAAGAATCCAGGAAATCACATTGTAGAATTTTTAATGAATTAATTGGTAAGTTCCTCAGTGAAATAAGTATTTGGTCACCTACAAACAAGCAAGATTTCTGGCTCTCACTGACCTGTAACGTCTTCTTTAAGAGGCTCCTCTGTCCTCCACTTGTCACCTGTATTAATGGAACCTGTTTGAACTCGTTATCAGTATAAAAGACACCTGTCCACAACCTCAGTCACACTCCAGAGACCAGAGAGGACACCAGAAACAAAATTGTATACCTGCACCAGGCTGAAGACTGAATCTGCAATAGATCAAGTCAAGTCAGCTTTATTGTCAATTCTTCACATGCAATGACATACAATGAATTGAAATTACGTTTCTTACTATTCCATACGTAGACGCAAAGAGGCATATAGCGCAAGGAATATGGCAGGCATATGGGGGGGTCCAGGGCGGTGTGAGACCAAGTGTTCTTTGGGGAGTACTGTTCTTGGGCAGATTCCTTGCTTCTGGCAGCCTGGTGGCATAGATTTTTCTAGCTTACTAACAGCCTGGTGGGTGGGGTTGTGGGTGGAGAGGAGAGAGAGGGGTTAGGTGGAGAGGAGAGAGAGTGTTCAGCATCCTGACGGCTTGGTGGATGAAGCTGTTGATGAGTGTGGTGGTGCGTGAACAGAGGCTCCTGTACCTCCTTCTAGAGGGCAGGAGGCTGAACAGATTGGGTGCAGGGTGGCTTGTATCATTGACTGCAGGGCTCTCCTGTTGTAATCTGCGCAGCTTCCGCCCCACACAGTGATGCAGCTGGAGAGGATGCTCTCAATTCCTCTGTAGAATGTGGTCATGATAGGTGGTGAAGCACCTCCACAGTAGAGGAGCTGTGGTCCAGGAGAGGTTCTCACTTATGTGCACTCCTAGGAATTTTGAGTGCCTGGCGGCGTAGTGTGTTACTGATGTGTGTTACTTTGGTCCCAGCTCTCTGCGGGTCATTCACTAGGTCCCCCCGTGTGGTTCTGGGTTTTTTTCTCAACGTTCTTGTTATCATTTTGACCTCACGGGGTGAGATCTTGCGTGGAGCCCCAGATCGAGTGAGGTTATCAGTGGTCTTGTATCTTCCATTTGCCATTCCATTTTTAAATAATTGCTCCCACAGTTGATTTCTTCACACCAAGCTGCTTACCTATTGCAGATTCAGGCTTTCCAGCCTGGTGCAGGTCTACAATTTTGTTTCTGGTGCCCTTTGCCAGTTCTTTGGTCTTAGTGGAGTTTGGAATGTGACTGTTTGAGGTTGCCGGCAGGTGTCTTCAATACTGATAAGTTTAAACAGGTGCCATTAATACAGGTTAAGAGGGGCCTCTTACAGGGCTACAGATTGATTCACACCACTTTTCCTTTAACTGCATTCCCAATATTTGATGAACTTATATAGTCATACCTGCAAACAAAAAAGGACTGAGCAAATCTACAAGGAATTTAATGACTTGATTTTGTAATACCTAATACCACGTGCAAGCTCTTAAGAGCAAATGTGGATCAGTGCAATTCCCTATGACAGCTTAAAAGAACATTCTACTGTTTTGGGAAATTCCATTTTGAATCCATTCAGACGATCTCTGGATCTGGCCGTAGGATCTCTGAATCTGGCAGAAGCACTTCAGCTTAGCATAAATCATTAAATTGGATTTGACTAGTTATGGATTCAAAAATGGTATAACACAACTGTTTAACTTTAAGGGAGCTGAAAAATGAGCCTATTTCCCAAAAAAGTGGAGGGTTCCTTTAAGTACATGCATGGCTGATTTTGACACTAAAAAAAGTTTGAGGTTACAAAGGAGGGAATTTCAGGGACTGATGCACATACCTTCCTGAGCCCAGTGGTCTTTTCTGGTGGTTCTTGGAGTCATAATAACGTTGCAAAATCATTGCGCTACGACTCTGCAGGTACTGTCGTTCCATCTCAATATAATTCTCCAAGTACATGGAGAATATGTTCTTGATAAGCCTGGACAGGAAGGTGTGCTTGTCTGAACCCAAATTAAACTCTGCCAATTTGTTTGTTAGCAGCGTGGTCCTACAGATAATTGAAAGGGTCAAACTTGGGTTACTACTTTCACTCCACCATGGTCAACATGTGTGCACATTATACACAAACATTATTTTAATGCGTGCACATTATACACAAACATTATTTTAATGGCTTTATCTGATATTTGTAGAAAAACTTTATGAAAAGTAAATACATTTACACACAGTTTAAATACAGAAGATTTCTCCAATTATGAATGACAGATGAGGTCACAAGCCAAGATTTGAGTTCAGTTAAAACACTGAACATTTAAAGGCAGGTAAAAAGCACTGAGTGCAGTCATAAAAGCATTTCCATAGGGCAAAATGTAGTCTAGGTTAAAGTGCCACAGCACTGTTGACACTGGAGAAAAATCCTACCTAAAAACCCTGCTATGTAGCCTGACAATCCAGCCCATCAGCATCAACGGTTTTCTCTTAAACTGCCTCTGCACGCAATAGCATAGACCAACCAATCAGAACACTACAGCAGTACACCAGGGCACTGTCACAGCCCTGTCATTATGTTTGAAGTCTGCCCAGCCATTCTCTACAAGGACAGAGCGACGTGATTAGTCCCTCCAGATTTGGGAGGAAAGCTACTGAGCTTCAATAGGTTGTGGCTAGACTATATCCATGATTGAAATGTCAATTGCTACCGCTAGGGTACATCTAGATCCCTAGATTACCTGCTATGAGTAATTATAGGTTATCTAAGATGTAAATGTCTCTGACTCTGACTCTTAAAGGTGTACTTCCATCATGTTTTCATTCATTTTGCGGTGTTCTCTGGTATTAATAATTGCCCTGTGCGCTGGTTTTGATGATTTTTTTTTTCTAGTGCTTCTGTTTCAGGCTGTTTTAGTTTGGTGGAGGGGGTGGGGCCGGGAGAACGACACGATTTCACCAGAGGCGTGACATGCTCCCTGCAGCTTCCTTTGCCCCACAGTCAACTTGATAGCAGAGTAAGGTAAAGGGGAAAAGTGAACTTGACAGCGCTAAAACTGCACACAGAATGTCTTCGGAGATACAGCCTTATGTGTTTGATCCTGAATCCAAAGAGGAAGGAGAGATGGCACAAGCACAGTCGCTTCCTGACCGTTTGTCAATGAACGTTTCAGAATGGTAATATTTGCAAAACAATGCAAGTGCCCGGCTAAATGCAGTTCAGTCATTCAACTAGCCTGCTAATCTCGAGTCAGTCAGTTTTCTCTTATATGCATTTCTACACGTCTACATCACGCTGGAGGCCCTATTGCCTATCGCCTATTGTCTTCTTTTGACTGATATAGAAAATGGGGGTAGAAAAACATTTTGATATGCAGCATGCATATGCAACTCGGGGTGACCTATCATATTTCAAAAGAGCAAGTACTAAACGGTTTCTCGTGGAAGTACACCTTTAATGTACAAGAGTTGATAATCCAGTCAGTATTATTGGCCAATACATCAGTTTCCTTTCAACTGTATAACTACCACTATCCCCTTTGTGAGGAGATGGTATTGAGACATTTAGGCATAGCTGCATACCCACTTATATAAATGCAAACTCCTTGATTTCTTATCAGGCCCATTATGTCAGTGCTGTGCAAGACATCTTCAGAATATATTGTTTCAATATGTGGATTGATGGAAAAGTCTGCGCCAGATACCGTACAAATGGCTAAAGGGAACACTCCACTTTTTTTTGGCAAAAAAGCTTAAAATATCAAACTCTAAGAGAGTTTGCAGGAGTTAACTAGTTTCAACGTTTCTGAATCCTTTTAGATTATCTCTAGATCTGGTAGTAGCAATTTAGCTATTAGCTCAGCATAAATCATTGAATCAGATTCTACCTGTAGCATGCTACAGCTCGATGAAGTGCTACTGCCAGACCCACTTTCCATCTATGTTCCGAGAACCAATCAGAAACCAAGATCAAATCATGTCACCTCAAGTATCTGGTGCCATTGTGGCACTTAATGAGTCTTTTTGTAATCGTTTTTTATGGTATACTTTGGCCTTTTGCCATCATTGATACTGGGCAGATAAGTGTCCGCAAAGAAATGGGCTTGGATTATCTCATGATCACAGGTCCCACCCCTACCCATCCACCCCAATTGGGAATGGGCATGTGACGTCACACGACTTCGCGCAAGAGATGGAACCGCCCACCTAGTGGGCCAAGTTTTCCCTTGCTCTGTGTTGACCTGTTAACTGGTTCAGTGAAAGAACTCTATTTACTCTGTCCAGATCATAGATTAAAAAAAAATCGCAAAGACTACCCCCCCTTCATGACGTATAATGCAACATAACTGCAACATAATGCAATGTTTCTTAAAATCTAACGATCTAAAAACATGGGCCTGTCTAGACTGTATGTAAGACAATGTAGCCTATCCTATCTAAGGCTTCTACACAGCACCGAACACAATATAAAACAGTGTAACATTTTCATGTGGGAACTTGGCTGACCCAGAGGTAAAATTTAAAATGTGATAGCATCATATTTCTCAGGACCAGCACACAAAATAACTGAATTAACACCCAAGAACGATAACACAAGAAATTATGTTGCGATGGAAGTTAGAGCTCATGTTCAGGACGATTCCCAGCCTCATGATGGAAAAAGCACTCCGTTGTAGATTGGCTTGCTATCACATGTTGTAGGACGGTGCATTGAGTAAGTGCGCTTTGCCAAATGGAGCGATGGTCGTGGCTGTTAGTATTGGATAGTGATTTCGCGAATGCATAGCCTATGTTGTTTTGTCTAGGACTCATGACAAATTAATTGAAACATTTTGAATGCAGCCTAGAATGAGCATTCTGTATCAGAATGAGAGAGGCGTGCACACAAAATAAAAATAAAAAACTTCTCAAGAAATGAACAACAGAGAAAATGTTTTGCCTAAAGTTAGGTAATGTTTTTAAAGTCAGGAGGAGAGGAAGAGAGGATATTTTATCCAGGCACACAGGTTGGTTATCACATTCCAGTCGTCAAGTTATGCTTTCTGAAGCATACCAATAATTCTAAACTGGCTGTCTCTCCACTCACGCAAATTAACGGATGAGAACACTGTACTCAACAGCATGCGTTTTTGTATGCAACTGCTTAAAAGTTGTAATTTTTTCCGACACGATTTTGCACATTTCTCCCGGGGAGATACCCCCAAACACTGACTAGGTAAAGTCGTTCTTGCATCCCCACTTTAATTGCATTCACGCGCCGATGGCAGGTGAATATATGAGATGCTGCAGGCAGTTTTTTTTTTTTTTTTTTGCCATAGGACCTATAGCATCGCAATCAATCTGCCTAGGTGAAAATACTGCCATATCGACAGGGCAAGCAAATGGACAACAGTTTATTTAATTTATAATATATATACAGAATATTTATATAATATATATATATTATCACTTTTACTGTTTGTATGTGTGTGCTCATTGTCTTCTATGTATCTCATAAGGATCCATATCGCCGATCAAACTGATTGTTTTTTTTTGAGATCTCGTACAGCATGAGTTTGTCCCTGTACAAGCCATGGCGTTCTTTTGCACGAATATTTAGCATTCTAAGTAAAACTGAACTATATTAAACTGCAAATCAGCCTACTGTCTCACTCCCTTGTGTTGGTAAGCTGTTCTTCTCGCCTACAAAAATGGCGGCATGCATTGATTTCGCCCCATAATGCACTGCGCAGCCCACCTCCGTGCCCACTCCCTATTGCTTATGTGTGTTGGTGATGATTTCAGTGTTTTTAGTTGCATCTTAAATGATTTTGCAGCTGTTTCCTATATGGAAGAGGTGAATTTTGAGTTTTTGTTTTTAGAAAACCGGACCAGTGGTTGTAGCTAGTTTTAACACAAAAGAAAAAAAATATTTGTTAACTCTATGGGCCCTAGGCTATTTTCAGGGTATTTTTACCACCTTTACTTTTAAGCTCATATCTTGGTCATTGTAAGGGCCATACATACATGCTATATCTTGTTTCTTTCAGGACAGTCTAGGCTATCCAGATCTGGTTTCATTTGGTGAGCTACTATTTGCACTGATTTTATAAAAAATACTAAATCAATAAAAAATCATATTGCATATAAAAAAATACTTGCATATAAAAAGTATTTGTCCATTGGATGCTGTCAGTAGGGATATCTTTTCATATGTGAGTAGAGGAGATTGTCTGGAATCTAGCAATATAAGAACCACGATGGTGGGATATTCAGTGGCTTATCAATGTTGATAAATATGTAGTCTGTGCCTGAAGGAAATAAGGGCCTATTTTCCATGTAATGAAGGATGTTATATCAGGATTATGCAGGATTATGGATATTATGCAGAAATTTGCAGTAATTTCAAAACTGTATGAAATGTGTCTTGACAGAAATGCACGATAGCAGTAGAATGGGTAAGTTCTGCTATTGTTTACATTATGCATTGACTGATAACTGCGAGTGTAAAATGGGTGGAGTAAAAATTTCATTAAAAAATCATTTCAGTAAAAAATCATTACTTGGCAAATATTTCATCCCTTGTTTTAACGTGATGAATTAACGAGATAATATGTGCTTGGTGTCGTTGGAAAGCTGAGATTCTATACTTTCTTCTGATGCACGTGCCTTATTTATCCGAGCACGGCTTCGCTAGTAATTTCAACGAGAGTAATGCCTGTGCAAAGCGCTAATATGAGAGATTTTGGCAATGTTTTAAATATTAATATCTCGCCGATACTTGATCACAAAAATAAGCGGGAGGTCACGTTGTAAAGCCCTGGTTCTGCTGTTTTGTTTGGTATAAGTGCCATCTCTCTATGATGTACCGTTCCAGAGTAATTCAACAGAGAAGAATGGGTGCAAATTTAGACACATTTTTTGTCCATCAGGCCCATAGGGTTAAAGAGTGGTGAATTGGCTGAGGTTACATTTTTGGAAAACATATATTATGTTTTTACTAATAACCTCTTCATGGCCCTTACAATTAAATTAGTGAACTTGAAGATAGGAGCCTGATAAAAAAAAATCTCTTTTAAAATAGAAATATAAAATTTAGTCAGGCGGATTTACAGGGTTTTGCAACAGAACTAATTTAAATTTAAAAACTGTAAAATGAAAATTAGCCTATTTCCCCAAAAAAGTAAAGTGTTCCTTTAAAGAGAAGCACAACTTCCCAGGCAGTTGTACAGCCAACAAGGTAGATTTCTAACGTCAAAATAGACAGCGTTTCTGTGTTGTGGAAGACAGTGTTAAAGAGGCTGTACCTCTCTTTGTAAGCCCCATGCAACACAGACATACGCCTTTACGAAGATATCACTATGTCTGCTTAACTCTGTAGCAGTCAAAAAAAAAAAAACAATACCTTGTAAAATACAACTTCAACTGGAATACATAGATGGCAGATTCTTCCATGTGAATTGATAAGAACAAAAAAACCTTAGAAAGTAAAGGTGTTCGCTACATGGAGTAAAAGTCATATTATATTTATGTAAAGCTGTTGAGTACCTGGAGTAAAGGTCATACAGGTTCTTGAGGTACTGCTCTACGTCAGAGTGTCGGGCCTCATCCAACTTCTCCTTCACGTGAGCCTAAAAAAGTAAAGATCACAAACCAATATTTGTTTACATTTCTGTTGCCATGCCGAAGTGTAGCTACATACAAACACAGAAATCTGAATGAATAACTGTCAGAAAGTTTCCCTTACAAAGACACTGTGCTACAGTGTTAATTTCGTTGACGAAAATTTTTCATTTTAGTTTTAGTCAACAACCTTTTTTCTCTGACGAAAACGATAGGATAACTAAAACTAACACATGCTCAAGGACTAAAACTATGACGAAAGTTGTTGACATTTTTGTCAACGAATAAAAACGAGACTAAAATATTGGCCAAAGACGAAATCCTATCAGAACGACTTTTGTTGGTGACTTGGAAAGACACCCAACCAGATCAAACCTCTGAGAGCGGCAAGGTGCTCGTTCATTGATGGACACAGGAAGACTGCCATTGCCTTTATGCCTGAAGTTGCTCTAAACACAAAATGTCAGTGGTGGGGAGGAAAAAACGAGAAGACATATGGACACATTTCATATATCACAGTAGGGCTGGGTGATATGGAGCAAAAAATATATCTCGATATATTTTGCTATATCTCGATATACGATATATATCTCGATATCTGTACAGGAAAAATAGCCCCAAAAAACTACTGCAAAAACAAATTTGCCAAAATCCACAAGGTCTTTTTTTATTTAAGTGCAAAGAGGTAAATCCGTGTATACAAAAATAACAATTTAACTGTAAAATAAA
This sequence comes from Coilia nasus, assembly GCA_027475355.1. Lineage (NCBI taxonomy): Eukaryota > Metazoa > Chordata > Actinopteri > Clupeiformes > Engraulidae > Coilia > Coilia nasus. Next base: position 37,691,117 of record CM050214.1, on the reverse strand, counting down.
GGAAGAAATAATACATATTGCTTTATTTTCATTCACAAATAAAACAACTCAACTCAAGGTAGGCAGTTCATACAAGAACAAAGTGCTTCTGTGACATACAAGATAAAAAAAATCCCTGATTACAAACATAATAATTTAACTGTAAAATAAAATAAATACATATTGCCTTCTTTTTATTCAAAAATAAAACAACTCAACCTCATCTTTGCATTAACTGTTGTAGCCATCAACAAATAGCCAATAAACAAGTTTGTGTAACTATTTTACATTTTGATATTTTGAGCAAGGAATACCAATCTGTCTACCGTGTCGGGCTTAAGTGCAGCTCTTTGACAGGTAACTATATTTCCACTGCAGCTGAAAATCCTTTCAGAAGGACTGCTAGTGGCAGGCACACAGAGGTACTTTTTTGCTAGGGTGCTCAGTGCTGGATAGGCAACCTCATGTTCCTGCCACCATTGTAGCAGATCTGCCTCACTCTCCAAACATACAGACTGTAAATAGCTCGACAACTCATTCTCAATGGACTTGCGAGGTGTGAATGAAGAGTGAGGGCCTTCATCTTGGACAAAGAAGCTGGCTAGAGTTTTTTTCTTTTTAGCAATGGGTAGCACAGGACCTGCTATGGCACTTTCTTGTGCGGACTAAGGCACAGCTTTCTCGACACGCAACCAGTTTCTCACTGCTGACGTATTTCCCCCGAAACCCTGGGTCAATAAAGGAAGCAATGTCCAGCAAGTCACTGGTAGAGGGCTCTGAATACTTTTCATTTAAGTAAGTCAGGATAGTGTGCTTGATGGACTTTGTTAGCTCACTGTCACCTTCATGAAGAGCAAGGAGCCTGCTGTTAAAGAGGTGGAACACAGGTACGTATGAGTGTCACATACTCCTCGCCTGACAAAGCGTCAGTGAAGTCCTGCAGGGGCTTCAGTGCTCTTTGGGTGGCCTCTAGCACCTCTATGTCTTGCCACGTAAGAACCAGAGGTGTTGTTTTCTTGTCAGCAGACAGGACTTTGGCAAGAGCCCTTTCCTGTTCAAGGACGCGTTCTACCATTTGTAGACGTGATCCCCAAGGCGTGGTCGACTCCGTAATGAGCTGATGAGCTGGTAAATTCATCTGTGCCTGCACTTCAGCCACTTCCCTCCGCTTTTTCCAGCTGTAGGAGAATGCGCTCACCGTTTTCTTACACAGAGAAATGGCCCGTGTGATATGAGGGTCTTGCATTCCATGACCTGTAACACAGTAAAAGCAAAAATGAAATACATTGTTTTTAAATGTAGTCTACTAGCTCAAGCCATAAATTCTCTCTCAATTTTGTGACCGTATAAGTAAATATGTATAGTTTCTTTTGCATTTATAATAAAGTTATTACTTTGACATTGTACTTTTTAAATATTCTGCAATACACGGTTTTTCTAAAAGGACCAGATTATTTGATTTTATCACAATCACTTATATTAAATGTAACAACAGATGTGTTTTACAGTAATTGAAAACAATGCCACACCCCCTTCCACCCAACCAAACATTTCATTCCCAAGCAGACTAACCTACATGTGCGCACACACACACACCCACGTGAGACCAGGTATAATTCACTCACCAATCGCCAAATGTAGTCTGTGACCAAAACACTGCATTCTCTGCCACTGGTTGTTTTGGACTGCGCTGACGATGTTCGGCCCATTGTCAGTGGTAATGGCCACGGGTCCATTTGGATTTAACATCCAGGTTGTTGTTACATCTCTGAGGGCCTCTGCGATATTTTCACCCATGTGATCTTGTGGGAAATAAGTGGTTTGAAGGCATGCGCTTTGAATCTTCCAGTCCAAAATGTAATGTATCGTGATGCACATGTAAGGCTCACATGTCCTGCTGCTCCACATGTCTGTAGTCAGGGCATAGTAAGTAACTTTCTCCAATTCAGCAGCAAGCCGCTCTCTCTCTGTAGTGTACAGTCGCGGAAGTTCTTGTCTCGCGAAGTAATGCCGACTAGGTAAACTGTATCTTGGATCAAGTGTTTTTAGCATGCGTATGAAGCCACGTTGTTCAACAACGGCAGTAGGTGCCATATCCACAGCTATGTGGAATGCCACGGACTCTGTGATGCTACACCACCTTGCGCTCTTTCTTTCATAACCTACACTCCGCGTTAAACATTTGTGAAGTGTTGTCTGTGTAGCGTTTGTAGTGTGTGGAGTCTGTGGAGTTTAGTCGCCGGGATCCTTAGTTTGGTGCACTCCTCGTATGCGAGCTTGTGCCTTGTCTGTAAATGGTGGAAAAGGTTCGTGGTGCTAGAAGCTTTGGTTGGCACTAACTTTCGGCATTCACGGCAGTAGACATCTGTCTGCTGTTCATCCGACACTTTAAAACCGAAATATCTCCATATAATGGAGCCACTTGTCCTTTTTTTTGAGATGAGTTCTGTTGCCTCCGGACTGGTTGTGGGCGCCGCCATGTTGAATGAAACAACACACGCGAGGGGAGGGAATGGGTAACAAAAGCAAGGAGGCGGGGCGGGCGAACACAGCACAGAGAAGGCAAACAAGCAAAGTGGCGAAATCAGAATTTAATAGAACAATTATCTTGATATATACGATATGTCAAAATCCATTTCGTGTTTAAAAATATCTCGATATATTTTAAATATCGAGATATCGCCCATCCCAATATCACAGTACAGAATACAAGACCATTTGCATGTGTGGAGCTGCCATCACCGGCAAAAATACAACTAACTTAAAGCGAGACCTGCAAGACTGTCACCCTGAAGCCTATGTGAAGGTAAGCTAGTAACGTTGGCTCTGAAATTTCTGTAGAATGTAATACATGCATGTAATGATTTCAGTGTTTCATGTTTCTCAGAGTTGCTACTTTCGGTACTTTTGGTTTATCAAGTGAAAATACAACAGGTCCAAATCGAATTAGCTCAGGTGTAAAAGTGTAACACCTAGCAACTAGCAACAAGTTGGGTTGAGGAACTATAGCTCAACACGTTAGCTGAGTAATTTCAACGAGGAGACTCGTTGTTTAGCTGTATAACTCGTTTTCTTTAGTTTGCTTTCTGAATTTCCTAAACATATGCGGTAATACTAAGCTAATTAGCTCTGAAGATTGAGAGGAGCTACCCGTGATTGAAAGCGACTCTAAGCCTGAATGTGATGATCTGAGGTTACATTACATTACATTACATTACACTTAGCTGACGCTCTTATCCAGAGCGACTTACAGATATTTACAGGGTTTCAGTTACAGTCCCTGGAGCAGTGTGGGGGTTAGATGCGTTGCTCAAGGGCATCTCAACCGTGGGTAGGGTGGGATTAGAACCAGCAACCTTCTGTTTGCAAGACCAACTCCCTAACCGCTAGACCACGGCTGCCCCCGAGGTAAACCATTTTTAAATGGCTTAACATGACCGTTAATAATTGCATTTTTCAATATGGTTAAATGAGACATTGTGACACACACAATGTCATTCATTCAATGAATGTGGTACATCTAGTTAATGTTAATGACTGTTGTCATAGTGTTGTTACAATAAATTAGATTATTGTGATAAACTGTGTTTTGTCTGTGTTGCTGCTGTATTCATTGAAGTCATGCAATCTAAGATACTCCGACTGCCTTCAACCCTTCCGATTGTATGTGAATACTATTAACTGTAGTGTATGTGTAATAGTAAATAACACATTATTACTACAATAGTAGTGTAGGCATAACAATCTGGAATACACCATAAATGTAATGTTCAGTAATTTATTATTAAACATCAAATTAATGGTAATATTAATGAGACTGATTTAATGAGACTGATTATTAAGACCAACTGTACCCACAATTTCATCAGCAGTCATGAACATAAATAATGTGTCATTAATGTGCATGGCATGTATGCATGACATGGCATGTATATATAATGCGGTGCCAATGAAATTTAGTACAGAAGACTTAAAATAATAAATGTGAAAGTATGTATGGTAAAGCAATTAAAGTTTTCAATCTTACCTGTAACTGGTTATCAAAAATGCTCTGTATAAGTTTTGCCATGACTGTTTCTGGGCTGCAAAACACTTCCCCAACTTGCTTGTTGACACGCTGACACAAAACTGCTGTATCCTCAAATATGTCATTGGACATATAAGCACCCTAGAAGAGTGTAAAAGATCAGTACAATGACAAATACACACTGCAACAATGGATCCTTATCAGATACACAACCATGACATTCTACCAAGAACTTCAATACTCACCTCTTGACACTGCTTGATATAAACATCTACACAATGTGCATAACCCTAAAAGACAAAAACAAGAAAAAATGTATTGTAATATATTTTGTTTGTGCTGGAACCCCACAAAAAGCAGAAAAAAGGACAAAGCTTATTAAATGTATCCATCAAGCCAGTTGTGTCTTTATGTGTGCCTTCTGTCCCATGCATAAGCCTCAAGCCATTCGCCCAACTGACCTCAAATTTGGTAGGAGTCTTGCTTATGATATGAGTACATATACTGCCAAGACTTAAATTGTTTTCACAAGACACGTACAAAATATCTATAAAAGAAACACATATTTGGCCCAGCTAGCTCAACTGGTAGAGCATGGGACTCTTAAACCAAATTTTGTGGGTTTAAGCCCCACACTGGGCATGTGGTTTGTGGGCAACTGTGACCCAATGGAGGACCCAAGGAGTTGGCCTTAGAATTGGGGTGTTGCAGGTTTAATTCCCATGCCAAATGGAAAACGTGGTTGGGGGAATGAATAACTAGTGTTCTTCTGCACCCTCATCCATAGGTGAGGTGCCCTTGAGCATGGCATCAAACCCCATGTTGCTCCAGGGGAACTGTGCCTGTGCCCAACACACTGTGCACTGAGTACACAGCAGTAAAACAAACACACTGTTGTTTCCATGAATTCTGCCCTGTTACTTTGCCTTACCGCTGTACCCTGTTCATTTAATACTGTTTGCTGTTTATGCGTGTTACACGTGTTCCTTGTGTGTTTCTTTTGATGACACTTGCAAATCATATCTATAAAGACAATAGACAATAGCCTGACACATTTTGACCAGGCTCTGCATTATTTCACCTTAAAGTGAAGGAGGACAGCTGCAACCTCTCGCATCCGTCCGATTTCTCCTGTGCGCTGGGCGTTGGTAAACTCCTGAATGAGCTGCCGCTCCAGGTCATGGTACTTACCTGAAACACAGGATCACACACTCTTCTAAAGGAGGTATTATTAATATACTTTTCTTTTCTGCATATCTTTAGCTTGATTTGTGTCCTCTATTGTAAAGCCAAGTTCAGTTTACACGATTTAAGAAAGGATTTCTAGGTCGGCTTGGAAATCACAAATAATAGCCTTGCTTCGTAGCCCAACTGGCAATTCTTTTGCCAGAAAAAGTCGTCAGGTGTAAATTACTCTCAGACGCGAGTAATGGCAATCACGGCCTTGTCGCAAGTTGTCAGGGAATATCTAGCATGCTAAACAGCCAATCAGAGGCTATCAGGCAATATGCTTATTTAATGAAAGTGTAACCGTCACTGCTTCCAATTCCCCCTAAATAACAACACACAAACTGCTAAAAAAATATAAATACAAATATATTAACGTTTAAAATGAATAATTGTGCAGTTGCCTCAGAGGTTTATTTGCAGCTCCTACTGTCTTTTCCTATGGTTCGTACCGTATGTAAGGAATAATGGATGACACAGGGTTCATATATTAGAAAGTTAATGCACGTTTGAGGTAGTTACACCTTGAAGTGCATTAACTTTTTAATATAAAAAGTGGTATAAACAGGATAAAGGATTTCACGGTACGGGATAAAGGACTTAAAGGACTTCATGGTGTTCGTATATCAGAAAGTTAATGCACGTTCAAGGTAGTTACACCTCGAAGTGCATTAACTTTTTGATATATGAACACCGTGAAGTCCTTTATCCCACTTATACCACAGTTAACACACTTGTCTGATGTTAATTTTAGGTGATAATTTCCACATTTATCGCCATTACTAATTCCAAACTGGAGGTTGCTATGGCCAAAACCCAGTCATTAGTTCCATGCCTATGGGTGTCAAGCCAGCCATTTCACAGTTCTGTTAAAACGTGTCGTTCCCCGAGAAACCGTTTAGTAGGTTGTATATGCGTTTAGTAGAGTTTAGTAGAGAGAGCAGAGTTGCATATGCTGCACATGAAAATGTTCTTCTATCCTACTTGCCTCCATTAGTCAATGAAAGAAAATAGATGCAAAAATGAGCCAATAACAAAAGGGCAAACAAAGTGACGCAAGTGAATTAGAAAAAGCCATGCCATAGTTGTGATTACAGGAGCAGTGTCGTTGCAGTACACATTCATCTAGCATATTTAGGCAAGTAGATGTGTTTGTTGAGAATGTTTAGATCTTCTATTTGGTGTGCTATGTCCAAATGGGCTTTGAATGATTGAAGCCTGTAACTAGCATAGCCGAGAACCCGCTCTTCTTGCCCCATCTCCTCCACCAACCTACAACAGTGTGTAACACTAAAGCATTTTTTTCACCAAAACCGGCTCACAGGGCATTTATTAATACTAGAGACCACTGCAAAATTAATGAAAAAAATAATGCAATGACACCTCTAGGCCCTGCTTATAGTCTAGTCGTGATCCCCATAGGCCCAATAGTAAACCCAGAAATGTTGAGTACCCTAACGTTTTATTGCAGAAATGTGATCTATAGGCCTAATGGATAGAATTCACCTTGTTGCAAAGTTGCACTTTGGGCAATTTGCATAATAAGCATAAATAGCCGATAAAGGCGATACTATTACAGGTGAATAGGCTAAAAAAAAAAAATTGTAGGTATCACAATGAAACTTTCTCAGTTGATTATTTATGTTAAGATGAGGAAAATGTATTGCATGTTTTTGTAATTTGATGTTTAAATATGTAAATGAAGCCATAAATCATCAAATATGCCCTAATTTGTATACACCGAAATGTTTCTAAAGGTAAACATGTATACTTGGGGGTCTGAATTGTTGAAAACCTTTTTAAGAAGTAGACAGTCTTGACCCATCTGTTGAACCTCATGCATTGAAAAAACACTGGTTGATGCCGACTTCCAGCGAAAACAATTTGCGTGAAAGTTTAGCAGTCACTATGTGCACATGGTGGGATTGGAATGGGTGTTGCTACCCAACGGGTGGTCTGTCCCAAAATCCAAGTGCACATGGAGTTCGTGTAATCGAATAATGGTCAGAGATCTGGCCGTTTCCGCCACGCTAAGTGTCGATGTATTCCGTTCAACGAGTGGTGTTAGAACTACTTCTGGTTGACGGCTGCTAAAAAGAAAATAAACAAACTATCTGGCGGCATACAAACAAAGATGCCGTTCGAGGAGGTTGACAGAGCAGCATTTGCATACATGTTGTGCATTCTCCTTTGTTTGGAAGTCCGTATGAACGAACAAACAGCGTTTTTGGTAAGAAAATCTAAATTAATGCATTCATAAATATTGTGGATACTGTAAGTGTTTTCAGTAGAGCAAGCAAATGTTTCTCATCATTTGCTTGTATAGCATGCATATGAATATCATATCCATGCAATATCTTTCACATTCCTGATGCAAGGTCATGTTGGTATATCCTAGAATTACACTAACAATATTAGCAATTTGTTTTTGACCCTTTCCCTCATTCAGGGTCAGCATGGACAGCAAAACAGTAAACTACTTCTTCGCACCATGTACTGGTAAAGGTCAATGTGAAATTCTCAAAATCTCAGGCATCAACACAATTATCTCTCGAAGCAAAGACAAGGGAGATCACCTACACACAATCTTAGCTTCTTGTGTTGCTTCCGAGGGGTAAAGTGTTTCCATTCTTGTACATACAGTACCTCACAAACGTGAGTACACCTTTCAAATTTCAGCAAAAAAATGCTATATCTTTTCAAGGCACAATACTACAGAAATGAAACTTTGATGTTTTTGAATAGTCATTGTACAGCTTGTGCAGGTCACAAATTGACTACACCTTGAATGAAAACTGTGCATATCATTCAACCACGAAAAGCCACTTGTCCAATTCATCATTTTTGTGTTTTGGTCTGCTTAACTGGACTATACAAATTTGTGTGTCATGTATTAGAGCTATTCATTTTAATATTTTGGCTATAATTCTGGATGACCAACATGACTCCCATGACGGCCTGTTGAACAGTACCATTACAATTGTGCCTTGCCTACAATCAAGCCCAGTGGTGGTAGCATCATGGTTTGGGGCTGCTTCAATGTGTTGTGGCATTCTGAAGCAGAACATGATGCCCCCCTTCAGAAACTGGGACACAGTTTTTTCAACACAGTAAGAGCCCCTTCCACTTCCAAGATGACGACTGCCTTCCTAAAGAAGTTAAAAGTGAAGGTAATGGAGTGACCAAGTATGTCTCCAGACCTGAACCCTATTGAGCACCCGTGGGGCATCCTTAAACAGGAGATGAAGGAGCACCAGTGTCTAACATCTGCCAGGTCCGTAATGCCATAATAGAGGAATGAAAAAGGATCACAAAAACAACCTGTGCAGCTCTGGTGAATTTCATACTAAGGCCGTGGTAGATAACAATAGTGCTCACTCTGCTCATTTTTTTCTCATCTTAACATAAGTAATCAACTGAGAAAGTTTTAAGGTGATATCTATTTTTTTTTTTAGCCTATTCACCTGTAATTGTATTGCCGTAATTGCCTATTTATGCTAATTATGCAAATTACCCAAAGTGCAACTTTGGGCAACCAAGCTAAATTCTATCCATTAGGCCTGTAGATCATATTTCTGTAATAAAACTTTAGGGTACTCAACATTTCCGGGTTCATGAAATCACGACTACTATCACTAGACTATTAGCAAAATCCAAATGCAGTGACAGCACCAAAAGTCAATCTCAGAGGCATGTAACGCTGCAGCTGTGTTCTTCCATCTGTTTGTCATTTGCTAAAGCCATCACATCTTTACCGTTCATTTACAGTTCACCACGAACTCGGCACATTGACACATAAGTGTGACACAGTCGGAAAGCATGGAATACTGCATAGGTGCGCGTATATAGAACATGAATTTACATTGTAAAGAACGCACAATAATGGAAAACTGAAGGAAGCTGTGGTATAAAACAAAGCCAATACATACTTAATGACATCACAAAATATTCTGAGGGTCTAACTGTCCTAGCTCTTGTGGTGTGTACACCAAGGTCGATGATCAGCTCTACACACAAGTGTGAGACTCCCAATTACAAAAATAGTGCATGTGTATGTAACCCACATAATCTTTGCACGCCTTTAACCCGTTCTAATGCGCACCACGAGTTGGCTGACAGTCCCTGGCACATGCAGCGGAACATTTTGTCAAGCAATAACAAGAAGCAACTGCCGTTAAGACACAGAGATACAGAGATGGAGCAGAAAAGACATTGACATCGAGCAACGACATAACATCTGATACTGACATATAATCATTTGTAAATACAAGAATAAGAATACTTCAAAAAGAATACAGTAGTCCCTCGCTATATCGCGGTTTACCTTTCGCGGCCTCACTGTTTCGCGGATTTTTTTTAGTGCATGCAATCTCCTGTACAGTACAGGATGCGCTCAGCTTGTAAAATTTACATAAATCTTCCACCGCTAGCTGTGTGACTCTGAAGTGCTGTATGTTTGCAAGTGTGAACTTTGCCTGTCTGAGAAAAGTGTATAAGTGTAGTGAGGGGTTTTACAGCCTTAAAACATCTATAATAATTGTAAAAAATAAAGCTGACTACTTTGCGGATTTCACCTATCGCGGGTTATTTTTAGAACGTAGCTCCCGCAAATAACGAGGGACCACCGTACTTCAAAATCAGCAATTATCCTGGTGAGCGACCGTTTTTAAACTTCAATGTTTTGTTACTTCCTATTTATATGCCGAGCTAGACAACCTTCGACACTAATGTTCTTTATTAAATCCCACCACGGGTATTTGACTTCACACACATTTAAAACCAGTCAGGATAATATGTATAAACTTTGATTTTATGATTGCGCAGAATTTTTATATTTTAAGACTGTTAATGTGACCATTATGTTCGTCATTCTGTGTTATGAAAAATATAGCTCCCATGCTAACTTGGTTCCCTAGCAACCTGCTATGACATTGTAGCGGTCTCCAAATGTAACTCGTAGCGATTTTCAAATGTAACCTAATTCAAAGAATAATTAACTGTTTTTCTATTAAATTAATATTTTCTATACCGTCATTGTATATGGCTGCAATAAGTTATATAGATGTTGTCAATAGCACTACATTGGTGTTCACGTTGCTCATATTGAGATATGTTCTTTCTATACGTTCATATTGTATATATTGATAGACATTTCCTTAAGTGATAATTAGTAATCTGTGCAACCTTGTGCAGACTGTTTTTTTTTCATATCTGGAAACCCTCCCCTGCGTCATCAAAATCTCCACCTGGAACCATTGGACCTCATCTGCATCCATCACCATTTCCCCTTTGCATGCCCCCCTGCTCCCTGTGACTGAACATCTTCTCCCTGCTCCATCCATTGCCCTACAACGGTGTGGTAGGACTGAACTGAACTTACACAGTGGATTGGAGTTTCCCCATTATTCTTTTTTTTTTGAGTGCACTCAATTTCATATGAACTTATTTTTTTTTATTATTATTATTTATTTTTATTTTTTTTCATTTCTATGAGATATATAATTGTTATAGATAAATAGTGCCAGCACTTATATTGTTGTTTGAATTGATACCCTGTTGAATATCTTGGATTTCACATACTGATTGTACATGTAAGACAAACACATTCATCCTGATTCACTGTTTTTTTATGCTCCTGATATTGTTTTTTAATGTTGATTCCTTTATTTATTTATTTTTATTATTTTTTTCTGTAAGGTGACCTTAAGTGCTTTGAAAGGCACCGTGTAACACATAAAATGTATTATTATTATTATTCAATTAGAAATACAAATCATTGCTTTGAATCAACAACAATTATTACTCTTATTACCACAGTTTCCATTTTTAGCTATTGCCCTCTAATCCTTTACTCTTTAACCCCTACTCTTTAGCTTTTACTAGTTCAGAACCCAAATATAAAATCCTTATTTATTCCTCCCATTAATCCTCTTAATAATTGTACACACTACTGCCTATGAACAAATGACTTCCTTTCTCTTTTGAATGAAATAATTAAATTGTATAAATAAATATTTATTGTACTTCAAAACATTTCATCATCAGTGAGTGTTGCGTGTTGTTGGGGCTAATATTAGGATCGTGGTCTAGCCAATACCTAAGCCAATCTCCTCAGAACCCAGAGTTTACAGTTGGACTGTTTTCCCGCACAAGAACAGGAGCCTCCCTTGTCGTGTGGGTTACATGTGGTTTAAACACTGTAGAGTTTGCACTGGTGTTGGGACTCTCAAAATTCTGGGTGAACTTGTGTGAAGTTGTGTAATGTGTACAAGGCATAAGTCGCTTTGGATAAAAGTGTCTGCTAAGTGTAATGTAATATTATGTTAAAAATTTGGTGCAAATATACAGGGTGTCCATAAAGTGTCTATAGTTTAACACATGTATTACAAAAGCCAAACAATAGAGTGATCTATGGAAATCAAAGTGAGGAGCAGATATTAGCCTTATGCTTCATTTAATGCACCTCTATATGAGCACTGTAAGCAGATCAAGATGGTACTGGACTTAAATTGAAGAGATTGTGGACACCCTTTAAATCTCAATACCAATATACAAATAATATTTAGCGGTTTTGAAAGAGCTGAACTGTAGTGATCATAGACTCACAAATTACTCACTTGCAATTTTTGCCTTCACATCAGCAAACCTGCCAAAACAAGGAAAATTAAGGTAAGACTAATTTCAGTGGTCTTGTAAGGATCGTCAATAACTGTACGTATATGACAGCACAAAGACCCACACAGGCATAGATGTAGGTGGCAAGATTGTTACATGCATGGAATGCTATTTACTAAATTGTTTGGGTAGTTTTAAGTTATTGGAGTCCAACAAAGCAGATAACTGGTGAAATTGCCAAGACTGTTTCCAATGTTTTCTCTTTAATCAGGTTTAAGATAATGGGAAAAAAACATGGTCTGTCACTGGTCAAACATAACCATAACATGTTATCATGGTAACTCTTAGCAGTGCAGGGTCTTTGGTGAAATACTTCCAGAAATATTTCCTAGTTTATTATCTGGGGAAGATGTAGAGACATTTACACAAATAGGTTTTGGAGTCCGGCTTATGATGTAGCAGCAGGACAAACGGATGTCTGTCAGGAATGTGCTCACCTGTCAGGAATGTGCTCACCTGTCAGGAATGTGCTCACCTGTCAGGAATGTGCTCACCTGTCAAAAGGCAACTCCTGTGCAATTAGATGCAGCTTCTGAATGATGTCTGCAGCTTCCTTGATCTTTAGAAATAAGATAATAGACATAAAGCTGAACTCTCCTGTGCAAGATCCGTTACAGTGCTGCCCATAAGTTTACATACCCCGACACAATGTTTTGTTTCTTGGCCATTTCTCAGAGAAAATTAATAACACAAAATGTTTTCTTTCAATCTTGGATAGTGTTTGACCAAGCCATGTTTTGTGAAATATCTGTGTTTACTCTTTTTAAAGCACAGTGACAACAGAAACTATCCAAATCACCCTGATCAAAAGTTTACATACCCTTGTAATTTGGCCTGATAATCTCCACCTAACCTAAAACAATTGGGATTGAATGGCTATTAAAGGTAACTATCTTCATCTGTTAGCTTGTAATTAGTGGGTGTGTATAAAAGTCAGTGAGTTTTTGGACTCCTGAGAAACCCTTGTATCCCTCATGTGGTGCTGTTCTGATGTCTTGGATGCAGAATCATGGGAAAAGCAAAGCAATTGCCAAAGGATCTGCAAGAAAAGGTAGTACAACTGTACAAATCAGGAAAGGGATATAAGAAAATTGCCAAACAGTTGATAATGCCTGTCAGCACTGTTTAAACACTAATTAAGGAATGGAAAGTAAGAGGAACTGTAGACAATCTGGTAGACCAAGCAAAGTTTCGCCCGCAACTAAAAGGAAAATTGTTCGGGATGCGAAGAAAAGGCCTCAAATAACATCAGGTGAAATTCAACTCTCCCTCAAAGAATGTCATGTGGATGTCTCAAGCAGTACTGTAAGAAGGCACTTGAAGAAACATGGGCTGCATGGTAGAGTTGCCAGAAGGAAGCCACTTTCACGCAAATGCCACAAAGAATCTCGTCACTAATATGCCACACTGCACAGAGATAACCCCCAAACCTTCTGGGAGAAAGTAATGTCGAGTGAAACAAAAATTGAGCTTTTTGGGAAAAACCATACACGCTATGTTTGGCGAGGCATCCACAAGGCGTATGATGAAAGGTACCCAATTCCAACAGCGAAACACGGCGGTGGAGCCCTGATGCTTTGGGGATGTGTGAGGTACCAAGGGAGTTAAGGGCAAGATGAATGCAGACCTGCCAACCTTAAAGGATTTACAAATTAGTTTTTCCCTTTCCAGTGAGAATATTTCTGTAGTTGTAGGCTATTCCTAGACCCACCTCTGACATCAATACCGCCCCTTGTTTAAGACTACCCATCTAGGTGGGTTCGTTTGGTTAATTTTACCTTGTCCATGTTATTTGAATAAGTGAAAAGGCACGAACTTGCAACCTGCTTGCAACGGTCTTCTTTGCAGCAGCACTGAACTTAACTGAGGCACTAAGATAGGAGAGACGGGGCAGGCGGAAATGAAGATCTCTAATTGGTCAAAAACACCTATAGAAAACACCCAGCTTACGCAGATATCTGTGGCTCAGCGGCAGAATCAACTTCAGTGACAACTTGACCAGAGAAACTGCTGAAATACGAGACCAAACGATATGCGTACTTTAGGACATAAAATCGTACAAGCGTACAATAAGGTTAAAATGCGTATCCGCTACGCAAAATCCGTACATGTTGGCAGGTCTGTGAATGCTGCCAGTTATCAAAAAATACTGGAGGAAAATCTACACTTTTCAGCCCGGAGGCTGCGCATGAGACGTGCTTGGACATTCCAGCACGACAACGATCCCAAGCATACGGCAAAATAAACCAGTTAGTGGCTACAACAGCATAGAGTGAAGGTTCTGGAATGGCCATCTCAGTCTCCTGACCTCAATATTATTGAACCACTCTGACCTGAAACGTGCTGTTCATGCAAGACAGCCCAAGAATTTACAAGAACTGGAGGCTTTTTGCCAAGAAGAATGGGCAGCTTTACCATCTGAGAAGATTAAGAGACTCATTGACAACTACCCCAAAATACTTAAAGCTGTTATTGATGTTAAAGGTGGAAATACACCGTATTAGGAACTGGGGTATGTAAACTTTTGATCAGGGTAATTTGGGTAGTTTCTGTTATTTTGGTTTAAACTGAGTTCTCACATTTGTTTCACAATAAATGGCTTCAACTGTCCACTAACCACACATTGGAAAAAAAGGTTTTTGTGTCATTCATTTTCTCTTACAAATGGACAAGAAATCATGAATTCTCTAAGGGTATGTACATTTATGAGCAGCACTGTAATTGCGCTCGAAAAAGACACATTTGTAACACCTGGTGAAAATCGTTTCTTGTACATAGGGGTCATTCCGTGTCAAATCAACAAATGGCCGACAGTCACCCTCTCCAAAAAATCTGGAAAAAAAATCACAGCTGTTTGTACATCCAACCTATGTATAAATCTTAAATATTAAGTCTGTATCACTAATAGCTCCAAAACTACAGCCCTTTGAAATTTCAGGTCATTTTGGGAATTCTGGTGAACAAGCCTTTTGCTCAACTTCCGACATTGCTGGCTCTTTTAGTATTCCACACACATTAGTGTAACTATGTGAAAAGAAATGCATTTTCCTGTAGAATTCAAAAATCAAATCAGATCAGATGTACAGTACAGTAACAATATGCTATGCAAACATCAAGAATGTGAAAACTAAGATCTCATATTTTTAAAGTAATGAAACGCAAGACACAGACATTCACACTCATGATCACAAAATATTATGCATATCTTAAATTTAAACATTTAAAAATATGAGATGTTAGTTTTCACATTCTTGATGTTTGCAATTCATATTGTTACTGTTTATGATCTTTAAATTGATAGCATTCCTGTTTATGGTCCTTTTGTGTTTGTATTATAATGCCAGTTTTGCCTTGCTTTTTGTGTGCTGTACAACAAAACCCTGCTCAAAAATGACCTTGACAGTGCAATTGGTTTAATTGTAACACAAAGTTTGTTTGGCAGCTTTTCCTGTAAATGACATGCTACCCTACCATTGACTTCCATTGTATTAAAAGAGCACAACATGTGGTGGAAAGAGGTACTGTCGATCAATCCAACTCCATGGAATTACTGACATTTTTTCCCAAACATAATATCTCAATAAAGAGACTCAGCAACAAATCCAAATTTTGGACAAATGATCCTCACATACAGGATGATTGTGAAAAATGTTTAAAAAATCCTGTGAACTGTCCACATGGTGAAATGACAAGATGAAAACAGCCTTTTTGAAAATCAAGCCTAACTTCAAGAAAATGCACTGACCATATGAAAACAATATCAACAAAGGTTAATGCATAGGCATGACATTATAATCCGTATATGACTGGGAAAAATAATCTGATAAATTTGTGTGCCATACTTTTTGAACGAGAAGCCCTCAAAAGTGGTGGTGTCATTTCACATGTTGAATCTATAGCCATATCTGTGACAGCTTTGGAGAGGAAGAATTACACAAGGTACATCTGATCTGATTTCATTTTTGAATTCCACAGGAAAATGCATTTCTTTTCACATAGTTACACTAATGTGTGTGGAATACTAAAAGAGCCAGCAATGTCGGAAGTTGAGCAAAAGGCTTGTTCACCAGAATTCCCAAAATGACCTGAAATTTCAAAGGGCTGTAGTTTTGGAGCTATTAGTGATACAGACCTAATATTTAAGATTTATACATAGGTTGGATGTACAAACAGCTGTGATTTTTTTCAGATGTTTTGGAGAGGGTGACTGTCGGCCATTTGTTGATTTGACACGGAATGACCCATAGACCAATATCTGGCGGGCTTATGTTGAATTTTGACCTTTTCTGGGTTGTTGAATACATCACTGCGCAGGTCCCCGTCAAGAAATTCATTGAAGTAAGTCATGAGCCTTTGTGCTTCCACTGCCCTCTGACGTGGAGTGTTTACACCTTCCAGTTGATCACCAAGGTGACATACTTTCGTGGCCACATAACTGATGTGTTCATCAAGTTCCTGAAAGTGTTGGAAAGCCACCTGCAATATACAAAGTATTTTCTTTTTACAAAGGTTATACTTTACATGCACTATATGTAGGACTGTGGCCAAAACAGATACTAAAATCAATTTCAAAATATCATAGAGCATTGGTCCCTATGCAGAGGCAAGAGGCAAAACACAACATCAAAAAATATAAACAGAATTTGGGCACTGTAACTTGAACTTTTAAATGTAATTATTCAGCTAGTGTTTCCTAAAGCTCTGGTGACATCAGAACTGCTGTATAAATTGTTGTACATTTCTAACATACAGCACCTTCAAAGTTCAGTGTGAATGAATCCATAGTTCTGTTGTTTGGGTTCACATAGTGTTGTTGGTACAAAAAATAAAACAATTTGATGCAACATAGACCAAATAATGAACTGGTACCTAACACTAACTGAACTGGGCATTAAAACTAACTTTCAATTTCATTTCCCTATGCCCCATTCAGTTATAGACAGCTGCTGGTTTGCTATTCAGCCTATGTTGTATCAACTTTTTTATTCTTTTTCCTACAGAGAGCACTCTGTGACCTTGAGCAACAAAGCTGTGGATTGATTCACACCTGACTTCTCCTTTACGATATCTCAGTTGTTCGACCAGTCGACTAAGTAGTATTCACCTGGTTGCTCCTCTGCAGGTCCTGGACTTTGTGAGCAAATTCTTTGGCTTCCCGATGACATTGCTGCTCCAGCTTTTCTACCTTTCGCTGGATTCTTTCATCTAGCTGCTTCAATTCTTCTATGTGGTTCTGAAACTCCACAAGCAACCTGCCCAATTATCAAGTAAGTACTCAGCAATGTCTTCTGAGCAGCAGCGGCCACAACATAACACAAGCAATAACATAAAGCATAATATAACAAACAGTCGGCTTGAAGAGAATACATTTAAAAACAAAAAAAATCAACCTTTAACCATAAAACAATATGTGACGGTTCTAAGTGACATTACATTATTGCATTTAGTTGACACTCCTATCCAGAGCAACTTACAGTAAATGATGTAAAGGCACAGCCACACTGGTGCAGAGTGGGGTTAGATGCCTTGCTTAAGGGCACCTCAGCCATTAATGAGGATGCAGAAGAACACTAGTTACTCGCTCCTCCACCCACATTTTTTCCTACTGGTAGAAGAATCAAGCCTGCGATCCTCCAATCCCATTGATCTCTATTACTGGATTGGACATATCTTATTGCCTAGCATTGTAGGTGATGTGCGCATAGCGACGGCATTTTGAAGAGTGCTAGTACACATGTAAACAAACAGCTGTCAATGGTGTAGGCTGCAGATAATCCTGTATTTTACTTTGTGGTACATAAATAGTGAGATCAGGGGTGTCGCCATTTTACTAGGACACGTGCCCCAGTATTGGTCTGTAGTACCCCAGTATAAATTTCACCAGTAAAAAAATCCCTTTAGAGTTTTAGGTCTACATGGGATAATCTACAGAATGCGCTAGGCTACTTAACTCATTCGATGCCAATGACGCGAAAACGCGTCATTTACGATAGTAACGCCCAGTGCCAATGACGCGTTATCGAGTCAATTTCGTTTTTTTACAGGGGAGGTGGGGTAATCATCTGATCTAGCTTGTGTAAAAAAATCAAAGTTGTAATCACAAGGGAACCCATTCTGTGGGTAGTACCAGTATCAGTGTGGATATGTGATCATCTAACATTGTCTCAAAGAAGAGACACTGGACCTGGCTTGCTCAATTGCTCGCAGTTTTGCACACTGCTAGCTTGATCAAAATAAATCCTGTCAGCACGTATGTTGAAGCTACTGTTTTCCTAGCAACATCTCACGTTTAGCTTCTGCAAGCCACCAATAGATTAATTTCACTTTAGGTAATGCATAATGAGCAGCCTGTCGCGCTGTTTCATAGATAGCTACACCTGCACTTGACTGACCCGTCTGCGCCGACAGCAAGTCACTGACGACCCAGCTCTCTACATTTGGTAAAGCGCACGGATTCACTGCACTCTCCCAACATCATAATTTCCTGTGCTATCATTCTCATGTGTTAATCTAGTTGTTCTGTGTGCGGATCCTGTGGAATACAATGTTATTTTGTTCTGAAGGCGTTGTATAGTTCGGTTTCGGTTTGCCTATCCCCTCTCTGAGCCAAGTTCCAACACTAAAATGTTACAATGTTTTATATCGTGTTTGGTGACGTTCAGAAATATTACATTTACAAGCATGGAGCAGTAGTCTAATTGCATAGCTTACTCCGATACTAGATGTATGGACCGGTATTTTAGATCGTGTTTATAGGTCTTCTCTGCTGTACACACACATGCATACACACGCGCGCACACGCAGGGGGAGAGCTAGAAGCACTACAGTTACAGTATAACATAGTGTGCTGTACATAAATAGCTGCTAGAAAGTCTAATTTTTGCCCTTGAAATGTTTACGCACAAAGTGTTTCCCATGAAGTGTTGCTTTTAGCTGTGCTTCAAAGAATCTATGAAATGTGCCTACATGGTTTTATAAATAAATTTGTATTTTTTTAATTTATAAATAATGTTGCCAGCGTTATTTTTGGTGCAGTATACAATGGGATCACTTTTCATAATGTTTGAGATGTCTCTGAAGCAAAAACAATTGTAATCAAAGACATTTTCTGCTTGAAATGTTGCTCGTTACAAAAAGCCATTTTTCTCAGTATTTTGGTCAGAAATCAGCATTTTTAGTTACACCCACCCATGTTCTCCAGACAATTGCTAAGGAATGGAAAGAGGTACAAACAAAAAAAATTTTCTGATGATAAAGGAAAGTCTGGAGTTTCTTTTGGTATGTTTTTTGTTGACACAGACATAGAACTCAATTTTCTGTGGGTCTTGAAAAAACACTGAAATGTTCAAAAAATCCTGGCACTGGGACGTGACCAACTTTGAAAATGGCTGGCACTCAATGAGTTAATATGGCAACTCATTGCTACTTTATTCACTCCATACACAATGCGCACATGGCCAAATAATATGGTAATTTATTTACACAACTTTGGCTGTGATTGGGGTCTCGTGCTCACCTGTCTCACAGGTTAGCACCGGGTAAACTGCCCATCATTGTTGTTTGTTTTCACCTCTGTGTCGCCATTTCCATTGAAATGAAACAACTTTAGTTTTTACGTTCAATGTATGAGGCAGATGTCATGCAAGCTAGTTCTGGCTGTAAATTGAAGTAGTCTACTGGAGATGTTAGCTGCTGTCTTTTAGCTAACTGGCATATGCCTATTATCGTTGTTGATTCATGTAACTGAGCTGCCACACTCGGTTTCTGGAGATTGCCATCTTACATCTACAATGTTTGATGACAGTGTTTTCCCCAAAGCGTCTAAGCGTATCGGCACCGATACCCTTCTTTTTTCGCCGATACGCATCAAATTTTGCCGAGACGCTTTCATAAAATGCCGATACGCTGAAAAATCATGCACAAAAACATTCCCCCCGGGATTTTCCCCGAACAAGAAGCCCCAATGTAGTCAAATGTAGGCTGCGTTTTTAGGAAACTTCAGTGGTGGGTGTGTAAACTACTATACTGGCGAAACTGGCCAATCACATGCCGATTACAGTGCTCCTTTGTTTTTTTTTCCCGCCAGTCAGCTGTATCAGAGAGTATTGTAGAATCTAAGATCTTTAACGCAAACCTCGGGGCTACTAAAACTGCCTGACTTTGACTGTAAATGCTACATAAGAAGGAAGGAGAACGCTCTCCTTGGGACATGCTCATGTAGCAAGAAAACTTTCTCCACAGTGTACAGAATGCGATCGGATCATCTAGCTGCTGAAAGAGAGTGAGAGAGAGCGTGAAAGGCAAATCCTCCTTTATGTAGAGCAGAGTCAAGACTGTTTCATTGAATGGGACACTCGTGGAATTTAACTAATAAATTGCTCCTTACGTCTTTCTGGATTTGTTGATGGTTCTTTTTATAGTGTCACAATCCGCAATTATTTGTGGTTATTTCAAGCCTAATAGTGTACGTTGTTACTGTTTGGATTTCCAGAAAATTAGCTTCATTTCAGACCAGGCTGCAGCCTGTATGGGGTTGTTAGCGCGCTAACGCAAACTACGCTAACATAATGTTTTAAACTGAAAGCTGCCACTTTACTCACCAACACCCACCTAGATACTAATACTGATATTAGCTGAAGTGGAGAAAGTAATATAAAGTTGTAAGGTTATTGCAGCGTGTTAAATTCAAGGTGAGTCGATGACTGTTAGCATTACCACATTACCAATCATTTCAATGAGCTAGTTCGTTAGCTTGTTACAGGAACACTGAAATAAGAATTTGTTGTCATCAGACATCATTCTAGATAATACTACACTGAATTATATTTATCTGCAGAATCTAAGATCTGTGGTACCAATTCAGCTTTCATGTGGCCATACAGGGAGATACAGTCAAGAGGGTCAAAACGCCAGTAAGGAATCGGCTTGGAGAAGAATCTCTAGACAGCGTGGTGCTCGTTAGCATCGAGGGTCCACCTGTCCGAGAGATGTGGTTGGAGGCTGCGGCAGACAAGTGGGTGGCCCAGAAAAACAGGAGGCTCAACATTTAGTTTAGACATTTAGTGACAGCCTAGTCAAATTCATGTGACATTATATAGTGCTTGCAGTATTTCTTGTGTGACAATAAATTAGCCTTCCCACCTGGGAGTTTTGGCTCTTTCAACTCACCAAGTGCAACGAGTTTTTTGTTGTACTTGTGCCAAAAAATGCAACATTTTATTAAAAGTGTTGTGTTTCCACCAGCCTTCTGGGACCAAAATTTAGCTTCAGATTTTCCTAGAATGCACAATTTTAGCTCTAGAAAAAAAAAAAATTCCCAGGGTGCATGCCCACCAATCCTCCTAGCTACCGTGCCACCGCGTCATCGTATTTACATCAAAATTTAAACCCTTCTTTTTATTTCTGGGGAAAACACTGGATGAGCATATCAACATAACCTGATATATTTGTAGAATTTGAGACACTATCTGTTTTTTTATGGTAAATAAGTGTAAATTTGTTTTGCTCGTTTCGCACGCTCAGTACAGTAATAGGTCTAGTGACGCTCCTGAGTCAAACTGATCAATGTCCATTCCCAAGACCAACTCCTTACCCATTAGGCCACAGCTGCCTACATATCTGACATGTCTTCCTACAACGACCTCTAGAACGAGTTTAGTCTTACCTTTTGGGATCAAAAGCCTCTGCCCCTCCCTTAGAACCCCCTCCTGGTGTCCTCCAGGCCAGTCGTTCAATGTACTCATCAGCATCAAATGGCTCCTTAAGAAGCAACAAATACTATTAAAAACTGCTCACGCCTCTAACTATTACACAAGATAAAACCAATTATTATATATATATATATATATATATATATATATACACACACACACAGTACAGGCAAAAAGTTTGGACACATCTCATTCAATTCCTTTTTTTTATTTTCATGACTAGAATATAAGACATGCTTTAAACTATTTCACACTTTTTTGTTAAGTACATAATTACCTCCAAGGAGGTTATGTATTTGCCGGCGTTGGTTTGTTTGCTTGTCTGTCCGTTAGTTTGCTTGTTTTTTTTTTGTGTGTGTGTTAATAGCGTAACTCAGAAAGTTTTGGATGGATTTCGACAACATTTTTAGGATAGATCAGAAGTTGGCTAACTTACAACTGATTAGTTTTTGGTGATGATCCGGATCACCATTGGGATTAAGGATTTTTTTAATAAGGATTCTTCACCATTGCGAGATGGGGCCAATTTGGACATTTTTGCCCATAACTCTACAAATAATGCTCAGAATGCTCGTTTACCCATCCAACATGTGATCATTCACAGTTTTGATGTTTTTTAATGAGAATCCACAATGTAAATATTCATGAAAATAAAGAAAACGCATTGAATGAGAAGGTGTGTCCAAACTTTTGGCCTGTACTATATATATATATATATATATATATATATATATATATATATATAAATAATTGTTCATATTTTATATGGTGAAGTGGGTAAAGGCATTGCTTCGTAGTTCTCATATAAAATTGTTAAGATTTTATATGGTGAAGTGGGTAAAGGCATTGCTTCGTAGGTTAAGGTCGTATCACTCGCATTTGTCATTTTGATGTTTTCTCTCACTGCCTCATAATTTAGGCGTCATCTCCAATGCCCATTGTGTACTGTTATCCATAGACATCCGTAGACGTATATTTATAGGATGTCTATGCTGTTGTCTATTACAGGTTGGTAGCTGATAGCATTACCCATAGTGCACCCGTACCCATTTGTTTTAGATTGTTGTGCCGTTCAATCACTTATGCCACTAATGACTAGCCTGGTAAAGCCTGGTTGAAGCACTGCCAGACCCTCTGTACAGAATGAAATGACGCTAAATGATGACACGGCGTAAAGCACTATTATGTATACTTCGCACAGACTTAAGGGATCATAGTATAGCATATGTTTTGCACTATAGCCTAGGCCTTAGAGAAACGTGACCCTAGTGTGTATATGCACAAACTCACTATAAAAAATACTTGAATGGGTTGAAGAAGGCCAAAGAGCCACATTATCGCAAACGAATCGTAAAGCACTGGTCATAGTGGTTTAACGTTTATTTTGATATTTCCGCTATCGTCCTAGTTACCAGCTACGCTAAGTGGCTAATAACAGTTATGGGAGTTTCCATTACACGTTACCGGTAACTGAACGACGAAAAGCAACATGTAAACAACTATTATAACCTGATATCCCCTCAAAACATAGCCAACTATGATGGCAAGTTCCTCACAAGATGACGCTCTTGAATATGCTGCATGTTACCGTCACGATATCGCACCTCAAACAGCTGGGCTGCGGCTGCCATAGCGCGAGCCTTGATACAGTATCCGTGAATAAACCTGCTGTCTGTAAATTGGTCGGTTGTGATGAGTCAAGAACCTACAAATGACAAACATTCGATATCCATTTAACTACATGAAATCTTAACTGTAGGTGATGTTGAAAAGGGCCACCGACCAATCGTTTTCTGTGTCGAAGCGTATGCGACTAAAAAAGTGGACCATGTCGTAAACCCATCGTCATTTCCTCCCTGCGACAGTCAGACTTCCGGTCAACCCAAAAAGTAAACATAAAAGTGCGCAAAATAATATGAACGTTACATTGATTGGCGTTTAGTTGGAGTACGCCGATATGTGCTTTTATTTTGGTATACAAAGTATTAACTTAGATGTTGTCCACGTCCTGCTATTGCGAATTTCGTTGCTTTCACAACTAAAAACTTAACTATAACAGCGCAACGTTATTTTTTATTAGAACTATTTTAATTTCTCAATGAGTTTCCGGGCTATCTGGGTATGGTCACATGAGAAAGGAGAAACCGTAAGGTTGCGCTTTTCCAGGTAAGCGTGCGGTAACAAAATTGAAAGCTGCCTCGGAAACCGACACACTTCTAAAAGACAAGAAGCAAATCAAATCAAAAGCAAAGCAAAGACAAAGGGTTACATACAAGTTATAGGCCGTGATATTTGTGTATGCAGGGTTTGGTTTAGGGTGTAAAAACGTCATGCCTTTGGTAGTCTTGAAGAAGTACTTCCGCCTTTTACACCGGCTCATGTGATAGGCGGCGGTTTATACTATAGTATTTGCCTTGGTTTGTTGATTTGTATGTAGAATAGCCAGAGACAGGAATGTTGGTGTTGTGTTATCTGATGAAGCGCTGTGTGATAGGGGCGTGGTAAAAAAAAATAGACCAGCAAAACCAAATGTGCTTCTTTTTTATCTTTTACATGTCTTGCTATAACAACTGGAAACTTGGCTGTGCATCCACTCAGTCATAAGAGACATAGAATACAATAGAAAGCCTTTATTGTCATTATACACAGTACAATGAGATTTAAAGCCTCCCTTCAAGGTGCACACCGTGCAAGGTATAAAAGTATAAATAAAACTAATAAAAACTACAAAACTTCTATACTATAAAAAGACTATATGCACACTAAGCAAGCAGACAACCTATAACACAGACTTGAGTTCCATTGGTAAGCAGCATACTGATATACTGATATACTGATTGGTAGAGGTAGAATCCATTCAAAAAGACCAAGGAGTCCAAGTGATGGTCAGCATACTGAGTGTCAGTGCAAAGTCCAAGGACTTCAAAGTAAGTCCAAGTGGTGAGCAGCACACGGGGTGGTAGAGGTAGTGTCCAACGTGTCAGTTCTCAGTGCAAGGTATGTCTAAAGTGAGTCCAGTGGCAAGCAGCATACTGAGTTGTCTGTAGAGGCAGTGCAAAAAGTCAGTGCAAGTGGCAGTTCTCAGTGCAAATTAGAGTTCAGTATGGTGACCACCTTTTGATTTACAAGGGGACAGGGGCAGCTCTGTTACGCCCAAAGTCCAGGATGAGTTCCTTTGTCTTAAAGATGTTTAGTGCCAAGTTGTTGATTGCACACCACTCCCCAAGTTTCAGGACCTCTTCTCATTAGGCCTTCTTTTTTCCCCGTTATCATCCCCACTACCGTCATGTCATCAGCGATTTTGACAATGATGTTTTCTGTGTGGGTGGGGCTGCAAGTAGAGAAGTAGACTCTGCACACAGCCCTGGGGGGAGCAGGTGCTAAGACTGCGGGTGCATGAGTGGTGCTGGCCCTGTTTCACCTGCTGGGGTTGATTTATTAGAAAGTCCTTAATCCAGGAGCAGGTAGATGGTGGGAGCCCCAGGTTGACTAACTTGGGGGTCAGAATGTCTGATATTATTGTGTTGAAAGCTAAGTTGTAGTCAATCAGATCAGAGGTCAGGTGAATAGTTCTGTGTGTAACAGACAGACACACAGAGACATTTCTTGCAGAAATGGATGGATGGTCATACTGGTACTAGTAAGGATATAGGCTAGTGATTGCAATTGAGTTGGGTGTTCAGAGGAAAAAATAGCATGCAGATGTTTTCCACCTGTGCAGTTCATGTCTGTTCTTGACTCTGATGCCTATGTGCTAATTTCCATTTCATCAATGTCATTTACAGGAGATACTCTACTGTAGAGCATCGAGCAAAAGTGCTATCTGGCTCCCAGTATGTGGCAGTGCCTGACGACTGTGTCCTGTTGCAACACATTTTTAGTAAATTGGGACTGGAGGATCCTGACAGGCTTTACGTTGCTAGTCGTGATGATTGTGTGCTGCATCAAGAGTCACTCATCCTGGAGCTAAACCCAGATGGTCCTGGCAGAGGTAAACTTTGGCCCTTGTTAACACTGACTCATGGGGCACTCATAATGGCCTGTCTGTGCTTGATAGATTCTCCTGCTAGTTCACAGCCTCCCCTTTCAAACCAGGTCTCAGTGTGTCAAGGCATAGCACTCTTGTCTGACCTTCAGGCATTCCTGTCAGCGGGAGGTAAAACACCAGATCATGATACTCTTGCATCACGGCTCGATCTATTGCCCTCCGTCTTCTCTCACATTTGTCCCTTGGGGACTCCAGTTGACACTCCACACACCACAATGTTTCCATTACTAGCAGTTGCCACAACTAGTGGCTCTCAGAAGCAGCCAGCCTGGAAGTCTGGATTCCACAAGGGAAAATCAACTGTGAGTGTGTCTGTCACAGAAACTGTGAGGTCCATGCAATATGGCAGTCACAGCAAACAAGATCTCTGGGATGTTTATGGAAACGTCATTTGTAAGGTAAGATATGAAGCACTAGCACGTCTGTAGATGGGTAAAGCTAGTTTTACACTCACCGTGTCACACCGTGCCCATGAGAAAGTGACATTAAAATGACATCAGTGCACATCTTGTGTGTCTGCACATCTTGTGTGTCTGCACATCTTGTGTGTCTGCACATCTTGTGTGTCTGCACCCCATTTTTTTGTAACTTGTGCGCACAGTGCATGAAGCAGCCCATACCAAACGATAGGCAATTAGCTTTTATAGCACATTTAAATAAAACAACAGAGTTGCCCCAAAGTGCTTCACAACACAAGCATGAAAAATAAGACCACAAACCATAAAACAAAGAGCATAAATATGTAATACTGATGAGGCCATTCAGACCCCGTCCACACGACAACGCTCCTGGATTTTTTTTCTTTGCGGGTTAAGACGCGTCCACACGACAACAGAGCAGTAGGCCTAACGGTACAAATCCACTTGCTCCGTCTGGTCTGTTATGAAAACGTACTGCCTCCCCTTGTGTTGCCGGATAGGGACTGCATGTACATTTTCGAAATGTTTGGGCATGGGCGTGTCTTTGGAATCTACGAGGCTATCTGTCTACCTGTATCTATCGATATAGCAAGCTAGCAAACCATAATAACTGACGACTCTGCCCTGACCAAACTTTGCACATGTGTTTTGTTACATGCACACACACATAAAACCCAACAGACGATAACTGTAACGAGATAAATACACCTTCACGAGAACCTCGGGTGTCATGGGATATCCCCGTGTGCTCTACTTTTATTGGATAACGCAGACGCGTTCGCCGGATACATTTGCATAAAGTTGAGCAGAGCCCAACTTCTTGACGTACTGGAGCTATCCAAACGGCCGTGTCGCATTCCCGACAAGCTTTGCAGGAGCAGCCGTGAGGACGTGCCGGAGTCAATTGAAAATTGAATTAAATGCGTGCAGCACGGTGAACGTGACGGAGCAAGTGGATCACCGCTTATCACATACAAAAGATAAAGGACTTAAATTTTTTCTGAAACTTTACCTCCAATTTCGTAGGGTCATTCGCACATACCCTGTGGATCAACCAGAAGCAGAGTCTTTTCTGACATGTTAACAATCTATAAATGTTTACCAAATTTATGTTATTCCATCACATTGACATATTTATGTAGCGAACCCCTTAATAAAAATTGACCTCTGTTGCATGCGGTCAGCAGAAATCCCCATATATTATACATGCCAGAAATAGGTCTAAAGAAAATGTAAGAAAGGCACTTACCACTAAAATCCAGTGAGCACCTACATTTACTGGACAAATCCACATTTCTTCTGCTGGGAATTTCATCTGAATAATCGCATTCATACCAAAATATTGTTAATTCAGGTTACATAATATAGCTAGATAATAACAAAACAAATACATTACTTTTCTAAGAGGCAGACATCGTCCGTTGAACAAACATCCAGCTATCACAGCACTGAGCTGATGAACGAGTTCCTGTTAGAAAACAATTAAGAGTGTAATGAAAAAAAACTCCAGTAAACAGTAAACAAATGTAGTCAGAACATAATATATAATGTCACGTTCACCACTTGCCTGCTGTTTTTCAGGCAGGATTAAAAAAATGTATGCGTCAATAACCTGTATTGCATAAACAAACAAATAACGTAAGAAAGGGAAAGATAGAAAAGGAAAACAAAAGTTCATTTTTGAGTTATAACCACTTACGTCATCAGCCAGCCATTCGGTCCCATGTAGTGTACGGAAAGATATGTCAAATAGTTTGTATGGTCCAACAACAGCCTTCACTTTGCCTTGATCTTTTGCAGCCCACAACATTTTAACTGAAAACACAACATTAATGTTAAATCAGTTAAACTGATAAAGACTTTGTCAAAGTCACTTCTCACAGTACTTGACGAGTACTTGAACAGGTCAGAACGCGGTTACTACAGCCTGGACAGGCCAAATCGTGCCCATAAACTGGGGTAGGCCAAACAAATGACCAACAGGTCAGAACTCAGTTACCACACCCTGGGCAAGCCAACTACTAGCCCCTCTGGGTTACGCCCTTGTTTGCAAAAACGTCACTGATACAGCCCATTTTCAAGCAGGATAGGTGGGCAATTCAGTAGCTGTAGTAGAAGAAAGTAGAAGACGATTATATGACCAACTATCAGACCAGCAACTGCCGATACCTCTGACTGCAAATACTTCTTTGGAGATAGACGCCATGGAACCTCTGCTGGTGCAGATTGTCCTCCATGTGGTTCCATGTTCCAATATATTTCTATATATTACTATAGGCTATAAAGCAAAAATACACCGTCCTTATGTTTTAATGGAACAAGACAGACGGCCACGGAGCATCAAATGCTTGTTAGGGAATGCATCTCACATTCTGATATTTCCACACAGTGCTGCCAACAAAATGTAGCCAAATGACACAATTTACTGCTACTTTATATATCTATAACTACGACAGAAACCGATCATTTTAATACTAATTAGATCAACAAATTGCAATTTTTATCAGCCAAATATGAGCTAGGTCATCTATAGGCTATTGTATTACTTTTGTTTACCGATGGCAACGGTTGCTAAAGGAAGAAAAGTCTTGTTTTAAACCAACGGTACCACTGCCTTCAGCCCAAACGGTCAGAATTAGCAAATATATATGAATTTCATAGAAAACCAAGTGATTTTGACCTATTGGCTTGACACACAAGTTTAGAACAGTTAACTGCGAAGTCACCACGGAGAAACACGTTACAATGCACAAGGCATGTAAAGGAGAGACACTGGAAAGTTGTGATTTTATGTCGCCAGCTGCACACTTAAGCACTGCGAAACTGCATAAAAAGTAGCCTAAAATGACACAAAGCAATGTTAAAGGCCTAGTCATTTGTTTGTTCCAATTAATTTGACAAGGACTCATTTAGTCCACAGCATCACGGTGGGCAAATTAAATGTTACCAGCCAAATACAAGACATACAGAATATGTAGAATTAAGCTCGCTTGAGTAAAAGCAATTCAGATTTATTTTATGTGGGGAAGGGGGGTTGGTTTGTTATACCATGTCTTTTTAGCCATACTTTTTTATGCTTCTCGCGAATTTGCCGGGTTGTTGTTCGCTGAATGTCCAACTTGCTGTGCCGCTTCATGACTTCCTCGTTTCTGCAAACCTCGAGGTTTTTTTTTTTTTTTTTTTTGATTCACGTCGTCTTCTGCCCAGACCACGGGGAGAGCACGGATATCTTCAGCTGACCAGAACTGGCGATTCATCTTTTTCATATTCATTAGTAACAACGGTAATACAGGTGCAGATAATACTCTGCCATCTTCGCTTTATTTGGCTTCCAAATGTTGACGCCGCCCCGACCTTGACACCGCCTCTAGACCCACAGTAGCCCCTGTAGGACCATTGTTTAGGTTGGGCCAGAAATCGTGGGCTAGTAGCCACAGGACAGCCCCTTTAGGCCCGGCAATGTAAACCCCACTAATAAGGACTGGGGAATCTGGGTTACAGGGAAGAAAGTCCCAAGTTAAAACAAGCTCCCTCCTTTGTCTTGTCAATGCATCCTTAAGCAAACCACTGAAACCCAAATGTCAGTGAATATGCTGAATGTGTATGAGCTAATACTAATGTGATTAAGTCAATGGTAAGGTACTTACAGTTCCCTGCGCTTGTTGTCATGTGGGGTTTTGTGCCCACTGGACACTTTGCCTTCATCAGGGAGACTCCTTTTATAAGGCTTGATGTGGTCCACACTGTATTTAGTCTTTAAGGCGATGCCTTTTAAATTGGACAGTGAGACCTGCTTGCCACTTGTATCCTTAATGAGATATGGTCCAAAAAAATCAGGCTCAATTCTTCCTCCTTTTCTTCCTCGCTTCCTTATATTGAACAGAAGAATGTCTTCCCCAGCACAGTAGACTATGTCCTTGTATTTCTTCTTTAAAACTCTCTTTTCATAGGCCTGCCTCTGTTTTTCTTGAGTCTTGGAGATGTTTTCTGCTGCTGTTGTTTTCACAGTCTCCATTGACGCCTGTTTCTTCTCCAAGTAAGCGCAGTAAGCACTCTCCTCAGGAAGCAATATTGTGGAAAGCTGAAGTAAAAAAAAAACACATACTGTATTATCCAATATACCTGCAGGTAAACAGAGCATTACAGTCCTCTACAGTCTTAAAATACAAAATACACTCACTGGCATGTCAATAGGAACTTCAGAGGGGAAAACTGCCTCCCTCCTATACATCAACAAAAAAGGGGAGTGTTTTGTAGTGGTGTGGACGTTTGATCGCAGTGCAAATAATGCTGCATCCAAAAACGCTTCCCAGTTGTTCTGCTGGTCATTCACCAATTTTGTAAGAGCCCTAAGAAGTACACATATAAATATAAAACATACATTTAAAAACACTTAAGTCTAGTAGTCTGCAGGATAGCTTGAGTGCATGCAAGGCTTGAATGAATTGTGGACACACAGTTGTGTGTGTTAAACAGAAGGGAGGGCTTACAAGGCAATATGTGGTGTGTGTGTGTGTGTGTGTGTGTGTGTGTGTGTGTGTGTGTGTGTGTGTGTGTGTGTGTGTGTGTGTGTGTGTGTGTGTGTGTGTGTGTGTGTGTGTGTGTGTGTGTGTGTGTGTGTGTGTGGAGTGTGTGTGTGTGGAGTATAGAGAAGTATACATGTGTAGGTACAGGGATGAAAATAAACAACTTACCGTTTTATGTTGTCATTGGTTTTCTCATCCAGTCCATTTGTTTGTGGTCCCATCAGTTCTATCCCGACCAACTCCCAGACAGCAGACACCTACAAAGGCAAACCATTGGTCAGGAACCATTGTCAATTACATTACATTACACTTAGCTGACGCTCTTATCCAGAGCGACTTACAGATATTTACAGGGTTTCAGTTACTGTCCCTGGAGCAGTGTGGGATTAGATGCCTTGCTCAAGGGCATCTCAACCATGGGTAGGGTGGGATTCGAACCAGCAACCTTCCGATTGCAAGACCAACTCCCTAACCACTAGGCCACAGCTGCCAATTAAGTGCAGCTTCACAGGTAACCAGACGTGATAATCTACTAGGCTGCCCTACAGATATGTAAATAGAGTAGAGGTGCCTGTGGCCCTGGCCTGGAGACAAAGGTGTGTGAATACACTCTCTCAAATATACGTCTGGAACAGTACCATCTGTTATTAACTGGGGAAAGTCAAAACTGGGTCTTGGAATAATACCTTGATTTTTAATCTTAAAATGCAGTCTACTTCCATCACAGCATCTCTTACAGCTATTACTTGAGAACCTGAAGACCACACTTTGTATCTTTTAAGTTGGTAACCTTATCTGTGGAGGTGGCTGTGGTGTAATGGCCATCACAAGTAACAAAAAAAGTTGTCAAAGACCGAAAGGTTGCCATGCCTTACTGCATTATAATCCTAGTACATTTATATGAGGACAAATGTCATTAAACATTTGTATGTGAATGGAGTTTAGTGAAGAAGCCTACTTTTATTCACCAATGCAGACAATGATTAATGCATCTTGTAAACAAGGGAATCTCAACATTTATTTGCTTACACTACAAAATCACTCTATACTTTACCTTTATGCTTTGCAATGTCTGTGCAATAGCCAAAGATCTTCCAGTTCTCTGGCATCTGTCACACTGAGACCTTTAAGAAAATTGTCATGATAAACAAATTAATAATGTCCTGACCTAATTGGCTGAACAAAATGAGTCCATAACATAACACAGAAATAAGTCACATCCAATACATACCCATCTGTCAATATCCACTGACATGCCAACCCAGTAAAATCTGGAGCTTATTGCTGCTCTCGTTTTAATGACTCCTGTGTGTCCCCCAATTGGTGATGAATGGAATTCAATGAACAGTGATCTGGCTTCCTCCCTTGTTTAGATCACTCTTCTAGTATCTCCGTAGAAGAGCTGTCCATCTGCAGTGAACAATCACAAAGTGATAAACAACAACATTCTCCGAGACATGGATATATTTGAACACACCTTTGCCTACTTACCATATGCTGTAAACGTCTGAGAATACCTCCTTAAGCTCAACTTCTGAGACTTGGTATACCCTTCTGGGTATTCCCCCCTGGTCAGATATTCAAAAACCTCCTTTCATCTCTCCATATTTCCATTCCCAAATGTAACAAACTGTAAAACACGAAACAATTTTTTTTACCATGGTAGGTAGCTCATTTTACAGTAAGGTAGCCTAGTTCTTAAGTCTTCCAAACCTATCCTACTCGTTTGCAGAAGCATAACTTAATTCATACAAGTGTAGACCTAGTAGATAGGCTTAGATTCAGTCATTCTAATCATAAACTAATTATAGGCTAATTATACAGCGCCTTTCTAAACAAAGTCAAAACGTTTTCGACGTTCATATGGAAGAAAAGTAACAAAATACGATGTAATGAAAACGATAACGATACAGTCAACTGTTAAATCTAAACTACTATCATCTGACGAAGGTATTCTGTCGCAAATCTAACATGCACATATCGTTCCTTACATGCTTAAGTGGTTAAAACATACAATAAAACCAATACACTGTTAAAATGTTACTTACTTGCATTGTCACAGCTAAAAACAACTCCACTTCTGCCTCGGGGAGCTCAAATCGACGGGCATTTAAACTGTAGCAGCACTTAGGGGTGGTGCGCATGCGTGCACATGCGCGGTAGCTCATATCGATAGGACACCGGCGCCGTGTGGACGAAAGGCCAAAACGCAAACAAACCGTTTTCACCTGAAAACGTTGTGGTGTGGACGGGCCCTCAAACCATTTGGCAATGACGAGACTGGTTTAAGCCAACTTTAGCCTAGTAACTCTACCAGCCTGAACATGTCTTTTTCATTGCTACAAATAGGCTAATATTGCTGGAAACTCACAAGAAATACAAACACTGACCAAAAACTTTTAGGATATTCAGTTTTATCCACAAACCAACATGGGTGCAAGCCTGGAATTAAGCTAACTTATTTTGCCTTATACTATCCTATCCTATCATTTCTCATAATTTCTTATGCAGCTGAAAACACAGTAAATATACACACGGACCCGAACCATTTTGGATTTATCCAGTTTAATTTCCCGGTTAAGATGTAATCCTACAATTCAGTCATGTTTCACTCCACTGACATGCCAGGTTTTCCAAATTGTTTAACTACTGTGGTATTTAACACCTCAGATGAGGAGAAGATTGGCGTGTGTGTCGAGCGCAAGTATGAAGGGTCGTGCGCATCGGTAAAGGTCACTTTCTCGTGCGGCACTGCGAGTATACTAGAGCCTTAAGAGGGGAAGTGGAGGGCGGTTTTGGAGCTCAGGAAAGGGTGTTGTATCTTTTTGAATTTTTAAGACATGTCGTTGACAGCTTTAATTTGTCACTCTTTGGTTTTGTTGGTTGCAGTGTGAAGTGGAGGGAGTCCAGCCCAGCATCACAGTGACGTTATCATTACCACCTAACGGCTCACCCCTGCAGGATATCCTTGCACACCCCTGCGTCAACGCACTAGACACCAGCACTCTGACCTCCAGCAGCATGGATTATGGAGATGGCTCAACCTTCTCAGGGCCCTACAAGTTCCCCTTCTCACCACCTCTGGAGCCCTTCAGGGTTTGCAGCTACACTTCTCAGGTAACTCAGATTCACTTAAGCTTCTTTTTCATCTTAGTCCACTGTTTATGAATAAAATGTGTCAAATTTGCACAGGTAGTACAGTAGTAGATAGTAGTAGGTAGTACATTTTGGCCAATACCCTGAATGGAAATCAAGGCAACCAGCATAAACTATGTATTTTCTAAAAGTCCATGTTGTTGATGTTAGGAGTAATTGAACTTGCATTGAAACATGTCCCAAATTCCTCTATATCATGGGCTATGCATAGTGGCATTGAAACACATTGATTTGCAATGGACAGCCATATGGCTGACACAGGTAGTGCATCCCAAAATGTTCACTGTTAATGTTCTAACTCACATTCAGCATCGCCAAACCTTAAAAATGGGGGCAAAGGTTGCAATATCTACAACTATCTGTAGCCCAGTTATACAGTAACTTAAAGACACACAATCTTAGTGATTAACAGAGGATAGGCCAAATCTAGTAATGCTTATTCAAGGCATGGATCTTCTCCCTGACACTTTTGTTTCCTGCAAGAACTGTGAGCAGGTGTTGTCCGAATTTGCATGTGTAATGAGAAGTGCCTTTAAAGGAACACTCCACTTTTTTGGGAAGTAACCAATCATGATCATTTTCCAGTTTTACCATTTTCGAATCCTTTCAGCCAATCACCAGATCTGAAAGTAAGATCTCTGCATCTGACAGCAGCACTTAGACTAATATCTTTGCATAAATCATTGCTTTGGTTTGGACCACTTAGCATGCTACTGCCAGATCCAGAGATGAGCTAAATGGACATTACATTGTGACAGCTATGTCTTTGCTCAGAAGCCAACAAGCTAAGTAAAATAGGAGTGATTCAGTTAAGATGTTCAGGATCTTTTTAATTTAAGTTCATGTTACATACAAACCACATTCTGATTTAATATATGTTGTAGAAGGGAGTGGTTGTTTAATCGTAAAGATGTTATATGTATTTCATGAGTACGAATGGCATGCTAAAAAAGATACCATGCATTCAGTGCATTCTCCAAGCCCATTTCTGTGTTTCTGTGCCAAATGGGATGGTGCCACCAACTGGTCTTGCTACTTGGTACTGCAGCTTTCTCACCCCACTTTTCTAGTAACTTTCTGAGGCTGGTGCCCACAAGTTTTTTTATGCCACAGAAGAGAAATCTGGGGTGTCAGCTTCGTATAATCAGGGATCAGTGAATGTTGTCCCCCACTCCTGTAGGTATGAGATGTAACTGTCATAGAAGGCAAACTGGAATTCCTAGTGCTTTCATTGGGTTATCCAGAGCAGTTGGAGGATTCTTCACCTTTAAAAACAGCAGTGTATATATTAACAAATTCTTCTTCTTCTTCTTCTTCTTCTTGTTGTTGTTGTTGTTGTTGTTGTTGTTGTTGTTGTTGTTGTTGTTGTTGTTGTTGTTGTTGTTGTTGTTGTTGTTGTTGTTGTTGTTGTTAGTAGTAGTAGTAGTAGTAGTAGTAGTAGTAGTAGTTACCTCCGCCAAGGAGGTTATGTTTTTGCTGCCGTTTATGTCTGTTTGTTAGCAAAATAACGTCATGAACGTATCATTCTGAAATTTGGATAGTATGCCGGTATTGTCACTACCTTCAGGTAATTCTTTTTTGGTGAAAATTAGTTCATTGGTTACTTCACAAAAAAAAATCTGAAAATTAACATGGGAAATCCTATTGACGAAGGCAGGGTAATTTGACCGCTTGGCAGAGGTCTGTGCTCTCAGAGTGCTTTTCTAGTGGTTGTAATACCTTAGTAGTTGTTGTGTTTACTGTACTTGGCAGATTTTTAAATTGTATTTTATTGGTGGGATTCCAGTGTTGTTTTCTTAAAGTGTTCTTAAGTACAACGGCAGCACCTGTTGATGACAACTGACCTGTGTATGCCAGCAGTATTTTACTCACTGCACAGACATGATATATTTTTTTCTCTTTCATATTTGTGTGTGTGTGTGTGTGTGTGCGTGTGTGTGTGTGCGTGTGTGTGTGTGTGTGCGTGTGCGTGTGTGTTTGTGTATATGTTGTTCTTACTCCGAGGTCCCAGTTCCACCAATTTTGGGAACGTATCACCTCAACGAGGATCTTGGTCAAGTACAACTGAATGTTCTTTTGAAACTCCACGAAAGTGTGACAAACTCTTTCGAATATTGTGAAGCCCATCTTCCCTTTTTCAACAGGTAGAATTCATACACCAGAAGATAAAAATATGTCGTTATAATTGATTAGCATGTCATAGCAGTAGTAAACAATTGTACTGATTGTCAATGCATGTAGACAAATATTGATTTGAAATATTGAAAAGTGTGCTGTTGTTTTTTTGTTATTATTTATGTAGGTGCCAGATGGGGAGTTTAGATGTGAAGGTGACCTCAGGCCAGGTTGAGGTCTCCAAAGAGAAGAACCTACTAGTCTGGGTTTTAGGTGTGTTGTAGTGTGTAATTTGTGACAAAAATATCTTATGTAAGCTCAACACTAGTACACTGGTAAAACAGCCCCTCATACTTCATTTCATTTTGCACAGAGGGTCTGGCCTTGCTGCCTTTGTAATCAGTAAACAGAGGGAGCGTTCGTGAGCAATGACCATGACTTTTTGTGCTACATTTGAATTGTAGTGCATAGGTAGGCTAATTGCATACAGGACGACCAGACATCAGCGATTGAGTAAAGGCAGAGCCACTTGTTTTAAACTTCAGTTGAGTCCACACCTCTAGGAAGAAATCGTTTCTCATTGCAGCGAGGCCAAACCCCTGTACAAAATGGAATAAGGTATGAGGGGCTGGTTTACCAGGCTTCAACACTAGTACATGATAATACAGATTGTACCACTGTAACTCATTAGGTAGATACAGTGTACAAGCAACACTAAAAATATGAAAAAGTGTTACCTATAATTTAAATAATCCTTTTTTGTATTATTCCAGGACAGAAATTTCCAAAGTCCCGTGAAGTCATGCTTGAAGGAGCTATCCATTTCTCTGGCCAGACAGCAGGCCCTACTGATCCTCTCTGTACTGATGGCACAGCTTATGTCAAGGTATTATGTTATCTTCATCAAATATATTGTTGTGTTTTTTGAACAATCAACCCATTTTGAGGTGTGATTTTTCTCTGTTTTCCTTACTTGTCAGCTATATTTTCGGATTCCTGACCTAACTTTGTCAGGATGTTGTGTGGATCAACATTCTGTACAGGTGTATTCTTCAACAAAACCTCGTGTTGTCACATGTAAGTTCACATTTAACACTTGGCAATAAAACTACAAAAATGTGTCAGATAAATATGAATATTTGTTTGCATAAATACTATTCTTTGTCATTTACCCAAGTTTTGATATTTCTAAAAACACTTGATCCACTTGCTTGTTTTTAGGTTAGCATACTTCAACAAATGACTGCTCAATGATTGTAACAATATGAAACATTTTCAGAACATACAGTATGAACAATGTTTCCACCCCCTATAAATTCCTACAGATTCTTACAAAGCTAGGCTTAGAGGTGCTTCACTGTTTCTATTAAGTTTTGTTTTTGTTTTGTTTGTTTTTGTCACAATGTTTTTACAAATTGTAAAGTGCATACCTACTAAGCGTAAGCCTACTTTTGGCCCACCCTGTATATTGCCTGGCCAAGAAAGTTGGTACTTTTAGACTATTTTATAATTACTGCAGTGACAAATATATGATGGGAATAAAATGTGGTTGACTGACAAGCTCATTACACTAAATAATTGATGGATTTTCTCTTCCATGATGTGCCATATCTCAAGATGCCAGAATTAGTTCAGCTGTAAGAGTGGTTCAGGTACCATTATATATGTGGACTAGCCTTCACAGTTGTGACCACGACCCTTATTTACAAAGCATATTAAGGCTAAAAGTAGCTCCTAACTGGTGAATTTAGGCAAAATTCCTAAAAATAACAGACATGTTGGTCTTAACTTTACGGCCATTTTAGGAGTATTTTTTTTTACTAAGAGTAATTCACAATGGATTTCAGTGTTAAAAGCAGCACCTAAGTCTGGGAGAGCTTAAAGGCAGTCCAGTGGACTACAAACTCACTAACATCAATTCAAAAAGGATCTTAAACAGTTGCTATTATTCCTCATCTGAATGTTTTGAAAACATTGTGGAGTGGTTTGATATAAATTGTATTCCTTTTAGGATCTGGCAGTAGCACTTTAGCTATTAGCTTAGCATAAATCATTGAATCAGATAAGATGAGTTAGCATGTTACTGGTCTAATCAAATTAAATAATTTACGTTAAGCTAACGGCTAAAGTGCTACAGGCAGATCTGGAGATCCTACTGCCAGATTCCAAGATCGGCTGAATATATTCAACAATGGTAAAACTCAACTGTTTAACTCTAAGGGAGTTGGAAAATAACGTGTTCCTATAAGTATTGTACTTGTTTATTGGCTTGTTGTTGAGGCATTTGTGCATCATAAGGTTCTGACATTACTAACTACTGCCCTCTTCTCCTCAGCTCGAGATTTGGTGTCTTCAGAATACTACATATGGAACTCCACAGGACACACACCAATGTTGCCTAGCACTTTGATGATGTAATGTACAAATACAATAGATAATGGCAAAAAAACATAAATGTGTAAGGAACAATGTCTTTAGAATCATACTACCAACAGTGTTGAACATTGTGCAGAAAACTATGATCCTGTTAACTAAAATTCTAACCTTGTTAAGTAAAAACTCTTACCCTATTCAATAAAAATTCTGTAAAATTCAGTAAATTCCCTTTTAAGTGAAAACCAAAAGCTTTATGCTGCTAATAAAAAATCTGTCAGTGTCCTTAATCTATAAAGAAAGTGTTCATTAAAACATTTCATAGCTGTTTGTGTTTGCTTAAATGCACTGAATTGTTTTGTTTTTGGAACAAAGCCCAGCTTGGTTATGGTTGAGGTAAGGATAATGTGGCTAATCGGATTGACTATATTATTGTAGGTCTCAGGTATATTTACAAAAGTTCGACTGGATGTAGCGTGTAGTGGGGTATGGTTCCACTGTCGCGTGGTGGTGCTCAGGCCTCTGTTAAGAAAGTGAAGAGCAGTCCCTGATTGACTTGTATGCCCCATGTCTGCTAATATATTTTGGAAGCTGTGCTTTTCATGTGTTCTCCATGCTCTTCTTAGAATAGTCTAGAGAGTGTTGTCTGTTGTCTGATATCTGACACACACACACATATTTTAGTTATTGTAGTGGTCACGTAGATTTGTTTTATATTATTTCATTGTCTAAGCCAAGATCCTGAGATCATAGAATTATGATCATGGAATAATTATAAACCATCACAGTTTTTGGTAGGCTTTTGTCTGTATTTCATGTAGGCTACCTTTTATTTTTGCATATGCAAAATATTGCTTATTTTCGTTACTTATTTGTATTTTTGGGACCTGCCTTGAATTAGTCAAGCAGCCAAGCTGTTTATTTATTTACTGTCTTACTTACTCTAGTCTACCTTCATGTAAAAAGAAGCATGTTCATCGTGGACTCGTTTAGAATTTATACAAAAAAGCATTCGCATGTCTACTACAATGTGTATCGATGTAAGAGGCCATTTGTAGGCTCCCATGAAAGAATATACCATTCTTTTCAGAAGACCTCAAGAGAATGCACTTGGAGGGCTGATTCTTCTTAAGAATCATCATAAATGCACTATATACCACCGTGAACGTGTGACTGCGCGATGGCTTTTAGACAAATGGATCGCGCAGTGTTTTCATCACCATGTACAGTGGTTTAACCTGCAAATCCTCCTCTGCGTGAAAGCAAACATCTATCTCATTTCCCTAGACGGAGGGGCAAAGAACGACGTTCTGAGGAAGCTGGCTTACAAAATGTCTACGAAGGCAGAGCAGTGTAAGTTGATTGAACCTATTATTTACAGTTTTATACATGATCTATACATTTTCGCCATTCTTTCATATTTTTCTTTAACAAAAAATCGCTCCATCGACAACGCAGCTGCAAAACCTCTCCATTAGACAGTGGGTGACCGACCCTGCGGCTGCTTGGTGTAATATATGTTCGGTTATATAACGCTTAGGAAAAATATCATTTGTAGAACAACAGCAACATTGACTATTCCAAAATAATTGAAGATTGACGTATTTCAAGAAACGCCGTCAAGGTCGAATCATTTTTTCATCTCTTCAGTATGGTGACATATAGCCTCCAGCGGCCTCCAAATGAAAAGGTTTTCCTGAACTCTGCATTTAACTAACAGGTGGAAATACAGGCTATCATATTTGTTTTAAAACATCTCCGCCGTTATTTTAGTCAGATGTTGAGCAACATTGTGCCGATTAATAATCATTCATTAATAACCTTTATCGCGATAATATTCTTACAGTAACTAAATACTAAACAGTCATATTCTACATAAGCGCTGTCTACACGGACTAGAAAATAAACCTGTTACAGGTGGCCTACAGAATCGTGGAAAACATTGTCTGTTATTTTGTCTCTCCAGCATATTTGCACCTGCTTGTTTTGGTCCTGACGGCGTGTGCAAACTGTGGTGGTGTTAAGGGAAAGCCATGAGGATAGTTGCAACCATAATTTCTAATGTGTCTGTGGTCCAGATACCATGACTATTTGAGCCTGTTGTCCAACTACTATTTAAAAAAATAACCAAACACCTGACTGCAGCTATAGCTGTCGACTCTAGATCCAAACCTGAGGATAATCTAGCACTGATGTATTATTTTAATTGCTTAAGTGAGACTTAAAACACATACAACTGTTGGTAGACCTATGCATCTGTAGTGGGCACAAGGCAGTAATGATTTTGAATACAAAGTAAAGATACACTTTATTTTACTGTCCTTGTTACATCATTTAGGTAACAAAGTATGTAACATTATGCACTTACACTATAGCCTAGAGTTAGGTTTAGTGATAGTGTTAGGTATGTACAGTGTAAGTAGATAATATTACTTGTTGTTACATGTACATACACTAAAAAAAAATATTACCCAAAATAATTATTAACTGGTTTGTACCATATACTAGAGCATACTATATATTCATTTAAATTTCTGGCATTCTGACATATGTAAATTAACATGGATTACCTAGAGGCAGCTGTGGCTTATTGGTTAGGGAGTTGGTCTTGGGATCGGAGGGGCACCGGTTTGAATCCCTGTACCAGTAGGACAAAATGTGGTTTTGGGAGTGAATAACCTAGCCTGGCTATCATGACTTGTCAATGCTCTGCGAGCATTGGTCTGGCCAAGCTGTGTTGTAAACCCATTTCTCAGAAGGCGGGCTTAACCCGCCTCTTTCGAATGCCTCTGTTTGCTACTGGACGAAGCTTCAACCAATCACACCCCTCTGTCCTCTGATGTATACGTAGGGAAAGAAACTGCTTGATCCAAACAAAAAGTAGTAGTAGCCTGTAGTCATATAGAAATGGCGTTAAATGATTTTTGTCGGACTTGTGAGGTGAACATGAGAGTGGCTGGTGTTGGTCATTCAATATTGATATTCGAAAAATGAATCAGTGCGATCTAAGGCGAAATGACCACGACAACAGCGCCCTCGCACAGCCCCATCGACTTGGCTACCAGCGGAGCTAACTGATAAATTAAACTTTTACCGAAGCCGGTCGATAGCATTGCAAAAACGCCCTTTCCTGCAACAAATGCTTCAAGGGCTGCCCTTTGCTCTATTTTCAGAGAACTTCCCTTTGAATTCGTCCTAAACAGCAGCTACAGATGCATTGAAATGTTACGGTTGCTCCACGTTCGCCATGTAGACAGATAGATTTCCGGTCGCTAAACTACTGCGTCATTGCCTTTTGAAATGCTCGATTTTCATTGGCCCCCTATCTGAGGGCTGAGCAGAAATGGTTTAGATGGGCAGCTTGGCCAGACTGACTTGCTCGCGGAATGTGAATGCATCATCACAGGCAGTATGGGCACACCCAGGCTATGAATGACCAGTGTTCTCCTGCAACCTCACTCATGGCTGAAGTGCCCTTAAGCAAGGCCACGTTGCTCCAGGAGGACTAGCATCAGCTAAATGTATGTAATAAGCTTTTAACCAATTGACATATGGGTTGCTAATGCTACTGGACACCTTAATTTCCTTCGGGATCAATAAAGTAACTCTACTCTACTACTCTAATTGAAAAAAAATCACACGTGGAAACAACAATAACCCTGGGGAAACATAAATGCCACCTTATGGAATAAAGCCCATGGCCATTATGACCCCTAAGATGCCCCATGTGCAGATAGGATCGAGATATGGAGATATGATGTCAGTGGTGTGCTCAGTGTGCACCTTGTCCCCACTAGGTCTGAGCAAAAGCCATAGGTGCGAAGTGAGACCAACATTGGTGGCATGAAAACAGCAAGGTCATTCCATGCCAACTCAACCAGTGCTTCCATGGGCACCCACTCAGACAAAATTGCACCAAATATACCTCTATGGGAGCAATGAAAAATCCCCAAGTTTTAGATGTTATGGCCCTTTAAAATTTAAGGGCCATGGACCTTTTTCACTCCCACTGATCGCTGCTTTCATTTTTAATGGTTTTTGGAGGCCCATAACTTTATTTCTATACAACATATAGGCCTGACAATTGGAACTATTGTCGATTTGCACTGAAGTTTTGTTGGCTGGAATATTTTCACTTTTTGACCATCAGTTGTGAGACCTCCAATTAACCAAGACCTAGTTATTCACTTGATTAGTGTTATTTAGGAATGACTCTGAGTAGATACAAAATATCTTGATAGAAAACATTCAATTGTGGTTTGAGAGGACACTGAAAATTGTCACAGCTCAAAAAATACCCCTTTCCCCCATTTCAGGGGGGTGGATGACCATATAGATAGTATCCCAGAGCAGTGTGTAGCACTTAGCCCTCGGCCCTGTACACAAGTAGTCTCTTTGGGTCTCCTACCTTTCTATATTTCTCATCCATTTGGCTTACTAACGCCCCTAGTGTTGGGGCCCTGGGTAGTCAGTCCCAGACACCTCTGCCCCAGACTGATGAAATGTTTAAAGATGCCTTGGCTATTGCTGATGTGAATTTGAAC
The DNA here is from genome assembly GCA_027475355.1 of Coilia nasus. NCBI lineage: Eukaryota > Metazoa > Chordata > Actinopteri > Clupeiformes > Engraulidae > Coilia > Coilia nasus. The sequence continues at coordinate 37,648,318 of CM050214.1, read as the reverse complement.
CATTCATATTTCACTCAGCTTGTGCAAAGAAGCAGTTTCCCTGTACATATATGTTTTCACCCTTTTCACCGTCAGCTGTGAGGCCCTCCATTGACCAAGACCAAATTATTCACTTGATTAGTGTTATTTAAGAATTAATCATTTGGTAGGAACAAAATATCTTGATGTAAAACATTAAATGGGTGATTCTACAGAAACGGTGCCATTTGTGATTGAAAAGGATGGTGAAAAAACATCAGAAATGTAGATCTTTTTGATTTGATAATGTGTAATAATGTCAGTACTGTATAGAACATACATTTTTCCACCTAAACATAGAAAAGTAAGTTTTTTTTTGCATACTTTTAGATTTTGCATGTTTTTTTGCAAGACACGTCACATTTCAATTCATCCCCGTCACAGTCTTTATTGCAAACTCTTTATTGCATTATTCATAGCATTTTTTTTGTTTAGCTGCAAACATCTACATAACTTCCAACAGATCATGTGTAGAAGAATATACATTACATATTGCAAAGATATTTATCCCTGTATCAGTCATTCAACCATGTAACACTGAAAAATGTAACAGAGTTGAATGTGACGCGGTTGAATATTTTATCTTAATCTGATGCTAATTCTTAGTACTAGCAGCTATCAGGATGTTTTTAACTCCAGCCTCAGTGCTGTGCATAGCCCTAAACCCAGACTGAAACTTATCCCAGAGATGAAATGGTGCTAAATGCTCTTGGAGCTGAGATGCAACGGTGCGTTTTTTTCCAATAATGGAAAGATTGGAGATAGGACAATATTTTTTGTAATCATCAATGGCTGCACCAGGTTTTTTTCAAAACAGGAGTGACGGAGATTGAGGAACTAAGCCAGTTGAAAGGCAAGAGTTTATTAGCGGAACCAGCAGGCAGCACAGAGCTGGCAGGCTAGTCTTGACCAGTGGAGTGCGCATAGGGTCAAGGAAAGCATACTGGTCATTGATGTTCATTCAATGTAAAAGCAGGGAAGGATCCAGCTGAATATGGGCAAGGAGAGGGGATATTTGGGGAAATGATAGGGGCAGATTCTAGCAGCTTGTAAATAGAGTTAATTTTTTTGTAAAAAAAATTAATGGAATTCACGGCACAGGTCAAAAGATGGAGTGAGAGGATGTTTCTTAGGGAGCAAGAGAAGTTTGTTTACATTGGAAAACAGGGCTCTAGGATTTCCCTGGGCTCTATCAATGATGGTGGAGTAATAACAAGACTGGGCTATATTAAGAGACTCTTTGTAGGCAAAGACATGCTCACTGTCAAACTGGTCTTATGACTGTTATGCTGATAGCAGAAAAAAATACACTCAACAGCTGACAGTAATCACAGATTTGGTATCACAGTTTAAGATAAAAAAAAACAGTGGCCATAAAAAACAACATAAGAACAAAACTAATCACTTAATAAAAAGCATAAAAATAACACTCAACAGGAAATGTTTAAAAGGTTGCAACAGGTATACAAGAATTCTTAAATCAGCTTCTGGCTTCCTTTTTGAGAGACCTGGTTCTATGAAGGGTAGGGTAGGGGTTATTTAGGGGTGCATTGGCTGGATATCTGTTATCATCCACAGTTCCAGCTGCGCAACTAAAATATATTTACTTGATTCTGTCCGACCATATGAATGTGTGCAGTCCATTTACCATTTACTTTATGGCGTTTACTATGTAAATGATATTTCAGCCTTCTGTAATCCTTTGAAATAGCATCCACTGTGTTCTGTTTTATTCCTCTTCTTCATCTCTAGTTGCCTCTAAGATACGATACTTACAAGAGTATCACAACCGAGTGCTGCACAATATTTACCCGGTGCCATCTGGGACAGATATTGCTAACACACTGAAATACTTTTCCCAAACTCTGCTCAGGTAAGTACACCTACACTGGACCCTAAAGGTGAAGTAAACCTGCACATCACATAGTGAACACTTAATGAGATGTCCATGTTCTTGTTGCCCTTTTGTGAGAAGGTTCCATTCAGCATTAGCACTAAACATTACATGTAAACATTACATCTACCGTCTTGCAGTCAACTAATTATGGAACGTAAACACTTACATGTATTATGTGACAGTGTGTAGTTGTTATATTTACAAATGCATGTATGAATCTATCAGTGGAGCTAACCATACAACTTCTTATTGAGAAATGCAGAACTATGGCGGCTTGTGAGAAATGTGGCCTGCTGCATCCTTTGCTTTTGTCTGACAATGTGAGATCATTTTGAATCATTTATATCAGTCAAAAATATGCTGTGTTGACTTCATCTTGTTATCTCATTATGTAATTCCATTCATACTCAAAGATTAGCTTAAAATGGGTGTAAATTAAGACACTTGTCGTTTTTGTGGGAAATGTATGCAACTATATAAAATGGTTTCAACGTTTAGTTTGTTCAAATTTTGCATACAGGTTTATTATATTATTATATAATATCACTGAGATTGCTGAAATGTCAGTGCGAAAAGGCCTCTAATTTCTTTGCAAACTGGGCCAATGGTAACATGAGCAGATTTGTTCTTTTATTTAAGGAATAAATGGTCCGTAAATCCATTTGGTGGACATGAGTTGTGTTATGTTTGCAAGTGAAAGGCTTTCGTCAAAAGCAACAGACAGCATTGTTAAACAGTACTTTTAGATTACAGTGTAAGAGGACAGTAATATTGATATGGGTTGTGGACAGTTTTAGTAAAATGTTAAACATTTTAGCAGACATTCTAGCACTTGCTGATGTGCAACCTGTTTTACTACAAACCCAGGCTCTTAGTAGGGTTTCTTTTAGACAAGGCACTTCCTGGAACCATTATTGCATATTACGAAAAATTGTATGTACAAACGAATATGTATTTGGTGCATCCAGAATGTGACAAAACCAAGTATGTGACTGAAAGTCATCTTAACACTGAATGAATAACAGAGGGGACATTGGAGGTGCGATCAATCACGTCAAGTAGGTTTTATTGTCATTTCAGCGATATACGTAGTTACGGCTGCTCGATTATGGAAAACATCTGAATCACGATTATTTGGGCCAAAACTAAAATCACGATTATTCAAACAATTATTTTGTTTTTCTCAGTAACATGCTTCATTTATTGAAAATGTATTCAAAAACATTTCGAAAAAACTTCTTGTACCTTCGGATTTTCGTAAACATTAGTAAGTCTCCTTTGATGTCTAATGTACAAGCAGTAGAAATGTCTAATGTATACATCTAATGTACAGTACAAACAGTAGAAAATAATTAGGACAAAAACATTGTTGCCCTCGATTTTATTTCTTTTGAGATCGTTTGGCCCTGAAATCGTTATCACGATTAGAATTCGATTAATTGAGCAGCCCTGTACGTAGTACATAGTAAGATAAAACAACGTTTCACGGGGAACAATCCGATACATGCAACACAGTAGTGACAACAAGACAGATAGATAACACACACACACACACACACACACACACACACACACACACAGTCTAAGATACACATGTTCATGCACATGCTTATACAAGGTGCAAAAACACAACAGTGAACAAAAAACACACTAGACAGGGCATGGCTTGTAACGGAGCTGTGATAGCTTGTGGTTAGGTGCAGTGTGCTAGTTGACAATATGAGTTGCTAGTTACAGGTTTATTATGACTGCCGCTAGCGAAGCTAGCGAAAGCGGTCATATTGGAGTTGCCGCAAAATTTTTCCTTTTTTTTTCACCGATTTTTTGTCAACGTTTCCCAGGACACTGAAACTTGGTGGGACATGAATGTTTGTATACATGTAGCCCTAGAAGTTTGTGAGCGAATAACTTTTGGTCTCCCAGGGCCACCCTCGCAGTGCCAGTGTCCGTTAAAGAAGGGGGCAGGGCAAAAGTTTTTGCTGAATAACTCAATGAACGTGTCACCCAACAACACGAAATTTTTGTGATACGTCGGTGTTACAGAGACATATCAACCCAGCCCATAAAGGCTCACGTTAAAATGAATGGAAGTCGGAATGCTAAAGGCTATTGGGCGCTTTCCGGGTGGGATTTCTCCATGGGTGCTTCAACTTCCGCCTATGCTCCTGTAACTTTGCTCAGCATTGCCATTGCTAGGCAGGTGCACCGGGACAAACGTGGACACTGAACGAGAACCGCTGTCATCTACTAAAGGCATATACTCTTATTCAGAAACAAAATATGTGAACAAGAGAAACAAACCACCATAACAGGTTACTTTATAGTTGCAGTTTGGTGTTTATTCCACGGAATTATCATAACCGCGAAAGCGGTCATATTCGAGTTGGTGCGAAATTTTCCCCTTTTTTTTTCCCACCGATTTTTCGTCAACGATTCAAGGGACACTGAAACGCGGGGATCCATGAATGTTTGTAGGCATGTAGCCCTAGAAATTTGTGAGCGAATAACGGCTTTTGGCCCCCAAGGGCCACCACCCCGCTGTGCCAGTGTCCGTCAAAGAGAGGGAGACTGGCAAAAGGTTTTGCAGAATAACTCAATGAACGTTTCACCCAACAACATGAAATTTTTGTGATATGTCGGTGTTACAGAGACGTATCGACCCAGCCCATAAACACTCACTTGAAGCATTGCGCCACCTAGTGATATGAGTAAATGCAAAAATTGGGATTTTGAGTTCCCAATATCTTGAACCGAGAAGGTGGAAACTGCGCAAAATACGTCATGCACGATCACCACAAAGACCTCTAACACCACAGCACATGCCATAAAATTTGGTCCATAAGGGGCGTTGTAAATGTCGAAAATGTCATTTTGCCTATTATCTAGAGAATGCTAACGTTTACAACAATTTTTTTTTTTATCGTGAAATCTATTGACCTTCACGCATTGAAAACACTGGTCGACGCCCACTTCCAACGAACACAATTTCCGTGAAATTTTAACATTGCGAAAACAAATCTGAACAAACTCGTCATAGGCCGTTCATGTGAATCTCACCAAATTTGGTATATGTCATCTACAGACAATGCTGACAAAAAGTTATCAAAGGATTTATCTTCAGATAAACCGTTCCGAAGTTACATGTCAATGAACAAATAACACGTAGCTTAACATTTTTCAAATGTCGATATCTTGGCTTTTAATTGCTCAAATTTGGTCAAAGTTGACATGCCATCTCTAAACAGCTTTCTTTTTATGTGTACTAAATTTTGTGACATTTCGACATAGGGGGCGATGTTTATTGGCGAAGCTAGGTGTCAAAAAACAGTTTTTGTTAAATAACTCGTCAACAATTTTGCCCAAGACAACGATTTTGTGTTAGTATGTCGGTGTTACAGAGGCGTATTGACACAGCCCATAAACACTCACTTGAAGCATAGCACCACCTAGTGATAGGGGTATATGCAAAAATTGGGATTTTGAGTTGCCAATATCTTGGACCGAGAAGGTGGGAACAGCGCAAAATACGTCATGCACGATCACCACAAAGACCTCTAACACCACAGCACATGCCATAAAATTTGGTCCATAAGGGGCGTTGTAAATGTCGAAAATGTCATTTTGCCTATTATCTAGAGAATGCTAACGTTTACAACATTTTTTTTTTTATCGTGAAATCTATTGACCCTCACGCATTGAAAACACTGGTCGACGCCCACTTCCAACGAGAAAAAATTCCGTGAAATTTTAACATTGCGAAAAAAAATCTGAACAAACTCGTCATAGGCCGTTCATGTGAATCTCACCAAATATGGTATATGTCATCTACAGACAATGCTGACAAAAAGTTATCAAAGGATTTATCTTGAGATAAACCATTCCGAAGTTACACGTCAATGAACAAATAACACGTAGCTTTAAATTCTTCAAATGTCCATATCTTGGCTTTTAATTGCTCAAATTTGGTCAAAGTTGACATGCCATATCTAAACAGCTTTCTTTTTATGTGTACTAAATTTTGTGACATTTCATCATAGGGGGCGATGTTTATCGCCGAAGCTAGGTGTTGAAAAGCAGTTTTTGTTAAATAACTTGGCAACAATTTTTCCCAAGACAACGATTTTGTGTAGGTAAGCTGGTGTTACAGAGGCGTATCGACCCAGCCCATAAACACTCACTTGAGGCATAGCGCCACCCAGTGATAAGGGTAAATGCAAAAATTGGGATTTTGAACTGCCAATATCTTGGACCGAGAAGGTGGGAACTGCACAAAATACGTCATGCACGATCAGCACAAAGACCTCCACAGCATGTGCCATACAATTTGGTCCATAGGGGGTGCTGTAATTGTACAAAATGTCATTTTGCCTATTATCTAGAGAATGCTAACGTTTACAACCAATTTTTTTTTTATCGTGAAATCTATTGACCCTCACGCATTGAAAACACTGGGTGACGCCCACTTCCAACGAGAACAATTTCCGTGAAATTTTAATATTGCGAAAACGAATCTGAACGAACTCGTCATAGGCTGTTCATGTGAATCTCACCAAAGTTGATATATGCCATCTACAGACAATGCTGACAAAAAGTTATCATAGGATTTATCTTGAGATAAACCGTTTCGAAGTTACATGTCAATGAACATTTAACAGGTAGCTTAAATTCTTCAAAAGTCCATATCTTGGCTTTTAATTGCTGAAATTTGGTCAAAGTTGACATGCCATCTCTAAACAGCTTTCTTTTCATGTGTACTAAATTTTGTGACATTTCGTCATAGGGGGCGATGTTTATCGCCGAAGCTAGGTGTTGAAAAGCAGTTTTTGTTAAATAACTTGGCAACAATTTTTCCCAAGACAACGATTTTGTGTAGGTATGCTGGTGTTACAGAGGCGTATCGACCCAGCCCATAAACACTCACTTGAGGCATAGCGCCACCCAGTGATAAGGGTAAATGCAAAAATTGGGATTTTGAACTGCCAATATCTTGGACCGAGAAGGTGGGAACTGCACAAAATACGTCATGCACGATCAGCACAAAGACCTTCCATAGGGGGTTCATAGGGGGCGCTGTAATTGTACAAAATCTCATTTTGCCTATTCCTTGCCTTCACAAATCACTCCTACACACTACACAAACACACACAATGTCATTCATTCAAAGCCCACATCCATGCCCACTTCCAGGAAATAATTTCCACAGAAATTCTCACCTCACAACACTGCTCTACCACACACTCATCATACCAACAGTTCCCACATTTCAATATACTGCGGCGGTCATACCATGTACCACTATGCGGTACATCTAGTTTTATTTCATTTTACTGCTGTAAAAAGGCAAAAGACCCTAACTTCAGTTTTGGACAAAAATGATGGCTAAATATCTAGAGTCAATTTTGTTCAAACTGTGTTGCGTAGATCTTCCACTGGGCAACTGGGAAATGCATCTTAAATTATACTATTTGAGATATTAATTAAAAACTATTCATAATTTCCCCATAGACTTAACATTGAGCATTATGACATCACAATAGGGCAGGGGTGCTCACTACATCGATCACGATCTACCAGTCGATCGCGATCTACCAGTCGATCGCAAAGGCTTTGCCGGTAGATCGCGTTACCATAACAACTATAACGGCTACTAAAAAACTAAAACAAAAATGAGTCCTTGCTAGTGCTCTAACTTATACCTAGCCCATAGGCGCGGGAAGCAGGAAATTCCGATGGGCAATCAACACCTCACCCCGGCAGTGGGCCATCATACCCCCATTAGCAGGTGTAAGTCCTGCCCTGCCCGATTAGCATCACTATCAACAGACACTGTTTAAATCCGCGTCCCAACGTCGGGTTTCTTAGAGCAGTACGACGGAGGAGGAATCTATGTTCCAGGCATCACCTAGTCTACTAAAGAAGATATAGAAAAATTAGTCTGGCAGCCGGAGCAAGTAAGAAACAGAAAACATACCATTTCCATTGGGAATGGGAGTTTTTTTTCACCCTGTCGTTTTCCAAATGCATTTGTCTTATCTGTCGAGCTGCCATTGCTATCCTGAAAAAAGGAAATGTGGAGAGGCACTATCGAACTGTTCATAAAAGCTATGACAGTGACTTCCCGACGAAAAGCAAACAGAGACAGAGAAAGGTGATGGAATTGAAAATGCAGTTAAGCGGGCAGCAGTCACTTTTCATGCAGCCGAAGTCAAAAGCCAAGGCAGCCACTGAAGCATCGTTTCGGTTGAGTCACTCCATCGTTAAGCATAAGAAGGCTTTCCAAGACGGGGAGATGATGAAAGAGGCTTTCATTGAGGCAGCAGATTCGTTGTTTCGGGACTTTAAAAACAAACCAGAGATAGTATCATCAATCAAAGCTCTTCAGTTGTCAAGGGCTTCAGTTACGAGGTGCTGTGAAATGATGGGCGATGATCTGACACATCAGCTTCGGAGGGACATTGCAGACTGTGAGTGTTTCTCACTGCACTCACACAAGTTGTGCATGCATGACCGTTTATGCATGGATGCATATATTTTACTATGCTGCATATGTAATGCAACATTTTTTTATATATATACATTTTTTATATTTATATTTTTTTGGCCTTTTTATGGTTTTATTTAGACAGGACAGTGAAGATATTGACAGGAAGTAAGTGTGAGAGAGAGAGGGGGTAGGGTTGGGAAATGACCGCAGGCCGGATTCGAACCTGGGTCCCCGTGGGCAAATGCCCGTTCATGGTCGGGTGCTCTAACCACTGCACCTCCATAATGCAACATTTATATCAATAAACAAACTGCATAAAGGTACATTTAAAATGCATACTGAGTGATTTATCATCATCATCATCATCTTCATCATCGTCATCTTCGTCATCATCATCCTCAGTAGATCGCGGCGACATGGCTGTTTTAAAAGTAGCTCGCGAGCCAAAAATTAGTGAGCACCCCTGCAATAGGGTCATTAAGAACTTAGAATCCTGTGCCAGGTGTTCAGACCAGCTGCAGCAAGGTCACAGGCTTTAAGCATACAATTTGGCTTTCTAAAACTACATATCCTGTTCACCTCTTTCCTCTGCCCACAACTGTTTCAAAAAGTCCATAATACAATAATCCACTATTGAACAGTTTACCAATTTAAACTACTCAACTATTTAACTATTCAGCTATTCAAACTGTCAGCTGTCATCAACTATGTCTCCAGCCAACTCTTTCAAAATAAAAGTACTAACTACAAGACGTCACTGTTAAATAATTAAACAAGTTAAACTATTTAACTATTAATCTATATCAAACTGTCAAAGTCTTTACCTTACATATTTCACAGTTGTTGCAGCAGTAAAATATGTTCCTGCATTGTATATATTGCTACAATGTTGCTTATTTCAGGTATAAAGATAGAAAATCTACATTTGTTGTTAGGTGTTGACCTCGGAAGGGCAAAGGGTTTTGACCTATACCCCGTGAAAGGTGATATCATGCTTGTCAGTTTGTGGATTTTAGCAATGATTGTTGTGTAGTTAAAGATAACTTTTACCTCACTGAAGATGTTTATGGAGTCAAGTGCTTTACAGACAAAAGTTAATTATAACATTAAGAAATGGGGTAGATGGGCTAGAGCAGGCGCGGCTTGTCAATATGGGCAGGTGGGGCAGCGCCCTCCCAAAACACAGCCACCCCAAAACATAGTTCCTCCTAATAAAGCATGTTACCTACTTAACTGCTCTGCTTGCTACCTATTTAACTACTCTGTCATATATGATTTGTGTATGTCCTTTTTATAACTATTTATTTACCGTCATAGGCCGTTCATGTGAATCTCACCAAATTTGGTATATGTCATCTACAGACAATGCTGACAAAAAGTTATCAAAAGATTTATCTTGAGATAAACCGTTCCGAAGTTACACGTCAATGAACATTTAACACGTAGCTTAAAATTCTTCAAATGGCCGTATCTTGGCTTTTAATTCCTCAAATTTGGTCAAAGTTGACAGGCCATCTCTAAACAGCTTTCTTTTCATGTGTACTCAATTCTGTGACATTTCGTCATAGGGGGCGATGTTTATTGGCAAAGCTAGGTGTCAAAAAACAGTTTTTGGTAAAAAACTCATCAACAATTTTGCCCAAGACAACGATTTTGTGTTAGTATGTCGGTGTTACAGAGATGTATCGACCCAGCCCATAAACTCTCACTTGAAGCATAGCGCCACCTAGTGATATGGGTAAATGCAAAAATTGGGATTTTGAGTTGCCAATATCTTGGACCGAGAAAGTGGGAACTGCGCAAAATACGTCATGCATGATCACCACAAAGACCTCTAACACCACAGAACATGCCATAAAATTTGGTCCGTAGGGGGCGCTGTAATTATAGAAGCCCCCTATTGACCAAATTGTATGGCACATGCTGTGGTTATAGAGGTCTTTGCGCTGAAATGCCCTTTTTGAACTAGTTTCTTTAGGCTACACTGAGACAAAATCATATTTATCGAGCAATTTGTTCATAACCAGGCCAGGGCTGTTAGCAAATGGAACCACTGATCCAATTCGCCACTGCTTTGATTTGTTTTTTGAAGTGGCTAACGTTAAATCGGTTTGTAATATTCTCCGAGCTCTGGCCTGTGAGTTGTGTCACGGTGTACCGGGCGAGAGAAACGTTGGTTCCTAAGCTGTTTCCTGGGGGAAAATGTGTGTGTGTGTCTCTCTCAACTTGTCACATGCAGGTAGCTCAGTGATGAAGTTGTGCACCCCCGCTACTGTTGTTCCATTCAGTTACTGATTTTAATCCTTTGCACACCTGATAACATTTAGCCTACGTTCCTTATTACAATCACCACTTGTGGCAATATTTCAACTGAGTAACGGTGGAATTCTGTTGCTTTCAGTCACGGATCACTGACTTGTTATACCAATACAATAAGCATTCCTCCTACATGTAATCGTTTAATATTTACCCAAACTATAGAGTAGAGCAATATAAATCCACATTTATGTGCTTGAGAGGCCACACACATTTTAGATTTACATAACATGATTCCATTTGGCCTCGAACCTACGCATGTCGTTACTAAACCACTCTTCAAATTACACCACTGATAACTGCGACAACTTGTCAGGTTGGGCAATCAGTGAACTTGTCAGGTTGGGCATTCAGTGAAAAACCCAGCAAATTTGTAAGAAACAAAAAAAAAAACTACAGCTCAAAAAAGTCATGATTTAACAAACCAATCCCCCTTCCCCTTTTTCCTGAAGCGAACTTAATTTTACATTCTCTTTATGTCTTGTATTTGGATGGTAAGATTTAAATTTCCCACTGGGATGTTGTGGATTAAATAACTCCTTGTCAAATTAATTGAAACAACAAACAAACAAATTACTAGGCCTAAAACATTGCCCTGTGTAGTTTTAGGCTACTTTTTTGCATGCTGCCCACATAAAATCAAAACTTTCCAGTGTCTCCTTAACTTGCCTTGCACATCGTAACTTTGTTCTCCGCGGCATTGTGTTTTAAAGGCAGAGCTCCCAAGTGCCACCTGGTACATTGCAGTTCATGACAGAAAATGCGTGTGTGAATTCTGCGTGATACACCCGAGATTCACGTGTGAAACAGAGCAAACTGAAACGACAACATCTGTACTACAAAGAGATCATTTGACACTACATTAACTAAATTGATTTTAGCATTTGAAGTGAAGTAAATCCATTTTGCATCTTGAAAGAAAACAAAAGGTGTTTTCACACTGCAACCCCACGATTTAACCGGCATCAAAATTGTGGGTTCAACCCCGGGACAGCAATGTGAAAGGGAGGCGTGTTTTGAAACCATGTTGTCTGAAGCTGGGTTCAGGAGGTGTAGCCTTGTGGCAGTGTAACATTTTACATTACGCCACACATATTGCTGGACATGTACAATGATGTGTAATGACCCATGCACCAGAGGTAAATACACCTGGTGGGATACACAGAGAAGTTGTTGCTGGCTCTTTGTACAACCATTCAAGCACGAATTAAGTGCATTGTAAGGATCTGGCCATAGATACTCACGGTTTTCCCCAGAAAGCTTGATATAACTCAGCTGGACCTGAAGGAAAAGTGCTGTTCTTCGTTTATTGTAATGAAGGATACTAACAAACTGCATATGGAGGACATAGTCTGCAGTACTAACAAATAATACATTTTGGATCCGTTTAGGGGCAGCAACAGATACATACATGCACGCATGTTAAGTGTAGCTGAAGAGAGAGAGAGGAGAGGGGGGCACCAAAAGTGACGTCATCAGAGGGCAATCATTACATACCCCCCCACTTAAAACGAGGGCTGTCCTCAGACCACAATGCAAAAGACTCTTAACAGTGCATTAAAGGTGTGTACCAGCGCTACTAAGTAGGTTAACCCTGTGCAAAATAATATGAAAAATAAAAATAAAAATACAGCATTACATACCATTACTGATTTGCCCACTCCATGAGTCTATAGCCCAACATTTCAAAACCTAACAAGATTCCTTGAACTCATCTTTCTTAAAAAAAAATGAAGAATAACTGATATAGAAGATGACAGTGAGACATGAATTGACATTCCAAAATACTCAGTATTAACAGATGAACCCTGTCAGGAGTTGCAGACAAGTAGGACCCAAATGCAGGTAAGTCAAGTTTCAAAGAGTTTATTCAAAAAACAGGCAAAACACAGGAGATCAAACGGCGTCAAAAAGGTCCAAAAAATAAGACAAGGATGAAAAGCTCAGAAGATCCAGGCACAAAAATCCCAAACAAAAAGGCATCCAATATAGAGAGACAAAAAACAGGTAATCCAACAAACAGGTAATCCAACAAACAAAGACAAAGTCAGAGCTAACAGGGGAACTTACAGATACGCGACTGAACACACCAAGACGACCGGATGAAGACAGACAAAAGGCAGAGGGTTTAAATAGGGCAGGTAATCAGGGAAACTAAACACAGCAGGATAACCAATGATAGAATTACACGGAACAGGTGGCATGAGGGGGAGGAGCAGGTGTCAAAACAAAAAGCACATGGGAGAGACAAACACAGGGCAATGAGCAATCGGTCCAGCAGGGGGGGTAACGTAAACAATGAGTCCCAACAAGGGGCAGTCCTGACAGTACCCCCCCGTCAACGAGCGCCCCTTGGCGCCAAGGCGGGATGACCGGGGTGCCGAAGGCGGAAATCCCGGATAAGAGTCTTGTCCAGTATCCGGGCTGAGGGTTCCCAGGACCGTTCCTCGGGCCCATAGCCCTCCCAGTCGACCAGGAACTGGAGTCCACGTCCCCGACGCCGTGCATCCAGCAATTTCCTGACCGTGAAGGCGGGGGCCCCATCAATAATGCGAGGAGGAGGCGGTGTCTCAGCAGGGGGGGACAGGGAACAGTGGGCCACGGGTTTGACTCGGGATACATGGAAGGTCGGGTGTATCCGCCGAAGGGGCAGGGGTAGCTTCAGCCGGACCACTGATGGGCCGAGAACCCGTTCGACCCGGTACGGGCCGATGAAGCGAGGAGCGAGCTTGCGGGACTGGAGCTTAAGGGGCAGGTCCTTGGTGGATAGCCAGACCCGCTGTCCTCGCCGGTAGCGCGGGGCCGTGACTCGCCGCCGATCCGCCACCCGTTTCACCTGGGCACCAGAGCGTAGAAGGGCTGCACGGGCTCTTCTCCAGGAGGACCTGCAGCGTTGGATGAACGCCTGGACTGAGGGTACCGCTACGTCGGCCTCCTGGGAAGAGAACAGAGGGGGTTGGTAACCAAGACAACACTGAAAAGGTGACATCCCAGTAGCGGCTACTGGGAGAGAATTGTGGGCGTACTCAGCCCAGGCCAGATGTTGACTCCAAGAAGACGGGTTGTGAGAGGAGAGACACCGCAGGACCCGCTCCAGGTCCTGGTTAGCCCTCTCCGTCTGCCCATTGGACTCTGGGTGGAAGCCCGAAGAGAGACTGACAGTGGCCCCCAAACACTTGCAGAACTCTCTCCAGAATGCAGAGACGAACTGAGGGCCTCGGTCAGACACCACATCACAAGGCAGGCCATGGATCTTAAAAACATTATCAGTCACAAGAACAGCAGTCTCTTTAGCAGAAGGCAGTTTGGGCAGAGGGACAAAATGCGCAGACTTGGAGAATCTGTCAACAACCGTGAGTACCACAGTGTTACCATCCGAAGGCGGGAGGCCGGTCACGAAGTCGAGGGCTATGTGGGACCAGGGCCGCTTGGGGACCGGAAGGGGTTGAAGGAGACCTGCAGGTGGTCGATTGGATGTCTTGTTTCTAGCGCAGGTGGTACAGGCGGCGATGTAGGCCCGGACATCCTCAACCATCTTGGGCCACCAGAAGCGTTGTCGAAGGCAGGCCATGGTTCTCCGGATCCCCGCATGGCATGCCAGGTTGGATGCGTGCCCCCATAAAAGGACCTCAGGTCTGACAGCTCTGGGAACAAATAGGCAGTTAGCAGGGCAACCCTCTGGACTAGGCTCCGTCTGCAAAGCCTCTTGAACCCTCCTTTCAACTCCCCAGGAGACAGCACCAACAAAACACCGGGATGGCAGGATGGTCTCCGCAGTGCTGGGCTTCTCGGGCCCAGAGAACTGGCGGGAGAGGGCGTCTGGCTTGGCGTTCTTGGAACCTGGGCGATAAGACAGAGTGAAGGAAAAACGGTTAAAAAACAGAGACCACCTAGCCTGGCGGGCGTTGAGGAGCTTGGCAGACTTCATGTACTCCAGGTTCCGGTGGTCTGTCCAGATGAGGAATGGTTGTTCGGCTCCCTCTAGCCAATGGCGCCATTCCTGCAGTGCCAGCTTGACCGCGAGGAGCTCCCGATCGCCGATATTGTAGTTCTGTTCCGTGGAGGAGAGTCTGTGGGAGTAGTAAGCACAGGGATGGACTTTACCATCAGAGGGGGATCTCTGGGACAGGACTGCACCCACCCCAACGTCCGAGGCATCCACTTCCACGATGAACTGGCGAGCGGGGTCAGGGGTGGCCAGGATGGGAGCAGAAGAGAAGCGGGACTTCAGGTCACGAAAAGCCCTCTCCGCGGCCTCGTTCCAGGTGAACCTAACTGAAGGGGAAGTCAGACAGGTCAGGGGTGCTGCCACGGAACTGTACCCTCGCACAAACCTCCGGTAAAAATTGGCGAAGCCCAGGAATCGCTGCAGCTCCTTGCAGGACTGAGGGGTAGGCCATTCCAGCACCGCCCTAACCTTGGATGGGTCCATCTCCAGCCCCTCCTGGGAAACGACAAAGCCTAGGAAGGAAGTAGAGTCCTGGTGGAAAACACACTTTTCAGCTTTAACAAACAATTGGTTCTCTAGCAGTCTTTGAAGCACGGACCGAACATGTTGGACGTGTTCAGCTAGGGATCTGGAAAAAATCAAAATGTCATCTAAATAAACAAAAACAAATTTGTTGACCATATCCCGGAGGACATCATTTACCAGAGACTGAAAAACCGCTGGGGCATTGGTCAGACCAAAAGGCATAACTAAATATTCAAAGTGGCCCGTGGGAGTGTTGAAGGCAGTCTTCCATTCGTCTCCTTGCCTAATGCGCACCAGGTGATATGCATTGCGGAGATCCAATTTGGAGAAGACAGTTGCCCCCTGCAACAACTCAAAGGCCCCCGACATGAGAGGCAGTGGATACTTGTTCTTAATTGTTATGTCATTAAGACCTCTGTAGTCAATGCAGGGCCTTAGCGACCCATCCTTCTTAGAAACAAAAAAGAATCCTGCCCCTGCTGGAGAGGAGGATGGACGGATGATCCCCGCGGCCAGGGAGTCCTCGATGTACCTCTCCATGGCCAGGCGTTCGGGGGCGGACAGAGAGTACACACGGCCCCGAGGAGGGCTAGTTCCAGTCTGCAGTTCAATGGGGCAGTCGTAGGGGCGGTGAGGAGGCAGAGATGTGGCTCTTGACTTACTGAACACTAACTTCAGGTCAAGGTACTCCCCTGGTACTTTGGAGAGGTCAGGATAATCATCATGGGCCTCGGGGGCAGACAGGGGGTAAGGAGCAGACCTCAGGCAGTGGGACAGGCAGAATGGGCTCCAGCCCAAAATAGTGCTCTTATTCCAGTCAATGTGGGGGTTATGCTTGGTCAGCCATCTATGACCCAGGATTACAGGGTTCAAGGGAGAGTCAATAACATAAAAAACAATCTCTTCCGAATGATTACCAGAGAGAAGAAGACTCACCGGCTCAGTCCGATGGGTAACCTGGGCGAATTGACCTCCGCTGAGAGAGTATACGGCCAAAGGCGCAGCCGTCTTGGTGATGGGAACCCGCCACTGTGTCACCAAGGCTGAGTCAATAAAACTCTCCTCGGCCCCAGAGTCCAGGAGAGCAGAAGAGGCATGTCGAAGGCCCTTGCAAAACACTGTGACCGGCAGGGTGGTTTGAAGAGGTGAGGAGGATCTCCTGGAAAGCCCGCCCGCCAGAACCCCCTTCACTTCTGACGGGCGCCCCCTTTTAGCGGACAGGTGCCCAGAAAGTGCCCCTGCTGGCCGCAGTAAAGACAGGCTCTGTCTCTGAATCGCCTCTCCCTCTCAGCCTGGGAGAGTCGGGCCCGGTCTAACTGCATAGGCTCCGGGGTCCCTGGCGGCACCGAATTCGAAGCAGGAGAGAGGTGGTGAGACTCCAGTGTGGGAAGGACCATGGGTGTCCTCAACCCACGTCGTTGCCCGAGCCTCACGTCGACCCGGATCGCCGTGTCTACCAGGTCATCAAAGTCGGTTGGCAGGCCGTGAGGAAGGAGTTGGTCCTTGACCTCCTCCGCCAGCCCGTTGAAAAAAACGTCGAACATGGCCTCTGCATTCCAGCCCGCTGAAACCGCCAGGGTTCGGAACCGGATAGCATAATCCGACACGGATTGTCGACCCTGACGGAGCTGCAGGACCTCTCTGGCAGCTTCTCGCCCCTGCTTGGACCGGTCGAACACCTTCTTCATCTCCCTTGAGAATTCTGTGAAGTTTGTTCGAAGTCCTGGTCTGTGGGTCCAAATGGCGGTTCCCCAGTCACGAGCCTTTCCCGACAGCAGGGTGATGACATAGGCTACCCTTGATTCATCAGAAGGGAAGGTGGAGGGCTGGAGGGAGAAGATCAGGCCACATTGGACCAGGAATGCCTCACAGGAGCCGGGGTCCCCAGCGTAGGTCTCTGGAGGCGGCAGGCGGGGTTCTCTGGCCGGAGGGTTGGCGGCTGCAGTGCTGGTAGTCGCCCCACGAGCAGCTGCGGCTCCCCCCTGGGAGGACAGGGAGAGCTGAATCTGTTGGCTCTGGGCCGCTAGCCCAGTTAGCGACGCGCCTACTGCCTCGACTTGCCTGGAGATGGAGTCGAGCGAATTGTGATGGCTACCCAGCATGGCACCATGCAGGTCGAGGACTTCCTTAACTTCTGCTGGGTCCATGAGATGATCCGGTCGTATTGTCAGGAGTTGCAGACAAGTAGGACCCAAATGCAGGTAAGTCAAGTTTCAAAGAGTTTATTCAAAAAACAGGCAAAACACAGGAGATCAAACGGCGTCAAAAAGGTCCAAAAAATAAGACAAGGATGAAAAGCTCAGAAGATCCAGGCACAAAAATCCCAAACAAAAAGGCATCCAATATAGAGAGACAAAAAACAGGTAATCCAACAAACAGGTAATCCAACAAACAAAGACAAAGTCAGAGCTAACAGGGGAACTTACAGATACGCGACTGAACACACCAAGACGACCGGATGAAGACAGACAAAAGGCAGAGGGTTTAAATAGGGCAGGTAATCAGGGAAACTAAACACAGCAGGATAACCAATGATAGAATTACACGGAACAGGTGGCATGAGGGGGAGGAGCAGGTGTCAAAACAAAAAGCACATGGGAGAGACAAACACAGGGCAATGAGCAATCGGTCCAGCAGGGGGGGTAACGTAAACAATGAGTCCCAACAAGGGGCAGTCCTGACAAACCCGGCCCATTAACAGATTAGGCCACCAAAGCCCCAAAACCATTGGGGTAAATTCTGTTCAATAAAACAAAACATCACTTACATTTGAGGTCGACAGCAAGGCAAAACGTTGTCAACCTAATTACAATCTAATTATCAACTAGATGTACCGCATAGCGGTACATGGTATGACCGCCGCAGTGTATTGAAATGTGGGAACTGTTGGTATGATGAGTGTGTGGTATAACAGTGTTGTGAGGTGAGAATTTGTGTGGAAATGATTTCCTGGAAGTGGGCATGAATGTGGGTTTTGAATGAATTACATTGTGTGTGTTTGAATAATGTGTAGGAGTGATTTGTGAAAGGAATAGGCAAAATGAGATTTTGTACAATTACAGCGGCCCGCATAGGGCCAATTTTATGGCACGTGTTGTGCTTTTAGAGGTCTTTGTGTTGATCGTGCATGAGATAGGGCCAATTCTATGGCACGTGTTGTGCTTTTAGAGGTCTTTGTGTTGATCGTGCATGAGATAGGGCCAATTCTATGGCACGTGTTGTGCTTTTAGAGGTCTTTGTGTTGATCGTGCATGAGATAGGGCCAATTCTATGGCATGTGCTGTGCTTTTAGAGGTCTTTGTGTTGATCGTGTATGAGATATTTTATGCAGTTCCTACCTTCTTAGTCCAAAATATTGGCAATTCAAAATACCAATTTTTGCATTTACCCTTATCACTAGGTGGTGCTATGCTTCAAGTGAGTGTTTATGGGCTGGGCCGATACGCCTCTGTAACACCGACATACTAACACAAAATCGTTGTCTTGGGCAAAATTGTTGACGAATTATTTAACAAAAATTGTTTTTTGACACCTAGCTTCGCCAATAAACATCGCCCCCTATGACGAAATGTCACAAAATTTAGTACACATGAAAAGAAAGCTGTTTAGAGATGGCATATCAACTTTGAGCAATTAAAAGCCAAGATATTGACTTTTGAAGAATTTTAAGCTACGTGTAAAATGTTCATTGACATGTAACTTCGAAACGGTTTATCTCAAGATAAATCCTTTGATAACTTTTTGTAAGCATTGTCTGTAGATGACATATACCAAATTTGGTGAGATTCACATGAACGGCCTATGGCGAGTTTGTTCAAATTCGTTTTCGCGATGATAAAATTTCACGGAAATTGTTTTCGTTGGAAGTGGGCGTTGACCAGTGCTTTCAATGTGTGACGGTCAATAGATTTCATGATTAAAAAAAAATGTTGTAAACATTAGCATTGTCTAGATAATGGGCAAAATGACATTTTGTACAATTACAGCGCCCCCTATGGACCAAATTGTATCGATACGGGTCGATACGTCTCTGTAACACCGACATACTACAACAAAATCGTATCACTAGGTGGTGCTATGCTTCAAGTGAGTGTTTATGGGCTGGGTCAATACGTCTCTGTAACACCGACATATCATAAAAATTTCATGTTGTTGGGTGAAACGTTCATTGAGTTATTCAGCAAAAACTTTTGCCGGTCTCCCCCTCTTTAACAGACACTGGCACGGCGTGGGGGTGGCCCTGGGGGACCAAAAGGCATTATTCGCTCACAAACTTCTTGGGCTACATGCCTACAAACATTCATGTCATCCCGAGTTTCAGTGTCCCGGGAATCGTTGACGAAAAATCGGTGGGAAAAAAAAAAAAAAAAGGGAAAAATTTTGCAGCAACTCCAATATGACCGCTTTCGCTAGCTTTGCTAGCGGCGGTCATAATAAGCCTTAGTGTGTCTAGGGTGGAGATAGTAAGAGTGTGCCTCAGTGTAAGCAGGCTGTGTGTGTGAAAACTCATAACCGCCTGTGTGTTCAGGGCCTGTGGAGGACTGAAGTGCAACTGCTTGAGCACCAAGTAGAGGTGAGAAGTGAGGAACACCCAAACGTACTGGTGCCATGAGTGTGGGATGTATGAGGGAGCATGAGTGTGTTCCTGCCAGAGACGGCTGTAGATGTGCAGCGCAGGGGGTGTCTGTATGTCTAGGGCGAAGGGAATATGAGTGTTTGCATTAGCCGTGGTTGTGCAGGTTGAATATCAGCATGGAGCAAGGAAGAGCCTATAGTGTCACATCTGCAAACTGGTCTTGTGGCTCTGTTCCCCCAAACATGTAGTCAGAACCATATTCCACCTGGTCATCAGCCACCACTCTCTCATGTCAGCCTCCACCAACTGTTGTGGCACATTCTCAAAAGCAATCTTATAGGGACCTTTGTAGACAGGAGCCAGCTTGGCAGAAAACCCTCCAGAGGCATCTGATCGAGGATGAACTTTTAGCTTAACCAAGTCACCAACCTGGAATGAGACCCCTCTGCGTTTTATATCATAGTGTTTTTTTTAGTGGTACGACTGAAGATTGTCTGACATGCTCATATGCCTCCTGCAAGGCTGAAGTAAGATCCATCTTGTAGTCATCAACCGTGTCTGCTATGGACCCCGGGCCCGGAAACATCCATAAATCAAGAGGTGTGTTCAAGTCCCTACCGTACAAGAAGTATGCTGCCGTGTCTCCCGTAGGTCCACACTCGCAAACCCCCATGGGTAAGTAGCCACCACAGGTTTTAAGTAGCCTCCAGGTTTCTGGTTGGTCGGCTTGGACATCTGGCAGGTTATGCAGGACAGGACATACGTCTTTACCTCCCCCCGTATACCTGGCCAGTAGACTCGCCTCTGTAAGCGCCCCAGAGTCTTAGTCATACCCAAATGGGGTGGTCATGAAAGTACTGTAGCAAGCTAGGTGAGCGACAAAAGTGGGCAGTGATTCACCGGGAGCCTGAACCCTGTCTAAAATCCCTCTCCAGATTTTTTCTTCATTGTCTATAGGCAGGAACGCCTGACGAAAAAGATCTGAAAATTGACTCCAAGAGACTAGGTGGGGCTGCATTGCACAATAGCACTTCCGAGACTCTTTTTCAAATAGCCTTGTTACCTCAAGGAAAAACTGAGCATCAGACAAACCAAGTGTCGACTTGTACAAGGAGACTGACTGTAGCCATTCTTCTGGGTCTGTAGCCTCCATCAAACTTAACTGGGACGAGACCAGGAAAATGTGTTGGACTAGCAGTAGCAGCAGCTGCGGTGGGTGGGGTGGGTGTGTGTTGTGTGTTATGTTGTAGTGAGTGATCTGAAGAGTGACCAGCATGGGTGTCATGACTAGGGAGTGCACATGTAGCAGGAGTTGAGGTAAATATAGGGTGGGCCTCTGTAAACTGTTTGTGTGAGTGCTGAGAATTCTGGTCTTCTAACTGCTGCAGTAAGCTATGTTGCAAATCAATAGACAATAGAGATCAACAGTCATGGATGACATGACTCTGTTAACAACAACGGTGCCATGTACAAAAAGGTTGTTAAAAAGGATAAATACAAATCTCAGGTGGGCGAGGATGAGGATAAAGCCTAGTAAGTCAAGGAGTATTTCAGTCAGCAAGGGAAAAGTGGTAGAGCAGAAGTTCACGGTGGAAGGTGAGGAAATCCCATCCATCAGGGTGAGACCAGTGAAAAGCCTGGGGAGGTGGTATAATGCAGACCTGAGTGATCGAGAGCAGGTAGAGCAGCTTAGAAAACACGTGGTGGAGGGATTGGAAAAAATTGACAGGTCAGGGCTACCAGGAAAGCTGAAATTGTGGTGCATGCAATTAGGACTGTTCCCTAGAGTAATGTGGCCCATGTCAGTGTATGAAGTACCATTATCAAAAGTAGAGAAGCTAGAAAGGGTGGTTAATTAATACGTTAAAAAGTGGTTAGGGGTTCCACGGTGCCTAAGCAGTGTAGCTCTGTATGGGGAAGGGCATACTGCAGCTGCCAATAAATAGTCTGGTAGAGGAATATAAGTGTGCTAAGGTTAGGACAGAGCTGTTGTTAACAGGGAGCAAGGACAGGATAGTCAGTGGGCTGGCTCCTAACCCGAGCAAAGGGAGAAAGTGGAAACCAAAGGTAGCAGTGCAAGAGGCAGAGGCAGCCCTTAGACATGGAGAGATAGTGGGGAATGTCCAGATTGGGCGGGGAGGCTTGAGGCTTGGGGCGTATCAGGGAAGCCAATGTGGAGAAAGGCAGATCAGAAGGAGAAATAGAGATTGGTGGTAGAGCAGATACGCAGGCAAGAAGAAGCTAGTAGACAGGTAAAAGCTGTGTCACTAGCAAAGCAGGGCCAGTGGTTGAATTGGAAGGGAGTAGAGAGAAAACAGGTTACTTGGAGGGATTTGTGGAGTATGGAGTCTAACAGGCTAAAGTTTTTATTGGGAGCGACGTACAACGTGCTCCCATCGCCAGATAACCTGAGAATCTGGACAGATGGGGATCCGTCATGCACACACTGTTCAGGTGTAGCCACATTGAGACATGTACTATCTGGCTGTAAAGTTAGCTTGGCACAGGGTCGCTATACGTGGCGTCACAACCAAGTATTAAAATGCTTAGCAGCAGGAATTGAGAGTAGGAGGCAGCAGGTAAATGCAGAAGGTAGTCATAAAAAAGGTATCCAGTTTGTGCGGGAGGGTAAGAAAAGTAAGAGAGCCGCAAAGTCAAAGAGTACTACACAGGAAGCAAAGGATTGGCTGATGCTTGTAGATGTGGGTGGAAAGTTGGTGGTCCCTCAAGAAATAGTTACCACTAACTTGAGGCCAGACATAGTCTATTGGTCGACCAGCCAACAGGTAGTGTATTTTATTGAACTCACTGTCCCATGGGAAAGCTCCCTAGAGGAAGCGTATGAAAGGAAAAAGCTTAAGTATGAAGAGTTGAGATTGGAAGCAGAGCAGAAAGGATGGAGGGCAAGAGTATTTCCAGTAGAAGTGGGTTGTAGAGGGTTTGTAGGGAGGTCAGTCATTTCATTGCTAGGGGAGCTTGGGGTTGGTGGTAAGAATCTACGTAAAACTGTTAGGGAGATGTCAGAGGAAGCAGCTAGGACTAGTAATTGGATCTGGATGAGAAGGGCGGTCCCTGCCTGGGGTAAGCAGTAGGATTGCCATGTTTGAATGGGGCGGTGGAGGGATTCGAACCTGGGCCCTCCAGGTGTGGGTCGAGTGCCTTAGCCAGTGTGCTACCGAGGAGGTGGAGATTAGTGCAACCTAGGGCTGTTTGTGCAAATAAGGATGGGCACCCCAGACCAGCAGATGGCAGTAGTGCGTTTAGTGGGTCAATAGAAACACAGAAGAAGAGGCCTATAAATGGCAGCCATCACACACATGGGCAGCTTAGAATCAGGCTCTCTGGGATCGTGCGGTGTATTGGGATGCAGAGTGGCCAAGTTTCCCGGGGTTTTGCGGTGTATGGAACACGGGATAGCTGAGCATTAGTCACCATTAGATTCAAGAGGTGTATAAATGTAATGTTAAGTCAGTGGGTAGAATTGTCTTTAGAACTAGCATTGGCAGGGTCGTTTGTGTAATGGCATATGCGGTAGTGACTGCAAAGTGATAGTATCTGTGGTAAAATGCAAATATTAGATAGATTCGATATTCGAAGTCCTAATTAGTAAGTAAGCAGGTCATTTTGGAAGTAAATTGTGGTTGTAGTTCATTTTGTATGTAAAACTTTGGAAGTCGTGCAAACATTTGGTAATGAGCAGTAAGTAGTAAATTTTGGAAGTAAACTGTGGTTGTAAGTAGTGATGGCAGTCTGAGACAGAAGCGCCGGAACGTGCTTCAAACCATTAACTACACCAACCATAAAACCACTGCTCCGAAGGTTGCTTTGGTACGGAAAAAAACACGTGACATATTACGCATGAAACAGCTACTGGTTCATCCGCTGAAAGAATCACCTGCGTGTTTCGCGGTGCCACACGAACCAATCCGGTTGTCATCAGTGCCTTCAGAAAGGGTGTTCTCCAAATGTGGAGAAATTGTGATAGAAACAGAGAAAAAATAGAAACAGGCTCAGTCCAAAAAGTGTGGAAAAAATAATGTTTTTAAATAAAAATCTTTGAGTGTTCCCCTGGTTACACAAGCACCCAACTTGTCCCATAGTTTCCCTTCACACCCTAATACCCAAGTTCAATCACATCCTTTCCCTAAGCACCCCCAATTACACAATGCAAAGATAAATTAATCTTTATTTGTAAAAATATCACAAACTTCGTATACAGGTGTGTGTGTGTGGTGTGTGTGTTTTGGTACGTTCACACTAGAATAGACGTGTTTCCTCTACAATAGTTCAAAGCCTCCTGCCACTATGAAGCTGGGCCAATTTAGTTGCAGCTTTGGCTTTTCACCAGGAGAGGTCATTGTTACTGAAGCTTCAAGTAATGAACCTATTTTTGAAGCAATGTGCCTAAGTGGTTCAGTGCTTCACCAAAACTTCATTTGCCCATCACTAGTTGTAAGTGAATTGTGGAAGTACATTTTGGAAGTTTGGGTAGCAGGTAGCTAAACTGTGGACACACGCTAAAGGATTGATCACCACCGCCTCAGGGGAGGGTGTACAGTGAGTAAAGGCCCGAAACACCCGTTGATCCTGAGGTACACTGCTGAGGATGTGTCCCACATAGTGTATGGATAATTGTAATGGCTATAGTTAGGAAAGCCTGAAGTGTGGTACAATGGGTGCTCTCCCAACATGTGCAAGTGTCTTGTATTTTTATTTATTTATTTATTTATTTTAATTGTTAAGGAAATGTTGGAGGAAACTGCAAAGGCTTGCCAGTGGTCCTGGATGAGATGCATGTTGTTGGCATGGTGAAAGCCATGGGGGAAAGCGATAGGTAGGTGCTGCTGAGTGGATCATGTAAACGGCCCCAGCAGCCCCAGTCACTGTAACGGTAGCCGGTTGGTTCAGGTTAACCCTTGTTGAGCATCTGTCTGTACGGCTCCAGTTGGCCATCCCCTCAGCTGCTCTGTCCTGTACAGCTCACATGAGGTTGCGTGAATAGCTGTAGTCAGCGGCCAGTTGTGCGTGTTACACCTGGGAGTAGAGACTAACAGCCTGAACTATTTACTTGGTTATAGATAGTGTAGGGGTAGGTGTAATAGCTATAGTTTCTCCCTAAGGTGCTCTTCCTACATGCACAAGTACTGTGTGTTCTTTGTAAACTAAATGCATGTGTCAGTGTGTCTACCTGCTGTTGCAATATCTCTACCTGAGCAGTCAGACGCTGAACTATTAGAGACTCACGTATGTCAGAGAGGGCAAAATCACCCCTATCATTGCCACCTGTTCTGCTCAGAATATGATTTTGCAGTTTGACTTTAATAATAATAAAAAAAGAAAAGAAAATGTGATGTAAAATGTAAGTTTTGTACTACTTATCCGTTCTTTGATACACCTTGACACAGGAAGTTGAAACAGGTAGAGAATGTAATGTTTTATTGATAACAGGAAGTTAGTTAATACTCAACAAGAAAATCATGGTCGCTAATGTTTTGTCGTGTGATGTATGAGTTCTTCAGAAAGCAATGACTGTAAGTGTCCCAAGTGTTTAATCTGCCTTTGATGTAATTTCTATGAGTTCGGTAATGTTTGAGTAAGGTTGAGAAACTTTGTTAGTCAAATACTTTTCACTAAGCTCCGTGTAATGTTGCTTTATGCTGACGTGCGTTAGCATTATGATTTGCGTTAGCATTATTGCTAATTACATGACCTCTATACAGTAGCCTACATGTAAGTAACGGGAATGTTATGTTCTTTTTTTATTTGTAGTTTCACTCCAATTCAATGTTGCCATGCATTAATGAAGTCAATAAAAGAGCAAGTACGCTCATGTTACTGGCTCTTGAAAAGGAGTTTGGCCGACTGTTTAATCAAAGTTAGAACACCTAGAGAGAGCAGTACACCACCCCTGAATGTAAGTGTGTCTTTAAAGGTGTACTTCCACGAGAAACCGTTTGGTACTTGCTCTTTTGAAATATGATAGGTCACCCCGAGTTGCATATGCATGCTGCATATCAAAATGTTTTTCTATCCCCGTTTTCTATATCAGTCAAAAGAAGACAACAGGCGGAAAAACGACCCAATGCTAAAAGTGCCTCCGGCGTGACGTAGATGCGGAGATACATATAAGAGAAACTGACCGAATGGGCTTTAATTAAATAATGTTAGCCTGTTTGACTGACTGGCATAAGATTAGCAGGCTAGTTGAATGACTGAACTGCATTTAGCCGGGCACTTGCAGTGTTTTGTCATGCAAATATTACCATTCTGAAACGTTCATTGACAAACGGTGAGGAAGCGACTGTGCTTGTGCCATCTCTCCTTCCTCTTCGGATTCAGGATCAAACACATACGGCTGTATCTCCGTAGACATTCTGTGTGCAGTTTTAGCGCTGTCAAGTTGACTTGGCCCTTTACCACTCTGCTATCAAGTTGACTGTGGGGCAAAAAAAGCTGCAGGGAGCGTGCCTCTGGTGAAATCGTGTCGTTCTCCCCGCCCCACCCCCTCTACCAAACTAAAACAGCCTGAAACAGAAGCACTAGAACATTTTTTTAATTAACACCAGCGCACAGGGCAATTATTAATACTAGAGAACACCGCAAAATTAATGAAAACACGATGGAAGTACACCTTTAAGCCTAGCCATTGCAACACATGAGGGAAAACCATGAAAATATGGTCACAAAATATTCAGAACCACTTATCACCAGGAAAATGTAAAAAACAAACAAACATATATACATGTACATAAAACATAGAAACATACATACACTTACATACACTATACATACACTAATCTCACAAAGACAGTTCAAATGTTTTTTTGTTTTTTTTACTCTGACCACATGTCTATTAGTTTGTGGACACTTAGCTCTCGCAGGCTCCCATTATAGGTTACACAGTCCTGCTGCCGTCTCACTCCCTGGCTCAACAGTAGTGGCAGGAGCTTGCAGAGTTGCGCCGACCAATCAAGAGCATGCATTCCCCCTCCAAGTTCCACGATTGCATACAATCTCTGGCACTTCCTAAAATGTCCCACAGCACAAGCAATGTCTTCGTTGACACAAAGTCCCACTCCAGGCACACACAGAAAAACAAGGAACGCAAAAATAGAAATCTAAAACGTGTACCAAAAAAGTCAAGAACAAAAACCGTTTAAGGTTGTTTCGTTCATGTGTGAGGGAGGCTGGGCTGTAGCATGTAGCATACTGTAGCAAGTTCACTGTTTACTAGCTTCGAGCGACTCGTTATCAACAGTGAAAAACATGCATGTCCTGTAACGTTGTCAGTACAAAACCATCTCCTTTCATGTGAACTATCATACACAGAATAAGCAGTCTATCTTTACTCACTAGCCAGCGAGTGGCAAACGTTATACAGCGTTAGACGGGGCAACCAGAAAGGCGTCCAAATGCAGTGGCGTCATGTCAAAAACATTGCTTGTTTCATTAGAGAATTATGGCATTTATTTTTTATTTACATTTAACACAACGTAATTTCCTGTGCATAAAACACGTGCAGTCATTCAATGTAATCAGAATTGTGATCACATTTAAGCTGGATGCTGAAGGTAATTGTATCATGACATGGCTCAAATGTCTACACTGTGTTAGGCTACCTGTTTCTTTTTCTGTCTGTTCTCATTTTCTCAACTTGCTGGATATATTATTTTAAACATAGGCCACAGGCTAGCCTGTATCCTAAAATAGATAATAGCCAAGAGACCAGTTAAAACTGAATTAAGATTAGCCTGTATCCTAAAATAGATAATAGCCAAGAGACCAGTTAAAACTGAATTAAGATTAGCCTGTTTTTGTCAAGTTGCAAACCATTCCACTGCCATAGAAAGTACACAAGCAGTCAGGTAAAAGCCAATCTTATCATTACATTGTAATTTACAAATGGATTTTATCATATCTAAAACCATATCAATTTTAGTAATGGCATTTATTATCGAAATTAATTTGTGACTGGGTACATAGATTTGGCCAGACCCTGAGGATTTCACCAAAACCTTGCAATTTGAAAAAAAAAAAAAAAAAAAAAATATATATATATATATATATATATATATATATATATATATATATATATCTTGAACGCAAACTCGTTCAGATTTTGGGAGGTTCAGTATCAATTTTCAGGTGTAACCAAAATGGGACTGTAACTGAAACCCAAGGGGGTAGGAATATATCCGGAAGTTGAAGCACCCATGGGAAAATCTCAACCCGGAAAGGGACCAATAGCATGTAGCATTCCGTTGACTTCCATTCATTTTAGCGTCACTTTGAAATCAAACAACTTTACATGAGAAGCCATCCGTACCTTGACATTGGCATTGTTGTAAACCGGAGAGGGCACAGCAAAACATATTTGCTTCGATCAGAAATCTGTCATGTTATTGCCTTGTAAGAAACGTTTATCGGAAATTATGCTAAAAATGACGCCATAAATCATGCGACGGCTAGTGAGTTTCTGTCGCACAGGAGAAAATTTACCGTACTGGTTGGATAACAAGCTGTAGCCACAGTCATGCTTGTTTACTTTTCTATTCATGTTGGGGAAACATTTACATCACTATTTCCCGAAAAATAAGCGTAGAACTTGGTATTTGTTTGTAAGCAGAATCGCTATCTTTATGGATTTTACTATTCGATGCAAGTGAATTGAGAAAGATGGCTAAGCTAAGCTACACGCTATAGCTTGTAGTTTACATGCTAACTAGCTAGCTCCCTTGACATGTTGGCTTGCAAGACTGCCTGGAACCAAAGTTAGTTGACGAAGAATCAAGTCCCCACGTACAATATTAGCCCCCCATTCCACTAAGTGATTGCAGCTATAACGGTAGAAGAATACTTATTAAGAAAATTATCGTACGCTGTATGATTTGTGATTGAGCATCTACCACTCAATTTATAGTATTTGGGTTCGCTGGCCGACGCGACCGTGCGTCACCCCGTGCTTGCGCAGTTGCCTGGTGACCAATTAAAAATCTCAAAATCGTGCTTCAACGGCTCCCATTGAAAACGACGCCATCCCTCAGTCCATTCTCTTCTACTGTCTATGCTGAAACCCTGTAAATATCTGTAAGTCGCTTTGGGCAGCCTGGGCTAGTGGTTAGGGAGTTGGTCTTGCAATCTGAAGGTTTGCACACTGCTCCAGGGACTGTAAGTGAAAACCTGTAAATATCTGGAAGTTGCTCTGGGCCATTGACTATACAGACAATGCTCTGGACAGCTGTGGCCTAGTGGTTAGGGAGTTGGTCTTGCAATCAGAAGGTTTGCACACTGCTCCAGGGACTGTAACTGAAACCCTGTAAATGGGTCATTGACATGACATGCAAATTTTTGTGTCCGAGTGCATTACTTAGGTTTAAAATGGGTTTAAATGATTCAAAACAGATACCATTTTAATGAATAAAACCTATGTAATTTGATTACATTTTACACATTCAACAAAAGTATGATTTAAAAAATGTTTTTGCAGCTCAAACCCTCAAAATGTCAGGTGGCACAACCGTCCGAGCAAATGAACACATTAAAAAAAGTTTTAAACATGTTATTTAAAAGGTAAAGAAATTCAAAAATAAATATTGTGGCATATTCATATGATGGAGACCTTTTAAATAAGCAGAATTTGAAAACACCAATAGATTTTGAGTTGTTTAAAAAATTGCAAAAAGTTCTGTCCGAAAATTCGTACAACTAAAATGTCAGGGTGGTTCAACCGAATTTATAGAACTTTTATTTTGAAGTGAAGAGATACAAGAGTAAAGAAGATATTGCATCATCCAGAGGACCCCAAGTGACCTTAACTGACCACATGCAAGGTTTGTAAATCTCTCTCAAATATTATATATAATAAAATACCTACTTTCAATTCATGGTTAGACTTGTACATTTTACATGTCAGGTGGTACAACCAATGTAAAACAAGGAAAAAGTTATTTTAATGTAAAACTCTTTATTCTATAAAAATATTTAATGTATTTACTTGCTAGCAAAGTCAGAAGGTTATATAGGTGTCCAAGTTGTAGCCTGTTTAATTTGAAATTAGCAGCAAAAGTCAGGCGGCGCAACCAGGTTGTCAGGTGGCGCATCCACAGCTAATGCCACTGTTGTATGAAGTAAATGATTTTATTTCATTGCTTATCTAAAAGATATTCACAAGTTATAAATGAAAACATGTTGTACAATTTAACTACCCTTTAAATACCATTTTTACGATTACTTACCTATATTTTTTCACTTATTTTAGATGCCACTATCAAGTAAAGAGAAGGCAATCCGACACAGGGAGTGCATTAAAAATGATCCTGCAGCAAGGGAAATATATCTTGCGAAAAGAAAAGAAAGGTAATAGATCATGATGAGGTCTGATTTAAAATGCAATTGTGCGTTCATGGTACATATGCACCTGTGCATAGCACACACAGAACATACTTTTCTCTTCAAAGTGGACAGCACAGGTGTGGCGTGGTGCTGCATGTCGTGAATGGTCTAATCTGTTAACATGCATTCTAAACTAAAATAGACCAAAACAGCATCTATAGTGCATACACAAAGTGAACGCACTAATTGCAGTATAAAAGCAATTATACTAAAAATATTAGGGTCAGTCAGACCATTTAGTCTTAAATGAGTAAAAGCCAGTTTACTTTAGTGCTTGTCATGTTTTTATAGTTATCAAAGGAGGAAGAGAGAGGGAAAAATTGTGAAGACCCCAGTCAGCCAGTTATGCAGAGCAGAACAAAGTAAATTGAGACATCAGTGAAGACAGGATCAGAGAAAGCACAGAGAAAGGAAAAGAGCTATGGCGGACATCTTAAATGATACACCCGAGTCAATGGATATAACTCCCACAGCAGTAGCGCCTGAGCCAGTGGATACACCACCCATAGCACAGGTTCAGCAGGACAGTTGCAACGCTCTTCAGTTGGTCAGTGTAGATGTACAGCAACCAAGAGCATCTTCAACACCACTGAAAGTAGGGAGCAGTTACATGAAATGGCAAAGAGAGAAAGCAAAACTGCGTCGCAAAATGAACACCATGAAAACAGAAATGGAAGCTGCCAAAAGAGAAACAGAAAAGTTAGGAAAATGCATTGAAAGATTAAGGAAGAATAGATCCAAAAACAAAAATGAAAAAATGACAACAAAAGGGAACAAATCCATGGGTGCAAAGAAGAGAGAAAAGTTGTTGACTTTCTTTGTCGGGATGAGAACAGTCGTTTGCTGCCAGGGAGAAAAGATACCGTGACCAAGAACAAAAACAAACAACAGAGGCGTGTTCTTGTTAAACCCCTGACTGAACTCCATCTCTCTTATAATACTGAAAATGACAGATCCCACCGTCTCTCTTACAGACAATTTGTGAAGTATTGTCCCTTCTTTGTAACTCAGCCAAAACAATCCGACAGGAACACATGTGCATGCATGGACCATGAGAATGTTCAACTCCTGTCAGAAAAATTGTGGCAGAAAGGTGTTCTAAAATCAACCAATATCTCTCAGCTGTTATCAGAAATTGTGTGTGGTCTCAACAACAAAGCCTGCATGTATAGAGCATGTGCAAAATGCTGCTATGAAGAGGTGAAGGTTACAAACCCACAGACGGAAGAGATGGTGACCTGGCATCAGTGGACACGAAGACCAGTGACAGAAGGGCAGAAGACATATATGAACTTTGTAAAAGACACACAAACGGGTACATATAGTGACCTGCTTTACACTTTCAACAAAAAACTTGATGGCCTAGCAAAACACCATTACAACTGGCTTCACCAAGCAACAGAGTGCAGGGCATTAAAAGAAAGCCTGCGAGAAGACGAGGTTGTCCTTCATGTGGACTTTTCAGAAAACTTTTCATGCAAACTAAACAAGGAAGTCCAGGCATTTCATTTTGGTGGGAGCAGAAAGCAAGCAACTGTCCACACCTGTGTGGCCTACACAGCAGCGGGAGTGCAATCTTACGCCAGCATCTCTGCATCCCTCCGACATGATGAGAGAGCTGTGTGGGCCCACCTTGAACCAGTCATAAGAGATGTATTGGACAATCAGACCCGACGTCCTATACATCTGCATGTAATGAGTGATGGACCAGTCACTCAGTACCGCAACAAAAAACACTTTTACTTAGTGAGTACCATCCCCTTCCTTTCAGGATTCACTCAGGTCACCTGACATTTTTCTGAAAGGTCCCATGGAAAAGGGGCCC
Organism: Coilia nasus; assembly: GCA_027475355.1. Taxonomy (NCBI): domain Eukaryota; kingdom Metazoa; phylum Chordata; class Actinopteri; order Clupeiformes; family Engraulidae; genus Coilia; species Coilia nasus. Next base: position 37,616,336 of record CM050214.1, on the reverse strand, counting down.
CTGACGGTGTTGGGGGCGCTGTTAAAAGGATTGCTGACTCTGCTGTCAACAGGGGAGCAGACATCCAAACCCCTGAAGACTTTACAGCTTTTTAACAGAGAGACAGGCATCAAGTGAGATCAAATTCTTCTGGGTGAGTGAGGAGGATATCAAAAGGTTTGATGAAGCTGTCCCTGACATTGTGCCTCCTGTAAAGGGAACTCTGGCAATACACCAGGTGATCATCAGAACCAGAGAAAATACAATGTGTTTACCTGGCCCCATCCAGCAGACAAGATTTTCTACTACTTAACCGATGTTCTTGAAGTTATATCAGAACCAGAGCCTTTTAATTCACAGCACTCACGGCTGACCGATGCACACTGGGACAGCTTTAGCAGGCACACCTGAAAAAATAACCCAATTAAACAGCACTGATTATTCAGGAAGCTGTTTAATCACTTGTTTTTAATTCAGTGGCTACTTTGGTTTAGTATTCAGTATTTCAGTTCAGTATTTTTAGCAATACCAAAGAATGTTTTTAATCAAACTAAGCTGATGTGTTACCAGTGGAATTGTATTGTTGTTTGTTGTGAAAATGCTACCCATGTTTATCTTGTAGGCTACTATTTAAAGGGATTGTCTACCGACTACTTTTGATACATTTTGATGCATAGGCATGTTTAAAACAAATTAAGATACTTTGTTATTAAACAATGAAACATCACAACTTTATTGTTGCTAGTTGTTAAATCACTACACATTTGCCTTTTATGTAAGTTACTGTAATCCTGTTCTTATTAATGTTTTTAATACATTGACTACTATTGATGCATAAATATTTTTAAGTGGATCTAAGAGATGTTTTCATTCATGCTACAATTTATTAACAGTTATGTTTGATCTAAATATCAGTTTTTATATGTGAAATAAAGACAATTTCTTAACATATTTATGTCCTTTTTAATCTTGTCAGGTGGCGCAACCATACTGTCAGGTGGTGCAACCAGGTATATGTCTAGTTTAAGAAAATAACAAAATACATTAAAGTAAAATCAGTGTTGGGAATTAATGAACATAACTTGTGCATTACCCAGTATTCATTGTCATATTTGTAAAGTATTTTTCCAATGTAAAGTTGGATGTTGGTAAAACTGAATAACTGGCTCCAGAATGCAAAAATCATAGGTAATTGTTAGTACACAACTCATCTACAAAGAAATATTGTCTACAGCCACTGTAGACAGTCTAAGGTGTACTCATAAAAAGGTCACATAAAATTAAAACAAGGTAAGTATATTTTTAAAAAACACATTTTCGGTTGCACCACCTGACATTTTTTAGGTGGTGAAGTTGCAAATACAGTGAAAAAATTGATGTAAACCACTTTATTTCCTGTGCGGCACATATGGCTTGCTTAAATACATTTCCCTTACTTCAAGAAAAGTATTCTTTCAACATTTAAACAATATTTAAAAATATATATTTCCAAAAGCATTTTATGTCAATGACCCAAATATCTGTAAGTCGCTCTGGGGTGCGTTTCCCAAAAGCATAGTTGCTAACGTTGTTAGCAACTTACTTGGTTCAAACTATGTAGGTGCGACGCAAGTGTGTCTCAAAACCTTCGTTCGTGTGAACCAACATAGTTTGAACCAACATAGTGTGAACCAACATAGTTTGAACCAACATAGTGTAAACCAGCATAGTCCCAACATAGTGCGACCGACACAGGCGTGTCCCAAAACACGAACATTCGCAACCACGTTGGTAACTAGTGAGGTTTGCAACCACAGCTCTCGGTGCTTAGTTCCACCTAACCAACGTTGTTTGAAGGTCTCGACGGCATCCAACATGGCGGACCGAATGTCTCGAAATCCTCGATCATTGTAAATATCTCCGTTGTTTGGCGTTGTATCCCTTATATTTTACAAAACGAGGTGAGAAATATACAGTGTAGAATCTAAAAATCCCATTGTTGTAGCAAAACAATTGATCTAGGAGGATATTTGCAACTCGTTTGGCAGTTTGGCTTAAGCGACTCATGCTGTGACGTACCTTCAAGTACCTCCAAATTCCGTCAGCTAGGAGCTGCTTCTGTGGTGCTGTTGGTAGAGCGCAGGTCATGCACACCTGTATTTGTAGCTAGTACTCTGGTTCCAATCCGGGATGATGCATAATTTAAATGCTACATGAAATTGTTGACATTCTCAACTGCCACGTTACTTTTCTTAACGTAGTTTCAGGGTGAACGTGTCTCCCCTGTTGCGTATTAACATAGTGTGTCCAATTTATGCCAGCCTGCATATTCTTGGGCTTGTGTTCATACACTTCAAATTGCAGGTCGCCAAGGTGAAAATAAACTTTCAGCTCCTCCGTCATTACGTACATTGTAAACAATAAACCTAATGTTGATAGCGTGTAGCATACTGGCACATGCATCTACAGATGGCACATCGCCTGGTGTCTATGCAAAATAGCATTTTGAAAGCTATTTTAATCAGGCTAGCTGTGATGGCTCGTAGTATATGCGATTTAAATAAAACAAAAGCATTGTATAGACTTTGTCTTCCACATGACTTCAAAGTCAGGGAGATTTCCTATAGCTTAATGTATTGCCTAGAACTAGGCTGCTTATGAGACGTGCATAGTCACAACTCATCTGTGTTCATATCCAGAGGTCTGCGTCATTCAATAAACAATGTTAAAGTTTATTTAATCACTGAAATGTCTTGCAAATCTGTCACTAGGCTATATTACAAATGAACACTAAGCCAGCAGTAGGGTTCAGTGATACTTTCCACCGTTAGATTTATTCAGTTTCTATTGTTTATTTCCCAGTTATTCCCGACATCATGTGAAATAGCCTATTATTAGGCGATAAATAATCGGCTACATAATTAGTCATCTGTTGAATTCCGTTCACAAGGTCATAGCCTGCTTCGGATTGTTTCTCTCTGCTTCCGACAATGCACGAGCATGTCCGAACACATCTGGAAACCATTGTGGTTTGGACTATATTGGTTCAAACCAACTTGGTTCAGACTATGAAGGTACGACAGTGTTTGGGACACAGTCGCACTTTGGTTGTTGGTTAGCTCAACGGTGCATCGTACCATGTTGGTTTAAAGCTAAGTTGGTTGGTTGTTTGGGAAACGCACCCCTGGATAAGAGCGTCAGCTAAGTGTAATGTAATAATAATACCTACTCGTATGGGCTGAGGTTGAAATACAGGCTGGGAGCTTGGTGTGGAAAGGCCTTTTATGTGATTGCACAACGGATGCAAGTGGAACTGTAATTTTAACACGAATACTTTATTTGTAGTAAAACAACAATCTAATGATATTAAACACAACAAATCTAGATTAGTCAGTTAGAGTGTACTAAAGTGTACTCAAACACTATGTTTTTTCAACAGTCAAAACTGCTGTGTGTAGAACATAGCCAAAAAGACTGGCAAAATTCTGTGCAATTTCCACTTTATTTGGTAGCATGACAATATGGAAAAGAATATGGTAAGCCAGTATTGATTTTATTTTTAATTGATAAAGCAGATTAATTTATGATCTAACATTGCTGATAGGCTGTGTGCCCTGAACACATCCAAAAACACAAACACACTATATGCCAGGAGTGCCCACTACATCGATCGCAATGGACCAGTCGATCGCAAAGGCAGTGCAGGTAGATCGCATGTTGTCTAAAACTTTTTGTTAAGTTACCATAACAACTAGAATGGCTACTGGAAAACTGCAGCAAAGATGGAGTCCTAGCTAGTATCTAGCCCATACTGTTCATAAAAATAGTGACTTCCCCCCCAAAAGGCGAACTGAGAAATGTGACGGAATTAAAAATATAGTTAAGCGGGCAGCAGTCACTTCATTATGCATTCTATTCGAGTGAGGACTCTTCAAAAACGTTCTGTGCACAGTTTGAAGAGGCTCATTCTGACCTCTTGTTACACACTGACGTGAGATGGCTAAGTAGAGGGAAATTCTTGCAGAGATTTCAACAGCTCTGTCCGGAGATTAAGGAATTTCTTCTTGTCACTAAACCGGAACACAAGCAATTTAATGACAATCAGTAGCTGCTAGACTTTTTAACTGATCTTACTAACATGTTGAACGAACCTAATTTGGAGCTGCAAGGAAAAGACAAATTCGTGGTCGTCATGATCCGCTCAGTTAATGCATTCAAACAAAAAATGAAATTGCTGTCCTCAAGTCGCAGCGCTATAATTTGGGAAACTTCTAAAACCTCTCATGGGAGCCGGAGAAACAAAGGGGGGCGTGTTGGCAAATTGACAGTGTGCGCTACACACAGCAGCTACTGTCCGGACTATGCAACCCTGTCTGACTCCCTCCAGTGCAGGTCATCATCAGATTAAGATGGTAAAAAAATAATTACAAATGTATTATAGTTGTGCTGTAAAGGTTTATTGCTACCTGTGCCTTGAATTCCAGCAGAGAAAGTTGTGTCTTTTCTGGGATTGCCTGGGACTTGCAATCTCTGCTGTACAAAAGCCTGCACTACTGTCAGGTCCAGCATGTGAAACACAATGCCATGGTACCTTCTTTGACCTGATTCTGCTACGGTAGAGAGCCACAGGAGAATGCTCAGAGGTGGGGTTTGCACCAACAAACGTGCTGAGCAAGGTTACTGGGCGATTGTCATACCATTTTACAGACTTCAGGTGCAGACCATCATGGGTTGTTGTTTTCTCCTGGTGTGTTCCCCGTCCCTTTGCTTTCATGGCACTGTCGTTCATAAACGTGCAACCTGCAAGAGGATTCTGCCTAACAGTTCCCAAGCTATGGATCTTCTTCTTCTCCAGGATGACTTGCAGGTCCACACTGCAGAACCAGTGGTCAAAACATAGCTTGAAGGACATGTTGCTTGAAATAGTAGATGTCAACTGTAAAACAATGTTGCCACTGGCTCCTGTCTTTCATGTGTACAGTACGTTTATGCAATTTGTGTATTGATATACATGTTGCATTACACATGCAGCATAGTAAAATACATGCATCAATGCATGAACCTTTACAGCACAACTTTAACACATTTGTATTACTTTGTAATGAACCTTTACAGCACAGCTCTAATAAATTTGTAATTGTGTATTACCATCTTAATCTGATGATGACCTGCACTGGAGGGAGTCAGGGTTGACCAGGACAAGGCTGAATGGATCTGGTAAATGGTAAAACTTGAAGTTGTGTACCATGCCATGCTGGTCTGCCAAGATGAATACTTTATATCCCTAGCGCTTAGGCTTCTTGGGAAGGTATTGCTTCAGGGTACTCTTCCCCTTAAAGGGAATCATTTGCTCATCTACACAGAACACTTTGTCCACAGCTATGTTTCTGAAGCTGTTAAGGAAAGCACTGAGAAAGGGTCTCACCTTGTACAGCTTATCTGCCCCTGGAATTGCCTGACTGTTGTTTGAAAAGTAGAAGAACCGTTTAATGTTCTCTCAGCGATTGAGACACATGGCACTTGCAACACTCTCCACTCTTGTTTTGGGGTTCCAGTACAGCCTTGACTGTGGCAAACCATGGTCTTGGGATTGGAGAGTCACAGGTTCGAGTCCCACCTTAACCATGTCTGAAATGCGCTTGAGCAAGGCATCTAACTTCACACTGGTCCTGGGACTGTAACTGAAACCCTGTAGCTAAATAACTGTAAGTCGCTCTGGATAAGAGCGTCAACTAAGTGTAATGTAATAATAATAATAATAATAATAATACAGCGTCCTCCATTGTCTCCCTGAGAAGAAGCTGACGGAAATACTTGATGGGCTCTAACACCCCAATTGATTCAGGAAGAGATTCTTTCCATTGTGGGACTGGGGCAATGGTTCTGTTTGATGACCAGTTAAGATTTTTTTGCTTTAATGAACTCCGGTGGTTCCTCCTCACTCCTGCCTAAGAAAAGAAATCACATAGTAAATAAATATACTGGAAGGATAAACAACTGTTATTGTCTCTCTTACTTATTAATAATAATAATAATAATAATAATAATAATAATAATAATATTAATAATAATAATAATAATAATAATAAATCACTTAGTAGGTGTTTTATATGTACGTTTATGCAATATGTGTATTACATTTTGGGTAGTAACTACAAAATGATATGGTGCAGAAACACTCATCTTTTTCCCCCACATTTTCTAAGAACACCCCAATGAAACACATTCGGTCACTCCTCTTTCTGTTGACAACATTTTATGCAATTTGAAAAACAACTGAAAGTTAAAGTAAGGGTGTGCGTACCAACAAGGTGTATTCATTCAGTCCATAAATTTGCAGTATAACGCCACATACTAGAAATTGTACATGTCAAAATTGTATTTTTCCAATTGCCAGTAGCATGGACAGAGAAAATTCCATTCCATTCCATAGGGGTGCTATAATAAAAAAATGCCCTTTGCCTTATAACTACAGACAGACATTCACTCCATAGGCCCACTATAATTCCCTTTGTGCTGAACTTCACAGCACACTGGGGCGGTCATACCATGTACTGCTATGCAGTGCATCTAGCCATAATAAGCACACCGTGTACACAGCTTAAAACTTAATATAAGCACACATAATTCAAAGACATAATACAGTTTTCTTGGGTGCCCATAATTGTGGAGGGTGCTGTAGTAGGAAAAAATATATCAGGACTGGAACAGTACACAGAGACAGTGACAGTGCTGTCAATGAAAATAAGATATTCCTTTATTAGTTCATCAAAGGGAACATTTACATTTACAGCATTTACATTTACATTTACATTTACATTTACAGTGTTGCGGCAGAAAGGACAGCAGGATTAGAAAGGGATAAAGACATACTTTCTTCGTACATAGGATTAAGAAAAAAGTAAGAATAATAAGTAAAAACTAAGTAAGCGGAGTTGGTGGATGTTACCCCTTACTTATGACCTCCTGGAACAGAATGCTGCTTTCTGGTTGGTTGCTAGGCATGCAGTAAAATCGTATATCATGCACGCCTCGAAAGTAGTTCTGGCAAAAAAGTTTCAAACTTCAGCACCGTTCCACATCGATACCCAATAGAAGGTATGTACCTATAGCAACCGCCAAACTTTACAATTAATGACAATTTTGAATTCAATTCCCAATTTCTGCAAACAATAGGATAGCGCTATGACCAATCAGAACAATGAACTTGCTTACCATAGCAATACACCAGTGCCCCATTGCAGCCCCTTCATCATATTGTTAACCCTATGTGTGGTGTTCGGGTCATTTTGACCCATATTTCATTTTTAATTAAAGTAAAATAACACAAAAGTAACATATTTCTTTCTGATACTCTATGCCTTTGGGTTATTTTGTCTAAAAAACATGTTAATACAAAAAAAAATAATTTAGTGACCATGCTACCATACCCCTAGACATTTATATCCTTCAGAAGGTGTTCGGGTCAAATTGACCCGCATATTCACTGAGACACAGATATACACAGAAAATCACAGAAAATCCAATGGTAAAATGTTCAATACTCTCCCCAAAAAACCTATGACATCCCTCTCACTCAACACACACACACACACATACACCGACACACACACACACGCACGCTCATGCACACACACAAATATGCATGTATGTGCAAGTTTACACACCCTCACTGCTGACTGCACATACACTTGCAACAATATTACTGTTGCGAGAAACTCTTTTTTCATCAGTAAGCCAGCTCCACCCCCCTTCCACCACCACCACAACTTTCTACGCCCTTTAGTCCTATTTCGCCCTTTTTCGCCCCTTTCTCACTGCACTCACCCTCTCTCCTCACACACATTTGCCCCATCTCCACCTCAATACAGCCTCTCCCCCTACACAAACACACCACACAACACGTAGCCCTTAACCCCCCCCCCCCGAAAATTTGCCCCATCCCCACCTGAACAACCGTCTGTTGTTCAACACTTTAAAATAAGCCAATGAAATCAGTAAAAACTAGAAAAAAAACTTGGAGAGCGCAGACCTCTGTCAAGCAGTTTAATACTTATTTTGCTAACAAACAAACAAACAAACAGACAAACAAAAATGCTGACAAAAGCATAACCTCCTTGGCAGAGGTAACACTAAAAATACTTTAATTTCAATTTAAAAAACATGTTTCATGCATTCCAAATGTTTATCAGAGTGTTTTTTTTTAATAAAGATTGTAATTTTTCACCAAAGATGAATTTTTAAATGTGATACAAGAGAAATAAATTAGCATTAATTATACCAAATATATCTACATTTGTTGGGAATTGTGCTTAGAGTACATATAATAAATAACTTGGAAGTATTTTTTTATTTCTCTGATGATTTTAAAGGTCAAAATAATGTCCCGGGTTAATGTGACCCGAACACCATGAGAAGGACCAAAATCTGAACATAATACAAGGGTTAAGCCCGCCCAACGACTCTCAATAAGGATAGACCAATGTGATTGTTCCACCCAGTTTTGTGAGAAAGGCTCCTCCTGAGCTTCAATGGGTTATGACTAAACTGTACCCAGAATTAAAATTTCAGTTGTTACCACTAGGGTTTCTAGGTTAGTGTAAAGCAGCATGACCAGTATAAGCAATAGTATAAGTATAAGCAAGCAGAAATATGGTCAGTATATAACTAGTCATCAATGAGACCCAGCATGCATAAAGCATGCAGCCTCTTTTCCACTTTTACAAACAGCACCCTCAGCCATGACCACACATAGGATTCTTGAAAAGAAACATGCTGTCTTGTCTCTCTCTGTGGTCGTTCTCTCTGGTTTAATTAAGCTTGGCCATGTCAAAGAACTGAACATTGAGTTCAAGTTTTAATTTCCATTTTTGGTGTATTATGTCATTTGTAATGTTGATTGGGCAAAGTGACTGTTGACATTTTACAATCATACTGGAAAACACTGGTGCTACACACTTAAAACAAGCAAAAACATCAAGCATGTAGATTATCAAATGTTGTGCTATCAACCTTTAACTTTCTATCAGGCAAGGATTTTTGCTGAAAACATGATTACAAAAATACACACATCAGGAAACATGTACATACCCCATTAGTTCATAATGCTACCAGTCATCCTCTGTAAAGCTATCTCCTTTATCCTTTGTCCATTATTCCCCATAATTACTACCCTATCTCAACCCCAGACTAGACATAATATTTCAGATATGGAATCCATATGCCTGTTGGATATCATTACCTCTCCCCTCTGTAATGATACTGAGTCAGTATCATAATGTATACACATTTTGGTTTACTGTGCAATAAACATGTGTTGTGATCAGGGAGCATTATTTTCTGTCAGACCCCTACATACATGTTTATTACTGGCTAATGCATGTTTCACAAGTGTCACCTCTGTATTTTCCCCAAGATTGTGTGACAACAGTTTTGTGCAGAAATCTATTTGCCCTCTCATTTGATGGCTGTGAATTGACTTTGGCACTTAGGCTTTTACTGGAGAAGTACAGGGCTGCCACTGAAAACATGCTATTTTTTATATTTTTGCTCCTTGTTACCAGATACGCATAAGATGCAGTGATCCCTGCATTATGTTGCAGTCTCCTGTTTTTTGGGAGTATTCTCTCTCTCTTTGTGAGTGGCAGAAGTGACTTTATTTTACAAATTGCTTTAAAAAAGTTAAAAATAATGAGTGTAATTGGAAACTCTGGTCTGGCCAAGACACTGCATCCTATGTGGAGTTTATCTGGGTTTAGTTTTTTTCTACTTACACTGTCTCTGTAGTGCCATTTCAATGTAATGTGCTGTTTCTTTGTGTCTTTGTTGTCTCTTTTTTTCCCCGTCCCCCCCCCCCCCCCTCCCCTGGAGCAGCATCCTGTCCCGTACAGGCAGAAAGGAGAGCCAGGAGGCTTCCAATTTGGCCGTGCCCATGACCATGTGTCTTTTTCCTGTGCCATTCCCACTCACCCCATCTCTAAGACCACCAGTCAGTTCCATCACCCCTACAGTTACTCGCTCCCTCCTTTGCAGCGTTCTGCGGGACGCCCCGGCCGAGCGCGGGTTAGGGTGCCCTGCTCCCCCCCAGCAGAGCCGCGACGCGCAGCTCTCTGAGTACCCTTCTCTGGACTATCAGGGACTCTATGCCACCCTTGTCACCTTGCTTGACCTGGTGCCCCTCCTGCAGCATGGTCAGCATGGTGAGTCATCACACTAGTGGAAAATACACTAATATACTTTATTTATTTATTTATTTGGATTTATTTTTCCACATTAAGTCTTTCTTGCTAATATATTTTGTGTCATTAATGAGTTTTGGGCACACAAATCATATGCCAGTCATCAATATCAGAGAAATGTGCAAAAAAAAAAAAAAAACAGTAACATAGTAACACTTTATTTTACAGTGTCATTGTTACAGTCTACTTAATTAGATACAATGTAACAATATATAATATCATGTACTGCTGTTGTACTTATAAAATGTGCAAAATGACACTATCTAAGAACAACACTAGTACAAGGTATGACATTGTTACACAGGTTGTACCACTGTATCAATTAAGTAGGTACTAGATACTATAAAAGTGACACCATAAAATAGTGTTAAAAATATTTTCCCCACTTCAGTCTTTCTTGCTAATATACTTGATGTCATTTATTGATTTTGCATATATATACATCATGATGATAATAATTATGAGGGATATCTTCATGGAAACTGATAATGATAAATGTTGGGGTTAAAGCTTAAACAGAACCTTAACATATGGGTCAGTTGTTTGTAGTAAAAGCATCTAAAATGTTTATCATCCCAAAATGTCTGTTGTTTATTTTCTCTCCCCCTTTTTCTTTGTACTTGTCCCTCCTTTCTTCTAGACCTAGGACAGGCCATATTTTACACCACCACTTGCCTCCTCCCCTTTCTCAGTGATGATATTCTCAGTACTTTACCCTACACTATGATCTCAACCTTAGCTACTTTCCCTTCCTTCCTGCACAAAGACATCATTGAGTATTTGAGTACCTCATTCCTTCCCATGGCAATATGTAAGTGTATTTATTCTGCATTCTTAAACGTGCTGTTATTATTACCTCCACCAAGGAGGTAATGTTTTTGCTTACGTTTGTTTGTCTGTTTGTTTGTTAGCAAAGTAACTTAAAAAGTAATGAACATATCATTCTGAAATGTTTACAGTATGTTGGTATTCTAACTGCCTTAAAGTGATTCTTTTTTGGTGAAAATCGTTTCATTGGTTACCTCGCAAAAAATTCCCAAAGATCTCAAAAATCCTTAACTCTCATCATTGCCGAGATTTAAAAAAATCATGTGTCACTCAATTTTTTCGCTGATTGCTCTAAACTGCCATACACGCATTGAAGTTGGGGTCCGCTATCATCGCACAAAATGTCATGCAGGGGTGTGTTTCCCAAACAACTAACCAACTTAGCTTTAAACCAACATGGGACGATGCATCGAAACATCCAAAGTGTGACCCAAACACTGTTGTACCTTCATTGTCTGAACCAAGTTGGTTTGAACCAACACAATTTGAATTACAATGTTTCCAGATGTGTTCGGAGAGTCTCTTGTTGGAAGCAGTGAGAAACAATCCGAAGTAGGCTATGACCCATATGAACAAAATTTCACAGAGATGACTAATTATGTAGCCAAGTATTTATAGCTATTGATAGGCTGTTTAACACAATGTCAGGAATAACTGTACTAGGAAATAAACATTACAAATTGAATAAATCTAATGGTGCAAAGTGTTACTGCACCCTATATACTGCTGGCTTAGTTCATTTGTAGTGACAGATTTGTTGACATTTTAGTGATTAAATAAACTCTAACATTGTTTATTAAATGATGCTGACCTCTAACTTTAGGTAGGCTGGATATGCACCATCATTGTGGAACACAGATGAGTTGTGACTATGCCTTTAAAAATATATATATATAGTAATATGCATGTCTCAAGAGTAGGTTCTAGGTAATATAAATTATAGGAACTCTCCCTAACTCTAAAGTCATGTGGAAGCAAAAGTCTACATAAATGTTTTATTTTATTGAAATCACATAGGCTACACTGTAAAAAAATGATTATGTTGGGTAGTACATTCAAAAATGTTTAAATATTTCTCAAGAATATTAGTCCACAAAGAAAATGTAATGCAACGAGTAGAATATACCCTCACTGCCTATTATTAAATAGTATGAACTACCACTGGCGAGAAACGAGTAAGTTGTACTCAATTTGTATTTATACACTGTAACAAATAATTTTGTATACAGTCAATGGGTAGTACATACAACTGATGAAAACTGTTTAAATATTTCTCAGGAGTATTGGTGAGCTAAAATGCTAAAAAACACAATGGGTAGAGTATAGCCTCATTACTTATAATTAAACAGTATTGACTGCAAGTAATGAAAAATGAATACACACACAATTTGCATTCGTGCAATGTTTCCAGGGAGTGGCTTGCATAGCATGCTTTTGTGTGTGCAGTTATGCTGCATGTAGGCAGAGAGAGACAAGTTGTCCACCAGTCGTGACCAATTGTGAAGGTAAGTTGAACTTGGCCCTGTTGTGTATTTAACCTTAAATGCAAAAAAACATAACTTGTTCAAGAGGAAAATCTATCACAGAGTTGTAGTTGCCGTGGTCTGAATAAAACCATTGTAACTCAGATTTCACGACATGTAGACACATTGTGATAGCTAATGCAACGAGTCCGAGGTTTGTTATTTTACCACCCTTGTCACAATCTAGAAACTTCATGAAAACGATAACACAACCATGCCGTGAGTTCAGGGTTAGCTATATTACCGATATCGTTCTCACAATGTAGAATCTTTGCGAGAACCGCAATCAACCAAAGATGTTTGCAGCCCAGTTTGCCTAGCTTGTTAAAGGCTAACTAGTTAGTTTTAGTGGCAGGTTTGTTTTCCATGGTTAACGTTAACGGTTAATCCATAACAACAGGTATAGCTGTTCTTTATGACTATGTATTATCAAAATAAATTCGAAGATGATGCAGAAGGTAGCTCACTTAAAATTATAACTTAAGATTAGGCACATTACATAGGCACATTATTACCTATCATAAGTTTAGAAGGCTAAGTGATGGCTATTCTGAATGTGCCTGCACATTAGCTCTCAACGGTTTAATATCTACTGCTGTCATAGTTAAACCTATAGTTAGTTTTCCGATTTAATTTTGGCCTTTCACTGTGAAAAATTTGGATAAATATCTTTACATTTTGTGCATCTGAAAACATACTTTTGTTTTGTCATCTGACTACAGGTGCTGACCTCCTAACTGGGTTACAGGCGTTGATGAACTTCTGAGTTTTTTTTTTTTTACCTCACCATCTCTGGTTGCTTAATTAAAAACAAAATTACATTTAATATGTCTTCTGTGTCTGGTCAGTCATTTAATTCTGATAATAATAATAATGATAGATAGACAGATAGACAGACAGATAGATAGTAATACTAGAAGATTATATGAAAAGGGTATATTTTACTTTTTTTTTGTTTTTTATACTGTACAAGTCCAAGTTTCAATCAAGATTATTGTACAAGTAGCCTACAATTATCTGTCATCTGTCATGCAGGCTATCTATCCTTGTTGAAATTATACAATGGTGATAATGATTAAGCTATGGCAAACATTTGGTTAAGCCAATTACCGCGTTAAAACGTGGCCATATGGCAGAACCGATGCATGTAGTTGAGGAAATTATATTCTTATAAATCCATAACTTTTAATAGCATTTTGCCATCATCTGTCAATACTATTAATAAACTCCGACACGAGACTGATTTACCACTGGCAGGTATAGCTCAGTGGCAAAGTGATGTGCCCCCTAACGCTGTTCCATTAAGTCACGAGTTCAAATCCTTTGGACACCTATGGTAACATTTAGCCTACGTTCCACAATCACCACTCACGACAACATTTTAAGCTGAGTAACAGTGGAGCTTTCAGTCACAGATCAATGACCTGTTATACCGATACAATGCATTTCTTTTACATGTAGTCGTTTAATATTCAACCAGTATAGCGTAATATACAAACAATATAGAGCAATATAAATCCACATTAATGTACTTGTGAGGCCATTTTAGATTTCTATAATATGACTCTTGCCAGTCTGGAACCTGCACATGTCTTTCCTAATTTCAATCGAGTACGACCACTCAACCAGTTGCACCACTGATAATCACGTCAACTTGCCTATTCGGCTCATAAAAGTTTCCAAACAAACGTACATGATGTAGACATCGGCAAACCTTCCAATTGAAGGCCAACTTCTAATGCAAATATTTCATAATCCTGCGGTCCAAACTCAGCGAAACTCAATTGGTTTGTGCAGGTGGTCATAATACTGCTGTACAAACTATTAAATGTTTAAGTCATGCCATACGGTTTTAACAAGAAAAATTACATATCATGAATTAGCCATTTAACAGTTTCAACAGCTGTATTATAATAACCTCTCCACACCTATTGAATTTCACTGTGTTTGTACTGCAGGATTACGAGATATTGGCACTTTACAGTCAAAGATTTACTGCAAGTTTTGCCGTGAGTGGGGTCAACCTTTGTAGTAAGGCTCTTATTTCACTTCGAGAGCTGTAGTGAGAACTCACAACTTTACTTCGAAGTTTAGGCTTTACTTCGGAAGTATCTCTGCTACGGAGGTTTCGAGAAACGCATAGGAGGTTCTCTTCTACCAAAGTTCTCACTACCATAGTTGGTACTTCCGTAGTAAAGTACTACCATAGTAGGCTTTGAGAAACGCAAGTAGCCTTTGGTGCGGTACTTCGGAAGTAACAACAACGGTAGTGGCTAAGAAGTTAGCAACTTTGTGTTCGAGAAACGCACCCCACAGCAGTTACCAATGTGGTTGCGAATGTTCCTGTTTTGGGAAAGGCCTGTGTTGGTCGCACCATGTTGGCACTATGTTGGTTTACACTGTGTTGGTTCACACGAGCGAAGATTTTGAGTTGCGTTGCACCTACATAGTCTGAACCAAGCAAGTTGCTAGCAAAGTTAGCAACTATGCTTTTGATAGACGGACCCCTGATCGGTTTAAAAATATGGATGATAAAAATCCGGAAAATGAACATGTGAAATCCCCTTGACAAAATTAAAAAAGGTATATAATATATGGGGGAATTAAACTGCCTGGCAGAGGTCTGTGCTTTTCTAGTTATTTTAGACTTTTCACTTGACTTGCTACTATCCCTAACCAGCATAAATTAGCATCTTTTCCAGCTTCCATGCCAACAACCTTTACTGTTGTATTTACTGTGAAACAAGTAACATGCTCAAGCAGCTGTGTAGGAAAAGAACAAAGCTGCATGACTAGATATTAATTAATACTTGCAGACTTAAAAATAAATAAATATATTTTTGCTAATAATATTATTCTACCAGTGCTGTACTAGGCTAGAGAATGTAATCCAGGGGCATAACCAAATGGTTTGCTTATTCTTTAATGGTTATAATAAGTCTGTGTCTGACTTTAATCTATGTATGTCATTATATTTTGTAGTAGGTTCCACCCGAAGAGAAGGGGGAGTGCCAGCCTATGTTAATCTCTCTGCCTCCTCCATGCTCATGATCGCTATGCAATATACCTCTAATCCAGGTAGGCACCCTCAGGATTGAGTGAGGGATTCCTAGTGTGCATTAACTGTCCTAATAAAGTTTTGTAAGTCTTAATAATATCAATGTCATTGTTTTCCAGTCTGAAACGTACCCACCATAACAGTTCAAATGCTAATTAATATTATAGTTTTAGTTAGTTCTTTAACATTACTGTTTCAACTTTATTATAAGGTGCCCCACACTGATACCTATATGTTACTAATATAGTAATTAAGCTTAAGCAACTTTATTATAAGAGTCCTATGAGGAGTGGTTCATATTGAAATAAACAGATACATTATCTATTAATAATTTGCTAAATAATAAGATGTCATTGTATGTTAGCATACAGTTTTTAAACAAACATTTAACATTTAAATTATGTTAAAGTTACTATTAATTAGTGGCAAAAAGACACATTGTTAACTATCAATGCAATATTAGGTAATAGATTGTTTACTGTTTGTTATAGCAAAAATACTATTAACGTATGCCAACTAGACACATTGGTAATAATTAACAACTATTACCAAAGGGTTAGGTAATGGCTAGTTTGCTATTTATTGTGGCACCTTATTATGAAGTGTTACCGAAATTATAGATGGAAGTGGATGTTTGTGTTATTTTTGTGTTTTGTCTCAAAATAAACACTTAAACTGACATGTCAGTTTCACACGGTCATGTTGGTTCTTCCACTTGTGGTTCCTTACATAGCTGGTAGCCCACATTGTGATATGTTGTCCCATTTAGAGCACAGGTAATCCTGATTTGGTCATTTTGAAAACTTGGTATCTGGATCAGGGCGATCCAATCCAATGCTGCTTTGAAAAAATGGAAAAATGAATTTGAACAACTGGCCCTTTAAGATCGGTGAGAGTTACTTCGGCAGACTCAGTTTTAAAGACCAAATAAAGTGGATCCAGCGATCAATCAGTTTAGGACTCTGCTGTCCTGTCCCACACATACCAGATAAAGACAGCGCCCTGGTGGAACACTGCAGTCTGCAGAAAAAAGCAGGGATTGCATTTCAGTTTCCTTGTGTACCCATGTGGTGGTCATACCTTCTGCTGGACAGTATGGAGGTCTTGGCTCTGACTGATGTGAATAACAAAGTGTCTTTGTTGTTTGCAGTTTATCATTGTCAGCTGCTGGAATGTCTTATGAAGCACAAGCAGGAAGTTTGGAAGGTAGGAAGTTGAAAATATAGACATGCTTATGGATGTTTTTATAAATACAATATACTTCACATAAGTAGACAGCTGTAGATGAAATTATGAAATTATCCCCTTGCAGACAAATTATCTATGTTAAAAATATGATTTGAATTATAGTCTAATGTTGATTCTGTGTAACTTTAGAACAGATAATTTTTAAAACCTTGTAAAATAATGTGTCATGACTTCCAGGACAGATCTAAGATTAGTGCACTTAATGGCATACAGTGAACTTCACACATTCACTGTCTAATGTGACGTCTAATAGCAGGCAATACACAGCTGCCAGGATGTACATAGCTGATTTCATGCTTTGATGGAAATGATGTAGGCAGCAGAAATGAAATATCTATGTTGCCAAAATTAGGGTACTTTATTTTATGTTATTTATTTTATCCAAATGCTTTCTATTTCAAAAATAGCTAGTTATCCTTAGTATGACCGACTGTGAAGAGTGTATTGGGTGAAAATGATGAAGATGATGGCGGAAAATCTCTTTCATTGTAACTGTCACTGCTAATGTCAAAGCGCTTGTAAGAGTAGCAGCCTCAATGAATCAGGAGTGAATCATCAATGACTACTTAAATCAGCTGTGTCAGTCATATCCACCACACTGCTGAATAAGGAGCCCAACCACATGGAAAAGATTGTGTTGGTAGTGGGACAGGTGTATAGCACAATTCTTCCTCTCCCACTACATATGGAAGAAGTAGGAAATCTGCACACTCTGGGTTGTCTTTCTATGCTGCTCTAATTGGCAACCAGTTCTCCTGTGAGGCAGGCAGTTTGTGAGACTGTTTTCTCACACACTCTGGAGTGCTAGATCCTTCTAAGTTGCTGCTTATTGGAGGGGAGGTCTTCAAAGCTGTTTTTAGGTTTTTCTTGGTATGTGCACAGTCGTGTACAAGACTACACATAAGTTTTTAACCAGGTTTTTTGTTGTCTGACTCCATAGGCACAGAGACATACAGAGCCCATTGCATTGTTGCAAGCCCCTCAAAGGAG
The DNA here is from genome assembly GCA_027475355.1 of Coilia nasus. Classification (NCBI taxonomy): domain Eukaryota; kingdom Metazoa; phylum Chordata; class Actinopteri; order Clupeiformes; family Engraulidae; genus Coilia; species Coilia nasus. The sequence continues at coordinate 37,598,493 of CM050214.1, read as the reverse complement.
AGCTCCTTGTGTAGTTGTGTGCACCTCCCAAGATTTTTTAACTATCCGTCAAAAATGATAGAAGTCAGTGATCGGTCCACTAACTACATAATTTCTGGAATCGTACTTCGCCAGTTTTATTTTATCTTACAACAAAAAAACTCTGGAATATTGGAGAAAGTTTGGTATAATGAGCATGCAATGTAGACTACTGTAAAGCTTAGTCTGCCACTGAGCTACAGGCTGTTTTTTTAATATCATACATAGTCCATATCAGCTATCGGCTATCCTAACAGCTTCTTGTAGGCTATCGTTATGCTGATAAATAAAAGAACAATGAACAGAAGAGCTGCTTCCAACCCCTTAAATAAGAACACACATTGCTGAAATCAACATAGTTGCCTTCTCTCCCTCCCGCTTAAACCAAGATGTACACCAGTTCCCTGCAACAATGCTACTTTAGACCTTACAGAGAACTTTGAATTAATGGTTTGTGGTCTGTTCGGATCACAAAGTACGTACTCAAGTCCGTTAGTCTGACAGTGAAGGCCTCCTTTTCAATTTGGGCATATCTGTGCTCTGGGTCCATCATAGTATGGGTAATAAATGCCACTTGAAGCTGTTATAAGACACCCTCCAATTCATAGGAGCATCTCTCGGAACCTATAGAAGTGTACAGCAGCTCCGTACTGTAATGGTCAAAACTGCAAGGGCAGTTCCAAAGTTCAACTCTGATGTGACACCGACTTATGTGCTCTCATTCCTTAGGACCTTCTTTATGTTATATCGTATGGACCATCCCAAGTTAAGCCCCCTGCTGTCCAGATGCTCTTTCATTACTGGCCAAACCTAAAACCTCCTGGGGCTATCAGTGAATACAGAGGACTACAATACACAGGCATGTGAAGCCAACATTCATTTACTTTCTTGCTAACACTTTATGTGAAGGTGTCTTTATCAGGTGACATAAAATGAGCCCTTTAAAACATGACATGATGCATATCATGGATATTAATGACACTTCTTTTAAGTTTATGACTTGTCATTAGGTGTCATTCGGTTTTTCCAGTGTCTGCATACCAAACAAATATTAACAGTACAAAAAACAAATAATACTTAATGGCAACAGTTATAAACAGGAATGAAGTGTCATTAATGTTCATGATATGTGTCATGTCATGCTTTTAACTTTAATGTACTGTAGACACCTTCAAATTGTGTTACGACTTCATATTACCTGTTTTTAAGCATGTATTTTTTACTAATCATTGTTCTTTGACAGCATCATCTTTATTGCTGTACTATATTACTGTTTCAAACATGATTTATACTGCTGTCTTAACCAAACATGATTTATACAGCTATATATTTACAACCCCAATTCCGATGAAGTTGGGACATTGTGTTAAATGTAAATAAAAATAAATGCTGTAATTCTCAAATCATACAAGCAATATATGTGTTTGAGAATAGTCTAAGGACAACGTATCAGTTATTGAAACCGGATTATATAGTTGTATGGGATATTTGTGGTCATTTCAAATTTGAGGGCAGCAACGTGTGTTTCTAAAAGGTTGGGATGGTGTCAATAAAAGGCAGGAAAAGTTGAGTAAGACTAAAAAAAGGATGCTTCACAGTTAATTATGATAACTGACAAGATGATTTTGTACAAAAAAGGGTTTTCTTTCTTGTCCTTGATATGATTTCAGCAGCCCAACTGGCTTCTTCATCATGTTTTTTCCTTTTTATTATACCTAAAATGTGACAGATCTAGACAGCACGCTTGCAATTTTAGCATCTGGTTGCCCTTATGATGGAGCCATAATGTTGGATTTTTGTATAGAATGTAGTTTTCCCTTTGGATTATAGCATTTATTTTTTATTTACATGTAACACAATGTCCCAACTTCATCGGAATTGAGGTTGTATAATCAAAGATTATTTACACTGCTGTCTTGATCAAACATTATTTATACTGCTATATATTTATAATCAAAGATTATTTATACTACTACTTAAACATGATTTTCACTGCTGTCTTAATTCAACATTTCCACACAGCTTGGAACCCCATCCATTGCCAGCACATTGAGTGTCATAATGCCATTAATAAACCTGCAGTTAAGGTATGCGATTCACCTTTGTTAAATATGTACAGGATAATCTTCTGCGAGGCGGTCATTCTCGTGGTCCGACAGTGATGCAGAACAGTGATGCAGGTCTTTATCACTCTGAAGGGGATTATTTTGTGAGAATGACCAACTCGCAGAACATTATTATGCTTATCCTGCTTATTATATGGCTGCTTGCTAAAAAATAATAGTAAGGCACTTCCAACAATAAAGGCGTTTATTACACCTACTCGCTTCGTTCGAAACAGCAGGCAGCTACCTCAGTGACTCCTTGCCTAAATAGAGAGGTGTCTAATTAGATATGACTACGGGAAGAAGGCAACTTCAGTAAATACTGCTTTCGAATGGGATTCTAGACCTGGGATTCTAAGACCACTAAAACTACGATATGACATTAGCACATAGCAAGAGTGTGAAACTATCTTATGTAAGCTATCGTATGTTGGCTAACATTAGACAGCTGACTGACAGACAGTACATAAATGGTTCAATTCCCCACACCAGTATTGACCACCTTGACGTTGCGTCAAGAAGTTCAGCTCAGCTCAACTTTTCTTGACACGACACAACTGATGAGCGTGACACTCATGCAGTCCCAGGATGCTTTGGAAGGCATTTCACGCCTTTCACTGAAAATTAATGGTAGAACGTTATGAAGCGAGGCGTTGGTGCTACAATGTGAAACCACGGTAAGGCAACTCAGTAGACAAGAAAAAAAGATCGGCATTTGATGACTGATGTACGGACGTATGGACTGACGTAAAAGAAATGCTAATAAAAACAGTCAATAATGCAAAGCTCTGCCATTTAATTTTCAAATTATCAGTACAGTTACCTTCTTAAAGTTAAAATTGAAATGAAATATTTACATTTGGCTTTTAATTTTCCAGTCATTTCAAGTCATTTGTGATAAAAATAAAAATAAATTTAAAATGTCTATTTGTCATTTCATTTTCATTGCCATTTTACTTGTATTGCCAGATCTTAAATTGTAAATGCTAAAAATAAAAATCCAACCTTCACTTTGGCTTTGCCTTTTTCTTACAATGCGCACAATGGCCGGGTTTCCCAGTTAAGAACCTTAACGAGTTAAGAAGGCTCCTAAGAAGAGGTTGGCCAAGAGAAAACGTTAAGATAAGAGTGTTTCTCAGACGCCTTCTTAACACCCTTCTTACCAACGTCTTAAGAACCTTCTTATCTGCCTTCTTAACTGGAGCGCAATGAGCAATCAATCCCAGAATGGCCGATTGGAGCGCATAGTTACCATAGTAAAATCAAAGATTTTAGAGCGCTACTCTAGAATCTTTGGTAAAATGCTCCCAACTGAAGTGGTCGTACAACACGTGGCGTCCGACTGAACGCGCACAAAAACAAATTGACACATATAATAATTACCGAAACACACAAAAACCAGGGAAATAAAAATGAAAACACAAAATGAAATCAGTACGTCATTTCATTTAATGTGTAGCCTATATTCTGATCTGTCTGATATAAATCTGCAATATGAGGAGTAAATATGTGAAAAACTGAGACATTGGCGTCCCCTTGTCATGAATGACAGGGAAAAGGGGAAAAACACGATCAGGAGAAATGGACGTACTGCAATACGCTATGCTTAATATCTCCTTTGCTTATTGTCACATTGCTTTACCTGCCTGAGGGGGTGCTGTTTTCATTGTTTTGCCGCTAAGAAGGGTGTTAAGAAGGCTCGAGAAACTTCTTAGAGATCCTTCTTAACGGCAGGTCTTCTTAGGCTAAGAAGCATTTTGGGAAACGCGGTTGCTTCTTACGGGAGCCTTAAGAAGGGTCTTAAAAAGGTTCTTAACGCTAAGAACTTCTTAACTGCATCTGGGAAACCCGGCCAATGTCCATCAAAATAACGAAATAAATTAAAAACGACACTTGTTAGTGATTTACTCTTCATTTTTCAATTTGCATTTTCATTTTCAAGCTCACCAACATTCAAATTAGCTACTACCATAAAATACCAAATTGTAGCCGTGGCTATTATTTGTTTCAATCACTTAACAGACCAGGCATTTATGTGAGACCAGGCAGCTATTTGGGACAGGCGATTAATTCCTTCCTCACAAAAATCTTGCTCAGCAAAACTGGGAAAATATGGTACTCAAATTCTCTTAATCAATATGACTAAAACTTTCTTTTTTTTAATTAATTAACTAAATATCAACATTGTGATCACAAAATAATAATTCATAGAAACAAATACAAAATACACAAAAATTCAAAATCATTTTCATTAACCAAAAAGCCTTATGTGCATAATAAAACACCAGTTTTCCTTTCACCATTAAAACGTCCCTGCCATAATAGTTCATCCCTTGAAACACCTGCGACACTCCCCCATATCCAGCCTGTGGTACAGTTCCGCAGGGAAATTGGGACGTTCGGAGAGTTTGCATAACAGAACTACGTTTGCGCCTTTAAAATGCTAAAAGCCAATAAACTGTGATGTTTAAAACGACCAGTGTTTTTGGCCTATTCTTCCATTGCAAAATGTTCCAGCTGGTCCAAATTGCATGGTTTCTAAGCATGGACATTCACTTTGAGCACCCGCCACAGATTCTCAATAAGATTGAGGTCTGGGCTCTGTGCCGACCACTCCAGGACCACCCCCACCCCCCACCCCGAATCTCACGTGAAAGCACGGCACAGCCAATCACATTGAACATATGTGTTAGGACTTCAGTAGAGAACTTAATTTAACCATTTCTGTGCTGCTAGGTGATGAGACATTGACAGATCATTGTCTTTTCTTTTTGTTGTTGAGGGGCTCAAATTATTGGTGCGGACAAATCAATGATTGCTGGATATTGGTGGGGACGCTTCACCTCCGTCCATGCCAATTCTACGCCCTTGACAAGGGTCATTGAGAAGTGAAAAGTAAATCATCTACAAGTGTCATTTTAATGTATTTCTTTATTTTGACAAACTTTGGTAAAGGCAAAGCCAAAGTGAAGGTTGGATGTTCATTTTTCACTTAGCATTTACATTTTAAGATCTGGCAATAATATACCAGGATGGAAATGAAATGAAAAATAGACGTTTTAGACACATTTTCATTTTTGTCACAAATGACTTGTGCTTATGAGGAAAGTGAAAGGCCAAATGTAAATATTTCATTTTAATTTTGATTTTGGCAGGATAATTGTGCTGATAATTTGAAAATTAAATGCCAAAAGAGTTTTGCATTTTCATTTGACTGTTTACAAATCATTTCTTTTATGGCAGTCCATGCCCACATACTGCATTAGACAACTACGACTATGCTTTTGGCCACAGATTGGCCACAAATACAGACGATAACGAGGCATTTTTTTATTGAATGTCTGATCATGGTTATGTGTTTAATTGCCCTGTAGTAATGTTCTAAATATTGAAAATTAACTTGGAAGCAAAATAAGCCATGTGTTGACGTATTCAGGGGTTAGTTTCTCGAACAACTTCCTAGGTTAGCATTCTACTACCGTGGTTCTACCGAAGTTACTACTACCATAGTGGCGAAACCCGACCGTTTCTCAAAACACTCGTACTTCGGTAGAACCATCATTGTTGTCACTTCCATAGTGGGCTCTACCGTTGGTCTCACTTCAGTGTGTGAAGCATGGAAGCAACGGAGGAAAAGCAGGGGAAAATACTGAAGGAAATTATATTCTTATGAATCCATAACCTTTAATAGCGTTATGACGTCATCTGTCACTAATTTAGCACTGGCAGGTATAGCTCAGTGGCAAAGTGATGTGCCCCTGACACTGTTACATTTAGTCACGGATTCAAATCCTTTGCACACCTATGGTAACATTTTACTTACGTTCCACAATCACCACTCACGACAACATTTTAAGCTGAGTAATGGTGGCGCTTTCAGTCACAGATCACTGACCTGTTATACCGATACAATGCATTTCTTCTACATGTAGTCGTTTAATATTCAACCAAACTACAGAGTACAGCAATATAAATCCACATTAATGTACCTGTGAGGCCCCGCACATTTTAGATTTCTATAATATGACTCTTGCCGGTCTCGAACCTGCGCATCGGTCTCGAACCTAATTTCACTAGAGTACAACCACTAATCCAGTCGCACCACTGATAACCACATCAACTTGCCTATTCGGCTCATAACAGTTTCCAAACAAACGTACATGATGTAGCCATCGGCAAACCTTCCAATGGAAGGCCAACTTCTAATGCAAATATCTCATAATCCTGCAGTCCAAACTCAGTGAAACTCAATCGGTTTGTGCAGATGATCATAATACTGCTGTGCAAACCATTGTTTAAGTCATGCCATACGGTTTTAACAAGAAAAATTACGTCATGAATTGGCCATTTAACAGTTTCAACAGCTGTATTATAGTAACCTCTACGCACCGATTGAATTTCATTGTGTTTGTGCTGTAGGATTACGAGATATTGGCACTTTACAGTCAAAGATCTACTGCAAGTTTTGCCGTGGGTGGGGTCGACCTTTGTAGTAAGGCCCTTACTTCACCTCGAGAGGCTGTAAGTGAGAACTTCACAACTTTACTTCGGAAGTTTCTCTGCTACGAAGGTTTCGAGAAACGCGTAGGAGGGTCTCTTCTACCGAAGTTCTCACTACCGTAGTTGTTACTTCCGAAGTAAAGTACTACCATAGTGAGCTTCGAGAAATACAAGGTAGCCTTTGGTGCGGTACTTCGGAAGTAACAACAACGGTAGTGCCTAGGAAGTTAGCAACTTTGCGTTCGAGAAACGCACCCCTGATTTAATGGCAAGGGCAGATAAATGTGTGCTTACATCATTCACCCCAGGCTGTTAATAAAAGACCAACTATGCACCTCATACCAGTTAATACAACTGTGCTCAAATTTGTAGCCAAAATATGAAAAATAGAGCATGACTATAATATATGCCATAATTGACTCTTGAGATACTATTTTCCCAGTTCTTAATTCTTCTTTCTTAAGATGTGCATCGACCCAACTCTCTCTGTGGCCTTTGGGGACAAACCCCCACCTTTGTATATTTGCGAAGAATGCAGTCAGAGGATTGCTGGGTAGGTCTTTTTTCAGTATCACATGCAAAAAACAATGGCTTTTGCATGTCATTATTTGTGATCTATATTACTGTAACTGTGTTTTTAGATGTGAATTTCTGTAGTTAATATCTCAAACAAGTGATCATGAAGAATGTTTTATAGCATGTACAAGTTTTGCAGTAACAAAGTTGTTGAATTAAAGGGATTTATTCATCAGATACATAATCATAAACCATGGATTCAAACTTTTTTAACAGATTGGTTTGCTTCAAACAGAAATAAAATGCTTTAGGATATGCCCTACAATTGCTGCAAATACAAAAATTCTCCACCAATTTAAGCAGCAAAACAAGTCATAATTTGCAGCATGCAGCCAAAAACATGAAAAATGTAAATGTGTTTAAAAAAATAATAAAAAGCACTTATAAAGCATATGCACATCCAATGACACATTTTCTTTTACAGAGACCATGCTGAGTGGCTTGTGGATGTGCTGTTGCCACAAGGTCAGTATAAACTCTGAAGCATTTATCCACCTAAATATTTTATAATATGTTTATTCACCTCATAATAAAGTTTATGCACCAAATACAACTTCTGTGCACCAGGGACCATTCAATACCCCTGATATCATTCAAACATAATACACTTTTTTAACATTTGATGCCGCACAGTGCATCCACCTCACCACATTCTATTATTTTACCACTACACCCCTGGGGACAGGTGCATTCAGGCAACTTGAGAAACTTGGTTTGGTTTGGGGAATAGTGTTGCGGAAGGGTATTGGATGAATATCAGTTACACTGGCCTGTTGAGGATATTCAGATGTTCACCTCCAAATTCCTATACCTGGAGAGGGATGGGAAGAATAAAATAGTTAGCGTTTAGTTAGGAAATATAAACTGTAGATAAAAAAAACAAATAGGGGATAAAAGGGTAAAAGCTAGAGACTCCCCACTGGGAAAAGGAAATAAGTGCTCAAAAACAACAGTCACATTTGAATAGTTATTCTCCTATCTCATTTAAACGCTTGAATAAAAAGAGGGGTTTAAGCTGCCTTTTGAAGATATCTAGTGATGTTTTAGGCTGTGTATTCCATAGTTTTGACAAAGGCTGCATCACCGTTCTTTTGACAATTTCTGGGAGCCTAATAGTTCAGCAGCTGAAGAACACAGCGATCTTGCTGGTTTTTAGGTTAATTAGAGCATTGGCGATAGTTCCTGGTACATTTATGACTTTGTATGTAAGGAGGACCATAAAGTCAATTCCAAACGTTATAGGGAGTTATAGGACTGGGCCAGTGTGCTCTCTTCTGTTGGTATTAAAAAATTGAGCTGCAGAGTTTTGAATGAGTTGACGTCTATCTGTATCATTTTGGTTTACTATCTTTCTGAGATGTAAGAGACGGAAAAGAACAATTTTTTGGTCACTTTGTTTATATGAGACTTCAAATTTATTGACCTCAGGTTTGATAGTCAATCCTCCCAGGTTTTTAAATAACAGGCAGCGAAACAGGTAGGGGAAACAGGTAGCAAAACAGCGAACAGGTAATAGAAACAGAGCAAAACCAGTGAGCAGAAACAGGCTACTAAAACAGACAGTCCGACAAGAGACAAAGGGTGCGTTCGTAAAACACTTTGGCACTTTTACTGTTCATAAATCCGAAGTGCTTATGGAACTGGCGTTTAAATAAATATTCAGTTTCCCACTCCAACCGAAAAGAGAGAGCAGCAGAGTGTGACGTCACACTAACTGGTTATACTGCTAGTTCATCCAGCTGTATGATAGATGCTAACACATGCTAAACACAAGGGCTTAAATGCAGAGGCAATCATACAAGATACACCATAGGAAAACAGGGAGAACAGGGCACAGGTGAACATGATAAGGGAAAACAAGCAGACTAGGAGACGAGACACAGGTAAAAAGCATGACTAGAAAAGGAACACAAAAAGGACAGACCAAAAGGCAAGAGGGGGAAAATGGTTAGCACATGACAAGGAACATGTGAACATAATGAGAATACAAGAAGGAATCAAGAGAGGGGAGTGGCCAACGGAAGGGTGGGAAGCATAAAAGCACATGTAACAAAACTGATGGGGCATACAACAAAGCCACCAGGAGGAGGCTACAAGAAAACAGTCAAAAACAAGACACAAACTCAGAGAACACAAGATAGGAATCAAAATGCCACAAGACAGAAATCAAACACATAGAATCCTTACAGAGATATCTGGTTCTGCAGATGTATGTATAACATGTATAACTGTGTGTCATCCACATAACAATGGAACTCCACATTAGGTTCTCTAATAATGTTGTCAAGTTGTAGCATGTTAAGAGAGAAAAGTAGTTGGTCGGCAATGGTCCCTTGCATAACTCCAAAGTGGTTGTTATATTTCTCAGAGATATGGTCTCCTAGTTTAAAGGAAAGCTTCAGTGTAAAATGAAAATTGGCATGTTAAAACATTATATCGAGTTGGTATGTTAGCTGAGGAGTGAAACTAGGCGAGCCTGTTGCATTTTCAATTTCAAGACTAATAATGCTAGTGCTAAGGGTATAGAGAAGACTTGAACATAACACTATTTTTAAACTATTTAAAAAGCTTAAAGAGGCTGCATACTTCATTGCTAGAATAACAAAGGCCCTGGCATTCAAAACAAGGCACTGAGAATGTTGTAATGTGTTGTGTACATATCATTTATTAAAAAGAGTGCTCTTGCAGGTAGTACCTTGCTGTAGTTTCTAGTCACTGCCATGATGAAAGTCCATACAATTCGATTGAGTGTGGCTCTCTCTCTGGCAGCCCTTTCATCAGCTCTGTAACTGTATATTCCAGATTGAATAATTACAGATGCCCATCAAAATATAAATGAGTCTTCATCTTTCTCAAATTCTCTGTAGTACTGTCCGTGTTTCGCTGTCTCTGCAATATTTCGACGTTTCCGACCTGATGCTTTCACTTCTGGGTCCTAAATTGATTTGTATCGACTTACATCATGACAACAACTAGAAACTAGGTACTACCTGTAAAAACACTCTTTTTAATAAATGATGTGAACACTTAAAAAGTTCTCAATATGTGTCCACACGGCCAAAGCCCTCTATGTATTATCTGCCTCTCCAGTCCACTGTTGTTCAGAAAGTGAAAATGATACAGTCATACAGACACTTATGTTCAACCTGTACTGAATGTCTGAAGAAATTTCCCTTGGCTCCTTGGACTGTTCTTATGTTCATAAAAAGATGACTGTCCTAATGGGGCATATTCAATGATATTATAATTTGTCTACTTTTGTTTGTATGAATGATGCGTCAACGTACAACACATTTGTCCACAGCTGTGTTTATCATGTATTGTAACCAATATTGTATAAAATCTTATTTAAATTCTTACAGCTGAGATATCGGCTATATGTCAAAAAAAGGTATGTAGCATATCACTGTGTGTGTCTGTTTTTTTGTGTGTGTGTTTTGTGGATGTAAAAACACACAAAATCAGTTATTCTATTTTTTGCATTTCTTTTGAAGCCTTTTCATGATTGATCACATAGCATGCCCCAAAGGCGTAACTTTGGGTTAAACATTGGGACAGGGGGTTGGGGTTAGGGTTGCACATACTGTCATTAATATGTTTTTATTCATTGCAAGGATATTATTATTGGGGGTGGGGGGAGGGTTGTTATATTGACTAGGTCTGACATTAACACATTTAACACATTCTCACTCATTCATGTATTAGTTAACCTTGAAATGGAATTGTTGTTGTTTTTGAGGGTTTTTTATAGTTGTTTTTGTTTGTCTTTTCTTTCCTGTATATCTTTTATAATTTATTATTTTTAATTAATAAATTATTTTTACGTTATTTATTTATTTATGATTTTACAACCACAATTAATTTTAATTGTGAAAGTGACAATATTGGTGATACTGCACTTTACATAATAAAATGCATTAATTAATCCCATAGGTCTTATAGCATGCCACATTCACATTCATTCAACACATTCATTCCTCACTTTCTTCATACTCCTCCAGTGGGGTACTGGGGGTATATTACCCCCCAATCAAGACCCAGTACCTCCCAAAGAGACAAAAATAGAAGGTTTGGGGGGTACTGACATGTTATTGTAATGTAAAACATTAAAGGAAGCCCACCCCCCAGTTATGAAGGGGTAATTTACAGTCTGCCTTTTCTCTCCTCCTTTTATAGAACTGCAGCTCTCATGTCCGACGAGCAGTAGTCACCTGCTTCTCAGCCAGCTGCTGTGGACACCATGGTAACAGGCCTGTGCGATATTGCAAACGTTGTCATGTCAACCACCACAGTGAGGTGGGGGCCTCGGCTGAAAGCCATCTGTACCAGACATCCCCTCCCCCTATAAACACACGCGAGTGTGGGGCTGAAGAGCTGGTCTGCACTGTGGAGGCAGTCATAAGGTATCACTGTTATGTCAACTGGGACAAACTTGGACAGACCTTAGTCTCTTCCTAAATGCATACGTCATTTACGTTTTTTTTTTTTTTTTTTTTTTTTTTTTAAATGGCCTTACCAGGGGTGTTGGTAGGTATTTAAAACATTAGGGGCTGTAGGCTAGCACTTAGAGTCCTTGTTATGCAGGGATTCAGGGATGTCACCCCTGAGAAATTTTGCAAATTGTGTTGATAAACATACAATTTTAACGTGAAGAAAGAAAGTAACTGCCAATCATCATGATTCACGTCGGGGCATGCTGCGTAATTTGATGTTTACGTTAAAGATAAGATAGCCTGTAAGGAAGCGGATATTTCTTCTGCCAAAGTGCACAACATAGCCTACACCAGCGGCCAAATTGTGACATTAAAATAGCCTATAGTCTGATAAACACTGCCATGCCCACGCATAGAGTAGAAAGAATACCGACGTTGAATTTCTAACATTGCGGCAAATTCTAAACCTGCCCATATAGCCTATATGGTCACGTCAGATTTTCAGTGGCTACAATGTTGCATTTGTGGCTGCTGGTAATGTAACCACACAAAAGTCTCCTCTACGGGACTATTTTGTGATCATCATTATTATTGTTATTATTTTTGACGGCACAGAGATTCCCCAGAAGAGGAATAGCTTTGAATGCCCTGGGCCTTACTAGTTATGTATTGTTTTATTTTGTTCATTATCAACTCTTATTTTGAAGCTCTATTATATGTAATTGTTTTTTATTGTATTTTTTATTTTTATTATAAGTGTATTGAGGCCATTTTATATGGTGATTTTGCACTCTTAACGATAAACTGAATGATTGATTGATTGATTTCAGGGCTTTAAAGACAAATAGTCAAAATAATATCTTATATATATATATATATATATATATATATATAGGGTGAAATAGGCAAGGAAAAAAAAAAAAACAAGGAGGCTGACCTGAAGGGACTACAGATGAAAATTAGCCTAGCTACTTTGCTAACTTTGCATTTTTTATTGAAATGGAAATGTTGATTAATGTACATTGACCCAAAAGTAAATGTACAAAAGTAAAAAGGAATAGACAGGGACAGAATGTCAGTCCACAGAAATAGCAAGGGCATGAAATTTACCAAGGTTAACTACGCAACGCAGTGAACTGGAAAGGTGGCTAGCGAAGCATGCATGTGGTCGGAGACCATGGCACCTAGATCATGCTAAGAAAGAGCTGACATAAATATAAAAGCTTAGAATGGTTTGTATGTTGTATGTATCTAAACATGTGGCCCATTTTATCTGATCACAGCCCATTTGGCCCAAAAAGAAACTTCTAACAATTAAACACCTCTAAACTATAAAAGGGACTTAAAACAATTATCTGTGTAATTAATAGAGGACATTTTTGGGTTCATTTGGTGTTGAATATTATATATATAATATATATAATATAATATATATATACACCACATTTTGGCAAATTTATATATATATATAAAATATTAAAGTTCTTCATGCCACAAAAGTTTAACAGTCAGCTCATCAATTTTATACCAGTATTGTTGTGACCAGTATGAAGGTAAAATTGTGTAAAAAAAGGTGTCTAATATGGCAACACCCATGCTATGTACACTATGTCAATTAGCTAATTAGAAGGACCTCTACAAGCAAGCTAGCTGTACTTCAGTCCTCTACTTACTATGAAAGCTGTCAGGGTTTTTTCAGGGTATTTTCACATATGAAAAACAGTTGTCTGGTATCTTTCAAATGTTTCCAATATTTTTACTCTACTGGGTCTTATACTCCAATGCAAAGTATGGGAACATGATATTTTCTAATAATTGGACTTTAACAACAATAGTTAGGAGCTACTATTTGGTGTTAAGAAGGTACATTTGGCAAATATTGTTGATGAGCCACTGACTTAATACCCTTAAAACTTTTACCTTGAATCCTGAATTTTTGGTAGTCTGCTGAAAGAGGCTGAAATACATGCAGAGCAACGAGAGTTTGAGATGAATCGCCGAAGACAGCTTGGCCTGTCTGCCTCCCATCACTCACTTGATAACACCGACTTTGACAACAAGGAGGATGACCAACATGATCAAAGACTACTCAGCCAATTTGGCATCTGGTTTTTGGTAGGTAGTGATCTTCTATATTGCTGCAGTCCATTTTTTGTTACTTACAGTATGTCACAAAAGTGAGTACACCCTTCACATTTTAGCAAAAAAATTGCTATATCTTTTCAAGGGACAATACTACACATGTGAAACTTCGATATATTTTTGAGTTGTCAATGTACAGCTTGTGTACCAGTATTAATTTGCTGTCCTCTGAAAAAAACTTTACACAGGCATTTTTGTATAAATAGCAGGCCACAAAAGTGAGTACACCCTGAATGAAATGTGTCATGTTCATGTGTCATGGATGACCAACATGGCTCCTCATGGCAAAAAAGAAAACTCAGGACTTGAGAAATGGAATTGTTGCTTTACAGAATGATGGCCTATGATGCTATAAAAGATCAGCAACACCATGAAACTGAGCTACACCATCATGGCTTGAGTTATTAGATGGTTTTCCAAAACAGGTGCTTTGTCAGAACAGGCATTGACAGGATCAGTCAAAGACATCAAAAGTTTTTGGCTTAAATGATGTCAGGCATGTGTGGCAGCGGCCTGTTGAACAGTGCCATTATAATTGTGCCTTGCCTACAATCAAGCCCAGTGGTCGTAGCATCATGGTTTGAGGCTGCTTCAATGCAGCCAGCACTGGGGAACTGCAGGTCATTGAAGGAATCATGGATTCCAACAGGGGCTGTGGCATTCTGAAGCAGAACATGATGCCCCCCCTTCAGAAACTGGGACACACAACAATTTTGTTTTTTACATGATAACAACCCCTAACACACCTCCAAGTTGACCACTGCCTTCCTGAAGAAGTTGAAAGTGAAGGTAATGGAGTGGCCAAGTATGTCTTCAAACCTGAACCCTATTGAGTACCCGTGGGGCATCCTTATACAGGAGATGGAGGAGCACCAGTGTCTAAGATCTCCCAGATCCGTAATGCCACATATTAAGGCAGTGGTAGATAACAATGGGGCTTACTCAAAAAATGAAAGATTTTGACACAATTTGGACATGTTTACTGTGGGGTGTACTCACTTTTGTGGCCTGCTATGTGCACAAAAATGCCTGTGTGTAAATTTGTTTTCAGAGTACAGTAGATTAATACTTGCACTGACTACTGAAAAACATATTACAGTTTCATTTGTGTAGTATTGTCCCTTGAAAAGATATGGCCCATTTTTTGCTGAAATGTGAAGGGTGTACTCACTTTTGTGAGATACTGTAAAAAATTTTCATAATTTTTTTTTTTTTTCAGTCTTTATGTCAGCCTGGGACTTTTGGATATATTTAACATGTTAGCACATGACCCTGTGTCAAGATATAATTTATCAACTTTAACAAAATGTTTAATGTAGAAAATCCATGTGATTTCCTGACTTGCTGAAAGAAATAGAGATATTTTACAAAACTAGTTAGTGATCATAAAAGTAAAAGAAGTACAAGGGGCTGGTTTACCAGGCTAGATCACCTGTACCTCCTGCGCTGCCTCTCTCTGTGCTCTTTCTCCCTCTCTGGTCACCTCACCCTCCCTCACCTCCTTCTCTCTCTCTCTTCCATTGCTGCACCTCCTCCATCACCTAATCTGTGCTTCCTTGTCTCCCTCTCTGGTCACCTCACCCTCCCTCACCTCCTTCTCTCTCTCTCTTCCATTGCTGCACCTCCTCCATCACCTAATCTGTGCTTCCTTGTCTCCCTCTCTGGTCACCTCACCCTCCCTCACCTCCTTCTCTCTCTCTCTTCCATTGCTGCACCTCCTCCATCACCTAATCTGTGCTTCCTTGTCTCCCTCTCTGGTCACCTCACCCTCCCTCACCTCCTTCTCTCTCTCTCTTCCATTGCTGCACCTCCTCCATCACCTAATCTGTGCTTCCTTGTCTCCCTCTCTGGTCACCTCACCCTCCCTCACCTCCTTCTCTCTCTCTCTTCCATTGCTGCACCTCCTCCATCACCTAATCTGTGCTTCCTTGTCTCCCTCTCTGGTCACCTCACCCTCCCTCACCTCCTTCTCTCTCTCTCTTCCATTGCTGCACCTCCTCCATCACCTAATCTGTGCTTCCTTGTCTCCCTCTCTGGTCACCTCACCCTCCCTCACCTCCTTCTCTCTCTCTCTTCCATTGCTGCACCTCCTCCATCACCTAATCTGTGCTTCCTTGTCTCCCTCTCTGGTCACCTCACCCTCCCTCACCTCCTTCTCTCTCTCTCTTCCATTGCTGCACCTCCTCCATCACCTAATCTGTGCTTCCTTGTCTCCCTCTCCTTGGTCACCTCACCCTCCCTCACCTCCTTCTCTCTCTCTCTTCCATTGCTGCACCTCCTCCATCACCTAATCTGTGCTTCCTTGTCTCCCTCTCTGGTCACCTCACCCTCCCTCACCTCCTTCTCTCTCTCTCTTCCATTGCTGCACCTCCTCCATCACCTAATCTGTGCTTCCTTGTCTCCCTCTCTGGTCACCTGTCTGTCTCTCATCTCCTGCACCTCCTGTCTTTGGTCACATTCCTGAACCTGAAAAAGCTCAGTAAATGTTCAAATGGTTTAACCCATTTAATCCCGAATTTTTCCAAGATAGAAAATTATCGAAATCATATGCCATTAGTGACCCTTTGAAACAAACAATTATTATTTTTCCAAAGTTTGATGGAAAAATATGTCAAAATGTGAGTTTTATGTTCGGTCACAATTGTGACCGGTGGGATCACATGTTGTTTCTTTATTGTTTCTTTATTTATAGACTTGATTGAAAAAATCTCTCTGAGGCATTCAATAAAAAAATCCTTTCATTTTAAAATTCATTAACACTGAACTGGCAGCAGCATTCCCACAAAATTACTTTGTAGTGTCATCACATCAAAAACCATAAACAGCATAAACACTGTGGGTACTGGCAATAAACAAATCTATGACTACCATAAGAAGGGCAGAGGTAAAAAAAAGGTGAAGGGGGGTGGGATAAAGTGCATAAAGTTTGGGAGGAAGGACTGGCTGTGGTGGCAGATGACGGGCTGTGGGTTGGGGGTTGCACTGCGTGTGCAGCTGAGAGCGCTGAGGTGGGGTTGGACAAACGTGTGTGGAGAGGGCTGGGGAGCAAAGCTGTGTGCGCGTGGGAGGGGGGTTTGAGCCGTGAGGGCTGTGACTTCTGTGCTGTGTGTTTGGGGAGGGGTGGAGGGAGGTGGCATGAGGCGGGCAGCAAGACTATATACTGTGTGCTGTATGTGTGCGGGGGTGGGGGTAGGTAGCATCATCCCCTGGTATGGGAACTCCACAGTCAGAGATTGCAGTACTCTGCAGAGAGTAGTACGTTCAGCTGAACGCACCATTAGAACTCCACTCCCTGCTCTGCAAGACATCTATCCCAGAAGAGTACTTTCAAGGGCCCAAAAGATTTTGAAGGACTCCTCTCAATGGGCTGCTTAAACCACTGAGGTCTGGAAGACGCCTAACTTTATGCCCTTCCCACACACCCACAGCACACAGACCCCCACACATGCAGCCCCCTCCCCACATCACGCAGCATATGCCCCCCCAATACATACAGAGGACACACAACCAACCACCCCCCCCCTCCCCAACACACACACGACACGACACAGCACGAAACATTCAATGAGGTCGGCTCGATTCTCATACACAGTGCTGACGATCCTGCTATTGAAATTCCATCTCGTTGCTGAGGCCCTGGGCAGCCTTCGAGTGACGACCTGGTCGAGAATGCTGGTTCGCTTAGGTGAACGTGAAAAAAAAGTCGAGATCCCACTCAGCTCGGAGAAGAAAACTTTCACTTTGCTGATGTGTGATGTGGCTTGCTGCATGATCAGATTCAGCTGATGCGCGTAACAATGCACATAATGGGCATTTGGGAAATGTTCACGCACCTTTTGCTGCACACCAGCCTTCTCCCCCCTCATCACACTGGCACCATCGTACGCTTGGGCAATGAGTTTCTCTCTGTCATCGTCGGAAAATAGACTGTTCAGTCGCTCCAGGATCACATTCGCAATGGAGGTTGACGTTGACTCGTTGAGAGGGAGAAATTCTAAAAATCGCTCGTGGACTGCGTTGTTAGAATCAATGTATCTCAGCACAAGAACCAGCTGCGTCTGTGTGCTTACATCAGTGGTCTCATCAGCTTCGATGGCTACAAACTTGGCAGCCTTCACCTCCTCGACAATGCGTTCCCTCACCACTCTTAACATACAGCCCAACAGCTCATTTTGAATCGTCTTTGATGTACCCTTAAAGACGCTTGCCGTTTTCAGGTGGTCATCAAACACTTCGTCCAGTTCTGCTACAAAATCGACAAGCCCACGAAAAATACCAGGGTTGGTGGAGCCCTCGGTTTCATCTTTGCCGCGCAAGGCTAGCTCGAAAATCCCACAGAACTTCACACACTGAATGAGCCGATTGAGTATGTGTCGGTTCTTGCTCACCTCATCATTGTGACGAAGAACGGCTAGCCGATACCCCTCATCCAGCTGTGTAGCGATGTTCACTCGTCCTAAGGCTGAAAATTTTAGACAGCTGTCGATTTTTCATGTTTCCTCACCTTTTCGGACAGATGTTGCATATCCGTAACTCCCTTTATGGTCCACGCTGTACCGTCTGCTGTGTTGTCTTCAGGGTGGAAGAGCAGGCAAAAAAGGGCATTGGCTACATGACAGCCGGCTAGCCAGGTTTTCCTGAGATACCAATTCTTATTAAAAGATCGTGTGTAGGCCTTCTCCCCTTTCGTAGACACCTGCTTGATATTTAAGTCAGGTCTAGGAGGTCCTAGCTGCTTGATTGCTGCCTTCTCCTCATTAGTACGACGACTAAAGGGAAACTCTTTCAGAGACACAATGGTATTGCTAAACTCGACACTCGCCATCTTCTTCATAGAATGTTCATTCATGATCCCGCGCAACAGACAGATGACGAAAGCACGTCCTTTGTGCGAGCACATAAAACCTCATAGAAAATGAATTGGGGAGCATGATTTTTGAAAAAAAGGGACGTACCATTAATGTCAATGAGACGTTTCTGGTGCAAATTCGAAGTTCACAGAAACCCCAGGCGCGACTTAAGACTGATTGGACTGACTTTTACCAACAGTTAGCCTACAAGATCAGAGACACTTAGATTCAAATTGAAAGAAAAAAAAAATATTTTGGTAACTTTTGGTAGTGCATCGCACAAATCGCCCCTATGAACGAGCCGCCCCTGCACCAAAGGCTACTTTGCGTTTCTCGAAGCTCACTACAGTAGTACTTCGGAAGTAGAGTAGAGTAGAGTAGAGTAGAGTAGAGTAACTTTATTGATCCCAAAGGAAATTAAGGTGTCCAGTAGCATACACATAATACATATTGCAAAAAACAGATCAAACCTATTGCACACGTCTGCATAATACAACATTCATTGAACTGAGGGAAGAAAAAACATTGTAATGATAATAAGTAAGGTAATAAGAATTCCACAAGGTAAACAAGTGTCGTGATAAGGTGCTTTGTGGTAGATAGATTACAGTGTCCCAGTAAAATTGTCCAGTGTTATAGAAGGGTCCTTTACTGCAGTAGTTATAGAAGGGTCCTTTAGTGCAGTAGTTATCAGAGTAGTGCAGTATATTGCTGTCCATAGTCGTATAGTAGTCACCACCAGGGACAGCATGTGTGCGCGCGTGTGTGTGTGTGTGTGTGTGTGTGTGTGTGCTCAAGCACTCCAGTCCATGATGCTCAGCTCCTTCTGTGTGCTGTTATACAGTTGTATGGCCCTGGGGACAAATGACCTCCGCAGCCTGTCCGTCCTGCAGGAGAGGGACCGGAGTCTGTCGCTGATCAAACTCCTCTGATTGATGATGATGGTGTGTAGGGGGTGGCGGTCGTTGTCCAGTATGGAGTGCAGCCTGCTCAGGGTCCTCCTCTCAGCTACTGTAGTTAGAGACTCCAGCTCCATGCCCACCACAGACCCTGCTTTCCTTACCAGTCTGTCCAGACGCCCATTGTCTCTTTTCCTAGTGCTGCCACCCCAGCATACCACAGCATAGAAGAGCACACTGGCCTTGACAGACTGGTAGAACATCAGCAGGAGTCTGTTGCAGACATTGAAAGACATCAGCCTCCTGAGGAAGTACAGCCTGCTCTGTCCTTTTCTGTAGAGTGCATCTGAATTAGTAAACCAGTCCAGTTTATTGTCGAGGTGTACCCCCAAGTACTTGTAAGTGCAAACTGTCTCGACATTCTCCCCATCAATCGTGACAGGCACCAGCGGCGGGGCAGTTCTCCTGAAGTCCACCACCATTTCCTTGGTTTTGGTGGTGTTCAGTTGCAGCTGATTAGTTCGGCACCACCCAACGAAGTCCTCCACAAGGCACCTGTACTCCCCCTCCTGTCCATCCCTGATACACCCCACGATTGCAGTGTCGTCAGAGAACTTCTGCATGTGACAAGTCTCTGAGTTGTAGCTGAAATTGGTGGTATACAGGGTAAACAGTACAGGGGAGAGCACAGCACCCTGCGGTGCACCTATGCTGCTGACCACAGCCTCTGATGTAAGGTCCCCAAGTCTGACAAACTGGGGCCGTTCCGTGAGGTAGTCCGTGATCCAGGTCACCAGGCCAGGCTCCACTCCCATCCGCAGTAGTTTGTCTCTCAACAGGAGTGGTTGGATGGTATTAAAAGCACTGGAGAAATCAAAGAACATAATTCTCACAGCACTGCCTCCTTTGTCCAGGTGAGAGTGCACCCTGTGTAGAAGATACAGGATAGCATCCTCTACCCCCACATTCTCTTGGTAGGTAAACTGCAGGGGGTCCAGTGCATGGCGAACATGAGGTTTCAGAAGGTTGAGCAGCAGTACCCGCTCGAGTGTCTTCATTAGGTGTGAGGTGAGGGCAACCGGTCTGTAGTCGTTGGGTTCTTTTGGGTGAGCCTTCTTGGGTACAGGTATCAGGCAAGAAGTTTTCCACAGTGTCGGGACCTTGCCTACCTGCAAACTCCTGTTGAAGAGGTGTTGGAGAGGTGCGGCTAATTCCACTGCACAGGTCTTCAGCAGTCTGGCACAGACGCCGTCGGGTCCTGCCGCCTTGGATTTCAGCCTCTTAAGTGCTCCTCTCACCTGATCAGTAGTGACTGTGGGTGGTGGATGTCCGGGGTCCATAGGCAGAGGTGATGAGTGAGGGGGATGGTGGGTGTGGGGGGTCCATAGGCAGAGGTAAGGGAGTGGGGTGGGGGGTCCGTGAGCAGTGGTAGGGGTGTGTGGGGTGTGTGGGGGGTCCGTAGTCAGAGGTGAGGGGGTGGGGTGGGAGATGGTGGGAGTGGGGGTTGGTGGAAGTGAGGGGTTTGTAAGCAGAGGTGGGCGGTGGGGAGGAAGTAACACCTATGGTAGTGAGAACTTCGGTAGAAGAGACCCTCCTACGCGTTTCTCAAAACCTTCGTAGCAGAGAAACTTCCGAAGTAAAGCCAAAACTTTGAAGTAAAGTTAGGAAGTTCTCACTACAGCTCTCGAGGTGAAGTAAGAGCCTTACTACAAAAGTTGACCCCACCCTTGGCAAAACTTGCAGTAGATCTTTGACTGTAAAGTGCCAATATCTCGTAATCCTACAGCACAAACACAGTGAAATTCAATCGGTGTGTACAGGTTACTATAATACAGCTGTTGATACTGTTAAATGGCCAATTCGTGATATGTAATTTTCTTGTTAAAACCGTATGCCATGACTTAAACATTTAATGGTTTGCACAGCAGTATTATGATCAACTGCACAAACCGATTGAGTTTCGCTGAGTTTGGACCGCAGGATTATAAGATATTTGCATTAGAAGTTGGCCTTCAATTGGAAGGTTTGCCGATAGCTACATCATGTACGTTTGGTTGGAACCTGTTATGAGCTGAAGAGGCAAGTTGATGTGATTATCAGTGGTGCAACTGGTTGAGTGATCGTATACTATTGAAATGTGAGACGACATGCTCAGGTTCGAGGCCGACATGAGTCATATTAGAGAAATCTAAACGTGGCCTCACACGTACAATAATGTGGTTTTATATTGCTCTAATATGTAGTTTGGTTGAATATTAAACGACTACATGTAGAAGAAATGCATTGTATCGGTATAACAGGTCAGTGATCCGTGACTGAAAGCGCCACCGTTACTGAGCTTAAAATGTTGTCGTGAGTGGTGATTGTGGAACGTAGGCTAAATGCTACCATAGGTGTGCTTTGTGTGCTTCGTATACTTTCAACAAGGATTCTCCGTCATGGCATGCCAACAAAAAAGATAGCCATCCAATCAAAACGGCTTTTCCCCTGCTTTTCCTCCGTTGCTTCCATGCTTCACACACTGAAGTGAGACCAACGGTAGAGCCCACTATGGAAGTAACAACAATGATAGTTCTACCGAAGTACGAGTGCTTCGAGAAACGGTCGGGTTTCGCCACTTTGGTAGTAGTAACTTCGGTAGAACTATGGTAGTAGAATGCTAACCTAGGAAGTTCTTCGAGAAACGCACCCCTGGTCATGTGACAATTTACACTAAACATCTGATACTGCACATATATATTTGAAACCCTTTCATTAGTTCAATAATTCATGAAAAAACATCAAAACATCATTTACCAATATTTAATACACTTTTAACTAAAAAGGTTTGTTTCGGTCACTATTGTGACCGGTGGGATTAAATGGGAGAGGTGATTAAAAGAGAGGTGGTACATGCACATCAGACTTGGGGAATGCATATTCCCTCACCAAGAACTTACAAAGCATTTTAAGCATTGTTTACCTTCTTACTAACATTAAAAATGCTTGGAATTTTTCCTTTTTTAAGTTCGTTTCAGTGTTTCTTTTTTCTTAATTTTACTGTAATCCTGTAATATTAACCTACATTCTTATTGCAATGTTATATTTTAGGTATGTCATT
Source organism: Coilia nasus (assembly GCA_027475355.1). Classification (NCBI taxonomy): domain Eukaryota; kingdom Metazoa; phylum Chordata; class Actinopteri; order Clupeiformes; family Engraulidae; genus Coilia; species Coilia nasus. The sequence continues at coordinate 37,575,870 of CM050214.1, read as the reverse complement.
TTCCTGATTATAACGCTCACATGAATTCCCCTTGGCTTGACATTTGTCTAACTCATGAGGAAGATTTATTATTTCAACATTTCATTGTTTCTGGAGAAGAGTTTTCTTAGTTGACCACTTTAATGCTGTGGTTGTAGCTAATCATCGAGCTAAATGTCGGATATGGTAGTTAACATCTAAGCTATGCATATACACTGAGTGCAGAATTATTAGGCAAGTTGTATTTTTGAGGATTAGTCTTATTATTGAACAAAAACTGTGTTCTTAATCAACCAAAAACACTCATAAATATCAAAGCTGAATATGTATGGAAGTTGCAGTGAGACGTTTTAGTTTTATGCCATTTTAGGAGGATATGTATGTGTGCAGGTAACTTTCACTGTGCAGAATTATTAGGCAACTTAATAAAAACCAAATACTTACCCATCTAATTTATTTTCACCACGTACACTGATATGACAACTCCAAATTTGCAAATAAACATATCTGACATTCAACCACAAAACAAAAACAAATCAGTGACCAATATAGCCACCCTTCTTCATAAGGACACTCAGAAGCCTTCCATCCATGGATGTCAGTTTCTTTATCATTTCACGACCAACATTGTGTGCAGCAGCGACCACGGCCTCCCAGACACTATCCAGAGAGGTGTACTGTTTTCCCTCCTTGTAGACCTCACGCTTTATAATGGACCACAGGTTCTCTATGTGATTTAGGTCAGGTGAACAAGGGGGCCATGTCATCTTTCAGACCTTTACTGGCTAGCCACGCAGTGGAGTATTTGGACGCATGAGATAGAGCATTATCCTGCATGTAAATCATGTTCTTGATTCCTATACCACTGCTTGAAGAAGGTTTCTCCCAGGAATTGGCAGTAGTTCTGGGAGTTGAGTTTAAGTCCATTCTGAACTCGAAAAGGTCCAACAAGCTCGTCTTTGATGATACCAGCCCATAGCAGTACCCCACCTTGCTGGCGTCTCAATCGGAGTGGAGCTTTGTGCCCATTACTGATCCAGCCACAGGCCCATCAAGAGTCACTCTCATCTCATCGGACCACAGCACCTTAGAAAAATCAGTCTTAAGATATTTCTTGCCCCAGTCTTGACGTTTTATCTTGTGTGTTTTACTCAATGGTGGTCATCTTTCAGCCTGGCTTACCTTGGCAATGTCCCTGAGTATTGCACACCTTGTACTCTTTGACACTCCAGGAATGTTGCTGGGGGAGGGTTACATCAGGTTTTTTGGAGGGTCATGACCCCCGTAACCCCAGTGTAAATTACTCCACTGCTGGTAACACTTTGGGCCCTGTCATGCCGCGGCGCACTGTGCATTCGTGACATGCGCATGGTGTCATTACTATTCTGTGCCAGAGCATCATTAATTTTTTCAGGCCAAAAATCACGTTGTCTAGATAGCAGATGACACTGCGGCGTCACGGGTGTGTCAGCGAAAAGAGGAAGTGTGGTCTGGCGCAAAGCATGCCAGATGCTATTATAACAGCGGTGATCCACTTGCTCCGTCACGTTCACCCTGCTGCACTCATTCAGTTCATTTTCAATTGAGTCCGGCATGTCCTCATGGCTGCTCCCGCAAAGCTTGTCAGGAAGCACACGGGGATATCCCATGACACCCGAGGTTCTCGTGAAGGTGTATTTATCTCGTTACAGTTATTGTCTGGTGGGTTTTATGTGTGTGTGCATGTAACAAAACACATGTGTAAAGTTTGGTCAGGGCAGAGTCGTCAGTTATTATGGTTTGCTAGCTTGCTATATCGATAGATACAGGTAGACAGATAGCCTCGTAGATTCCAAAGACACGCCCATGCTCAAACATTTTGAAAATGTACATGCAGTCCCTATCCGGCAACACAAGGGGAGGCGGTATGGTTTTTATGACGGACCAGACAGAGCAAGTGGATTTGTACCACCAGGACGCAAAAATTAAATCCGCCAGTGACCGACAAAACCCTGGTCTGTCGTCATTTGCGCATTGCTGAAAAGCTATTTTATGGGCGCACAACGCTTTGGGATCCCCCTCTTGATGGGTCACTGTTAGGGGACAATGGCTATCCACTAAAGGCATGGTTATTAACACATACATCATGCCAACAACAGTGCTTACAACGTCTTCAAGCTCCACAAAGATGTCCAATTGCATACGACTACGAATCTGATTATTTACTAAGTGCAAAGACATAAATACTGATACATATTTTGCAATAATGCACATTTATTGAGCAATCAGTTTTTTTTTAAATAAATTATGTGTTTTACATAAGTAAGTGAAAAAAACAGACCTAAATATTCATCCCCGAAGATCAACTGCTCATGCACGAGCAGATCGGTCTTGAAAGAAAAACACTCCTGATGGGAAACACGCCATCGTAATAGCAACAGGCTATAGACATAGCGCACCTGGCTTTTAAAGGGAAAGAGAGTATAAACTCTGATTGGTTTATTGCATGTTAGACCCCAAACTCACCTATGATTAATTAGGTAACTTAGGACTAACCCTTTTGAACCATGCGCCAGGCGCAATGTTCACTTTTCCCATCGTCAAAATAGCATATTGTTTCAGGAACGCCCCCAAAGCGACTTCCGCGACAGACTTTAGACAATGCGCATAATATGATCGTAAAAATAGAGCCCATAATTTTATTGAGTTGGTGTTACAGTGTATCTACCTAAGTAGGTACAGTGGTACAACCTAGTGATATATATTGTTACACCGGTTTAACTGTATGTAATTAAAAAATAATTACCAAAATACGTAATATTTTTGTCTGTTTATTCACCTCAGGTGAGCTTGTGCACACCCAGTGAAAACACTCCTACAGAGAGCCTTGCCCGCCTCGTAAGCATGGTCTTCCAGTGGTTTCACTCCACAGCGTATATGATGGATGATGAGGTGGGCAGCCTGGTGGAGAAGCTCAAGCCACAGTTTGTCACCAAATGGTTGAAGACCGTGTGTGACGTGCGATTTGACGTCATGGTCATGTGCCTGCTGCCTAAACCTGTGGAGTTTGCCAGGGTGAGGACATCCTTAAAAGTATATAAAGTATCCATATCTATTTACACATACTCACGACTGTACTTCTAAGGCATTATAACGCTATGTCATAAGCCCAATTCCAGCTTCAAGTGACAGTGCCTTCTTTACATGACTATGGGGGCAGCCATGAGAATGTATAAATAGTTGAATACTAGTTTCAACCATTATTAAGCTTTATGAGGGCATTATAACCCTTCATGAATGTGTTTATAGAGTCATTCTTATAAATTCAAGCTTCATAGAGAGCGTTATCACAATAGCTCATCCTGGTACAGAAAGCTATTATGGTGTCCTGAGTGTAAGGCTGCTCGATTATGGAAAAAATCTGAATCACGATTATTTGGGCCAAAACTGAAATCACGATTATTCAAACGATTATTTTGTTTTCCTCAGTAACATGCTTCATTTACTGAAAATGTATTCAAAAACATTTCGAAAAAACATTGTTGTACCTTCGGATTTTCCTTAATACCTTTCTTCGTAAACATTAGTAAGTCTCCTTTGATGTGTAATGTACAAACAGTAGAAATGTCCAATTTATACATCTAATGTACAGTACAAACAGTAGAAAATAATTAGGACAAAAACATTGTTGCCCTCGATTTTATTTGTCTTGAGATCGTTTGGCCCTGGAATCGTTATCACGATTAGAATTCGATTAATTGAGCAGCCCTACCTGAGTGTCTGTTTTTTTTGTTTTTTGTTTCATTCTTCAGGTAGCTGTGGTTTTATTTAAAATACAAGCAAGCACATAAATAAATAAATAGATAGATAGCTCTGATGTTACTTGTGATGTTATGTGCATTCATTTTAGAATTTTGTCACCGTTGTCTTATGTTTTATCCAGCAGGTGCATAGCAGTGCATGTTATTCAAGTTCTATCCACAAAATGCTAATTACACTGATGCAATGGTATTATAAATGAGTTTGAGTAGTATGTCTTCTGTGTTTTTCAGGAAAGCTTGCAATTAAAAAAATCCTTATTGGTATATCTCTTTTCTTTTGGGCTTCATATGAGGGCAGGTTGGTGGCTACTGGGACAAGACATGCAGTGCTGTGACGCAGTTAAAAGAAGGACTAAACCGCATCCTATGTCTGATCCCCTACAACGTCATCAGCCAACCGCTGTGGGACTGCTTCATGCCAGAGTGGTTAGAGGCCATCCGGACAGAGGTCCCTGACAACCAGCTCAAGGAATTTCGGGAGGTGCTCAGGTAAATTGGCCATCTTGCCCAGTCCTACAAGAAGTATTTGGGGAAAAGCAGTGGATTTGCAGTGGAGGAACACTCCACATTTTGTGAAATAAGCTAATTTTCAAAGTCTCTTAGAGTTATACAGCTGAGTTTTACCGTTATTGACTCCATTCAGTCCATCTCCGAATCTGCCAGTAGGATCTCGGCATCTTAGCTATTAGCTTAGCATAGTCATTGAATTGCATTAGACCAGTAACATGCAAACTGGTCTAATCCTATTCAGCTGACAGCTGAAAACACAGTAAATACACACACTGACCCAAAACGTTTTGGATTTATCCAGTTTAATTCCCAAATGTTGAACTACTGTGGCATTTGACACCTCTGATGAGAAGATTGGAGTGTGTGTCGAGGGCAAGTATGAAGGGTTGTGCGCATCGGTGACATCACTTTTTCTCACACACATTTCGTCCGCTATTAAGAGACAGAGACAAAGGGTGTCGGGTTTGATTTTTTTTTCGTTAGCCTGTGACAAAGCACGGACGCAACAGACATCGCTCAGTTACTGATTTTTTGAGAGGAGTGGATGGTAAACCTGAACGTGAGCAAAGAGCTTTGCTCCAAAACACCTGCAGATGGAGCAGCAGCTCTTGACAACTTTCACTGCCCGCTGGATAATGGCAGGTTCGAAGAGATTTGAATATTTGATAAATAAATCATGAGCTTATTTGGCTCGACATACCTGTGCGAGAAGACATTCTCATTTATGAACTTTAACAAGAACCCTGTGAGGACAAGACAAAGTGGCATCTTGCGCATCAAAACCACTGTCTTTGAGCCAGACCTGGCCTTTTTGCTGCAATCTAAATCTCAGTACCACCCATCACATTAGTGCAGGCAAGTTATTTGTTTTCTGGGGTAGCCTAAATAAATTCTAAAAACACAGTGATTTGTGTGTGTTTGTGTGATTGTGATCAAAACCCTCAGTGGTGTGTACTTCTGAATAAGATAACTGAATTTATTACTGGTCTTCAAATATAAAATGCACAGTAATTTTGGTAAAAATACATGTGAAGACATAAAAACTATGCCATTGCAATAAAATATTCATTAAATTGTTCATTTGCATATTATTATTATTATTATTATTATTATTATTATTATTATTATTATTATTATTATTGTGTTATTATCGTGTCATTATAATGGTTGGCCCTCACACATGTTCACCTCGCCAAATCCGGCACCCCTGGCAAAAAAAACACCCCTGGTCTAGGCTATCCAGATCTGGTTTCATTTGAGCTACTATTTGCACTGACTTTATAAAAAATACTAAACATAAACAATAAAAAATCATATTGCGTAAAAAAAATCTTGTATTGTTGCAAGTACCTGTCCATAGGATGCTGTCAGTAGGGAGTAGTGGTAGTCAGTAGTAGTATCTTTTCATATGTGAGTAGAGGAGATTGTATGGAATCTGGCAATATAAGAACCATGATGGTGGGATATTCAGTGGCTTATCAATGTTGATAAATATGTAGTCTGTGCCTGATGGAAAAAGGGGCCTATTTTCCATGTAATGGAGGATGTTATATCAGGATTATGCAGGATTATGGATATTATACAGACATTTGCAGTAATTTCAAAACTGTGTGAAACGTGTCTTGACAGAAATGCACGATAGCAGTAGAATGGGCAAGTTCTGCTATTGTTTACATTATGCATTGACTGATAACTGGATAACTAAAATGGGTGAAGTAAAAAAATGTCAAATCATTACTTGGCAAATATTTGATCCCTTGTTTTAACGTGCTAAATTAATGTGATAATATGCTTGGTATCTCTCTGATCACGGGTTTGTGAGTAATGTCAACAAGAGTAATGCCTGTGCAAAGTGCTAATATGAGAGATTTTGGCGAATTTTTAAATTTTAATATCTTGCCGATACTTAATCAGAAATAAGTGGAAGGTCACGTTGTAAAGCCCTTGTTCTGCTGTTTCGCTTGGTATGATTGCCATATCGCTACGATGTACCATTCCAAAGTAATTCAACAGAGAAGAATAGGTGTAAATTTGCCCGCATTTTGCAGGTGTCGGGCCCATAGGGTTAATATGAGATCACTAACCAATCAGCAGTTACTAGCAGAATGCAAGCATGTATTTGAAAACACTGCTAACCCTGTAAGGCAAGGCAAGGCAAGTTTATTTGTATAGCGCATTTCATACACAACGGCAGTTCAATGTGCTTAACAAAAATAAAAGCCAAGGACAACATATAAAAGCATAAAAGAAAAAATAAGTATAAAAGCATAAAAGTAAAATAAGTATGTGGTAAATAAAAGACATAAAAGCATATAAATACATAAAGTACATATAAATGAGTCGTAAATGCTTAAAAGGATATATGTAAAATTAGTAGAATTTATTAACAGAAAGAGTTTGAAAACATTTTGGTCTTAAGTCTAGATTTGAAACTGCCAACAGTAGGAGCATTTTTTATGTCTTCTGGAAGTTGGTTCCAGAGCCTAACAGCATAGCAGCTTTTAGCTGCTTCACCACATTTTGTTTTAACAGCAGGTTCTACTAACAGATCCCATTTAATGTTTTAAACACAAGAAGCAATGCCTTGCAATGCAGTGCAGGGACCTTCAAGGAGAAGTTCAGTGTAAAATGAAAATTGGCATGTTAAAACATTATACCGAGTTGGTATGTTTGCTGAGGAGCAAAATTGAGTCAGCCTGTTGCATTCAGAACTGAACTATTTTTTACCGTTTGTCTTATGATTATGCTTTTATTAAACCATTAAAACAGCTCGAGGAAACTCCACACTCCATCGGTAGTACAATCGACTTGTTTGGACTTTCATCATGGCGGCGACGAGAAACAACTGCAAATTACTGCATGTAAGAACAGTTTTTTAAATAAACGTGTGCATTTACAAAGTTCTCAGTGCCTTGTTTTGAATGCCAGGGCCTTTGTTGTACTACCGATGGAGTGTGGAGTTTCTTCGAGCTGTTTTAATGGTTTAATAGTCCCTAGAGTGGGTTAAGTGGGCAGAAGCTTTTCTAGCAGACCCAGCCATTGTCCGAATCTGGCAGCACTGACCTTAGCTTAGCTTAGCATAGTTGCTGTAATCTAGCGTTGCCAACTAGCACACTGGCAAAAGTGAATTAGTTCATTTGTTTTTTTTTTGTAATTACTTCTCGTGACCTGTGCATTCAGATACAGATTCAGATACAGAGTACAAATAACAATGCAATTTAGCACGAAGGGGTTCACCAAGCGGCATTTAGATGGGGGACTATATTCCGCAGAAGCACAAGTGAAGCACAGGCAAAGCACTGTTGAAAGGCGCACAGACAGTCTTACCCCCCACCTCATGCCCCCCTCAAAACAGCATGCAGTACACAGCCCTCGCGTCTCTTGGCTCAAGCCCCCTCCAACACACATATGTAGCATATAGCCTTGCTCCCTGCCTGAAGCCCCCCCCCCCCCACACACACACACACAGAGCACACAGGACACAGCCCTAGAAAGACTGTTTTAAAAGAGCATCTGCTAAGCGTAATATAATGTAATCATTCAATGTGTGGCATGCCTTTTTCTAATTAACAAACTTACATCAGTTTGTTGTCGTTTTTCTTATTCACACGTTTTTTGCCTACTTTCTTTCATTGAGTAATGGAGGCAATCGGGGTAGAAGAACATTTGCTAACACTTTAAATTAACACACCCATATCAGAGGCGTAGATTTGCTCTTGACATTGGTGGGGACCTATTAATCCCACACCCCCACCCACCCACCAACCACAAATTATAGAATGTTGAATTAATGTTAAAGGAGAACTTCGGTGTAAAATGAAAATTGGCATGTTAAAACATCATAACGAGTTGGTATGTGTACTGAGGAGCAAAATTGATTTAGTCTGTTGCATTCAGAGTTTAACTATTTTTGATAGTTTGACCCAGAAGGCTAACAATGGAAGTGGTAGGTGCCCTCAGACGAAGCATGACGACTAAGCTATTTTTAAACCATTAAAACAGCTTGAAGAAACTCCACACTCCATCGGTAGTACAACAAAGGCTCTGGCATTCAAACCGAAGCACTGAGAATATTGTAAATGTACACAACGTTTATTTAAAAAGCTGTTCTTACATGCAGTAGTTTGCAGTTGTTTCTCGTCGCTGCCATGATGAAAGTCCAAACAAGTCGATTGTACTACCTCTCCTCCTATTCTTCCTGCTGGTTCATGTTCGTCAATCGACTTGTGTGGACTTTCAACAACTATCATTGTTTGTTACAGTAAGTCACAAAAGTGAGTACACCCTTCACATTTTAGCAAAAAAAGGCTATAACCTTTCAAGGGACAGTACTAGACAAATGAAACTTCGATGTGTTTTTGAGTTGTCAATGTCCAGCTTGTGTACCAGTATTCATTTGCTATCCTCTAAAAACAACTTTACACACAGGCAATTTTGTATAAATAGCAGGCCGCAAAAGTGAGTACACCCTGAATGATAACTGTACATATCATTCAACCATAAAAAGCCACTTGGCCAATTCATCATTTTTGTGTTTTGGTCTGCTCTACTGGACCCTACAAATTTGTGTGTCATGTATTAGAACTATTTATTTTATTGTTTTGGCTATAATTCTCTCATACTATCCACTGGATGTCCTGGATGGCTCCTCATGGCAAAAAAGAAAACTCTGGATTTAAGAAATGGAATTGTTGCTTTACAGAATGGTGGCCTATGCTATAAAAGATCAGCAACACCATGAAACTGAGCTACACCATCATGGCTTCAGTCATTAGGTGGTTTTCCAAAATGGGTGCATTGTCAGAACAGACATTGACAGGATCAGTCAAAGAAGTTGGGTCCACACACTTAGTGTCAGATGCAAAAGTTGCCTTCAAAAAATAAATGCGTGAGTGCAGCCAGCATTGCTGCAGAGGTTGCAGAAGTGAGAGGTCAGACTGACAGAGCTAAAATAATATGCCACACAGTGCAACAACTCGGTCTTTATGGTCATCCTTCCAGATGAAGTCCTCTTTTAAAACTTGATCACAAAAAAGCCTGAAAATGGTTTGCTGAAGACATGCAGTCCAAAAGCATGAATTCCTGGAACCATATCCTGTGGTCTGACGAGATTTAGATAAACGTTTTTAGCTTAAATGATGTCAGGCATGTGTGGCAGTGGCCTGTTGGACAGTGCCATTATAATTTTGCCTTGCCTACAATCAAGCCCAGTGGTCGTAGCATCATGGTTTGAGGCTGCTTCAATGCTGCCAGCACTGGGCAACTGCAGGTCATTGAAGGAATCATGGATTCCAACAGGTGCTGTGGCATTCTGAAGCAGAACATGATGCCCCCCTATAGAAACTGGGACACACAACAGTTTTTCCATCATGATAACAACCCCTAACACACCTCCAAGATGACCACTGCCTTCCTGTAGAAGTTGAAAGTGAAGGTAATGGAGTGTCCAAGTACTGTATGTCTCCAGGCCTGAACCCTATTGAGTACCCGTGGGGCATCCTTAAACTGGAAATGAAGGAGCACCAGTGTCTAACATCTCCTAGGTCCGTAATGCCATAATGGAGGAATAGTAAAGGACCACAAAAACAACCTGTGCAGCTCTGGTGAATTTCATATTAAGGCAGTGGTAAATAACAATGGTGCTCACTCAAAAAATTAACGATTTTGACACAATTTGTACATGTTCATTGTGGGGTGTACTCACTTTTGTGGCCTGCTCTGTAGACAAAAATGCCTGTGTGTAAAGTTGTTTTCAGAGGACAGTAAATTAATACTGCTACACAAGCTGCACACTGACTACTGAAAAACATATTGAAGTTTCATGTGTGTAGCATTGTCCCTTGAAAAGATATGGCCCATTTTTTGCTGAAATGTGAAGGGTGTACTTACTTTTGTGAGATACTGTACTTCCATAGTGGGCTCTACCTTTGTTCTCACTTCACTGTGTGAAGCATGGAAGCAACGGAAGAAAAGCAGGGGAAAGCCGTTTTGATTGGATGGCTATCTTTTTTGTTGACATGCCATGACGGAGAATCTTTGTTGAAATTATACGATGATGATAATAATGATAAGGCTATGGCAAACATCTGGTTAAACCAATTACCGCGTTAAAACGTGGTCATATGGCAAAGCTGATGCATGTAGCGAAGGAAATTAAATTGTTATAAATCCACAACTTTTAATAGTGTTTTGACGTCATCTGCCAATACTATTGATTCCGCCGGGGCACTGGAGAGCTGAGCAGAGTAGAGGACGAGCAGGAGTCGTCACCGGGGCTGAAGAACAGAGCAGAATCGTGGGCAGGCAGGAGTCGTAGCCGAGGACAGGAGAGCAGAGCAGAGTCGTAGACAGGCGGGAGTCGAAGCCGGGGCACTGGAGAGCAGAGCAGAGTCGAGGGCAGAGTCGAGTCGTAGCCAAGGGCTGGAGAGCAGAGCAGAGTTGTGGGCAGGCCGGAGTCGGCACCGGGGGCTGAAGAGCAGAGCAGAGTCGTGGGCAGGCAGGAGCCGAAGCCGGGGGCTGGAGAGTAAAGTAGAGTCGTGGGCAGGCAGGAGTCGAAGCCGGGGACAGGAGAGCAGAGCAGAGTCGAGGGCAGGCAGGAGTCAAAGCCGGAGGACTGGAGAGCAGCTCACACACAGGCAGACAGGGAAGACACAGGAACAAGAATAGACGGACAGACAACGGGGAATACAACCAGACTGACGCAGAGAGAATCAGGAGTCTTAACGCTTGCCAAATTCACCTTGGTTCGCAGATGGACTGACAAAGAGTGAGTGAAAGGGGCGAGTTTAAATAGTGACAGAGCTAGGGAACTAAACAAGTGTTAATAGGTGCTAAGTGAGGAGTGCAGGTAAGAGAGATAATAGAGAGAGAGGGGAATAACCTCGTGATGGCCAAAAACAAGGAAGTGCGGGTGAGGCGGATAATCACGGTGATCGAGAAACAAGGAAGTCAGGTGAGGAGAATCAACATGACAGCGCAGGGAGTGCAGGGTGCAGTACGGTATAGTGAGCCTAATAATTAGCTAATGGGAAGGCAGCGATGAAATGACAGGGAAAGAAACCAAGCCCGGAGTGACACCGTGACAATGGTAGCATTTAGCCTACGTTCCACAATCACCAATCACGACAACATTTTAAGCTGAGTAACAGTGGCACTTCCAGTCACGGATCACTGACCTGTTATACCAATACAATGCATTTCTTCTACATGTAGTCGTTTAATATTCAACCAAACTACAGAGTAAAGCAATATAAATCCACATCAATGTACGTGTGAGGCCACGCACATTTTAGATTTCTCTAATATGACTCATGTCGGTCTCAAACCTGTGCATGTCGTTTCACATTTCAATTGTATACGATCACTGATCTAGTTGCACCACTGATAATCACGTTAACTCGCCTTTTCGGCTCACAACAGGTTCCAACCAAACGTACATGATGTAGCCATCAGCAAACCTTCCAATTGAAGGCCAACTTCTAATGCAAATATCTTATAATCCTACGGTGCAAACTCAGTGAAACTCCATCGGTTTGTGCAGGTGATCATAATACTGCTGTGCAAACCATTAAATGTTTAAGTTATGCCATACGGTTTTAACAAAAAAATCACATATCACAAATTGGCCATTTAACAGTTTCAACAGCTGTATTATAGTAACCTCTACACACCGATTGAATTTCACTATGTTTGTGCTGTAGGATTACGAGATATTGGAATTTTACAGTCAACGATCTACTGCAAGTTTTGCCGTAGGTGGGGTCGACCTTTGTAGTAAGGCCCTTACTTCACCTCAAAAGCTGTAGTGAGAACAACTCGTGGGGACCTATCGTATTTCAAAACAGCAAGTACTAAACGGTTTCTCGTGGAAGTACTCCTTTAAGGGATCCTGCTGCGGGCAGAGGGGGTGGTGGTGTTCTGCATTTTTTGGGTGCTACAGTTTTTGCCGGTTCAGAATGCTCATTTCACTCACGCAATCTGGGATTCACGCAGTCCTTGCAATGTCAGTACCACTGCAGCCGCTAGGGGCAGCAAAACTTGTAGTATTTAGTTGACTGTAAACGTGCCATTATCTTGTAATCCTGTGGTTCAGTCGCAGTGAAATTAAAGGTGTACTTCCACGAGAAACCGTTTAGTACTTGCTCTTTTGAAATATGATAGGTCACCCCGAGTTGCATATGCATGCTGCATATCAAAATGTTTTTCTACCTCCATTTTCTATATCAGTCAAAAGAAGACAATTGGCTGGAAAAACGACCCAATGCGAAAAGGGCCTTCGGCGTGACGCAGACGTGAAAATACATATAAGAGAAACTGACCGAATGGGCTTTAAATGATGTTAGCCTGTGACTCGCATAAGATTAGCAGGGTAGTTAAATGACTGAACTGCATTTAGCCGGGCACTTGCACTGTTTTGTCGTGCAAATATTACCATTCTGAAACGTTCATTGACAAACGGTCAGGAAGCGACTGTGCTTGTGCCATCTCTCTTTCCTCTTCGGATTCAGGATCAAACACATAAGGCTGTATCTCTGAAGACATTCTGTGTGCAGTTTTAGCGCTGTCAAGTTGACTTTTCCCCACTCTGCTATCAAGTTGACTGTGGGGCAAAGGAAGCTGCAGGGAGCGTGTCACGCCTCTGGTGAAATCGTGTCGTTCTCCCGGCCCCACCCCCTCCACCAAACTAAAACAGCCTGAAACAGAAGCACTAGAACATTTTTTTTCATCAAAACCAGCGCACAGGGCAATTATCAATACTAGAGAACACCGCAAAATTAACATGATGGAAGTACACCTTTAAATCGATGTGCAGAAATAGTGACAATACAGCTGTCAAAACATTTAAAAAGCAAAGTCACATCATCTCGTTTTCCTTGTTAAAACCATATGCCATGACTTCAAAGTTTAACCATTTTCAACCATAACTGCTTCGCCACGCAGAGAACAGGTCTGAGGGAGGTGTTAATAGTCTTCATCGCCTTTTCTTTTGGCAATTATTCAGCGGCTTATGGCAGTACCAACCCAAAGTATATCGACATTGTAACAGCATTCTTGTTTTTTGAACACAGCACACTTAACTAATTTGCCCTTTGGTAGGCATGTTGCTATTATTAGCTCTCTTAACCATACATAAACTGCACATATAAAAGTGAGAAGTAGCCTTTAATTTAAGGTCTTGCATTGGCGATGGTCTGCAGTTTTTCGAAAGAAAAATCTAGATGGGTCAGATGCAGTGACAATTGACCTTTTATTTAAAGGAGAACTTCGGTGTAAAATGAAAATTGGCATGTTAAAACATCATACCGAGTTAGTATGTGTACTGAGGAGCAAAATTGATTTAGCCTGTTGCATTCAGAGTTTAACTATTTTTAGTTTACTATTAAAAATAGTTAAAAATAGTAATAGTTAAAAATAATTAAAAATAGTTTTACTATTTAAACAGCTCGAAGAAACTCCACACTCCATCGGTAGTACAACAAAGGCCCTGACATTAAAAACGAGGCACTGAGAACATTGTAAGTGTACAATGTGGACCAAGGATGGGCATAAATACATGAAAATGTATTTTAAAATATAATACCAAATATATCTCTTATAAATGTTTAAAAATAAATACAGCAGTCACAACATGTATCAACATGCAATACCCCCCCCCCCCCCCCCCCTATTTCCTTTGTTTTCTTTTTTTTCACTGTTTGTTGGTTAGCAACATCTTTGCAACTAGTTTATAACAGATTTGGTAATGTCAATGCGGCTATTAGTCATTCAGAAAATGTAATATAATGTAATATTGTAGAATACTTCTAGAATCTGTAATGTAGGCTACATAGATAACAACTGACAAAATAGTGCACATTTGGTTGTGGGTTATGCAGGTAACCCATTTTTTTATTTTTTTATTTAAATGGGTTGTAAAACATTAAAAAACTTGCCATATTTTCTGTCTTTTTTTCTAGTAAAATGTTTGACACTGAATTGTGCCCCCTGCCATTTTCCATGGAGGAAATGTTCAGCTTCATCAGTTGCAGATTCTCTGGTTACGCAGCATCTGTGCAGGAACAGGCCTTGCTCTGGCTTCATGTGAGTACATGTGGAATTATTTTATTTGAAGTGACATGCTGAGAGAAATGCCAACACTATGTTTATCCTGATACCTTTAAAAGTGCATTAGAGCCTTCTGTGGCAGTAACTTTGCATGCTGTTTGGGATTTACTTTACAGCAAGATTGAAATAAGTAAGTAAAGTTTCTAGAAAAAATATATGCAATACATTTCTTATTGTATATGTCATAAAAACATGTCAATATATGATTACATGTAAATTCAGGGATCAAACTTGTCTCCATCTTTAAAATGGGTCTTCCACGTGAATTATGAAGATTTTTTTTGGCAGAGGGGTGGGAATGTATCTGTGAAAGAGGTGGGGCTGATATTATTTCATTTAGAACACACACAGATATACACACCAACAAAAAAAAGCCGCTGAGATATAGTTGTTGTAATTGTTCACAGTTCTAACTAGGCCTAATGCACAGCTGCTGTTCTGCAGTCTTCGGTGTCTTGTTAAAGTCTGCCATATCTTATAAATTCAACTGTTTGAGTTTTTATGTGTTTGTTGTGTATGTGTATGTGCAGGCCCTCTGACAGCTGGACATTGTGTATGTGTGTGTGCAGGTGCTCTCAGAACTGGACATTGTGGTTCCTCTGCAGCTGCTCATAGACATGTTCTCCGATGGTGTGAACTCTTTGAAGGAGCTGACCAATCAGAAGAAGGTTCACCCAAATGATCTCTCAGAAAGTAATCAGGCACGGCGGGTAGGTCTAGTTGTTTTTTTTTCACCTTACCACAGGCCTGCCCACAGGGTCTCTTGTCCTGGGCCTTGTGAAAGAGGGGGGCAAGAACTGGTCCCTCCTTACATTATGGACTATGGGGTGGGGGGCCCCCATCAGATTATCTTGTCCCGGGCCCAGCCAAGACTGTCAGCGGGCCTGCCTTACCGCATAAACTCTCCTAGAATAAATCTAACATGGTGAACACCATGGTTTTGTCTTTTCATACTACCAGTGAACTTTCAGTCATAGTTACATTTCAGTTCTTAATTTAAGCAAATTTCTGTCTGTCTTTTTTGGCAGGTAAGACAAAAAAGATAGTGTTGTAAGGAAATAAATGGACAGACAGATCCATCACAAGGCAGTGTTGACCTGGCAGTTAAAGTTTGAATTCACCAGCTGCCAGAAGTGCCACTGAGGTACCCTAAGCATGGTGCCATCCCCGCGCACTGCTTTCTGGGCACCGTTGTCATGGCTGCCCTCTGCTTATTTGCGTGATAGGTTCAATTTCATAGTATGCGCTGTGTGTTGTGGTGTGCTGTGTAATCACAATAACAAATGGGATTCACCTCCACTTTCAGATCCTATTGGGTGGAGGGAGGAGGGGCGATCATAACACAGTATACATACATACCACTGCTTCTGAACACTCAACTGTGTGGCCTGTGGAACAGCAGCATTATTCATGTAACGGGTGCAAGTGTAACAAATATGAGGTGTTGCAAGCCCATTTGTAGGGCTAAAACAAAGAGACAGAAAAAATCCAGAGGGCACTAAGGTGGACTGGCACATCTGCCATTTCCCAAATCTTCCAAATTGTGCTTTTGTATACAAGCTTTTTGTGTCTGAAATTTGAAAAACAAAAAAATATTTTCTCTGTGTGATGTATTTATTTTTTTAATCTTCATTTTTATTTTTCAATTATGTGATTTTGCAGGTTAGTGTGGTGTCAGACCCAGGACGCAGGGTGCAAGCAAGCTCATTAAGTCCATTCCCAAGCCCCTTCCGTAGCCCTCTGCAGTCCAGCCCTTTCCGCAATGTGGGTCATGCCTCTGGTAACTGTGCGTTGGACTTTGACAGTGAAGATGATGACATGAACCTGGCCTGCTTTATTCTCATGTTTGATCTCATTCTAAAACAGGTACTTCCCTACCCTCTAAACCTCCTACTTTCTTTTATAATCTGTTCACAATCATATTCACAATCAGGATCACAAAGCACTTCCCATCCTAACTTTATGCTCTTGCCTAATGTGCTCCTACTGTGCTATTTGTGTCCTCTGTTGTAAGTCTCTTTGGATAAAAGTGTCTGCTAAATGTAGAGTATCTTAATGTAATGTAATACTGCACAGAAGAAAAGGTTATGACTGCTGCATGTTGCCATGTTCAAGGGCTTGGCCACGTGGGGGCCAGGGGGGGCCATGGCCATCACTGGTCAGAGCCATCCCGCTGCCGCCCCCTACGGACCCACCCTTTGCCTACTTAATTGTTGAACTTAATGTTTTGCACTCACAATGAAAGCTTACTAGCTCGACAGATAGTTAAACAAAGTCAGCCATCAATAAGAAGTCAATTTTCCTCATTTGGTCTCTACTTTTTAGTGAAACCGAAGCACAATAAAATGAAAAATACAAAAAAGCATTCAACGGTTACATAAGGCTAGCTTAACATTAGAAAGTCTATAGGCAGGCTAACCGCGATTAGCATTGCTACATTTAACATTTACTTTAAACACGTTAGAATCGTGTTTTATAAAATACTCAGTAGGAATTATAATATAACGTTTAAAAATCCGCCAGTACTGTAACGTACAGATATGAATTCTCTGCGTCTTAAAAGAGAAACTGATTTATTGAAACTCTTTCCAGTCTCTTAGTCAGGCAACTACCTAACTACGGCAAGCCTAGAGGGACAAAATTTGCTACAATTCTTGCAGGGGCAGTAGGTTATTTGTTATCTGTTCAGTCTGCAGAGTTCATCTCGAAGAGAAATTGTATAGTCAACAAATATGGTTACAAGACGATTTCTGAAGCATCGTAACAGTAGGCTACCCCTGCTGCTAATGTAAGTAATATGGTAAACTTAACGTTTTCAGTTTAACTCCTCCTTGTTTTGATTGACGCTATAATCATGCAATTGACTCAAAAAGATACCAAAGCTAAGTTTATCTTTAGACACATATCCACTAGGGGTGTTGAAATTAATCATATAATCGATGCATCGCGATGCAGACGTGAACAATTAATAATCGTTTCAATAGCAGATCATAATCGATTATAATGTATTGTGATAACCTGTGTTAATTGTGTTCTGTTCTGCTGATATTCCTTATGTGTTTGTGCCTTTAAGGAAAGGGAGTTGAGTGTGTGTGTGCGCACATGTGTGTGTGCGCGCATGTGTGTGTGTGTGCGCGCGGGATAAGAGGAAACGTAGCTGCACTGTTGTGCTGTAGTGTTTTGTGGAATAAGCGTGGGTTGTGGCTAAACAGCAACTATGTTGTACCTTTTACAGTCATTTTTTCTCGCCATAAGTATTAAAAATAGCACCCGGTAACCGGTTTTGTCTATGGCAACCTATGTCTATGGTTTTTGTCTCATCTACGTGACCAATTCGTCGTTGTGTAGCATACACCACAACACAACATGACGGCGCCATAAAAATAAATATGTTGGGAACACCACTAACTTAAGAAATCGTGTTAGCCGTCTCCATCCAGAGTTGTTAACAACACCAATGTTCTGCGGAGTTGTCCTACTTCTGTGAAATGTCCTACTGTAGGAAGAAATGACAGACATGTCTGCCGAGCTGTGCTACCTTGTCAGAGAATCCCACCGTGCACTTTCAGTTTCATTTTTTTTGTCACTGTACGCTCGCTATTTTAATGTTTTTTTTTTTTTTTGCAAGTGCGTTCAAACACAGAGAATGATGTTGTCGGAAATAAAACACAGATGTATAACGTTTTGACAATTCCAATTATCAAATTAGAATATGCTTCCACACTGGTAAGTGCAAGTAGGACCCTATGACAATTAAATTTACCTCGGCAGAGTATGCTTTCACAATTATATAGCAGATAGGACGTTTTGACAGTTAAAATGACCCCGTCAGAATATGCTTCTACACTGATGTACAGGTAGGATGTTCTGACAATTCATAAATTTTATCAAATAAAAGAGGAAGGTAATATCTGACTGCTTGTGTTTGTTGAGGAAATCAAAGCCATGTGAAGTAATATGTTGTGAATAATCGTGTAATGTAAAGCCATGTGAAGTAATATGTTGTGAATAATAGTCATGTGATGTGAATAATCGTGATGCATCGTGATGCATCGAGATATCGAATCGAATCGCTAACTTAATAATCGTAATCGAATCGTGAGATGAGTGAAGGTTCACACCACTAGTATCCACTGGCGGTCTCGGTCTGCTTCTTCATTTAGAAGTTGCTAAACATAGCTACGTCTTATTTCTGAAGTTATTTTTTCCAAAATTTTTTTCAACATGTCATGCAGTGCAATCGACCTGATATTTCCATTCATAAGAAATATCATTACATTTATTACATTACATTACACTTGACAGACGCTTTTATCCAAAGCGACTTACAATAGAGGACATAATCACAGCGTACAACACTTGCAGATACAAAGTGCACAGGAGATATACAGAGCAATAAGTGGAAATGCCAACTGGGGTTAGTTTTTTTTTTTTTTTTTTTTTTGCAGTTAAGTTTTACGTGCATTAGTAAAGGGTCAAGCACACACACAACACACAACATGCCTTAGAGTCAATCCCGGGTCAGGGCCAGCTCAGGCATTAGTGCAGTAAATAGTCGTGGAAGAGGAAAGTCTTTACATTCTTCTTGAAGGTTGAGAGGGATGATGCTAGTCTTGTAGCTTCTGGAAGTTTGTTCCACCACTGAGGGACAATTACAGAAAACAGTTTTGCCTGGTAACGCTTAGAGCGAGCAGGGGGCACATCTAGCCGGTTTGTGTTGGCGGAGCGCAGCTCTCTGGCAGGAACATACGGCCTTAGTATTTCCTTCAGATAAGCTGGGGCTGATCCTGAGATGGTTTTGTATGCAAGGGTCAGGGCCTTGTGCTTGATCCGGGCAGCCACAGGTAGCCAGTGCAACTGGATAAATAGAGGAGTAATATGGGCCCTTTTGGGTTGAGTGAATACCAAACGTGCTGCTGCATTCTGCACCATCTGCAGTGGTTTTATTGCACACGCAGGTAGACCAGCGAGGAGGGCGTTGCAGTAGTCCAGGCGGGAAATAACCATGGCCTGAACTAGAAGTTGTGCTGCATGTTGGGTTAGGTAGGGTCTGATTTTCTGTATGTTGTAGAGCAGGGGTGCTCACTAATTTTTGGCTCGCGAGCTACTTTTAAAACGGCCATGTCGCCGCGATCTACTGAGGATGATGATGAAGAAGAAGATGACGATGATAAAGATGAAGATGATGATGATAAATCACTCACTATGCATTTTAAATGTACCTTTATGCAGTTTGTTTATTGATATAAATTTTGCATTACATATGCAGCATAGTAAAATATGCATCCATGCATAAACGGTCACTGCACAACTTTAATACAACTGTTATTATATTATGATATAATGAATGTTTCAAGCACAATTATAATACATTTGTATTACTTTCCAATGAACCTTTAGAGCACAACTGTAATACATGTTTTAATTATCAATTATCTATTGCCAGGACTTAATTACGCTGATGATGACCTGCACTGGAGGGAGTCAGACAGGGTTGCATAGTCCGGAGAGTAGCTGCTGGTAGCGAGCCTCAAACAGGCCTCCAAATGATTATCAGTCATGGTGGAACGGTATTTAGACTTAATAATCTTCGTGTGGGAAAAGGCAGACTCGTACAAATAAGTCGAGCTGAATAATGAGGTCAAGGAGGTAGCACATTTCCTCATGTTTGGGTACTTTTCCTCTGTGAGTAAATTTTAAAACTGTCCATGCGCCCTGGACTTCAGCCGAATGTCACACTGTAGCGTCAGCATCTCGTCTTCCACTGCAGACGCGTTCATGTGAAACAATGATGCAATTTCTGAAGCGAGAGAATCCACCTCAGCACCTTTCTCAAATGGATTGTACATGTATGTAGCAATTGGGTCGAGTAGAGCAAAGTCCTGAAATCGTTTGTCAAAGTCCGACTGAACATGTTGTATCTGCTCAGTGTAGCGCGCAATGTCAGTTTGGGCACACGCCCTTCCTTGTTTCTCCAGCTTCGACGCGAGGTTTCTGAAGTTTCCCAAATCACTATTTCGCTATTTTGGATGCCACATCAACGATCTCTTTCATGTTTAGCATTTTTGCGCATAATGATTGTTGGTGTATTATACAATGATAATTCAGGAAGCTAGGAAAAGCATCTTCCTCCCTGCACTTGGCCATAAATTAATTAGAGCGGCCCACCATCGCAGGTGCCCCGTCCGTGGTGATTGACACCAGTTTACACACTGGCAGCTGGGTTTTATCCACAAAGTCTTTGAAGGTCTGGAAAATGTCCTCTCCTCGTGTGTGCTCCTTCATAGTACAGTTAACAGCTCCTCTTTGGCTGCCATATCGCCAAACACCATCCGAATGGAAATGCACTTTGGGCCGTAACACTTATGTCTGTGCACTCGTCGAATTGCAGTGAGAAACACTCGCAGTCTGCAATGTCCCTCCGAAGCTGATGTGTCAGATCATCGCCCATCATTTCACAGCGCCTCGTAACTGAAGCCCTTGACAACTGAAGAGCTTTGATTGATGATACTATCTCTGGTTTGTTTTTAAAGTCCCGAAACAACGAATCTGCTGCCTCAATGAGAGCCTCTTTTATCATCTCCCCGTCTTGGAAAGCCTTCTTATGCTTAACAATGGAGTGACTCAACCGAAACGATGCTTCAGTGGCTGCCTTGGCTTTTGAATTCGGCTGCGTGAAAAGTGACTGCTGCCCGCTTAACTGCATTTTCAATTCCGTCACCTTTCTCTGTCTCTGTTCACTTTTCGTCGGGAAGTCACTGTCATAGCTTTTATGAAGAGTTCGATAGTGCCTCTCCACATTTCCTTTCTTCGGGATAGCAATGGCAGCTCGACAGATAAGACAAACGCATTTGGAAAACGACAGGGTGAAAAAAAGCTCCTCCTCCCATTCCCAATGGAAATGGTATGTTTTCTGTTTCTTACTTGCTCCGACTGCAAAACTCATTTTTCTCTATCTTCTATAGTAGACTAGGTGATGCCTGGAACATAGATTCCTCCTCCGTCGTACTGCTAAGAAACCCGACGTCGGTCGGTTGATAGTGATGCTAATCGGGCAGGGCAGGACTTACACCTGCTAATGGGGGTATGATGGCCCACTGCCGGGGTGAGGTGTTGATTGCCCATCGGAATGTAGTTTTTTAGTAGCTGTTGTAGTTGTTATGGTAACCTAACAAAAAGTTGGGAGACAACACGCGATCTACCGGCAATGTCTTCGTGATCAACTGGTAGATCGCGATCGACGTAGTGAGCACCCCTGTTATAGAGCATGAATCGGCAAGACCGGGCGACTGATGCAATATGGTTGGAGAAAGACAGATTGTCATCGATCATGACGCCAAGGTTTTTTGCGACTCTGTTTGGAGCCACAGTGGCAGAGTCCATCTTGAGGTTGATGTTACAAATTGACTATTTAGCTGGGATGACTAGGAGTTCAGTCTTGGTAGGTCTAGTAGGATGAGGACAGAGGATAGCTCTTCCGTCCTTGCCGTCCTCAGAGCTTCAGTTACTGACAATGGCCGGGTTTCCCAGTTAAGAACCTTCTTAACGAGTTAAGAAGGCACTTAAGAAGAGGTCGGCTAAGAGGAAGCGTTAAGATAAGTGTTTCCCAAACGCCTTCTTAACGCCCTTCTTACCAACGTCTTAAGAACCGTCTTATCTGCCTACTTAACTGAAGCGCAATGAGCAATCGATCTCAGAATGGCCGATTGGAGCGCATAGTTACCATAGTAAAATCAAAGATTTTAGAGCGCTACTCTAGAATCTTTGGTAAAATGCTCCAAACTGAAGTGGTATAACACGTGGCGTCTGACTGAACTCAACAATAAAATACCAGCTAAAAGTATGACATTTGTCGTCATGACTCAAAAACAAAGTGACACATATAATAATACCGAAACAAAGACCAGGGAAATAAAAATGGAAACACAAAATGAAATCAGTATGTCATTTCATTTAATGTGTAGGCTATATTCTTATCTGTCTGATAGAAATCTGCTACATGAGGAGAATATGTGTGAAAACCGAGAAATTGGCGTCCCCTTGTCATGAATGATAGGGAAAAGGGGGAAAACACGATCAGGAAAACTGGACGTACTGCATTAATATCTCCTTGCTTACTGTCACATTGCTTTACCTGTCTGAGGGGGGTGCTGTTTTCACTGTTTTGTCGCTAAGAAGGGTGTTAAGATTGGGTTCAGAACTTCTTAGAGATCCTTCTTAACGGCAGGTCTTCTTAGGCTAAGAAGCATTTTGGGAAACGCGGTTGCTTCTTACGGGAGCCTTAAGAAGGGTCTTAAGAAGTTCTTAGCGCTAAGAACGTCTTAACTGCATCTGGGAAACCCGGCCAATAATGCTGTTTCAGTTGAATGGCCACTTCTGAAGCCAGATTGTTTTGGGTCCAGTTGTCCATTCTGATTTAAGAAGTTGGTAACCTGCAACTGCCCTTTCTAGGGTTTTGGATAGGAAGGGAAGCAGTGAGACAGGGCGGTAGTTTTCAACCTGTGCTGGGTTGAGTGTAGGCTTTTTCAGTAGAGGTGTTATCCTTGCTTGTTTGAAGGCAGAGGGGACGGTGCCAGAGGATAGCGAGGAGTTCATGATGGATGTTATTGCTGGGAACACTGTTGGAGCAATGTCTCGAAGCAGGCTTGTTGGCACCGGGTCCAGTGGGCAGGTGGTGGGACGGCTCTCAGTGATGAGTTTAGAGACATCATCTTCTGAGAGTGGAGTAAATTCACGGAGTGTTGCAGCAGTGCAAGTAGTTACTTGGGGTGAGTTTTCAGCAGAGGAGGGAGGATCGCTGAATTGCTTGCTGATGTTTGCTATTTTATCAGTGAAGAAGGTGGCAAAGTTGTCTGGGTTGAGGTCTGTGGCAGCAGGAGGGGGAGGAGGGTTAAGCAGTGATTTGAAGGTTAAAAACAGTTTCCGTGAGTCTGTAGTGTTGCTGATTTTTTTTGTTGTAGTAGGTCTTCTTGGCAGTTGTTACCGAGGAGGTGAAGGAGGCCAGTAGATATTGTAGTTTTTCTAGGTCAGATGGGTTGCCAGTTTTGTGCCACTTCCTTTCCGCCGCTCTGAGGGTAGTACGTAGGGCACGGATGCTATCTGTCAGCCAAGGTTGGGGTTGGGAAGGTCGTGCAGGTTTAGTGGCTAGAGGGCACATGCTGTCCAGGCAGGAGTTCAATGTGGAGGTGAGCGACTCTGTAGCAGTATCCACATCTAGTGAGGACAGTGTGCTGGGAGGAGGTAAGGCAGAGATGACCATTGATGCAAAGTCAGTAGGTGAGAGTTTGCGTAGGTTGCGATGGTATGTGACCAAGGGAGGAGTGCTGGTTGGTAGCTCTGGTAGACTGATTGTGAAATGGATGAAAAAATGGTCTGATACATGCAGTGGTGTTACCTTCATGTCGTTTGTCTGGCAGTTCTTAGTGAAGATCAGGTCCAGTTGGTTTCCATTTTTGAGAGTTGGGGAGCAGCTGGCCAGATGGAGGTCAAATGAATTCATCAGGTCCTTGAAGTCCTTGGCATATGGTTTGTCCAGGTGAATGTTGAAGTCCCAGAGGATGAGTAAGGGGCAGTCCAGGTCTAGGATGGCGGAGATCAGTGTGTCCAGTTCCTCCACCATGTCGGCCAGTGGTCCTGGGGGACGGTAGATCACAACTACGGACAGCTTGATTGGAGCTGTAACCTTGATGGCGTGGTATTCAAAGGAGCTGTAGTTATTGTCGGGTAGTAGGGGAGCGTAGGTCCAGTGATTGTGGATTAGGACTCCCGCTCCTCCTCCTCATTGTATTGGATGAGGGGTGTGTGAGAATGAGTGAGTGGTGGACAGTGCTGCTGGGGTCGCCGTGTCTTCAGGTTTCAACCAGGTTTCTGTTAGTGCCAGCAAGTCTACAGAGAGGCTACTGGCATAAGCAGAGATGAAGTCCGCTTTGTTGACAGCAGATTGGCAGTTCCAGAGTCCATCAGTGAAGAAGTTAGTTGTGGTTGTTTTGGGTTGCAGTGGCCTGAGGTTGGAACAGTTTCTGCATTGGTAGGTCTGGCGGAAAGGCTTGCGTCTCCTGTAGAATGCAGGGATTCTCTGGAAGCACATTGTCAGAGCAGGTTAGTAGTGAAATAATTACAGTACGTCCCTTGTCTGTCTCCTTGCTTCGGTGGACTTGCACAGGTAGACTTGCAGGTCTTTACACTCGTCGGTGTTAACACGAGGAGGCTGACGCTGTTAACACCTCATTACGCAAGATATAGGAAAGGTGCCAAATGTTGAGTTCTGCCCCCAGCAATTAGTGCACAAAGGCTAAGGGTGTGGCCTTCTTGATAGCTCTAACTAGGTGTGATAGGTTGTCAGCTGACCTCTATTTACCAGACAAACAGCATCAGCTGATCCAACTAATTACAGATTACAATCTAGCAACAGTATAATCTAGCAACAGTAACAGAACCCACTGACAAGTAAAACTTCAAAGAAACAGTTACTAAAAACAGAAGCAAAACACTTACTGACTGTAGGAATTCTGTGCTAATAGCAAAACACCTTATTAAGCAGGAGGTGCATGTTAAGGCATAACTATGACAGAAGCACATAGGAAACCATTTTATTTCCACAGTTGAGTTGTGTATGATACCATGCCATTGAACTAACATTTTAATCAGCCAAATAAGTGATATCAGCTTTGTCATAAATTATTTGTTTAGCCGGATAGCAACAATTACTTATCATAAATATCACAAATACTTTTAACCAATTTCAACTTTAGCAAGTGTGAAAATAAATTGAATTTGACACCGTTTTTTAATAGTTTTCTAATCGTCTGCGCCTTTTGCTCCGTAAAAAAAAGAGGTCAAGAGGTCTAAGGTGTACGACGGGCATATGGAGAAAACACTGGACACTGAACATGTCCGCCTTAATTAAATGACTACTATATGGCACCAGATATGCCACCAAATACACCAGAATACAGGATATCAAAGCTGATTAAAAAAATTCCGGGGGAGGACCCCCGAAATACATTGGTTACAACATGGCCACCCCTTTAATAACACTGGCCACCCTTTGGCCACCCCATGTAAAAAAGTCTGGCTACGTCCCTGGCCATGTTGTCTAGTTTTACAACAAATTGGCCATCATTTTCTAGCAATGTTGTGTGGGATATTTCACAGTAACCAAGGGTAGTGGGTATAATGTAGTATAATGAACTTATAACAGTAACGCATTACACTACTATGTTACTGACAAATGTAATGTGAGCACAGTAACCTGTACCTTATTTTAAACATTTTTCTATCCATTTTACATTGATTTGCATTAATGTGCATGCATTCACAGAGACAATGTTTTGTATTACAGATGGAGCTGCAGGACGATGGTATGATGTTGGACCTAGAGAGCAGCCTGGGCAAGGACATTGTGGGCATCATTAACAACATCTTCCAGGCACCTTGGGGAGGCTCCCACACCTGTCAAAAGGAAGAGAAGGTCACGGAATGCAACCTGTGCCAATCAAGCATTCTATGCTACCAGTTGGGCTGTGAGCTGCTAAAGAGACTTACTCCAAATGAAGAGATTCACCTTGTGGTTAGACTCAACATTTGCATAATTACAGGCAGATATGAACTTAGACCTCAGTACACACAGACTGCATGAATAAAAAAACAGCCCTGTATTGGAGAAAATACAAATATGTAAACATATTAAGCATGTGATCTCACATAGTATCACTCCCTTTCCCTCTCATTACTCTTTCCTCCTTATTCTGCGCTTCCCTTTCCTTTTACAGAGTTGTAATTGTGGGCCCAAACTCCAACATTCTGCAGTTTATTTTCAAATTATTTATTTTTGAATTCATGAAGGAAGAGACATATACAGACCTTGCCACTAAGTTGTACTGAGTGTCTGGTGTTTCTGACAGGAGATGACCAGCAACCTGGAAGACAGCTTAATTTTCCCACGCCCAGAGTGCCATATAAAGATGGAGGACTGCCGTGACGAGGCCAGCTCAAACTGTGACAGCCCTGGCAATCAAAGCAATTTACCTAGTGATCCTTGTATGTCCCTCAACGAATGTCTTGCTTGCCGTTCATATAATTAAACCGTTTTGCATGATGTTGACTTGCAAGAAAAACAAACAGGTCAACAGTAACCTTTTGTCTTTCTTTTTTTACCAGCTTGGAAGAAAAATGCTGGCAAAGAATTCTCCTATCTGGAACTGCCGGTTTCACTTAAACTCATCTATACAATTTTGCAGGTTGACACTAAGTACTTTGTATGTTATGCATTCCTGCATTTAGGTTCTTTTAGCCACTTGACTTGTTCAGAATTGTAATTTTGTACAGCATCGTAATCCATACTGTTGGCCTGTTGGCATATATTGGCATTTGGTGTGTAAGTGAAGGTCTGCCCCGCTGTGGTATGTTCTCTTTTGTTGTATGTTGTCTTTCTAGTGGACCAAATAAGAGTTTTTAATTATGTTGTACAATGACAAATCCCGAATGAATGAATGAATGAATGCATGCATGAGTGAGTCAATGAATGATACATAACCTACTATGGAAGAGTGGTTCTGGCATTCTAAACCCTAAAGAACACAAACATGACAAACTGCTGTATTCATTTGTCCTCTACAGGATATGGCTAAGTTTGAGGAACCAGACATCCTCTACAACATGTTGAACTGTCTGAGGACCCTCTGTCTGCGTGGAGAGTGCTTGCACATGGCCAAAAAAGATCACCCACAATTTCTGTCTTATGTTCAAGAGAAGATGCTTATACCAAGGTGAGTATAGTAATGGAATAATAGATATATTTGAATAGAAACTAATCCAAATTAACACTTGGAAATGATTTGCAACATCTGGCATATGGCAGCATGTCAATTCAGTTTAATTCAATTCAAATGAGCTTTATTGCCATGACGAACCTCTTTGCATTGCCGAAGCAGAACAGGTTTACATAAAAAGTACATACATGGAGAGTGCAGTGTACTGTAGTACAAACTGTGTG
Organism: Coilia nasus; assembly: GCA_027475355.1. NCBI lineage: Eukaryota > Metazoa > Chordata > Actinopteri > Clupeiformes > Engraulidae > Coilia > Coilia nasus. Next base: position 37,548,483 of record CM050214.1, on the reverse strand, counting down.
TGTGTGTGTGTGGAGTTTCTTTGTGGATGTGCATGCTTATGTATGTGTATGCAACCTGTTTTTTGTGATGTTGTAGTGTGATTTGTAACTTGTGGTTGTCGTGGAAATTCTTCTCAGACGTCCTTTGACTCAAATTAATCGAAACACTCAAATGAAATAGACTTAACAACACGACTAAGTGAGGAAACTTACAGGATTTATTTCACACTCCGTGCACAAAATACATGCAAACCAGAGGTGAATGTCGCCAGTGTTACTGCCCCAGAGTAGCAAGATTGTTGGCCAACGATCTTGGGAGAATCTTCCCCACACCTGACCGTCCGAAGTTCTCAGATTCTCTGATCTGAGCCTAGGCCTTTATTGAGGCTTATGCTCCTGGTTCGGACCATACAAGGCGACATCCCCCTCACATCAATGTATACATTACATAGTCCATTAGGTATGCTATATTCCAAACGTGCTGTGCGTACGTGCAGAGAGGCATGAGCTGGGGGAAAACACCACTGAACCACATGATATGGAAAGTGAGGCCTATATGTACTACATGTGTCCTATACTACTCTGTCCACTACTGTCATGTCAATCACCTTTAACTTGCATCTAAAATATACCACATGGTGCATTTCAATTATTTAAAATATACCACATGGTGCATTTCAATTATTTAAAATATACCACATGGTGCATTTCAATTATTTAAAATATACCACATGGTGCATTTCAATTATTTAAAATATACCACATGGTGCATTTCAATTATTTAAAATATACCACATGGTGCATTTCAATTATTTAAAATATACCACATGGTGCATTTCAATTATTTAAAATATACCACATGGTCTTCACCGCTTACATCAGTTAATAAAGTCAGAATTCACGCTTGTGCACACAGTAGCCAGCTGTCAGAATCTGGGATATGATGTGTACATACTACAGTAGTATTTGTTTTTCTTTTTTTTTTAATACCTCTGGTAGCAGATCCCGATTTCTCTTAACTTGGATAAGGGCATATTCAGGAAAATATAGGACACAGGACAGATATACACATGGCATGCTTTGTTATAGTCCAGTAGCACTAGAGAACCCAGTAAGGGCGCTCTGGAGAGCCGCATTAGTGTCCCCCATAGTGCCCAGGGTAGCTTGTTTGCCGGGCTGGTGAAGGGAAGGTCTCTGGGGAACGGGAGTCCCTCTGTTGGGCTGGTAGGGGATGGAGGACAGTTAAGTGTAGGCGAGTTTGAACAGATAAGTCTTCAGTTGCCGTTTAAAGGCATCAATTAATTCTGCCTCTGTGATGTGTTGGAGTAGGGCATAGTTTTTTCTCTCTTCACAGTCATGACTGCCTTTTTCTATGGCAGGGCTGTGGTCACAGAGTCTGTATTTGGTTAGTATATGACTGTCCTGCAGCGTGTAACTGAAGTAAACCACTTAACCTGTCCTCTGGTGAAAGGTCCTTAACCACAAATAATAATAAAAAACAATACATTTATTTGTATTTCATCAAAGCTGGTTTTAATTCAGAATTTGGGCCTGTAGTATAAAGCAGTGGCTTATCGCCTTAACTGCTAGAGTAACTTGATGACATATGGTGTATCTTTGCAATAAAAGGTTTTACTACATAAGGTGAACCAAAAATATTTACATGAAGGAATTCTAGAAATTATTTGCCATTATGCATAACAACAATGACAACACTAACATTAATAGCAGCAGTAGTAATACAAATACCATGCAAATTTGTGTTGTTGATAATGCCTATCTATGCCTGACTATCTATGCCTGACTATCTATGCCTGACTATCTATGCCTGCCTATCTATCTATCTATCTATCTATCTATCTATCTATCTATCTATCTATCTATCTGTCTGTCTGTCTGTCTGTCTGTCTGTCTGTCTGTCTGTCTGTCTGTCTGTCTGTCTGTCTGTCTGTCTGTCTGTCTGTCTGTCTGTCTGTCTGTCTGTCTATCTATCTGGCTGGCTGGCTGGCTGGCTGGCTGGCTGGCTGGCTGGCTGTTGATCTTTAGCCTGTGGAACATGCTTAAGTCCGAGTTCTGCCAGCTGGCTGCTCTGGCCGTACCCCAGCTGCTTCACGCCCTTACACTCTGTCATGGAGCTGACATCTTCTGGAGACTTGTGGATGGCAGTTTTAATAATAAGGACTGGAAGATGCGTTTTGAAGCAGGTAAAAGCCCTCTTGTGTTTAAGAAAAAATATTTTTTTCTTTAGAATGCAATAGTTCAGAGTGCTGCTAGGATATCTGGACTGGCTGGCTTTAAAATATAGAACAGATTTTAAATATGGCAAAGAGAAATAAACACTAAAGCAAAAAAAAAGTATACTTTGTTGCACTGGGTTATTTGTTCCCAAAGGAGTGACATGAGTTTTGTGTTTGGTTGATAGTGGAGAGAGTGGCAGTATTGTGCCGTTTCCTGGACATGGGAGCGGTCACCAAGAGCCACCTGCTGAAGTATTCTCTGGCACACGCCTTCTGCTGTTTCTTGGCCAGTGTGGAGGATGTGAACCCTGCTGTTGCCACCAGAGCCAATCTACTTCTCAACACAATCAAATGTCCAGCTTTACAGGTGAAGACAGAGTATGTTTAGTAACTAGGCAAAAGCAGCAAAATGTGTTTTGCTATGCACTTTAAAAAAAAACCTCTGCCAAGAAGGTTATGCTGGTGTTGGTTTGTCTGTGAGTCTGTTTGTTACCAACTTAACGCAAAAAATGAATGAACACATTTGCATGACATTTTCTGAGAAGGTTGGGAATAGGCCAATGACGAAATTATTAGATATGGGTGGTGACCTGGATAACCGTCTGCATTCAGAATTTTTTAAGGATTCTTCATGGCTGTGCAAAAGGCCATACTGAACATGAAATACATGAAGTGACCTGACGTGGTCAACGAACTAAAGCGAACTAGAGGTCTGCTCTATATATATATTTGAGTAGGAAGCAGAGTCGCAGAGATGGCTTTTGTTTGCATTATGTTTTTATATACTATGTCTCATATGCTACTGTATGACTATAGTGTGCTTGTAATGTGATTGTAAGTGGCGTTTGTTGTGGTCATTTCTAAGGCAGTCATTTATTTTTTCCCCCAGGGTTTGTGTTTATGCCTGGACTTCCAGTTCGACACAGTAATACGAGACCGCCCTGTCATCCTCAGCAAGCTGCTGTTGTTGCATAATCTGAAGAAAGATATTCCTGCGCTGAGCTGGGAATTTTTTGTCAACCGTTTTGAAACTCTCTCCCTGGAGGCTCAGCTCCATCTGGACTGCAACAAAGAGTTCCCCTTTCCCCCAAGTAGGTGTGCTGGTGGGCTGTGTTTATTATTATTATTATTATTATTATTGTTGTTGTTGTTGTTGTTGTTGTTGTTGTTGTTGTTGTTGTTGTTGTTGTTGTTGTTGTTGTTGTTGTTGTTATTATTATTATTATTAATACTAATAATAATCATCATCATCGTCATTGTTATTATTATTGTTGTTGTTGTTATAACAATTGTAAAAGGATAATAAAAGAAGAAAGTGCTGTAAGGTCATGTGGGATGTAGGCCAGTCTAAACAGTGAGTTTTGAGGATAGATTTGAAAAAGTTTTGTGTGGTATTCAATCACACAAAGAATTAAAGAATCACCATTGTACATGTTCAATGGATGCCAAGCTAGCCTAGCTGTGCAAGTACAATGTAAGTAACCCTCCCTCCCAGCACCTCAAGAGACGCACTAGTCGGCTGACTGGCAGCCTGGCCTTTTTAGTTGACCTGCTGTTTTGAATGGTGGCCTAGCGGCTAAGGTCCTGGACATGTGACTGGAGGGTCCTAGATTTGAATCTACCAACTGCGAGAAGTGCCACTGAAGTACCCTGAGCGTGGGACCGACCCCACACACTACTCCCTTGGCGCCATTGTCATGGCTGCCTCTCATCCCTGCTCACATCTGTGATGGGTTAAATGCAATGCAATTTCGTGCATTGCACTGTGCTGTAGTGTGCTGTGTAATCACAATGAGAAATGGGAATCACTTTCACTTGCTCTTCATTTGCCAGCCATCACATCTGTTCGGACAAACTTGGCCACCTTAAGTGATGCAGCCATGTGGAAGATACGACGGGCACGTTTTGCCCGGAACCAGCAGAAAAGTGTGCGGTCACTTCGGGACAGCATCAAAGGAGGGGAGTCCAAGCGAGCTTTCTCCCTCCCTGAAACCCTGTGTAACAGGCTGTGTAAGTAGCCTTCCTTTATTTTTTTTATTTTGAAATGCAGAACATGAAAGCAAAGCTTATAGTTTATTGCAATTAAACTGTGATTTAAGATGATGTGTATTGCAAATGTTTATATCACAATACTGCTGTGCACCATATTGCTAAGCCTGATCACCCAAACTCAGAGGTCAGTTCCATACTAAATATGTCAGTTTGATTTCTAGCTTTAAGGCTTACCAGGCAAGAGCACTCTGCACCCACACTGGGAGATGTGCTAGATCAAGTCGTGTCAGGTAAATACATTCTTCACAGTATATTACAGTGTCATAAGTCCCATAATGCATAATGACATATAATGACGTGCAGTGCAGTCTGATAAGTCTCATGTGGCATCATGACATAAACAGACATGCAATGGCTGTCTCATAAGTCACATAATGCATCATGACAATATTCAGATATAATGAACATGGTACATGTGTATGGTTTTAAATATATTTAAACACATATACACTTTGCCAGGAAATAAGCAACAATAACCTCAAACAAACACAGTTAAACACACCAGACCTGTAATAAATCATTACATTACATTATATTGCATTTAGCTAATGCTCTTATCCAGTATATTGTCCACGGCATATCACAGTCTCATAAGTCATGTAATGCATCATAACATATAATGACATGCATCATGGTCTTGTAAGAAACAGATTTGCATGTACTTTGTATACTCATGACAGATGGCATGCAGTCCCACATACTCATGGTTGGTGTAGTCATATTAAGCAAGCCTGGGGTGCATTTCTCCTTTTTCTCTCATTTCCAACTTCCTAGGTTAGCATTTTACTACCATGGTACTATGGAAGTATCTACTAGGGTGGTGGTGAAACTCGACCCTGGATTGCAAAATAGGCCAACCATAGTCGCATGTGACAAGTAAATGTAGAAATGTTTATTCAGGAGTTTTATTCAGGGCTATAAAAATATCTGTACGTTATTGAGCACTCTCTTTTTTACTACACTGATGGAGTGTAGTTATGCAAGAGTTTAGACTGACACTACCTGATTAGCATGTTAATTTAGCATGAGCACTTTGGGTGTCTTGAAAAATACTATTTAATACAATGTGTTGTTGTAATGCCTCAGTGTCACAGCCTTAAAGTGTTATAGATATTGTGTCAATTTATTTTAATTACATTTTTTTCTGCATTCTTGCACTCTTTCTTCTACTCCTGCAGATCACCTCCCTAGCCAGAGCACCCCCCTAGAGGATGAGTCCATCATCAATGACCTGCTGCCAGAGGATGCAGGGATAGACCATCAAACAGTCCACCATCTCATCATGGTGCTGATGAAGTTTATGGCTAAGGACCAGAGCAGTGCTGAGGCTGATATCAGCAGTGCCAAGGCGTTTAACACAGTCAAACGTCACTTGTATGTGCTCCTGGGCTACGACCAGCAGGAGGGCTGCTTCATGGTTGCCCCTCAGAAAATGCGCACATCTACGTGCTTCAATGCTTTCATAGCTGGTATTGCACAGGTAAAGAACATGCATTACTTGGATACAGTGAAATTATTTGGGTCTTCCCTTTTGCTTGATCATTAGTACATTGGGAATACATTGCAACGTAATTGACATAGCTATTATGTGGCAGTGCCATCTTTGCAATGTAGAGAAAACGTATTTTGGGAAAAATGTGAAGTCGGAAGATCTATGTGTGTTCGTGTGATTTATTGTGAAAATCTGATATGTGTATGCTAAATTGTATGAGTTTAAGTACATGACACTGGTGGACAACACCAGTAGCAGTTCTTGGCCGGGGCGAGTGGGGCAGCCTCCCTGGGCGCCATTTTGTGAAGGGCACCAATGGCCTCACGAGCGCTGAAAAAAAAAAAAAATCTAATTTATTTTTAAATTATCTCTCATTTCACTATGTAGGAAATTGGCAAATTGACGCCCCTTCTGGCTGCATAATAGCATAATCTGGCTGTGACAAGGGGGAAGGGGAGGGGGCGTGGGGGACAGTTCACCTCTGGGTCTCTCAAATGCAACGCAGAAGCGGGTAATACTCTGCAATTAGTGAGCGAAAGTCAGTCACAGATCAGCTTTCTTCCCAATAACGCACATTTAATTCATAATATTATGTTTACAGGTTTATAATTCCTGCACGTTTTTAATTGTGTGAAAGGGTTAATAAAAAAAGGGCAATACAAAACGATTATGCGGTCACCAAAGTGAATTAGTTTAGTCTTAAATCCTGGTCGGCAGTGACAGTGTTTTGGGATGGGAAATACAGTATGCATACTGTCAAGTGATAATCAGAAGGGGGTGGACAGAAAAAGGTCAAAGCTATTAGAAGAGTAGAAACAAGCAAAAGATGAAGGTATGCAACTGTTCTCTCTGCAGGATTATGTTATCCATGCCATGAATGAAAGGCTAATGTTAATCATGGTATAACTCTTATAATAATAATAATAATAATAATAATAATAATAACTAGATGTACCGCATAGCGGTACATGGTATGACCGCCGCGGTATATTGAAATGTGGGAACTGTTGGTGTGATGAGTGTGTGGTAGAGCAGTGTTGTGAGGTGAGAATTTCTGTGGAAATGATTTCCTGTAAGTGGGCATGGATGTGGGTTTTGAATGTGTAGTGTGTAGGACTGATTTGTGAAGGCAAGGAATTGGCAAAATGAGATTTTGTACAATTACAGCGCCCCCTATGGACCAAATTTTATGGCATGTTCTGTGGTGTTAGAGGTCTTTGTGGTGATCGTGCATGATGTATTTTGTGCAGTTCCCACCTTCTCGGTCCAAGATATTGGCAACTCAAAATCCCAATTTTTGCATTTACCCTTATCACTAGGTGGCACTATGCTTCAAGTGAGAGTTTATGGGCTGGGTCAATATGCCTCTGTAACACCTACATACTAACACAAAATCGTGGTCTTGGGCAAAATTGTTGATGAGTTATTTAACAAAAACTGTTTTTCAACACCTAGCTTCGGCGATAAACATCGCCCCGTATGACGAAATGTCACAGAATTTAGTACACATGAAAAGAAAGATGTTTAGAGATGGCATGTCAACTTTGACCAAATTTGAGCAATTAAAAGCCAAGATACGGCCATTTGAAGAATTTTAAGCTACGTGTTAAATGTTCATTGACGTGTAACTTCGGAACGGTTTATCTCAAGATAAATCCTTTGATAACTTTTTGTCAGCATTGTCTGTAGATGACATATACCAAATTTGGTAAGATTCACATGAACGGCCTATGACGAGTTCGTTCAGATTCGTTTTCGCAATATTAAAATTTCACGGAAATTGTTCTCGTTGGAACTGGGCGTCGGCCAGTGTTTTCAATGCGTGAGGGTCAACAGATTTCATGATGAAAAAAAATTGTTGTAAACGTAAGCATTCTCTAGATAATAGGCAAAATGACATTTTCTAATATTACAGCGCCCCCTATGGACCAAATTTTATGGCATGTTCTGTGGTGTTAGAGGTCTTTGTGGTGATCGTGCATGACGTATTTTGCGCAGTTCCCACCTTCTCAGTCCAAGATATTAGCAACTCAAAATCCTAATTTTTGCATTTGCCCTTATCACTAGGTGGCGCTATGCTTCAAGTGAGAGTTTATGGGCTGGGTCGATACATCTCTGTAACACCAAATACTAACACAAAATCGTTGTCTTGGGCAAAATTGTTGATAAGTTTTTTAACAAAAACTGTTTTTTGACACCTAGCTTCGCCAATAAACATCGCCCCCTATGACGAAATGTCACAAAATTTAGTACACATGAAAAGAAAGCTGTTTAGAGATAGCATGTCAACTTTGACCAAATTTGAGCAATTAAAAGCCAAGATACGGCCATTTGAAGAATTTTAAGCTACGTGTTAAATGGTCATTGACGTATAACTTTGGAACGGTTTATCTCAAGATAAATCCTTTGATAACTTTTTGTCAGCATTGTCTGTAGATGACATATACCAAATTTGGTGAGATTCACATGAACGGCCTATGACGAGTTCGTTCAGATTCGTTTCCGCAATATTAAAATTTCACGGAAATTGTTCTTGTTGGAAGTGGGCGTCGACCAGTGTTTTCAATGCGCGAGGGTCAATAGATTTCACGATAAAAAAGAAATTGTTGTAAACATAAGCATTCTCTAGATAATAGGCAAAATGACATTTTCTACAATTAGAGCGCCCCCTACGGACTACATTTTATGGCATGTTCTGTGGTGTTAGAGGTCTTTGTTGTGATCGTGCATGACGTATTTTGCGCAGTTCCCACCTTCTCGGTCCAAGATATTGGCAACTCAAAATCCCAATTTTTGCATTTACCCATATCACTAGGTGGCGCTACGCTTCAAGTGAGCGTTTATTGGCTGGGTCGATACATCTCTTTAACACCGACATACTAACGCAAAATCGTTGTCTTGGGCAAAATTGTTGGCGAGTTATTTAACAAAAACTGTTTTTTGACACCTAGCTTCGCCAATAAACATCGCCCCCTATGACGAAATGTCACAAAATTTAATACACATGAAAAGAAATTTATTTAGAGATGCAATGTCAACTTTGACCAAATTTGAGCAATTATTAGCCAAGATACGGCCATTTGAAGATTTTTAAGCTACGTGTTAAATGTTCATTGACGTGTAACTTCGGAACGGTTTATCTCAAGATAAATCCTTTGATAACTTTTTGTCAGCATTGTCTGTAGATGACATATACCAAATTTGGTGAGATTCACATGAACGGCCTATGACGAGTTCGTTCAGATTCGTTTTCGCAATATTAAAATTTCACGGAATTTCTTTTCGTTGGAAGTGGGCGTCGACCAGTGTTTTCAATGCGTGAGGGTCAATAGATTTCACGATAAAAAAAAAAATGTTGTAAATGTAAGCATTGTCTAGATAATAGGCAAAATGACTTTTTCTACAATTACAGCGCCCCCTATGGACCAAATTTTATGGCATGTTCTGTGGTGTTAGAGGTCTTTGTGGTGATCGTGCATGACGTATTCTGCGCAGTTCCCACCTTCTTGGTCCAAGATATTGGCAACTCAAAATCCCAATTTTTGCATTTACCCTTATCACTAGGTGGCGCTATGCTTCAAGTGAGAGTTTATGGGCTGGGTCAATACGTCTCTGTAACACCGACATATCACAAAAATTTCATGTTGTTGGGTGAAACGTTCATTGAGTTTTTCAGCAAAAACTTTTGCCGGTCTCCCCCTCTTTAACGGACACTGGCACAGCGGGGGGGTGGCCCTGGGGGACCAAAAGGCGTTATTCGCTCACAAACGTCTTGGGCTACATGCCTACAAACATTCATGTCTCCCCGAGTTTCAGTGTCCCGGGAATCGTTGACGAAAAATTGGTGAAAAAAAAAAAAAAAAAAAAGGGAAAAATTTTGCAGCAACTCCAATATGACCGCTTTCGCTAGCTAGCGGCGGTCATAATAAACTTTACTTGTATAGCACAATTCATACATAAAAGATGCAGCTCAAAGTGCTTTACAGTTTAGCAGGGTCATCACAGGACAACATTTCTTGCAGTCCAGTGGCACCGGAGAAGATGAATACAGTAGCAAACTGACTCTTGCGTGAACACGGGTAGACAGTCCTTGTAAACCCTAGTCAGCAGTCTTTGTAGTCCAGAGGCGCTAGAACTATGCAATGCCCTGTTGATGCGGGCTCTTATGTGAACATAGGTCAACAGTCCTTGCAAACCAGAGGCGCTAGACAAGGAAAGTTCATTTAGGCGCAGTCGGTTGTTAGTGTCCCCAGGGAGTAACAGGGGTGAGGAAAAACACCCTGTTTGTTTGATTTGTGTAAATTCAGGAAGAAACCTCAGGAATCAGTGAGTAAAACTCCCTGTTTTTCTAGGAAGAAACCTCAGGCAGAACCACATCCCCCAGGGGAGCCCATCTGCCGAGGCTGGTAACGGGAAGTCTCTGACTGTTTGAAGGGCCTTTGATCTGAGCAGGGCAGTCTGACTGAAGGGACTTTGGTCCGCGTAGTTATAGGCGTAGGTATAGGCAAGGTTGAATAGGAAAGTCTTTAGTTGTCGTTTGAAGACGTCGATGGATTGCTGCTGCCATCCATCCATAGGCGTATCGACCCAGCCCGTAAACACTCACTTGAAGCATAGCGCCACCTAAGTGATATGGGTAAATGCAAAAATTGGGATTTTGGCATACAATATTATTTTAATAGTTATTTAAATTTGAACGAAACATATTAATGCCGAACATAGGGCAAAATGAAACTGGCATTGATCTGGTACACGGATCCGTCTTGCGGATCAATGCCACGTCCGTAAATGGGGATCTGGGCCAGCACTGTTTGTGTGTGTGTGTGTGTGTAAAGGGGGGAGGGCTGGTGGCAACGATAGAATTTAACACTGTCACAGACAAAGAAGAGGGATTTTTTCTGCAGGGCGGTGTGTGTGTGTGCATGTGTTGGGGAATGGACGAGTGGGGTGAGGTGGGGTGGGGGAGTGTGTTATGAAGCCGTCAGATGATGAGGACATCAGACAAGCAGTAGTTTCACACACAGGCATGTTCGCAGGCACACACACACATAGCCATGACACTTATTTACTCCAAGACTTTTAGTGAGCTGAACAAGGTGGGGTGTGATATCACATCGTGCTGGTGGCACAGTCAATTATAGCCTAATTAAGGGGGTTCCCACTTTTCAGACCGTGACCCCCAGTTTGTGGTCTGACTGCCCCCGCAACCATTCTCTGTCGCTCGCGCGCTCATTCTTGATCTCTCTCTCTCTCCCTCCCTCACGTTAAAAATGTGGCTGTTTTACGCGCACATGGCAGTAGAGCAAAAACCGAAGACGATCTCTGAGCTAGTGTGTTATTACCAAACATACAAGCGAAAACAAATAGTCAACATTCCATCATAACTTATGTAAAATGCTGAGCATATACGGACATATTACGAACAAGCAAGTAACATGGAACAATTATAAAGTATGTAGAAAAAACTCAATGTGATCTGCCACCCGCAGATCATCTTCCACATTAAACCGAGACCTGTATTTATTCTTAACCTAAGTCAGTGCAGAGAAAGTCTTTTCACATAACTACGTTGAGCCAAATGGCATAAGGACATTCAAAGCGGCCCCTCGACAGCTTAGAGCAGAGACGTACAGCAGAGACATATTAAGTCCGTTCAGTTTTCCAAATATACACAACAAATATGCCAGTCACCCAGTCATTTATCTATCCTTCTTGAAATTATACCATGGTGGCAATAATGATTAAGGTATGATAGACATTTGGTCAAAACTAATGTGTGAAAACGTTTTGTCATGGCAAAACATTGATGGTGTGGTAAATGTTCCATTTCATGGCTAACTTCTAATGCAAATATCTTACAGGTGTACTGTCCAAACTCAGCGAAACTCAATCGGTTTCTAGAAATTACTATAATACCACTGTTAACATTGTTTAATATTTTTCATGTCATGGCATGTTTTAACAAGGAAAACCAGATGACGTGAATTTGCTTTTTAAACTCTTAGACAGTTGTATTGTCATGATCTCTGCACATCAATTTAATTTCACTGCGTTTGAACCGCACGATTACAAGATAATAGCAAGGCAGGGCAAGACAAGTTTATTTGTATAGCACATTTCATACACAACGGTAATTCAATGTGCTTCACAAAAATAAAAGCAAAGGACAATATATAGAGGCATAAAAGATAAAGTAAGTGTAGAAGCATAAAAGGTAAAACAAGTGTAAAAGCATAAAAGTAAAATCGGTATGTGGTAGATAAAGGATATTACGGAAGCCCTGAACCGCACAGAGGTAAAAAAAAATGGAGATATTATCTCGTTATTTCGAGATACTATCTCGTTATTTCGAGATACTATCTCGTTATTTCGAGATATTATCTCGTTATTTCGAGATACTATCTCGTTATTTCGAGATACTATCTCGTTATTACGAGATATTATCTCGTTATTTCGAGATACTATCTCGTTATTTCGAGATACTATCTCGTTATTTCGAGATAGTATCTCAATGAAGATTAACGTCTTGTACTACAGTGAGAGGTATGGAAGCCCGTTTCCGCCACTTTAAATAAAAGTTTTTTTATGAATTGCGAGATAGTATCTCACAATTCTGACTTATTATCTCACAATTCTGACTTATTATCTCACAATTCTGAGTTACTATCTCACAATTCTGAGTTACTATCTCACAATTCTGACTTATTATCTCACAATTGTGAGATTCTATATCGCAGTAAAATACCATCAACGCGTGGCAGAGAATCAATCAATGGCCAATATAGGTCAAATCGTTCGTTAGGTTACAGTCTGTTTTGTTCGCGATTCAAGAACTCGGTGTGGATTATACACAGCATTTGCTTTGATTGTAATACATTAAAACGGAGTGATTGTGGCATACACCATTGTGTACAACTACCACCACCATCCATGACTCTTAATAAGAGACGGACAGTTTCTCTGTCTGTAATTATGCCAGCAATTCAGCATTTCTGATGCCTCCATCTGTAGCCGTGTTGTTGACCCGACATCTGTAGCTGCTGATGGATGAACTCTGCCACCTCGACAACATCCGTTTTATTACGCCTGCGCCAGAGCTGGTTTCTTGCCAAAGTTCTCTGTAAAGTGCGGAGGCTTATTTCAATGCCATGCTCTTCATCTAATAGCGTCCGAATCTCACTTTGTGTGAAACCACGTCGAAAATATCCTTTAATGATCGTATCCATTTTGAAAGACTGTGTCTGCCCAATGCCTTTAGGCTATCTCACAATTGTGAGATAGTAACTCAGAATTGTGAGATAGTAACTCAGAATTGCGAGATAGTAACTCAGAATTGTGAGATAATAAGTCAGAATTGTGAGATACTAAGTCAGAATTGTGAGATACTAAGTCAGAATTGTGAGATACTATCTCGCAATTCATAAAAAACTTCCCTCGAGAGGCTCTTTCAACTCAGTTGAAGCATATAAATGGAGATTTACCTCAATAATAAAGGGACTGACACCACACAGTCCAATTGGACATATCGTATTTAACAGTAGCTTACTGTCTAGCTGGGGGTCATCCCTATGTTCCCCGGGTCCTATGTTCCCCGGTATCATAGGACCCTCTTTCCAAAAAAGGGTCCGATTTTCCTCGCTCAATCCAAATATACTGTGGCCACGCATAGGCGTTGCTTGTTGTTGTTGTTCTGTGGTTGGTTGGTCACGCACTTCTGGTAAGATGCGCAAGCGATGCTTGTTCAATGGCTACTTTTAAGCGTTGCAATATGCACTAGTTTTCTTTTTGATGATTAATCCATATCATTTCTTACAACTTGCCACGCTGTTTATTAAATAAACTGCAGAACATTGCAATCGCTGTTTATTTAAAACGACAAAAGAAACTGCAGAACATTGCTATAAACTGCAAAACATTGCTATACTCTTATTATTTGTGCCTGTTTGCTTACTAAAACATAAACATAAATGGCTATACAGGCTATACATGTTGCAACATTTCTGCCAGTTCAGCTCGCCTCTCTGCCGCAGCAGCAGGTACATCGGGGTTCAACGCGTTGTGCGCCGAAAGCGGTAGCCTACAACAACGTTAGAAGACGGGAAACAAAAGCCAAGCAAAAGCCAACAAACTCAAAGGAAACATCAAAAATAAACGGAAGGTACAGGTCCATCAAACCATCAGTCCACTAGTTTTCTTTTTGATGATTTGTCCATATTATTTCTTACAACTTGCCACGCTGTTTATTTAAAACGACAAAAGAAATGGTAAATAAACTGCAGAACATTGCAATCGCTGTTTATCTAAAACGACAAAAGAAATTGTAAATAAACTGCAGAACATTGCTATAAACTGCACAGCATTGTTATATTCTCATTATTTGTGCCTGTTTGCTTACTAAAACATAAAAATACGTGGCTATGCAACACGGTCTCACCCCCTTGTGCTATACAGGCAGGCTATACATGTTGCAACTTTTCTGCCAGTTCAGCTCGCCTCTCTGGCGCAGATGCAGGTACATCGGGGTTCAAAGCGTTGTGCGCCTTTAAAATAGCTTTTCAACAATGCGCCAGTGACGAAAAAAGGACCTTTTTATTGATCAAAGGCGCAAATGGTTTATGCCTCCTCATAATAGCATCTGGTGCGCTTTGCGCCAGATCACACCTCTTCTTATTGCTGACCCGCCGTCACGGCGCAATGTCATCTGCTATTTAGACCCTGTGATTTTTTGCCTGAAAAAATGAACGTTGCGCTGGCACAGAATAGCAATGACAGCATGCGCATGTCGCGAATACACAATGCGCCGCGGCAAAATAGGGCCCATTGTCTGAATAAAATGTAGGCATGTGACGAAACTGTGGCAAACAAACAGAACAACAACAAGCAACGCCTATGCGTGGCCACAGTATATTTGGATTGAGCGGGGAGCATCGGACCCTTTTTTGGAAAGAGGGTCCTATGTATATATTATTTGCGCCTGTTTGCTTACTAAAACATAAACATACATGGCTATACAGTCTATACATGTTGCAACATTTCTGCCAGTTCAGCTCGCCTCTCTGCCGCAGCAGCAGGTACATCGGGGTTCAACGCGTTGTGCGCCGAAAGCGGTACAACAACATTAGAAGACGGGAAATAAAAGCCAAGCAAAAGCCAACAAACTCAAAGGAAACATCAAAAATAATTCCCGCTAACGGGGAACATAGGACCCTCTTTCCAAAAAAGGGTCCGATGCTCCCCGCCTGAGTTGAAAGAGCCTCTCACTGTAGTACAAGACGTTAATCTTCATTGAGATACTATCTCGAAATAACGAGATAGTATCTCAAAATAACGAGATAATATCTCGAAATAACGAGGTAGTATCTCGAAATAACGAGATAATATCTCGTAATAACGAGATAGTATTTCGAAATAACGAGATAGTATCTCGAAATAACGAGATAGTATCTCGAAATAACGAGATAATATCTCCATTTTTTTTTACCTCTGTGCGGTTCAGGGCTTCCGTAGGATATAAAAGCATAAACACATAAAAATAAGTATAAAATTAGTAGAAATCATTAACAGAAAGCATCTGAAAACAGTTTGGTCTTAAGTCTAGATTTGAAACTGCCAACAGTAAGAGCATATTTAATGTTTACTGGAAGTTGGTTCCAGAGCTTTACAGCATAGCATCTGAAAGCTGCTTCACCACATTTTGTTCTAACAGCAGGTTCTTCTGAAATTTTGTGATGTGATCACAGAGACCTAGTTGGTGCATATAACTGAAACATATCCAATAGGTACTTGGGTCCCATCCCATTTAATGATTTAAACACAAGAAGCAATGCCTTAAAGTCAATTCTATAACTTACTGGGAGCCAGTGCAGGCACCTTAAAACTGGAGTAATGTGGTCAGATCTTTTTGTTCTTGTAAGAACCCTTGCTGCTGCATTTTGGATCAGTTGAAGCTGTTTGATGGTCTTTTTTAGGAAGGCCTGTGAAAAGGCCATTACAGTAAACAACCCTACTGGAAATAAAGGCATGTACAAGTTTTTCTATATCTTGTTTTGACATAAGACCTCTAAGTTTAGCAATGTTTTTTAGGTGATAGAATGCAGATTTAGTGATTGCTTTCACGTGACTGTTGAATGTTAGTTCACTGTCAATGAAGACATCAAGATTTTTAACAGTATCTTTTGCTTTAAGCCCCTTAGTCTCAAGAGCAGTGGTGATCCTACGTCTGTCTTCCTTTTTCCCAAATACAATTACTTCAGTTTTATCTGCGTTCAGCTGAAGAAAATTGTGTGACATCCAGTTGTTGATTTGTTCGATACACCCACAGAGAGACTCAAGGGGAGTATAGTCATTAGGTGAAAGAGCTAAGTAAACCTGGGAGTCGTCAGCATAGCTATGGTAAATGACTGAGTTGTTTTTGATAATTTGCCCAAGCGGAAGAATATAAAGGTTGAATAGTAATGGTCCAAGGATTGGCCCTTGTGGGACACCACAGGTCAAGAACATAGATGCTGAGGTACAGTTTCCAATAGCAACAAAAAAGCTCCTTTGTTGTAAGTATGATTTTAACCAATTGATAACCGTACCAGTGAATCCAACCCAATGTTCCAGTCGATGTAGTAGTATGCAGTGATCAACAGTGTCAAAAGCTGCACTAAGGTCCAGTAAGACCAAGACTGATGTTTTGCCAACATCAGAATTAAGACGTATGTCATTTATGACCTTAATAAGAGCTGTTTCAGTCCTGTGATTGGCACGGAAACCTGACTGAAACAGCTATTTGATGTAAGAAAGGCAGTTCATTGATTAAAAACAATTTTTTCAATTATTTTTCCAATAAATCGTTAATTGGATATTGGCCTGTAGTTATTAAGCACTGAACCATCAAGGTTATTCTTTTTCAGTAAGGGTTTTACAACTGCATTTTTTAAAGAAGAAGGAAATATGCCAGTCTGTAGTGATGTATTTATAATCTGAAGTACATCCGCTGATATAAGATGAAGAACAGATTTGAAAAAAAAAATGTGGGCAAAATGTCCAGTTCAGATGTGGAAGAACTGAGATTTTGCACAGTTTTTTTCAAGGGTGCCATAGTCAACTAAGCTAAATGTTAGCATTAGATTGAGGTCCCCTCTCTCTATAGCCAGTGGTTCCAGATTTTGACCTATTTGCAACTGAGAAGCTATATTCAGTCGTATTTTATAAAATTTTCCTTTGAAAAAAGATGCAAAGTCATTGCATTTATTAACTGAGGAAAGCTCAGGAGGCAACTGTGATGAGGGATTTGTTAACTTCTCAACAGTAAAAAATAGCACACGGGCATTGTTGATATTCCTATTTATGATGTTAGAGAAGAAAGACTGTCTTGCTTTAGAGATTTCCAAATTGTATTTACCAAGCATCTCTTTATGAATTTGATAATGAATCTGAAGTTTAGATTTACGCCACATTCTTTCAGACTTTCTACACTCTCTTTAGCAGTTTAACCATTGGATTCAGTTTCCAGGGTGTTTTTTGGTTGTCAATGACTCTTGGTTTTTAAAGGGGCAATATTATCCATAATATGTGTCATCCTAGAATTAAAATTTATCATTAAATCGTCTGCACAGTCTGATGGTTGACTTGGGGTCTGTGAGAGTGCCTGCTCAAAAAGAAGACTCTCCTTCTTAGAGACAAAGATCTGTTTTGAATGTGAGGGGACATACAAACATCAAAGAAAACACAAAAATGATCAGATATGGCCAAGTCCATAACAGTTGTAGAGACATTAAGACCCTTTGTGATAACAAGGTCAAGGGTATGGCCATGAGAGTGTGTTGGCCACTGAACATGTTGTGTTAGGCTGAAGGCATCAATCAGTGTGAGAAATTCATTGGCATAGGTGTTTTCTAGATTATCGACATGCAAGTTGAAATCCCCTGATATAATAAGACTGTCAAACCTCAAACAAATGTTCAACAACAGTTCCCCAAACTCTTCAAGTAAAACTGTTGTTGAAAGTCTTGGTGGTCTGTAGATAGTCAATAATAACATACTAGAAGAACACTTAACGAGTGTACTTAAGTACTCAAAAGATGTAAAGTTGCCAAATGTTGTCTGTTTGCACTGAAAAGATGTTTTGAATATGTTTGCTATTCCGCCTCCCCATTTATTAGTTCTTGTGGCACTCATGAAATTGAAATTGGGGGGAGCTGATTCAATAAGGGTAGTGAAACTGTTTGCGTGGTCCAGCCAGGTTTCAGTAAGAAGCATAAAATCAAGTTTGTGTGTGCAAATAAGATCATTCATTAAAAATGACTTGTTAGAGAGTGATCCGATGTTCAGAAGAGCTAGTTTTACATTGAGCGTGGGTGCCATATCCACTGAGGCATTCTGAGGTTGTTTTAGAACTGGCAGGAGATCAGAATCAGAATCAGAATCAGCTTTATTGGCCAAGTATACTTACATATACAAGGAATTTGACTCCGGCAGATGTTAGCTCTCTATACACATAACACAGAACGTAATACAATACAATAAATACAATAAATTAGACTGATTAGACTGATTAGACTGATTTACCCCATTGACAGGATGAACACAAATTTTTCTTTTTCTTGTGAGCACAGGAATAGAAAATGGCCTGGGCCTTCTGGGCCCCAGCTTGTTTTCAAACAACCCTTAATGCAGGGACCCACAGCATATCAGATGGTACAATCATGGAGGTCGTCCCTGCTGCCACTGTTTGTATACTGCAGCTGTGATCCTGCTGCGGGTGGAGGGGGTGGTGGTGCCCTGCGTTTTTTGGGTGTGGTTGATGTATCCTTGCATTCTTGCTCATTTGAGTCCTGAGTGACTCCAGTAGTGTCCTTTTCATCAAGGTCCCGCGGTGGCAAGGATTGGGATGGTGATGTGTCAGCCATCAGATGGTTTCCCAGAACTGTATCAGATACAGACATGTTAGCATGACCCTCTGCAACTGATATCTTCTTAGCAGACTTGGTTGCCGTCATGGACCTTTGCTTAACTCCAATGTTATCAGTGTCATTTTCCACATAATCTCTGCTCATTTTCGAAGAGCCCGGGAGGTTCAGTGCTGATGTTTGGCTTTGAGTCATTCTAGCAGTGTCCTTCTTGTCATGCCTTCATGGAAACAATCCTTCAGGCTCCGCACTTCAGTGCAAGTATTGTATGCAGCTGCCAGAGGCATATCCAGGGTCGCAACGGAGGAAGTGATTGGGCATTTCTGTCTTCCAGATTGTGAGGGCTGTTGTTTTGTTTCACCAGAGTGATTGTTGATGTACATGTCTGTTTCAGTTTGTACCCCATAAGAGTCTTTATCCACCATGATTGGTTCTGTCTGCACTGTTACAGAGCGCTTATCAGCAGGTGGACCCAAGGTCGGCAGAGAAAAGGTTGCATGGTAGAGAGAAAGGCGATAGTGGTCAGCCAAGACTTTGGCCACGGTCCAGCTGAGTTCTGTGCTATGTGGTCTGAAGAATGCTCTGCGATTCCAAAAAAGATTGAAATTGTCTATAAAGTTCACCCCAAGGGAAAAACATGACTTTGCTGGCCAGGTGTTTAGACTGAATAGTCGAGAGAATGCAAAGCTTCCCTGTGCTGGAAGTGGGACACTCAAAAAGGTTTGTACTCCAAGCTCATTTAGGGCAGAGAAAAGTTCTTTAAAATCTTCTTTGACACTGAGCTGTTCTCTAAAAATTTAATTTGCTCCAACATGCACAATGATGCGTTTAACAGTTTTGATGCTTTGCCACTCTCTTTGAAATACTGTTTTTAGTGTCAGAGATGGATGCATTAGGAAGGCAGCATACAGTCATCCAATCTCCTTTTCAATTTCTTACAGTGGCATCACCTATAACAAGGGTTGTAGGATAAGCAGGTGTTGATGGCTGCTTTCCATGTTTGCCCACTCCTTTATTCTTGTGGTTCAGTCTCTCTCTCTTTAGTTGTCTCTCCGGAAAACGCTGATTCCAGATGTCTGAGACACTCAAATATATTCTGAAGGGGTATGGGCTGTTGGGTTTGCAGAGGACCAGAAATGTTGTAGTTTTCTGTCCTAGCTGTGCATCTGGACTGATGCCCGGAGTGTATGGGTGTAGTGGCAGCAGAATGCCTTTTCTTTTTGGTTTAAGCACCTTGTGTAAGCCAGCGTTCAGTACTCACATTTTGCCCTGTGAAGTCGATGCAGTCAACCAACCCATCCACAGTCGCACCAGCCAGCTGTGGTGCATTCTCAGCACTCCTACCAACAGCATCAGTTGCTGAAATCCCCTCATTGGATGTCCTACGTACATCGTCAGTCTGTGATGGACGGGCATCAATTTTCGATTTGAGGATAGAAATCCTCCGTTCCAGGCATTCCTGTGGAAAGTGCACAGAGCTGGATCTTCGCATCTTGTTATAGTCCTAAGTCAAGGTGAACTGCTGTGCCAGCTGTATTATCTGGTTTTCTGGTTATCTTGTTTAAAACACTAAAATGTTTTAAAAAACTAAAAAGTGTCCTTCTTTCTTATACTCGCTCAACTTGTGAAAGTAAAAAACACAAGTAAAATAGTAAAAATAGTAAAAAAGAGAAGCGAGAAAGCGAGAGCAAGGCAAAAAGCGTCCTACTCGCTTGAGTAGGAGGAGAGGACTGTAAATGGCACCTTTACAGTCAACTAATACTGCAAGTTCTGCCGTGGGTGGGTCAACCTTCGAAGTAAGATCTTTACTTCAGCGTAAACTTCTGTGTTCTTATGCTGCCCCTAGTGGCTGCATTGGTACTTACATTTCACGTGACTGCGTGAATCACGGATTGCGTGAGTGAAACGAGCATTTTGAACCGGTAACAACTGTACACACAAAAGTCCAAATATCTTGCTTCCTGTTGGGCGTGGCCATAGCATTGTATCAACCTTCGTCTTAGTAAGATACACACCCCTACCAAATTTTTTACATGTACCTCAAACTGCATGCCAACCACAAGCCTCCTAACAGCAGGGGGCACTCTACTGTCCTTGGGCCCCATCAGTGGCTGGGTCTTTGTCTCTGAATAGCGGGGGGAATTTCTGATGAGTGTGCCAAATTTCATGAGTATTCGTAAATGGCAACCACCTCAAAAAAGGCCCAACAGCGCAGAATACCGTAAAGAATAATATTAATAACAACAACAATAATAATAATAATAATAATAATAATAATAATAATAATAATAATAACAGCAGAAACAATAAGGCTTCGCACCTCCGGTGGAGGCCACAGCCTGCACCTCCAGTGCTTGGGCCCTAATTAAAAAAACAAAGACAGTAAAGATATAGATAACAAAGTATGTCAAATTCATGTAATGTCAGTCAATCAGGTAACACTTTACTTTACAGATCAGTAATAAGTAGGTAATTTTATAGTAATTTATACCTAATTTTATGGTAATAATAATTTTTAACCACATATTACAAGTAATAACGGTGCAGTTTCCAGACAATTACTGTGCAGTTTCTAGGCAATAACAATGCAAACTGCTTGGTATACAGTTGTATTGTTTCTGTTACTACACTGAAACAAATGAAGTAATTTCACACAAACTACATGGAATCAGGGCTGTAAAATACACTATCGCATGTTCCTACTTAATTTCTCAGCTGCGTTGATATACCCACCAAGTATCCTCTTTCTGACAGTTAGTGTTGTTTTGTGTAATTACCTTAAAAGAAATTGTGCAATTTTAGGGAAATTGCAGAGTATGAGGGCTGTAAAATGCAGAATCACCTATTTCCACTCAGTTACTTAGAAATTTAAAAAGGAACGAATGGTAGTGAATGACCCACAAAGGTTCACTTTATTGAACATACCTATTGCAAAAAAACTGTTCTGTTACAGGTAGCATGGGGTATGATGAGAACAAACAATAAGGACTATAAACTCTGAACTCGTAATTGCCTTGCTAGTAACATCATTGTTTAACCCCACTATTTTAAGGTGTCTATTTGTAGTAAGGGGTTATACATCAGTTTATTTCATAGATGAATATTAACGAGCGACACCAAACCAGTAGGCTAGTATCATATTTATGTGCTTGAAGGGATTGTGTGGTTTGATTCCATGCGCGAGCACGATAAGAGGAGAATCCATCGGCAGCAGTAATCCACAATATAACGTGCATCCCTCTCGTCATCTGATCAGTTTTTTTTTTGCTATTGGGAGTAGCCTGCAGTAGTTGGCAGTCCACAAACAGCAGCTCAGTCCAATAATATATTAATGATCCACCATGTAGCTAATTCACGCCGTTTTTACCTATTCTCTCCAAGCAGTTAAACTTGAGTCCGAAGTTCTACTGATACACAGACAAACGTTCCCACCAAATACAGTACTTCAGTGATAAAGCAGAATATGTGCACTCACTGAAAATAGTGGTTTAAGCGTATAAAGTAGTCTAGCTCTATTGTTTTCCTTGGAGTTGTATTCAGCGGTCTCGTTTATCTCCCTTTCCCTTCCTGTGAACCTTGACCTCAAACAACTGTGTCATTGGTGCACAAATTAAATTTAAAATACATATACATTTTCTTCAAAAGACATAAGGTTAAATACTCTTACAATATGCCCCTTGTAAATAAATTAGCATTTAACCAAATTAAATACGCTGTTTTTAACATCATATAAAAGCATGGACTTCTCCACCAATGAGAAACAATGGTGACAGGAAGTGTATGAACTAAACCGCCAAGTTGGGAAGACGCAGGAAGAATGAGAGTTGGAGAACGATGACTAGTTTGTTATTTGTTTAAACCACGATTTTCTGTGAATGAAAGTAGACGGTTTACATAGGTCACCAGGTGATTTGGAACTAAGAAAAGAGTTACATGTTTTAAAAATAGTTCAATGTTTTAATCTTTTTTTTTTTTTTTTTTTTTAAATATATTGTTCAGTTTCTTTTCTTTTGTTTTGATCACGCCCATTACCAGTGCCGGCTAACAAACATAATTTTGCAATATTGAAATTGTTTAATAAAGTGAACGTTTGTGGTTAAAGAGAATGGATGTCATGCACATACTTTAAACAAAATGAATAAAAGTTCTGCAGTCTGGGTATTTGTCTGTTAAAGTCAACAATTTCAGCACATGGTAGCATATTTCACAGATGGTAATAACTAAGTAATTGAGTGGAAATAGGTGATTCTGTATTTTACAGCACTGATAATGCACAATTGCCCTAAAACTACCTAATTTATTTCAAGGTAATTGCACAAAAACAACACTATCTTAAGGAAGATACTTGGTGGGTATATCAACACAGCTGAGAAATTAAGTAAGAACATGCGATAGTGTATTAATTAATTTGTTTCATTGTAGTAACAGAAACTATATGACATTTTACTATCTAAGTGCTACAATGACTTGGTTAGTATCTTTCATCACTGTGTTGTTATGTCATAACATCTGATAGTAGCCATGTACTTACCAACATTTTGCTCCTTCATAACACCACTATGCTGGTGTAATTACAGTCATATTACTTCACAATAAGTAAATCCTAAACTTTTATCATTTTAGTATTTACACATTTACTTTAAATAATTACCATTTTATTATACCTTCAAATCAAAGCAATTCGCATTGTTATTGTCTAGCAATTCCACAGTAATTGTCTGGAAACTGCACCGTAATTACTTATAATATGTGGTTAAAAATTATTATTACCATGAAATTATGTATCAATTACCATTAAATTACATACTTATTACCGATCTGTAAAGTAAAGTGTTACCGTAAATCAATTAAACAGTCTGGATTTAATACTGGATACTGGGAGCATTTTTATATCAAATTGGAGTTTATTCCAGAGCTGAACTGCATAGTCGCTAAAAGCTGTCTCACAACATTTTGTTATAACTGCTGGTTGAATTTAAAGATTTCTTTTTTGGTGATCTGAGCAACCAGGGTGGAGTGAATAACCTGCACTCACCTACACCCTCATCCATGGCTGAAGTTCCCTTAAGTAACCACACTTTGCTCTAGAGGGGTGTCTTTGTACCTAATTCACTGTAAGCTCTGGATAAGAACATGAGTTAAATGCAATGCCATGTCAATAGTTTCATTGTACTTTGTAATTACCTTGTAATTTCATTCTATTTATTTTGGTCCCATTGTTTTCCCCCAGGTCATGGACTACAACATTAGTTTGGGGAAACAACTGCTTCCCCTGGTGGTACAGGTGTTGAAGTACTGCACATGCCCCCAACTCAGACACTGTTTTCAGCAGCCTCCCCGATGTTCACTCTGGCCCCTGAAGCCCCACATCAGGCAGATGTGGCTGAAAGCTCTGCTTGTGATTCTCTACAAGGTGATATTATTACTGTATAAGTATTTGGTTTTTTTTACCAGTACAGATCGCATTCACACCACTCTGAAAGCTGAAGCTCAAGTTTGCTGTCATATTATAAAAACATGTTTCCCTGCACACTGAAATTCTTTCTTTGCTGTCCACTTGAATGCCTCACATAATACTGCACATAATAAAACAAAAGGAGACCAGCCTAAACAAATGCTTGCTTAGTTTATTCAGTTCAGCAGTTTGATTACTATAAGGAATTTAAAGACCAGTATAAGTTTTTTATGTATATAAATATGTACTTATATTACATTGTATTATGTATGTTTAACAACCACCATTTCATTGCTGTTTACATCCTTCCGAGTGCTAGCACAATAGGTAATGCTAGCCCTGGGTGAAATCTACAACAGTGTGAACGAACTTTAACAACACACTAATTACCTCAGTTCTACCCAGCTTTCACCAAAACATTGACTTTCCTACATGAGGGCATAACACGTTACAGCTCATTTCCACTGACGTGACCATGTACAACACATAACCGTGTACAGCCCATGAGGGTATTGTGAGCGTATTTGCATTTCCACCAGACATGTCTGCGTGTACCGTGCATGAGCGGGAATTCAGCTGCCAGCCCCATCTTTAAATGCACTTGGCCAGTGTCTTTAAGTGCACATAGCCAGGTTTCCCATTGATCTCTCACTTTAATAAACACAATGGCTGGGTTTCCCAGTTAAGAACCTTCTTAACGAGTTAAGAAGGGTCTTAAGCAGAGGTCCGCTAAGAGGAAGCGTTAAGATAAGAGTGTTTCCCAGACGTCTTCTTAACTCCCTTCTTACCAACGTCTTAAGAACCTTCTTATCTGCCTTCTTAACTGGAGCGCAATGAGCAATCGATCTCAGAATGGCCGACTGGAGCGCATAGTTACCATAGTAAAATCAAAGATTCTAGAGCACTACTCTAGAATCTTTGGTAAAATGCTCCCAACTGAAGTTGTGGTAACACGTGGCGTCTGACTGAACTCATTAATAAAATAAAGGCCAGAAGTAAGACATTTGTGTCACGTGCACACAAAAACAAATTGACAAATAATAATTACCAAACACACAAAAACCAGGGAAATAAAAATGGAAACAAAATGAAATCAGTATGACAATTCATTTCATGTGTATATTCTTATTTGTCTGATATAAATCTGCAATATGAGGAGTAAATATGTGAAACACTGAGAAACTGGCGTCCCCTTGTCATGAATGACAGGAAAAAGAGAAAAAACACGATCAGGAGAACTGGACGCACTGCATTAACATCTCCTTGCTTAGTGTCACATTGCTTTACCTGCCCGAGGGGGGTGCTGTTTTCACTGTTTTGCCGCTAAGAAGGGTGTTAAGATTGGGTTCAGAACTTCTTAGAGATCCTTCTTAACGGCAGGTCTTCTTAGGCTAAGAAGCATTTTGGGAAATGTGGTTGTTTCTTACGGGAGCCTTAAGAAGGGTCTAAAGAAGTTTTTAACCCTAAGAACTTCTTAACTGCATCTGGGAAACCCGGCCATTATATGTTTCTCTGGTTTTATTTCCTTATATAAAGCATAATTGCACATATAGTACAACTTGGCAATTTGATAAGGCCAACGGAATATTTGACATTGTTTTAAATCATGTAGGCTGATTGTTGTCAAAGCCTTTATTCACTCCTGGTACAAAAAAAAGAAAATCGTTTTCAGCCCCTTCCATTAAGTTATGATAAACTCTGCTTTTTTGGCAACAGTCACTTTGTCCTACCTCAGGTAAATAAATTATTAAATATAGTGACTTATGGACCTCAGTTTTGCCCAGTGGCTTGTTGATCTTAGATTTATCAAACCAAATAGGAAACACTGAATGACAAGAACAAGGTTGCTTTTTTTTTTATAGCTCGAGTGGTTGACAGAAGACTAGCGATTGAGGCTCGATCTTCTTGTATTGAGAATACTCCGAAGAAGAAATCTTAAGCAAAATCTTGCTTCTTCCTATTAGGAACATAAAAGCTCCACCACTATTATACCTACAACATGTTTGACTGAACAGTGTGAAAACTTTACAGGTATTTCAGTTTCTGTGTTCACATAGGGCACAAACATCCACCATGCATACAAGGCTGGTAGCCTACGTTCTAGGCACTCAAACGGCATAGCTTATATTATTTGAGCTCTGTTACAATGCTCACATTTGAGAACTGAAATCACTCCGATGTTTCGTGTCCAACTGAATGTCATGACATACAAGCGATTGTTACCCCAAACGCTGTTGCTTTCCAACCCAACCACAACAAACATATTGTGATATCCTTTGTTAATTGTGTTCTGTTCTGCGATATTCTTATGTGTATGTGCATTTAAGGGAATGGAGTTGTGTTGTGTGTGTGCGCGGGATGAGAGGAGAGAAACACAGAAAAGTTGCTGCATTGTTGCACCGTAGTGTTTGTGTGGAATAAGCGTGAGTTGTGTCTAAACAGCAACTCTGTTCTAGAAACGGGTTCTAATAAAGCTTCCTGAAAGTGTCAAGCAAGCCTTGGATCATTACAATATCCATCGCTGATACCTCTTTCATCCACTTTGATTTGGCTGTCACATTCACTCGAGGTTGTGTAATGTATTAAAGGTGTTGCAAAACAGTCCGGGCAAAACTGCTGAGTGCACTCCATGTCAGTAAAACTCAGGATGTTTATCTAGACCTATAAACACGAGCCCGTCTCCAACCTTGGTGTTCTCTCTCCCACTAACGCAGGAATGCGAGCAGGTATAAGGATGGCATTTTGATTTCTGATTATGAGAGCATGTTGGTCATATTTATGCTCACACAAATTATGTAATTAAGAAAATAGTTAATTCATTCATTCATTATTTGTCGTTTGTTTGTGATTTACCTAATTGGAGAACAGGTTTGTTGAACAGGTGATATGTTTAAAAATAATGTCGCGGCTATGAGAAACGTTGTCCTGAAGTTTAAAGAATAAGGATCAACAATCAAACATGAGTGACTTTGCACTTTGGTATGTTAAATATGGCAAACAAATGTTGACATTATAGGCCTAGGCGACATCAAACGCAGTATTTCATTTCGCCTTATAGTGGTGCTGGACCTTACTACAGCCTTTTGAGGCACGTAAAGAGAAAACCGCTTAAGTGCAGTTTAGAATGCGCGCAGGGTTCATTTACATGCGACACTCCCTAATTTTGGGGTTGCTCCTCCCGAAGCGCGTAACTGACTGACTCCCGCATAAATGACAGACTTAAGTCAACAGCAGAATGCGCGGGGGCACAGTTGAGCTTTTTTTTTTTTCACTTACGGGCCCTTACGCGCAGGGGAGAATCGGCCCCATAGATTTGCCCCGTTCTGTCCATGTAGGTGGAGATTGAGAATTTATTGATAAACATGTACTGTAAGTGTTAGTGCGGGGTGTCAGTAAATTGCATATGTACTGAGGTAGTTAACCCATTAAAGCCTTTGCGATAAATACTACTAGGCTGTAAAATGTTCTTCTAAGCTGAAGTGATTGCACCTTGTCATATAGATCACAGTGATGTGTTTTTGCCGCAGCACTAGTTACAACCCTCAAAGCAGAATGATGGACAACATCCAGCGTTTTTAGATAGGGTGAAGATGCATGCATGTATATTATATCACCATAATCTTGTACTGATAGGAAAGTGCTCAGTACTAATTCTTTTCTGCAGTGAAAGGTAAGCATTTTTTTGATAGTAATAAACACCTAATTTAGGACAAAGTGTTTTTAATTTGCTTTCCATATGAAAGCCAGATTCTAAGAAGGCACCCTCTCCAGTTGAGTGCTATCTAGTGTTAAAACAGTATGATCAGAGGAAGAATGTGAGTAAATATCATAAACTTTGTTTTTTTTTTTTTTTTTTGCATTTAGCACCAGTTTTAATTTGACACGGGTCAATTGTAATGAGTTGAATGCATGCTGTAATGAGTCCATTGCTACTTGCAGTGGTAAAGCAGTAGTATAAAGGACTGTGTCATTGGCATATACGTGAACTTTGGCTGGGTCTAAACCCATGCGGATATTATTTATGAAAATAGAAAATAAAACAGGTCCTAAGATTGAATCTTGAGGCACACTAGTTTTTACTGTAAGCAAGGTAGAGATAAAATCTTAGCTACACACTGAGTTCTCCCAGTTAAATAATTGGAGAACCAGTCTTAAACTGTACTACTGAAAGCTGCAGCCTGTAATCTTTTAGAATAAGAAGAGCATGGTCAACAGTGTCATGTACTTTTGTGAAACTATATATAGTGCAGCTATAACTAGTGCATAGTACAGTTTGTTGTCCAAAGCAGTAATTATATCATTTGTATCAGAAATTACTGCAGTTATAGTACTGTGGCCCTGTCTAAAACCAGACTGAGTAGGTCATAAAATATTTTCAGGCAAAAACACTGCATTGCCTCAAAGGGGCAAATGAGCAGTGACAATGCTCCAATCTTACATTTATGCTACATTTTTCTAATGCACTAGCTCATGTGCACAAGCCAGTTTTACCCCCACCCCATCCCTGCTATGTACACAAAACACCTACTGGCACACTTGAACACTCTACCCCCACCCCAAGGACTAAATAGCTTTTGCACTACCTAACACATGTAAGGACAACACCCTTGTACAGCCTAACCATAGTCTTTTTGCACGTTGTCACTGTCCATTTGTCCCTTTGTCCGAGTGCTGTGCCCTTAGGGTACAGTGTTGTGTACAATGTAGTGTATATAAGGCTTTGTGTATATAAGAATTTAGTGTAGCTATCGTATATAACAAATTTAGTACACTGTATTGATTGTAATATATATTGACAAATAAACTGTCTTGATATGTTAAAGAGCACTATCAATCCCTGTGAATAACTCATCAATTTGATTCTCACAAACCACACAAAAGTATAATGTGTCACCAACCTATTCTTATCCATTTCTCCTTGCAGTATCCTTACAGAGATATGGATGTGAGTAAAGTGGTGCTTTGTCTGATCCACATCACTATCAATACCCTCAACGCCCAGTACCACAGCTGCAGACCTCATGCCACTGCTGGGCCTTTGTACAGTGACAATTCCAATATGAGTCGCTACAGTGAAAAAGAGAAAGGTAAGGATTGCATTTAAAATAAGAAGACAATCAATCCTCCAGCAGGTCTAACAAACTAAAGTAATACATTTCTTAACAAACCTAAAGGGATGTTGTCTTTCAGTCAAGCACGTAGATGTCAACTATAGAACATGACCAATGAGTGTGATGTCACATTGAACCCTATACCAACCAGCCTCATGCAAATGCACATTATATTAGACTTAGCAAACACTTTTATCAAAAGACACTTACAATAGAGGACACAAATTAAGCTACGAATGTGCACAGGGAAACAGAGGGAGCAATACTGTCACAAATTACATGAGAGCATCAGTTTCACATACATTCCACACCAGACTTTTGCCTTTGCCTTTTTTTGCCTTTTGCTTCTATTGGGAATTTGTTGACTGAAGACTTTGGTTGAACTGGCTGATTTGAGGAGGGCTCTAAGGTGTCTGTAGCATACTCAGGCATCACTCTGCTTTCCCTCAGAGTTATGCTAAAATCACTCCCCAGCAAGCCATTTAAAAGCATTAAGCAATATGTTAGCAATAAGATTATTTTTATAAAGGATGGCCTTACTGGAAGCTTTTGTGTTGGTTTACCATTTGCTTTAGGGGATTCTAAGAAGTTTCCACATCCTAAATGCCTTCTACCACAATTATTATATATTCACTTATAGGTAGACAGACAGACAGACAGACAGACAGACAGACAGACAGACAGACAGATAGACAGATAGATAGATAGATAGATAGATAGATAGATAGATAGATAGATAGATAGATAGATAGATAGATAGATAGATAGATAGATAGATAGATAGATAGATAGCAGTGCCAGCTGCTGGTCCTTCAAACAGGGGAAGCTCATTTGAGTGTACATTATAAATGTTTCCTATTGCACCACAGCATACAACCACAGCAACACACACCTTCAAGACTTTCAGTAGTGGCACACATATGCAGAGCCGTAGCCGTATTTGGGCACTATTTTTTATGACCCCATAATAATTCAACCAGTGCTGTCGAACGTTGTGCTTTGTAAAAACTGGTCATTCAATTCGAGGCCAGTAGCCTAAGGAAAACCCAACCTTTATTGCAAGGTCAGAGCCGTGTGTCCAGATCATTTCTACATGTGTCAACCTTCTTTCTTTACACACAGCAAAATCAAGTCCGAACACTTCTTACAAATATTGCTTTGGCTTACCAAATGATTTCTTAAAGTTCACAAACAATGTATGTGTACTACTTTGAAACCTATAGGCTGCATTTAGGAGCTATAACCAAGGCCCAGTCCTTGGTGGCCTCATAGCTGGCTACAGCACATTTGAACTGTGTCTGTCTACACCACCACCGGAACCTTTGCCTTTTTTTATTACTAATTGCATGTTCAACCCTGACTTTTTGCAGACAACCTAACAGTGCACATGAACTCACACTTTCATGCATTTGTATGCCCTATCACAGTTACACAGGTCCACAAAACCCCAATTTTGATAGATAGCAAACTCAATAATGTTAAGACAACTATCATTTCTTTATTTATGGTGTAGAATGCAAAATGTGCAAAAAATCTAAGGTTGAAAATGTCCGATATTGCTAAGAAATAATGCCCCTCTAGATGGACAGCACAATTATATCATGCTTTTACCCTCTGAAATCCGCAAGGGAGTGAATTACAAATTTCTTTAATACCAACTATCGTTTTAAACTTACTGTGCAGGAAAAGGTGTGCATCCACCTATTAGACAGTTCCGCAAATCATCATGCCAGAGCCTGGCGTCATGGCCAGCCCACTGCTCCATTCACCCCCAGTAATGTGGGGCTTACGTGTTTATCTAATTGCTGCCTAGATTTGCTGCAGTCAAAAAAAGGCTCTTCAATGCAATCTCATAGAAACTCCTCGTGCCAATGAAAGCCGCTGTCAGTGGGGTTTTTAATAGACAGTGCTGCCCCATAAAAATCATCAGAAAGTCACATTGCATGAATCAGGCAATAAGAATTAAGAACGTGGTCATGAAGTTAAACACATTCCTGCAGTCTTTCAGTATAATCGATCCTCATTAAATGTAGACGTAACAGTGTACATTCTGCCATTTAATGTTTAAAATGTTAGAGGAAGTCTGACTTGTACTAGCATAACCTCTGGTCGTTTTTGCTAAATTTATTTTGAAGTATTGTGAGCTCTGAGCCCCACACTAACAACTCTTCTTGTCAACATCTTACCTGTCACAGATGATATTGCTAAGTATTTTTCGTTTGACTTGTAATCACAGGTAACTGCAAGTAACATGTTGTATAAATAATTTATATAGCCTACAGATGTACCTACTAGTCATGTAGGTGTTTGAACTGCAGCTGACAGACTGACACTGTACTGATATTTTCCTGTCAACATTGCTTCAATATGGTTTGTTTAAGTCCATACTTTGGTACAGTTATTTATGTGCTCTTGGAAAGAAAACATTGATTGTGCAGCTTTTGAACTGTAAATACATGTTTACATGTATATGCATCTATGTCTGTGTGGAACAGAGGAAGACAGTGTATTTGATGAATCAGATGTCCATGACACTCCAACTGGAGCTTGCAACAAGGAATCCCAGACATTTTTTGCTCGCTTGAAGAGGATTGGCGGAAATAAATCAGTCAAGTACCAACCTGTGGAGCTCAGTGCACAAAAGAGTGAGCTGGGTTGAGCTTTTTTAAATTAATTTGTTCATTCATTCATTCATTTATTCATTCTTTAATTCTTTTTTCTTTCTTTATTCAGGGAGATGGAATGAGCACATGTCTCTTTTTGTCTCAAAACGGTTCATTTGATTTCCAGTGATATATTCTGACATTGTCCATCACCCCAGTTAACAGTTATTCATTTCTGTTTTTGTTTACTCTTCTACCACTTTGAGTTGTGAAGCTCTACTGTGAGACCAGTGACATTTTCACTTAATATGCCTTGTTGCAGCTGAGAATGTAATAATGGCCAGTAATGTAGTAACTGCTTATAACGTAATAATTTTGGCTGTTTTTATGTAATAAAACCAATAACGTATTAACTTGTCAATAATGTCAGAAAGTCTAAACCTACAAATAATGAAATAAGTCATTACATTATTAGCTAGTTATTACATTATCGGCTGGTTTAATTTAAAAAAAATCAAAACAAAATAACTGCAGCTAGTAATGTGATAATTTGTAATATTACTTAATCAAAGACTTATTTATTAAAGTAGATGTACCGCATAACGGTACATGGTATAACCACTGCAGTGTATTGAAATGTGGGAACTGTTGGTATGATGATTGTGTGGTAAAGCAGTGTTGTGAGGTGAGCATTTGTGTGGAAATTTCCTGGAAGTTGGCATGGATGTGGGTTTTGAATGAATGGCATTGTGTGTGTATGTGTAGTGTGTAGGAGTGATTTGTGAAAGGGATAGGCAAAATGAGACTTTGTACAATTACAGCCCCCCATACGGGCCACATTTTATGGCATGTGCTGTGCTTTTAGAGGTCTTTGTGCTGATCGTGCATGACATATTTTGTGCAGTTTCCGCCTTCTCAGTCCAAAATGTTGGCAATACAAAATCCCAATTTTTGCATTTACCCATATCACTAGGTGGTGCTATGCATCAAGTGTTTATGGGCTAGGTTGATACGCCTCTGTAACACCAGCGTACTAACACAAAATTGTTGTCTTGGGCAAAATTGTTAATGAGTTATTTAACAAAAAATGTTTTTGGACACCTAGCTTTGACGAGAAACATCGCCCCCTATGACGAAATGTCACAAAATTTGGTGCACATGAAAAGAAAGCTGTTTATAGTTGGCATTTCAACTTTAATCAAATTTGAGCAATTAGAAGCCAAGTTATGGACTTTTGAAGAGGTTTAAGCTACGTGAAATTTTCATTGACATGTAACTTTGAAACGGTTCATCTCAAGATAGATCCTTTGATAACTTTTTGTCAGCATTGTCTGTAGATGACATATACCAAATTTGGTGAGATTCACATGAATGGCCTATGACGAGTTCGTTTGGTTTCACTTTTGCGATGTTAAAAAAAAGTTTTCATTGGAAGTGGGTGTCGACCAGTGTTTTCAATGCGTGAGAGTCAATAGATTTCATGATAAAAAAAAAATTGGTTGTAAACATTAGTGTAATCTAGATAATAGAGAAAATTACATTTTGTACAATTACAGCGCCCCTATGGGCCAAATGTTATGGCATGTGCTGTGCTTTTAGAGGTCTTTGTGCTGATCGTGCATGACAACATATTGGCAATTCAAAATTCCAATTTTTGCATTTACCCATATCACTAGGTGGCGTTATGCTTCAAGTGAGAGTTTATGGGCTGGGTCGATACACCTCTATAACACCGACATATCACAAAAATGTCATGTGGTTGGTGAAAAGTTCATTGACTTTTGGCTGTCTCCCCCTCTTCGACAGACAGTGGGGCTCAAAAAAAATAAAAAGGGAAAAAAGCCGCGGCAATAACAATATGACCGCTTTCGCTAGCTTTGCTAGTGGTGGTCATAATTAAGTGTCCTACTACTTTAGAATCTATTGTTACTATTGTCTCACTGCTATGGTCACACTCTGGTTTTCTCTCTACATCAATGTCACTGTTATGTATTGAGAGAGTTTAAGTCCATTGTGTAAGTAATCAGGCGTTAAAGCAGCTATTTGAAAAAGACAAAAGAAACAATATATCTCAAAGTGTGACACTTTAAATCCAATTAGTACATCTCAAAGGGTTAAAGGAACAGCATGTAAGTTTGTGGCCAAAATTGGTACAGCAATCACATTTGAAATCCTGCAGAGCATAGTATCCCCTCCCTCATACAAGGCAACAGGCCAAAACACATACACATAATGACAACATCAACATAAGTTGAGGGCTGCAACTTATATGGGAATAGGGATATTCAGGCTGAATTACTGTTGTCAGTGATAAAAGTATTTGAAATTATTATGATTCTTTAATGTCTGGTGATATATCAGGGCCATTTAATGATTAATTTACATTTATTTCTTACATACTCTTTCTTTAAATTATATTAAGAAATTATTACATCATTGGCAGCAGGTTTTGAACCAGCCAATAATGTAATAACCAATGACGTAATATGTTATTGCATTATTGGTAACAGGTTATTACAGTTTCAGACATTTTCTTACATTACTAGCAAGTTATTACATTATTGGCTTTATTACATAAAAAAGACAAAATTATTCCGTTATTATTACATTACTGGCTGCTATATGCCTCCGCTAGGACTTTTTGTAAAATTCTGAAATTTCTTATGGTGACCATCCTTTCCCTGATTGTGCCAGTCTTGCTTGACAAAATGGTAACCTTGATTAAATGTAGAAAAGATAACAAGGATTAGATCATTTTTACAGATCAATCCAAAGTCAAATTACTGTAGTTGGTTCTAATGAATGCAAGCAAGCTGAATCTTTGCAAGGACCTTAACTTCTCCACCTCGCTCTTAGTAGTGAGAAGGCTTATAAATAGTCACACTTTCAAGAGGAACTTCTTAGCTTGCATGATTGGTCATCTGACTTAATTTAAGTAAATTTACTTAGTCAATTGTATTTCATATGAAGCCACTCATGCTGTTCTTTACACCTCTCCCTCTTTGCTACAGGTGAAATGGAACTGTCAGAGTACCCTGAAGATGCTGTTCTTCACTGTGTTCATGAGGAAAGCAGCAGGAAGAAAAGACTGCAGGCCATGCACAAACAAAAGTCTCTAGACATCGCCAACACAGACACCGTTATTTACAATCTGGATGAACACCGTCGTAAATCGTGCATTGACAGATGTGATATACAAAAGGTACCACCACCACCCCCTGCACCGCCCCCTTCCTCGCTTTCTACTTCCTCAACAGCCATGTCACAACGTCCTTCTGGCCAGCCGCATCAGAGAAAAGGTTCTTCCAACAGCTTCTGTACAAGCAAACAGGGAGCAGATACCAAACATCAACCTCTTGATTGCTGCCATACATCTTCCAATACTGACATGCCGCCCACCATCCCCGAGCTGAGGCTGAGCTGCACAGATATGCTGGAGGACAGGCAGCAGGTACCACAGGAGCAAGATAGACAGCATGATGGACAGCAAACAGGCATGCAGCAGCAACAGGTTGCTGGGATGCCATGTCAGTTGGAGAGTTCTCCTTTGATTGTTCTTAAAGCTGCTGCACAGAAGAAGGAAGACCCTGACCTCATTGATCTCTCATCCAACTGCACCTCCTTTGAAGAAAAGAATTCTAGTCCTTCTACATCTGACAGTGACTCGTTGGTATTTGAACCTTTGCCACCACTGTGCATCGTTGAGAGTGATGAGGAGTTGGAGACAGCTAATCGCACAGGAATGAGCAGTACAGCTAGGAACTCTGAGACTACATATCTCTCGCCTGCTCTGTGGCTCAACGTGGAGGCCTGCTCAGGATCAAGAGAAGAAAGTAGTTCCCATGACTCAAACAGCCCAGTTACATGTCCTCTGAAGGCTGCAAGTCTGTCCCTAACTAGTGCTGCGGGTTCACAGGAGCTCTCTGATTTCCCTCAGAGCTTGTTAGCAGGACAAGAGAGCCCTATGACTTTAAAACAAAAGCGAGATCTGTTCAGGAAGGCTTCCCATGTGCCTGATACCTCTTTGGATGACTCCCAGCAGAGGACAGACTTGAACAGTCAGTGCAACAGTCCGTCTGGCAGGAATTTCTTATCGAATATTCCAATTGACACACCAGAACCCTCAGACGCACTCAGTGAGGACAATGACTTTGAGAACAACTGTGACTATAATGGTGATGAGCAAGAAAGTGACCCGAAGCTGGAGGATGACAATGATGAGGCAGAGTTCAAAATCCAGATTATTCCACGACAACGGAAGCAGAGGAAGATTGCCGTCAGTGCCATCCAGAGGGAGTATCTGGATATATCTTTTAACACTCTCGACAAACTGGGAGAACAGGCCTCTGATTCAGGTACCAGAAGTTTTCACGTAGTTTTCTTGTAGTGAGTCACAAGAATATGACTTTAAGATATGTTTATGAAGTAATGTTGAGACACACTGGATGGACCACCAGCTTGTCTTGTTGGTCACTGGCATTTATTCTGGCCACTTTTAGCATTGGTGCAGCGTGGCCATATACATACATGTTGTCAAAAAGGACTTAAGAATATGATGAAATCCACATGCCCAATTTGACATAGCGCCACCAACTGGCAAAAGAGAGATTTTGTTTCACTTTTGTTTGGTTTCTAGATCATTCTAGATTATTAGATTATTTCAGGTTAGGTGTATGTCCCACTACTGGCCTATTTAGAGGTGGTCACCCTATTTTTGCTGGCGAAATGTCCTGGGTTATGGAAACGAAGGTGCCCGAGCCTGTCATCACCACTAGTGGCTATACTGTGCTTTATGAGCCACTACCACTCCCTGGGTCCCTTTATAGGGTTATAAAGAGGAGCACAGGAATAGAGCGGAGGGTGCTGGGAGTAGGGCTGAAACGATCACCTGAGTAAGTCAAATAATTCAATTACAAAAAATAATCGAGAAACTGTTTCATTTACATCACTATTGTCCCTCTGTTAAAAATGTGTCTGCTATCATATCACTTGCGTTTTGTAGCACACTGCTTAGCAATACATGGACTGTTGTCATTGGCACAAAATATTCAAGGAGGCACTGAATTGTAGTGTTTAAGTTGGATTTTTATTAACTCATTGGCTGCCAGCTGTTTTCAGAGCAGAGAACCCCATACTGCCAGCGTTTTTGAGCATTTTGACTGATTTTCCAAGACTCAGAAAACATTGTGTTCTATAACTATGTAAACACCAAAACTACCAAAAGAAAGATCAGACTCTCTTCTTTCTTTGTCTCTTTTGTTTCTACCTCCTTTCAGTCTTCACCAGAAAAACCCTATTTTTGACCAAACAATGGAGAACACAAGCTTTTTGTGAAAAGAAACATGTCAAGCACAACAGTGTCTTTGACACCAATATTTTTTGCTTTAGTGACATCTCAAACATCTGAAAAGTCGTTTTCTTCTATAAAACAGCAAAAACAACAGTGAGAAAGTGCTTTTGATAGCATGTATGTATGTATGTATGTATGCATGTATGTATGCATGCCGTGGCAGCTATAGTGAATCTAGTGTGTTTGTTAGGTGTGTGTGTGTGTGTGTGTGTTGATGCCAGCCAGAATCTTGGTCACGACCTCTGCTCAATGCATGGCCTGTAAATTATAGAAATGTATGCAATTACCATAAACATACATACATATTGTTATTCCTGCAGTGTGATGTGGAGAATAGTTTTTTTTACCTTTCTTCTACGCACTGCTAACAGGGGTGGGAGTGGGAGCTCTGCTGGATGCACCATCTGTAAAAGTTGAAAATTACTTCACATCAGTACTAGCAACGTTACAGCAAGAACTCGTGGGACTACATAGCGTTTATGTGACATGGACTGAACGGGGGAGTCGAGAAGAAACGAATCAAGTGACCATAGCAATCAAAACAATAACATTTAGCTCGACTTACCTCCCTCATAGCTTCCTGGAGCATCTGGGAACGAGGCTCTGCTGCTCCCGGTTGATAAACACGGCAACCACTCATCTGATGAGTCCGGGTCAGGTTCGCTAAATTCTGAAACTGAGTTGGGCTGTGGTGAAACACGCAGTGAGCTAGGCCTACTCTCTCAGCTTGGCCCGGGTTGTTCTCCATCGTTTTCCACGATCGCGACACTACCTAAATTACTAAGACAATGCTGTTCGCTGCCTAAACTTCTCCGACTTCTTCTCCACCATGTTCTTCCGTAATGTCTAACATATCCCATCCAAAGTGGCACTGCTGCCACCCGCAGGCTCAGTTCGTCAGTACTTTACAAGCCTGATATTAATGGACAAGCTTTCCCAGATCGTGCCCCAGCCCGACCCGTTGAAAAACACCCGTGCATAGAGATGCTGGTGTATTGTAATCGCAGGCGTCTGTCTGTCTGTCTGTCTGTCTGTCTGTCACAGCGATAACTGGAACAGTTCTGTTCCGATTTGGATCAAACTTGGTAGGTAGGTTGGGACTGGGGTCAGGACCTGCGCCATCGACTTTTTTTTGGAATTGGTCCAAGGTCATGGTTACAGGCCACGGTCAAAGTTTTGCACCCATGCTAAGTACAGTCTGTCCTCAAAATTAAAGCTAGCAAGAGGCGCAGAAAAGGGAAAGTCAAATTTAACATGATATTTAGAAAGTCCATATATGACTTTATATAAGTGTTTAATGTAAACCGTGACTGTAATGAAGAAAATTGTAGGAAATAGGATGCTTATATGACTAGCTTTGGCTAGCTAGCTACATATCTAGTGTAGCTGCATGTTTGAAAGTACATTAACTAGTTAGCTGCAGTTAAAACTTACCAGAAGAGTCATCCTCCATATCACAATAGCTCCTCTTGTCAGCATTATCTTTTCGAGGTCCACAACGGGTTTGTATTCTCCTCGAGAATGAAGATGTTTGGTCCTCTCCCAAACTTTTGCATGTGGTATTAGAAGGACGTTCACGTTGATCGTGTAGCCAGAGAAGTGTGGCTCAGTCGCTAGCTTAAACTGCAAGTGCCGATTTTACAGTCTGTCTTCAAAATAAAAGCTGGCGAGAAGTGCAAAAAAGAGAAGAACGGCTGTAGACTGTCCGCTAAAAGCAAAGGAAGAAGAGAGAAAAGTGACTTTACCAGGATGACACTGCAAAACAAAGTCAGATAGCTAAATAGGAGTAGTCTATTTATCAACAAATGATTGGTCACCTTACAGTATTTCTTTAAATTGCTGGCATAGTTTAGGTTATGGACATCTCCCATGTTCATCCATTTTGTTGTGAAAGTAGTTTTGTTGGTGTGTTGGTGGTGCAAAAGAAGCAATGTTTTTTATTATTATTATTTAATTTTTTTTGGGAAATATGCCACAGTAATAATTGAAGACATTGGGCTTCAGCGTTGAAAATGTTATGTTAAGCATAACAAAAGAAAAGTTTGTTATGTTATGTTTTGCTTCCACCATACAGTATCTACCCTGACCACATGTGTTGCTCATTACAGATGTGGAATTTGTGAAAATTGCACAAAAAATGCACAAAAATGCATAATAGAAGGTTTATAAGACTTAATAAGGCATTATTCTTGCTTTACATCTGGTAGCTGCAAAAGCATAGTTAACTGATAATAAGGCCATAATAAAGTACATTTTATTTTAATAAAAAGTATTCTTAAAGGCATAATAATGCACAATAAAAGAGTTATCAGTCCTAATAAGACACTGTTCTTACATTAGATCCAGTACCTGCAAAAAGCCAATGTCAGAATGGCCGATTGGAGCACATAGCTACCATAGTAAAATCAAAGGTTTTAGAGCGCTACTCTAGAATCTTTGGTAAAATGCTCCCAACTGAATTTGTGGTATAACACGTGGCATCTGACTGAACTCATCAATAAAATACCGGCTAAAAATAAGACATTTGTCGTCACGCGCGCACAAAAGCAAATTGACAAATAATAATTACCGAAACACAAAAACCAGGGAAATAAAAATGGAAACGCAAAATGAAATCAGTACATCATTTCATTTAATGTGTAGCCTATATTCTGATCTGTCTGATATAAATCTGCAATATGAGGAGTAAATATGTGAAAAACTGAGAAATTGGCGTCCCCTTGTCATGAACGACAGGGAAAAGAGAAAAAACACGATCAGGAGAACTGGACGCACTGCATTAACATCTCCTTGCTTAGTGTCACATTGCTTTACCTGCCTGAGCGGGGTGCTGTTTTCACTGTTTTGTCGCTAAGAAGGGTGTTAAGAAGGCTCCAGAAACGTCTTAGAGATCTTTCTTAACGGCAGGTCTTCTTAGGCTAAGAAGCATTTTGGGAAACGCGGTTGCTTCTTACAGGAGCCTTAAGAAGGGTCTTAAGAAGTTCTTAACGCTAAGAACTTCTTAACTGCATCTGGGAAACCCGGCCATTAAGCATTAACAAACAGTTAACAAGTTTCTTAAAAGTTCTTATAAATATTTTATAGTCTGCTATTAACTATATTATAATGAGACTATTAATACATGCATAGTCTTATAAACACATACTAATGTCAATAAGCATCTTATATGCACTTATAAGGGATTTTACCTAGTAAGAATTGACTATTAACGCTTATTACAAGAACCTTAATATACAGCGTTACCATTTTCACTGCTGTGCTTATTGTTATTTATTTGTCACATTGTCAGATGACATTTGTATTTAAGGGGCATGGTGTTGCAGACAATAAGCCAATTTTTTTAGTTTAGATTAGTTCAAATTAAAACCTATTTTAGATCAGGAATAAGAGCCTATTGCTTGGTATTTCTTAGGGTAGTTTAGGTGCTCGGCCATTTTTTTGCATGTTGCATTACACACTATTAATAGCCTACTGTCATTTAAAATGACAAAAGTATGTGTTATCTGATTCCTCGATTAATGAAAAAATTGCCGGATTAATCATTTACAAAAATATTGGAAAGCTGTAGCCCTACTTGGGTATGAGTTTAAAGTTGGTCTGTTTGTTATGTGTAATTACTCTTACATCTATACATGTATGCATCTATACATGTATGCATGTATGCACTTTTATCTTTTTACATGTGTGCCATGTCTTCCAGATTCCAAAGTTCTTTCCACTCTGGAGAGGCCCCTTGGGTCAGCGTCAGCCCCTGCCCTAGAAGCAGCTAACCCTGAGACAAGCAACCGCTCTTCAGTGTCAAGTACTTTATTGTTATTTTTACAAGCTCTATATGTTCATCAAACTACACTAGAGGCAGCTAACCCTGAAACAAGCAACCATGCTATTGTGTCAAGTACAGATTTACACCCCTACGTAATATTTTGCTGTATATGTTCATCAACCTTAGTTATGATGCCTTGTTCACCACTGAATAAATCTTCTAAAGGAGCTATATGTAACATTGGCAGCACATGTGCAAAATGAGCAGTAGAGTGATTGGTGTGCAGCAACAGTGTTTTTAATAAAACTAGAGAATGTAATCCCATGGACCTACCAGTGCATAAAAATGCAAAGCATAACTTAGTAGTCTGATGTGTAATTTGTAGCACTATAAGATAACAATGGTAATTAGCCAACTTTGCTAACAATGCTAATTAGCTTATGTAGCTAGTGTTTCCTAAACATCATGCTAACAATGCTGAACAGTTAACAGTTATGGTAACTATGGTAACAGTGTTAGGTAGTTAACAATGTCAATGTCATAGTGATTTATTGTAATAAGTACTTTTATTTTGATACAGTTGTGGACAGAGGAAAGAGGTGAACAGGATTTGTAGTTCTAGAAAGCCAAATTGTATGCCTGTGACAGTTCCCTTCACAGCTGGTCTGAACACCTGGCACAGGATTTTAAGTGGTTACCAAGCCTATTGTGATGTCATAATGCTCAATGTTAAGGAAACTTTCATTAGTTTTTAATTAAAATCTCAAAAAGTAAAAATGCTACAAAAATGAGAAATTGGTAATGTGATTGGACAGTAGAAGATATATGCAACGAAGTTTGTACAAAGTTTCTACATTAAGCAATTTGAGCCGTATTTAGTTTTGAAGATTTTGGTTAGAAGAACTAGAGAATGTAATTCCAGGAAATTACCAGTGCATGGAAATGGGTTTTGGGAAAAGCAAAAAGTTGGCTGGAGACATAATGAATGACAACTGACAGTTTAAACGACTGAACAGTTCAATATCTCATTAAATAGTTACATTATTTAATAGTAAATTATTGTAGTGTAGGCAGATTGTATGCTTAAAGCCTGTGCTGGATTAAGTTTAATAGTTTGAATAATGAAATTATTTAATTGTAAATTCTTGCAATGAGGACTTTTATTAAACACTTTAATATTTAATATTACTATTAAATATTTATAATATTTATTTAATATTTAATATTATTTAATATTATTAATATTATTAATTTAATATTTAATAACACTTTAACTTTTATTAAACAGCAAAGGAAACAGTTGCCTTGGGACATAGTTGATGACAACTGATAGCGGGAATAGCTGAACAGTTAAATAATAGAATAGTTTAAATAGTTAAATTATTTAATTGTTAATTCTTGTAGTAAATACTTTTATTTTGAATCACTTGTAGGCAGAGAGAACAGTTGGCTTGAGACATAGTTGATGACAACTGACAGTTAGGATGGCTAAATAAAGAGACTGCCATTGTGGAAAAAGTTACTAGGAAGTCAAAAGGGTACCTTATTTGATTGCTTGGCTGTTGCGTTGTTGTGTTGGTTGCCATGCTCATTCTGACATTGTTGTTTTATTTGAATGGCTGCTATGTTGGTTGCTAGGCACATAAATGGTTTCATATAGTAGACTATACTATTGGTTTAATATAGGAGACACAGTTGATGGTGGTTGACAGTTTTCAAGCCTGTGCCAGTCAGATGTTATACTTCCAGAAGTGACCCTGACCCTGAAATTCCCGTAGTAATTCAGGATGAGGTCCTTGATTTTCCTGGGTACATGTGTCGGTCAAGGGTAGTCTCCACCAGCTTGTGGGGAATGGAGCCGTAGGCATTGACAAGGTCGGGCCAAAGGACAATGAGGTCTCCCTTACCCTCCTGTGCCTCCCTGATGAGCTGGGTGACTACGCCGGTGTGTTCTAGGCATCCTGACACTCCAGCGATGCCACCTTTCTGTATAGAGGTGTCAATGTAGGGACTCTTAAGGAAGAAGTCTGTCAACATTCTGGAGAGAATGCTGAAGAAAATCTTTTCTTCAACGCTAAGGAGCAAGATGGTTCTGAATTGCTCCAGCTTGGTGGAATTCTTTTCTCTAAGTATCCAGACACCCTTAGCCTGCCTCCACTGGTCCGCCACCACTCCTCTGCGCCAAATCACTCATAGGATCTATCAGAGTATTCTAAGCAGCTCAGGACAGTGGTTATAAACCTTGTAGGGTACCCCACTGGGTCCTGGAGCTGATCTGCCTCTGGCTGCTGGCTCCTGGATTTCCTTCCAGGTGGGCTCACAGGTTGTAGCTGGAGACATAGTTGATGATAAACATGATGACAACTAGCTGTTTGAATGGCTGAGTGGTTAAAAAGTTGAATAGTTAAAATAGTTAAAATATTGAATAGTGAATTATTATGGGAAGGACTTTTATTTTTAAACAGTTGTGGGCAGAGGAAAGAGGTGAACAGGATGTGTAGTTCTGTTCTCTGTTTTATCTGCCATTCACCATAATTAACCATTAAATAAACTATACAAATATTTAAGTATTCAGCTTTTTAACAACCATAGTCATCCTATACATACATACATACACACACACACACACACACACACACACACACACACACACACACACATATATATATATA
Source organism: Coilia nasus (assembly GCA_027475355.1). Lineage (NCBI taxonomy): Eukaryota > Metazoa > Chordata > Actinopteri > Clupeiformes > Engraulidae > Coilia > Coilia nasus. Next base: position 37,504,873 of record CM050214.1, on the reverse strand, counting down.
TATATATATATATATATATACACAGTACTGTGCAAAAGTCTTAGGCGGGTGTGAAAAAATGCTGTCAACTAGGAATGCCTTCAAAAATGGAAGTGTTAATCATTTATGTTTATCAATTAACAAAATGCAGTGACTGAACAAAAGAGAAACCAAATCAGTATTTGGTGTGACCACCCTTTGCCTTTAAAAGAGCATCAATTCTTCTAGGTCTATTGCATAGAGTTTTTGAAGGAACTTGGCTGGTAGCTTACACCAAACATCTTGAAGAACTACCACAGATCTTCTGTGGATGTATGCTTCCTGATATATACAACCAATTTGACAAGTGTTAGGCAGGTGCACACTAAGTGTACACACACAGGGGTACACACAATGTCACGGATTTTTCAGGATTATAGTCAAGTGTAAGACTTTTGCACAGTACTATATATATATATAGGATGGCTATGTCTTCAACTATGACTCCAGCCAACTCCTCTGCCCAACACTGTTTCAAAATAAAAGTTAGCATTTTCATGCATAGGTAATTCTTGGAAATTACACTTAGTTTTAGCTTGTCATTTTTTTCTCATTTGAATTGTAAAAACCATATATCATTAATAATAAATATCATTAATATTAGCTAAAACTCCTTATAAAAGGTAAGTTACACCATACATACAACTTGTTTACAATCTAGATTAGTTAGCTGATGGTCATACCAACTCAGTATGAAAAGTAAAAACAAGATGCATACCATATGATTTTTTAAATAACCGCAAGCGGTGATTGTCGAGGTCCAAGCTGTTTTGCAGCTGTCTCAAATGAAATGAGATATGGACATTTTCCCACTGTTGCGCTCTCTACTGTGGAAATTGGACAAAATTTGGAGGGGCTCCAAAGTTCATGGCAGAGATGAACCATATCAAGTTTTGTGATATTTGCATGCTCAAATAAAATCATGGCTACATTAATAAAATAATAAAAGTGTTTAAAGGTCACACACAGACATTTGATTGGCATATAACTTCACAACAATTGGGTAAATAAAAAATCCAAAAAAGTAATTTAGAGATGCCAAATGCTAAATGTTAGGAGATTCGGTCAAACAGCCTCGAAGGAGAAAGATTAGTTTCGCTTTTGGGTTTTGTCAAAATAGCGGGCATTTTTTTCAGGATGGAAATGGTTCATTTGAAGCAGGGGGTTCAAAGGAATCAGAGGCAAAAAGAATTTAGAAAAAGCTCCACATGATGTCCAAGATATCACAAAAAAAACACAAATGGGCACCCTCCTTGTGGCCGATTTCCCCCAAATTTGTTACGTTTCTTCTACTCATCATTGTAAATTCATTTCATTGCAATCAGCCATTGCAATGGGACTATATTAGCTATAGAATTTTGACTGAATGTTTGGTGGCCATTTTGGCAAAGCAGCCACTTGTCACTCAAATGGGACACAGTATTGGCATACCATTTCAGATTTGTAGCTTATGTGGTTTTTGAAATATTACAAAGATTACCATTTATAGTGCCCCCTAGAATTTCACAAAATTAACTAACTATAATTAAATATGTAATGCAATATAGATGAGGAATAAAAGCGAGACTAAATGTGGCTTACAAAATAAAAACTATGCTAAAACGTGTCTTCATTTTCGTTGACCAAAACTCGTTTAGGCGGGTTATTTTATGTATTTATTTATTTATTTATTGAAGTAGCCCTATTTGCATTCCTTGTATCTCAGTTCTGGACTGCAGATACAGGTGGCTGATCCCCTTCGCGGCATTATTTAAAAGTATTGCACAAAAATAAGGACTATGGCCAGACAAGAGAAGAGACAACATTTGGGCATTTGTTTCACAACGATCCTTAATTTTCTTCGGGATGAATAAAGTATGTCTGCTCTAAATGTTAACGTAAGGTTTTGGCTATACAAGTTAACGCACTGTTTGTTTGCTACTCGTATAAGGTAGGCTGTAGCTTGCTAAAATGCCTCTATACCTCGATACCCCTTTATCCACTATGACCATCTTATCAGACAGGATTTCTTGTAAAGATTCCCGAGTCTCCATGCGTATACTATTATCATGCGAATATTATTTCTCCAAAACGAAATATCTCTAGCTCCAGGACGTAATGTAACACAGGCAATGTGTTAACATCTAGCTAATGTCTTCCAGACATTTAGGTTACTTCGTGAGGCTAGAGACCTGGAGCGTTTTGGAGAAATAACATTCCTTAACCCTCCTGTTGTGTTCGTTTCATGTTTACTACTTCCGGTCCGTTCCGGTCAAAAATGACCGCTTCCCCATTGAGGTGTTACAAAATCCAATGTAATACATAATTTTCATCCAATTTTGTGACTGACCTTTTTATCAACTTAATAACTTTAAAATATTATCAGTTTTTATCTTTATTTTGTTATTTCTGGCCTGCAAGCCTCATTGACTTAAGCTCTTACAAACTACTTTTAGTAAAAAAACAAAAACATAATAGACCGAATATTCTGACCAAAACAAATACTCAAATGAAACCTACTGTGCTGCTAGTCTGACCTTCATATGCCCAACTATATCACAAAGATTTGTTTTGAAATCATTTATTTATTTTGAATTTCAGAACAAAATAAAATCTTTAGTTGTTCGGTCAAAAATGACCAGAATAATCATAGTAGTAAGAAATAGGGTAGAAGCCCACAAATGACATAAGTAAACGTACAGTATTATCATCTGATGTTGTGATGAACCTATTTAACAACTAAAATTATTTCAGATATTAAAAGATTTGATCTTTAATTTGCTATTCAGGCCAACAGGCCTCATTGACTTAATGCAACTTGTTTTTGTTAAAAACATATAACAAAAACATAACACTTTGACCAAACACATACTCAGATAAAACTTATTGTGCTGTGCAGACCACTTTACATAAGAATTACATCAGAAAACTTACATTTAATATTAAAAACTGAACATGTTAAAAAATAACAATTAGAATAGCACACACTAACAGTTATAGCAAACCATGGCAAAACATTCAAATATTCGGGTTGAAGGCCTCAGGCATCCACATCCAGCCTCAGACATCCAACATGATTGTTGCTGACCTGGCCTCTTCTGGCAGTTGTGAGGGCTCTTTATTGTGGTGGCTTTATTGTGGCTTTAGGGCCATCACCCCAGAAGAACCCCTTTACTCAAAATGCAGCACATCACAGACAAACTGAGGTTTGCCCATGAACATTTCAAAGGTAAAGATGAGTTTTGGAAGTCTGTGCTTTGGTGTGATGTGACTAAACTGGAACTGTTTGGTCCAGTTGGATTTTGTTTATGTTTGGCGAAAAAAGGGAGAGGCCTTTAACCCGAAGAACACAGTTCACAAAGTTAAGCATGGTGGTGGAGCATCATGCGGGGGCTCTGTTTTGCAACCTCAGGCATAGGGAGCTTTGTTTGGGTGCATGGCATCATGAAAAAAGAAAATTATATTGAACTTTTGAGGGATGAATCTGCTCATAGTCTAGCATTAGGTCATTGCTCGGTCTTCCAACAAGACAATGACCCAAAGCATACATCGAAATTGGTCCAACAGTTCCTCACAGGTACGAAAACCAAAGCCCTGCAGTGGCCTGCACAGAGCCCAGACCTCAATCCTATTGAGAATCTGTGGATATCCATGCTCAAAAACAATGTGCAATCTGGACCAGCTGGAACAATTTGCAATGGAAGAATAGGATAAAAAAAAACATCAGGAGACCTGTGCCAACCTGAGGTTGATTGTCGGTTGTGGCTCAGAAAGGGTAAACTATTCACTCTTACTGGCCAGGGGGCTAATAATTTTGAACATATAATTTTTGCCCTTTCTTGTTTCAAATCAGTGTATCAGTAAAATATCTTAATAAAACTTAGTGGACATTTTGTCTTTGATATTTTGGAAACGAATACACAGTGTTTTCCCCAGAAATAAAAAGAAGGGTTTAAATTTTGATGTAAATACGATGACGCGGTGGCACGGTAGCTAGGAGGGTGGGCATGCACCCTGGGGATTTTTTTTTTTTTTTTCTAGAGCTAAAATGGTGCATTCTAGGAAGATCTGAAGCTAAATTTTGGTCCCAGAAGGCTGGTGGAAACATAACACTTTTAATAAAATGTTGCATTTTTTGGCACAAATAGAAAAAACTTGTTGCACTTGGTGAGTTGAAAGAGCCAAAACTCCCAGGTGGAAGGTTAATTTATTGTCACAAAAGAAATACTGCAAGCACTATGTCACATGAATTTGACTAGGCTGTCACTAAAATGTCTAACATGTCAAGGTTACTTCGTCTGCTGCACGTGCGCACCGTCGCAAAAGGTGGGATTATCCCCAATGTCATGGCCACTCTTACGTACAACTTCACAGTATGTTCCTACTACTATCAGCTAAATATCTCCCTGTATGGCCACATGAAAGCTGAATTGGTACCACAGATCTTAGATCTGCAGATAAATATAATTCAGTGTAGTGTAGTATTATCTAGAATGATGTCTGATGACAACAAATTCTTATTTCTGTGTTCCTGTAACAAGCTAACGAACTAGCTCATTGAAATGATTGGTAATGTGGTAATGCTAACAGTCATCGACTCACCTTGAATTTAACACGCTGCAATAACCTTACAACTTTATATTACTTTCTCCACTTCAGCTAATATCAGTGTTAGTATCTAGGTGGGTGTTGGTGAGTAAAGTGGCAGCTTTCAGTTTAAAACATTATGTTAGCGTAGTTCGCTAGCGTTAGTGCGCTAACAACCCCATACAGGCTGCAGCCTGGTCTGAAATTAAGCTAATTTTCTGGAAATCCAAACAGTAACAACGTACACTATTAGGCTTGAAATAATCACAAATAATTGCGGATTGTGACACTTTGTTAAAAAGAACCATCAACAAATCCAGAAAGAGGTAAGGACCAATTTATTAGTTAAATTCCACGAGTGTCCCATTCAATAAAACAGTCTTGACTCTGCTCTACATAAAGGAGGATTTGCCTTTCACGCTCTCTCTCACTCTCTTTCAGCAGCTAGATGATCCGATCGCATTCTGTACACTGTGGAGAAAGTTTTCTTGCTACATGAGCATGTCCCAAGGAGAGCGTTCTCCTTCCTTCTTGTGTAGCATTTAGAGTCAAAGTCAGGCAGTTTTAGTAGCCCCGAGGTTTGCGTTAAAGATCTTAGATTCTACAATACTCTCTGATACAGCTGACTGGCGGAAAAAAAACAAAGGAGCACTGTAATCGGCATGTGATTGGCCAGTTTCGCCAGTATAGTAGTTTACACCAAAGATTCTAAAGCAGAGCAAGATAGCTTAATTACGTCACGGGTATGAAGTATGCCCTGAACCACCGTGGACGCCATTTTAGTAAGCCCCCCTAACATTCCATCAGCCCACTGTAACATTCTGATCAGCTGTGCTGCCGTTGACTGTTGCTTGTCAATAACAACAATGGCCGTTAAATCAAGAACATTTTGCGATGGGGGGGAGGGGTTGTCCCGTTCTGTTTTTCATATCCAAACTTCTGCAAAATTATCTGTATCTCCGGTGACAAGGACTATCCCCAGTTATTGCAACTCAACATATGTAACTTGAAATCTAAGAGCACTTTGGGGCAACTCTGTTGTTTTTTTATATGTGCTATGCATAAAATGATTCGACTCGAGTAAAATCTAACGATCCAAAAACCTGCCCATACCAATCAACACTGTGTACGGCGAAAATATTTTAATGACAGATTGCAGAACCTAAAAGTAAGACGTTGCTGGAAAAACAATAACCTAAGCAACACAGTGCATGGTAGACGTAGTTGGGTTAAAATACAGTGATGATGAGTGACAGAAAAAAAGTTTGATTATATTACTGTAAACATTAACGTTGACGGCGTAACAAAAATTACAGATACAAGTGGGTACCGTTATGCCAAGATCACACTTAACGTTACAGCTGTAGGCTATGCTTTTGTGCTCAAAAGCCATCTAAGGCCATCTCTTTAACATGTGTAGGCTATGAGCTCCACGATCATAAGCAGTTAATACAACACTATAAGACAACAAACTGACCTCAAGTCAAAATCCACATATATTAATCGATATCCGAAACTTAAATGAAAAGGGGCTAATTTACTGTGTAGCTGCAATGAAGCTGAACTAGCCTACCCCGCAACTGTATGTCGCGGTCTGAAACGCCATCTATTGAACAAGCAGAAATAGCGGCTACCCTGTCCACCGTTATTTAGTCAGTTAGCTTAGTAGCAATTATTGTTCACACCGTCAATTGTCAATTTTATGTATAGTCAACTGTAATTCGCAAACATATATTTATCCACAAATGTAATGAATCGATATCCGACGCTGCAATCAAGATGAGCCAATTTTTGTAGTGTACTGCACTACAGCAAACTACCTTACTTTACATTATTATTGAGGAAACCTAAACAATCAGATCACAAAAATATTGATTTGGTTTAGAACGTGATTGTTTTTTCTCTTACTTGAAACACGAAATACATCTCTAAACAATAAATAGCATAATAATTTCATGATAGTGCCACATGCTTACCACGGTAGTAATCGCTAATTCCCTGTAACGGCCACAAGGGAGCTTACCAAAATGGCGCCCATGGAACAATACTTCCGTACCTCCTTATTGACAACGTATTTTCCGGCCAGTAATCTATCTTGCGCGTAGCGCTCTAGAATCTTTGGTTTACACACCCACCATGGAAGTTTCCTAAAAACGCAGCCTACATTTGACTACATTGGGGCTTCTTGTTCAGGGAAAATCCCGGGGGGAATGTTTTTGTGCATGATTTTTAAGCGTATCGGCATTTTATGAAAGCGTCTCGGCAAAACCTGATGCGTATCGGCGAAAAAAGAAGCGTATCGGTGCCGATACGCTTAGACGCTTTGGGGAAAACACTGATACACTATAAACAGTTGTGGTTAATGGTCATTTCCATGGAGAAATCAAGGGTTTTGTCTAATTTCAAAAAGGGGGGGGGGGGGGGGGGCTAACAATGTTGTGCTCAACTGTATATGAGTGTGCATGTGTGTTAGTGTGTGTGAATGTATAATATTTGTGTACGTGTGTATGTTTGTATGTTTGTATTTGTGGGTTTGGGTTAATGTAAATGGATGCATATGTGTTTGTGACTGGTTGTCTGGTTGCTTATGCCCAGATATGCCCACTCATGGACACATGTGCACGTGACATGTACGATATGGCAAAAGAGCAGCAGGCAGCTGGCAAACTGTTTTGCTGTCTGGGTGTGTGTACATGAGTGTATTGTCTTAGTCTATAAGTGTGTACATGAGTGTATTGTCTTAGTCTATAAGTGTGTACATGAGTGTATTGTCTTAGTCTATAAGTGTGTACATGAGTGTATTGTCTTAGTCTATAAGTGTGTACATGAGTGTATTGTCTTAGTCTATAAGTGTGTACATGAGTGTATTGTCTTAGTCTATAAGTGTGTACATGAGTGTATTGTCTTAGTCTATAAGTGTGTACATGAGTGTATTGTCTTAGTCTATAAGTGTGTACATGAGTGTATTGTCTTAGTCTGTAAGTGTGTACATGAGTGTATTGTCTTAGTCTGTAAGTGTGTACATGAGTGTATTGTCTTAGTCTGTAAGTGTGTACATGAGTGTATTGTCTTAGTCTGTAAGTGTGTACATGAGTGTATTGTCTTAGTCTATAAGTGTGTACATGAGTGTTGATGTGGGTGTGTACGTGTAAATGTAAGTATTTGTCTTTCTGAACAACAGGAATTTGTTGGAATCAATTTTATATATTCTTGTATATAATATTTTGATTTCACCCATTCATTTGTTATAGCTGGCCATTATTGACCGGAACACCACAGGTGTACAAAAGTTAAATAGATCGCCCAAAATTTTATACAAATCATCCAAATTGTTTTATGTGTTCACATGCCCTATGTGAATAAAGTCATGAAAGCTTATAACAGTCTGATTAAAGGAAAAATATTTTTAGGAAAAAATATAATCAAAACGGTCACTTTTGGCCAGAACACAACAGAAGGGTTAAGCATGGATACTAGTGATCTTTACAAAAAATCCTGTCTGATAAGAGGACATTCGTGGATGTATTTATGGATGTATGAAGGCAGTTTAGCTATAACCTGCTTTAGGTGGGTAGCAAACCGAGTACAACAGGTAGCCTCATTATTGTGTTTGTTAGCAATATTCTTCAAGAGTGATCTTGAATGAATCGTGGCGATCTACATATGCTTTCAAGCTTTCATTATGAACAAGCTACTGATTTTAGGGATGGTGTTTAATTTTTTTGCTGTGTACAATCATGACAGTCAATAAGAAGCCTGAAAAGGAACAGGCAAGAAAAAAGCTTTTTTATAGCTCCATGTGTATCCTGTTTCACTTCTTTTAAGAGTAAAATTTAAACATTCCCTGAACCTATTCAGGTTATCAGGAACCTATGGTCAATACAGAGTTGTTAAATGTCAAATATGTGGTGGAAAGGATGTTAGTGAATGATTCAGAGCACTTTGCATTTTGAATGCCATCACTTATGGTCTTGTGATGCCTATTTTTTTTCTAAAACAATTGTATGTTATACATTCAAATCAGAGCTTCTGTGTGTGGAATGAATGTAGCCTACAGTAGTTTTGAGTCTGTAAGGTAACAATAATGTAACAATAAGAACCTTTTTTACACTGTTTCTTTGACTAGAAGAAAACATTGGGTTTCTCTGTACTATTAGCTACTTGTACTATATTGTACTATATGTACTGGGTTAAATAGAATTGTATTATATAGTGGGTTAAATAGAATTGCATTACTAAAAAGTAACAAAAATACAGTTTCCATTGACTAAAACTAGATTAAAATGTAATCAGTTTTCGTTAACTAAAACTAGACGAAAATACTTATGGATAACTCTGACTAAAATAAGACCAAAAATGCTCAGACTTTTACTCAGCTAAAACTTGACTAGACTAAAAAGGGTATGGACGTGACTAAAACTAATAAAAACTAAAATGACAGCTTGATGCAAAGACTAGACTAAAACTAAAATTAAAACAGTCCGCCAAAAACAACACTAGTAGTTTGGGCTGCCCATACACTTTTACCAGAGAATACTACTACTACTGCTACTACTAATAATAATAATGAAAATAATAATACTTACATCAACACAATAATACAATACAATACAATAACACAATAATAATCCTTACAAAGTCAAGAGGGTTACCGCAGCTTTGCTGCTTGGACCCCTAAAAATAATTTCATTTCATTTCATACAGAAAAAAAGCTATGCAAAGTCTTCACTTCGAAATGGCAGCCATCTTGAGTTTTTCAAGTGGCCAGTCAGGTAGATTTGATTGGATAGGTCTTGAGCACAAACATGCCAAACGTCATGCTTTTATCCTAAATAACTGATTTCTTCTACTGCCTGCTCCACTATCACAATCTGATACATCACTTAAATGAGACAAATATGCAAAAAATAAGAAATTCATACGGGGGTAATTGCTTTTTTTAGCACTGGTACAGAGCATGATTGAATATGATTACTAATGTCATTTCTCATTCAAATGCCTTTAACCTCATGTAAGTCTGTAATCGTTTTGTGTCTGTTTCCCTAAAACTGTTTTCCCTGAAGCTTTTTATACAAGTTGTATGAAGTGTTTGTTGCTCCTTGTGACTGACTCTGTTACTTTTTGTCTTTGCAGCTCAGTACAGGCAAGTAAAGCGTGGCTCACTGGGTACCTTGACCATGAGTCAGCTGATGAAAAAACAACTAGAGCATCAGTCCAGTGCCCCTCACAACATTAGCATCTGGGAGGCTGGTCAGTCCCTCTCATGCATTAAGACGACTGTCTAAGGCTTTGTTTCCACGGCATGTACAGAATACTGGATGAAATGTGTAAAGTGACCGCTAGTGGTCAACATCAGGAAATGCACAACTTACTAGAGAGGATCAGCATACAGTCTTTCTTAAATCCACCATCCACCATTAATTTTTTTGTACCTTATTCGACGTACATTGTATAAAGTATATATTGTGTTAACCCAAACATAATTGAAAGGTACACTCTTGTTGTTGTTTTTTACTTTTTTTCTGTCTTGATAGCAGTTAATAATTGTAATTTCATGTCAAATCCAAAAATTGCAATACTTGCTTACTCTGTTCTCTTGTACATATCTGTAATTTGATTTATGAATTCTTAGTTGCTTTTAATGAAAGTGTTGGCTAAGTGTAATGTAACGTTTGACTGGATGATCACAGTCTGTCTTTTATGGGTAGCTTTTCCAGGTCAAACCAAGAGCAGCCTCCTGTCTGCCCCAAGCTCAGTCAGCATGTTTGTTCCTGCTCCTGAGGAATTCACAGATGACCAGCCCACAACCATGACCGACAGGTTATGTATAGTTGATTGATATAATTGGTAGTTCATTTAAATTTCAGGATGGCTGCAATTTTTTACAACCTGGTGGCTATAATTGCTACGCCCATTCTAAACAAAGTTGGAAAGATTAAAGCAGAAATCCAGTGTAAAATGAACATTGGGCTTTTGTACCAACTGATTATCATGTTTTTACTTACCTAAAGTTAATTTTACATCGGATTCCTCTTTTAATAGGATATGGAGGAACTGTCAAATCACACATTTGTCATGATGCAGAATTCAAATGGGGAACTTGGAATCACTTATAAGTTTCCATCTATATCACAATGCGGACAGTGAGGGCAGTATCAACAGTTTACATCAGAATTTTCTGCTGACCCCTTCTGACTGCATGTGTCACATGTAATGACATATGATCACATGTAAAAACATATGGCTGTCAAGTTCCTCATATGTGCATGGAGAAGCTGAGCACAGATCAGCTGTATGTGTTGTACTAAGGTAAATGCACTCAATAACACACCGTAAAGGACCATGATGAGCAAATAACATTATTTCGATAAAGTTAATGGGGATGCTATTAAACTGATTAGCATGACATGAAGTTGAAGGCATATGTGGCAGCTGTGGCTGTTAGGGAGTTGGTCTTGGGATCGGAGGGTTGCAAATTCGATTCCTGTATCGGGGTGAAGGAGCCAGTATAACCAGCACTCAACTGCTTCCTCATCAATTGCTAAAGTCCCCTTAAGCAAGACATCTAGGGATCTTCCTCCTGTATTTGTAAGTCACCCTGGATTAGAGCTAAATGCAATGCAATGTAATGTAATGTAATCAATGTATACACATGTATATATTCGACAGGTGTCGAGACTGTGGTGCTGTATTAGAGGAGTATGATGAAGACACTCTGGGCTTAGCTGTGGTGGTTCTGTCCATGTTCATCCACCTCAGCCCAGACCTTGCAGCTCCGCTTCTTCTGGAGATCCTACAGTCTGTCAGCAGGTACAAACCATGATCTGAAAGTGTCAGGTAGCTACACACATACATATAAACACATTATTATCATCTCACTATGTACTGTATATATTGCAGAAACGACGAAATAACCATATGACTTGAAACACTCATAGTCAAAAAGTGTTGGACAGATGGTATCTGTCAGTAAAATCAGTATGAGATTAGACACTAATAATGGTACTGATGAATTGATAGTTGTTTGATGAATAGTACAGGAGTAGAACCAAGGTCAGACCAAGTAAGACTATGGTGACCTTACTGAGCTCTGCTTATAGTTTTTTTATTATACGGCTCTTTAAATGCTCACTGAGTTTGAATGGACCACTCCAATGTTCGGAGGGCGTAAAATCACTGGTGCCCCTTTCTTATCACTCCACAAGAAGTCTATTCACTTATTGTAACAGAATTTTAACAATATAAGCTGCAATACGTTAACACTTAAACACTTGCAACAATTAAACATTCAATTTCCTCAATGAACATATTTTCAGTTAAAAATGCAGTTAAGCAGGCAGCAGTCACTTCATTATGCAGAAAAATGCTAAATATGAAAGAGATCATTGATGTGGCACCCAAACTAGCCTGTTCTATTCGAGCGAGGTCTCCTCAAAGACATAATTTCCGTGCACAGTTGGAAGAGGCTGACTGTAACTATTCTGACCTCTTGCTACACACAGACGTGAGATGGCTTAGTAGGGGGAAATTGTTGCAGAGATGTCGAGAGCTCTGTACAGAGATTAAGGAGTTTGTTTTTGTCACTAAACATGCGGAACACAAGCAACTTAATGACAATCAGTGGCTGCTAGACTTGGAGTTTTTAACTAATCTTACTAACATGTTGAACGAACTTAATTTGGAGCTGCAAGGAAAAGGGAAAAGCGTGGTCGACATGATCAGCTTAGTTAAAGCATTCAAACGAAAAATGAAATTGCTGTCCTCAAATTTGCAATGCCATGATTTGAGGAACTTCCAAAACCTTGCATCAGAGCTGGAGAAACAAAGGAGGGCTTGTGCGCAAATTGCTGTGTGCAAATTACAGTGTGCACTACACTGAGCAAATGCAAAATGTTCAGTCAAACTTTGTCAAATGATTTCAAGACTTTACTTTACTTGAGCCAATCGCTACATTTATGTGCCATCCATTTGGGGAAGGTACTCAGGTGTATTCCCTCTCTTCAAAAATTGCAACACTGTTTCACCTGAACGCATCTGCAGTACTGTATTTTACTATGCTGCATATGTAATGCAACATGTAGAGTATCTCACAAAAGTGAATACACCCTTCACATCCCGCTTCTCTTGCTCCGGGGTCTCTCCGTGGAAGAGCCGCCTGTTGTGGCACGATGGATCAGAAAGTGCATCCGCCATTCCTGACAGAACGACTGTGCTGCAGAAGACTGGCAAGACGTGTGAGCACCCGAGAAGCATTCGGGATCGATCTCAGGTGGCGATGAGAAATTAGCATGTATAAATAAAGTTGGCGAACGTCTCTTGATCCAGGCTCTACGCGGTAGAGCTGCCTGCGCGGCAGGACGGATCAGAAGGTGCATCCACGAGGCCCCGGCAGAACGACTGCGCGGCAGAAGTCTGACGGGACACACAAGCACCCGAGAGGCATGATCGATCCCGAATGAGATTTAGAAAGTAAGCAGACACGACTCTCTCATGAGATAGTGTGAAACATTTTAAATTGATGGCAAGTGAGACATTTAAAAGAGATGCGAGCGTATCTATGCATGGTCACAGGCCAGGGTCCTGAAGTGCTAATAAGTCTTCTCATGACCCTACGCAGGCAGGTGTCATGAGAAAAACCGAGCAAGCACCCCAAAAGAGGCAAATGTTCATGGGACCCTTGGCCGGGACTGTGCAGTACGAATCACAACGTAAGTGTTAGCTGACCTTTCTTTAGATCAATTGGATTACATCAGATGTATAGCTGTTAAGCATCCGAGGACCATCGGCTGAGGGTTTTGAATATTAGCTCAGGGAGACCGTTAGATGCTGTGGTGGTGGCTGTGCCAATTCAAAAAGAGTGAGAGGAGTAACAATCTTACTTGAGTACTTTAGGGTGGGATTGAAACAGCGAGCGTGTAATTGGCCGTTCGTCAGACATGAAGAGGGGATCATTCTGAGAGGTGGCGGAGGCACGGTAATTGATATAATGAATGAATCTGGAATTGTAGGTCGCAACTGGCACTGGAAGTCGTGAATATGTTACATCTAAGCAGCCCAAAATACGCCAAAATGAACATAGCCATCAGTGTTAGGTCTGAATGGGGGGCTGAACGTAGGAAATCAGCAAATGAATGGTGATAGGGAGCCGACAGTCAAGAGTAACCGGTTTGGCCTTACGAATACCTTTAATTAGAGAAATATGGTAGCTAGGGAGCGATTCGCTGACTGGGAAGTAAACTAGTTCTGCTGCTACAGCTGAAGCATTGGTCAAAGTATGCAGGTACTCCTCAATTTTCTTAGCTGAGATAAACAGGGCAGACAAAGCATGCATGGGCACGGCACGATAGCCTCAAATGTGTAGGAATTTGCGATAGAGAACGTTCTGAGGCATTAAACCGAAGACTTCTGTCAATGATGGTACTGGAGTAAGGTCCGGGGCCGCAGCCATAGCCAATATTCTGAATTCTGGAAGGCAAAGCGAAATCACTGTCCGTGAGGTGAACTAGTTCTGCTGCTAGAGCTGATGTATTTTCTAATCTATTTTCTAAGCGGAAATAAATGGGGCAGCGTGTAGGAATTCGTGAAGGGGAGCATTCTAAGGGGGGGGGGGGGGGACTAAAACAGATGTGTTGCCCTTTAATGTTTCACACGAAATAAATTACCCTTTACAGTATGCCACCCTTTTTTTTTTTTTTTTTGGACCTACAGAACATGACTAAATTATTTTTGATTATTTATCAGTCACACTCTCAGGGAAAGGCGAAAACCCATGTTACCCAAAGAAAAACCACTCTTGCCAATTTTGTGGAAAAACATTGGGAAGTCTGGGAAAAAATTCCTTTACCAGCACCATTCCAAAATGGCTACTCAGGGTTGGACAGCCAAGAGTGGACGTGTGCTACGCCACTGTTAAGATTATGAAGAAAAAAAAAAGATAACTGTTACAGGTAAACCGCTATTAACCTACGTGTAAAGTTATTTGATTTCAAAGTGGCGCTCAAAAGAATGAAAGTCTATAAAATGCTAAAGGCTACTGAAGGGCCCGTTTCCCGTGGGTGGTTCAACCTCCAAAATATATTCCTGCCCACCTGGCGGCAGCCCACGACGACACAGTAATGCAGTTCGACATTTCGGATTTGCAGTTCGGATGCAGTCTCCAGTAGGGGCACTGGTTCCAAGCCCTACACTGCCAGCCGCAGTGTAGCCTAAAACGAACAGCGGTGCAGTTCAACATCCAGCACTCTCCAGTAGGGGCGCAGTTCCAGGCCTTACAACGGCAGCCGCAGTGTAGCCTAAAACAAGCAGCGGTCCAGTTCAACATTCGGCGCTCTCCAATACTGGTTCGAAGCCCTACGCTAGCAGCGGCAGTGTCGCCTAAAACGAGCAGCGGTGCAGTTCAACATCCGGTGCTCTCCAACAGGGGCACAGGTTCCAAGCCCTACACTGGCAGCGGCAGTGTAGCCTAAAAGTAAATAAATTACTCAAATACCATCAAGCCTAAAACAAGCAGCGGTGAGCATAGAATAGGTGCCTCTGTAGAACACAGCCAGTCCCTCTGTGATGTTAAAGTATTTATTCAGTTTGTGTTGCCTTGGGGTGCAACAGGGGTTGTCTCTCCTCTCCTGCTTCTTCTCTGCGTGCGTTGTATAAGTGATGGATGCTGTAAACAACCTGGTTTTGAAGCTTGCAGACAAAATAGAGAAACTAGCATAGCCTAGCAGAGCGAGCTTGGTGCATCAAACGACTCGTGCCAACCATGTGTGCGCACCTGTAAACAATGCTTTAAACTACTGCACAAGAGATCTGCTGGCCTGTAGTGATTGATAAAGTAGTCAGCAAGCGTACTCTGTCTGCAGCCACGCAGGCTGCAGTGTAAGGAATCCAGTAAGTATCAAACTGATATGCATACCGGTACCCAACAAAACTTGTGCATATTGTGCGCTATACATTAAAATAGCTAAATTCCGGATGTATGAAATCTAATTGGCAAATAAATGAAACGATGGAATGAGAACAATCCATGGTGAGACACCACACACTTGTGCCTTAGGACAATTGCAAAGGAGACATAATGGCGTAATGTGAAAGCCAAGTCCCAGCGTGGGAAAACCATGCCCCCGGTAACTGAACCTAGAAGAAAAAATACAATATGCGTATGAAAATAACGGGAAATTTGAGAATGGTAAAGAAAGTGAACATGAGCAGGAAAATTCTGGGATGAGCATAGAAATGGGTGCCTGCGTAGGACGGCCAGCCCAGAAATAATGCCAAATGTTATTCGTCATACGTGGTGACTGGTAGGCCAATTTGGGCTTGATGCCACAGGAGTGTAATACCTTCTTTTGCCTAATAGCCCCAATGGGCTACGTTAGGGGGAGCGGGGGCGCTATTTCACTCAATAGAAATGCTGGCTCAAAAATGGGAGAGGGATGACTATAATGGGAGTGAAGGAACGACCCAGTAAATTAAGGACCAGACGATTTGATAAAGATGTCTGCTAATGTGGAATTTGAAGTTTGCACATGCGTACGGGGTACACCGTGTCGGGTTCGATGGAAAAGTAAAACCAACTCTGCGGAGTGGTGGGCGATTCAACTGTGTGTAAGCACCAGCATGAGGAAATGAGAGACTCTTCATCAAAGCACTGATCAGCATGAACCACTTCTAAAGGGAACCTTGGTCAAACTAAGTACGTTGCCAAAGCTACTAAAGATAATGTAACCGAATTATATCGAGTAATACTTCGAAGGAACCAGTCATTATACGTTTGCTTGGTAGCAAACATTGCTAACGTCTCAACACGAAAACAGACCTTGTCTGTGTAGATTGTCATTTATCCAAGCCATAGCAATCAAAGGAGCTAGGCTGTAAATGACTGGACCTCTTTTGGAGCTTTAAGACGCTTCACCCTACGTCCGAAGGCTGAATAAGCGAACTTTGTTAGGCAGAAGCATTATAAGCATAGCCCCTAACAACGTTAGCGAAGTCAGCAAGTAACACTGGTAGCACAGTTAGCATCGCAGCTAACGAACATTGGCTACTGTTAAACACGGTTAGTTGCTCAGCATTTTAGCATGGTTAGCGTCGTTACCAGCCTGCTAACATACATACAACTGCCACAACCAATTTTCTGTGCGCCGATTACCCAAATGGACGTTTATTCAGTGCAAACGAACGCAAAATCTGAGTAAATTGCATTTGCTTGGTAGCAAAAGTTGCCAATATCCCACCACGTAATCAGACCTTGTTAGTACACTGTAAACCCGGATAAGTTGAGTACACTTAAGCGACTTTAGTAAAGCGATTGCCTTAAGTTGTTAAGTTATGAAGAGTAGAAAAAATGAATTGAATTGAATGAATGAAAAATGAATGAAATGAAGTACAATTAACTTAAACGATTTAATTAATGAACTAAACAAAAACAGTGCAGTCTACGTAAGACTAGAATGCTCAGAACTTATTATGATAAGTCTAATTCACTTAACTGCTTTAGTATTTAAAATCTTAATTTCCTCTTGGGACAAAAACATAGCAGTGCAATCTCCCTGTTGTCAAGGACTACACAATGCATTACATTACATTACACTTAGCAGACGCTTTTATCCAAAGCGACTTACAAAAGGAGGACATAATAGCAAACAGATGTGTAGAGAACATTGAAGGTACCTATGTAAAGAGATGGTTAGTAGAATTTGGTTTTGTTAAGCAGTCTCGGAAAAGAAGGGTCTTCACAAGTTTTTTGAAGGTCGAGAGGGAAGTTGCTGCTCTTGTAGGGACTGGTAGGTTGTTCCACAACTGAGGGACAACAACCGAGAAAAGTTTAGAGTGACCTCGCTTTGTCTTGGGAGAGGGTACGGCCAGGCGGTTCGTATTGGAGGATCGCAGCATTCTGGACGGGATGTAAGCATTCAGTATGACGTTGAGATAGGTGGAGGCGGATCCAGAAGTGACTTTGTAGGCTAGAGTTAAAGCTTTGTGTTGAATTCTGGCAGCCACTGGGAGCCAATGCAGGTTGATGAAGAGAGGAGTGACATGCGACCTTTTGGGTTGATTGAAAACCAGTCGTGCTGCTGCATTCTGAACTATTTGCAATGGTTTGATTGCACAAGCAGGAAGGCCAACCAGAAGGGCGTTGCAATAGTCGAGGCGAGAGATGACCATAGCCTGAACCAGAAGCTGAGTAGCATATTGGGTCAGGTACGGTCTGATTTTTCTAATATTGTATAGCGCATAACGGCATGACCGCGCTACGGAGGCAATGTGGTCAGAAAAAGATAGCCGGTCATCAATCACGACGCCGAGGTTTTTAGCAACCTTGTTCGGAGCAATCGTGACAGTGTCCATATTCAGGCTGATATCATGGTGGATTGACTCCTGGGCTGGGATCACCAGGATTACCCCAAAGACTTCCTTACCTTGTCTTGCATGTTTTTAAATGTTTGATTATGTGCTCTGTTGCTCAGGTGTTTTTTCCTGTCCCACATCATGCTCCCTAAGAGCATGGTCTGGGAGTTGGTTTTTTTTCTCTCCTCCCCTCTCCTCATGTGATGCTGTATATCTTACACCCCTGTCTTCCCATCCTGTCTAACCCCCTGTCATTTCATGTATGTTTGTTTTTATGTGGATGGGTTGATGGTAAATTTCGCTGGCCTAAAAAAACAGTGACAATAAAGGGCTACTTATACTTATACTTATATTGTAAATAACAACATTAGAGAATGGAAAAACGGATTCAAACAACAACAAAAAATACTCACTGAGCTGCTCTTGAAAAACATAGCAGAATCATCTCCAAGAATGACTGCAAGTCCTCTCAGGGCAAGGCATCTGACAGCTGTTGGCTCTGTGCTCTGCAAATGGGTGTAGCACACATGGTTTTGTTCACATAGAGAAGTACAAAAAGACAAGAGAAGGTTGTAGTAGCCATTTGTAATATGGATGAATTAGGAGAAGCAGTGGGAGCAATAACTGTACTGTACTGTTGCTAGTGTCCTGTGTACTGTCCCGGGACACCAAGCCACTGTCCCGGGACACCAAGGCACTGTCCTGGGTGTCGCGGGACAGTGCCTTGGTGTCCCGGGACAGTGCTCGGGTGTCCCGGGCCAGTCCACAGGATACCAGTAACAGTACAGTACAGTTATTGCTCCCACTGCTACTGTGAATTAGGATAATGGATATGGATGAATTATGGATAATTTCAGGTCAAGAGAAAAACAGAAATATTAACCCACCTTTGTCTGCTGTAGTAGCTCAGCTAATTGTTTGCCTATCAGACCTGGTTTCCTCTTGAAGAGCTCCATCAAGCTTGGACACAGTCCATCAAGAACACCGTAGAACTCCTCTTTAAGATTCCTACCAACAATTCTGTTAAATTCCAAGTACACCTGAAAAATGTGAATTCAAAAGGACTTATAACGCTTTTCGACCCTCAAGAGATGAGTTGGACAAGATCTCAGTGTCAGGGTGGCTGCTGACTTCACTGTCAGTTTGTGGCACTGGGGAGAGAACAAGAATAGGAACAACTTGGACGGTAGGTTTAGAGGCTTGAAGGAGTTCCCAAATGTCTGTAAGGTTACAGAGTGCACCGTTGAATTCTGGGTCTTCGAATTGTAGAATGAAATTGTAATCAAGTTCCAGTGATTTCTTCATCCAATCTATTAAATCATCAACTGTATTTAGAACAGGAGCCACTGTAATTTTTCTTATGTCCCCATCACACAAAATAACTCTCATTCTCAGGTCCTGCTGGGTAGACATCTGAGGAAAAATATGAAACATTGACAGTTTTAGCAAATAACATATCGCTTGAGAGTAACCATAAGCTTGCCTTGTACTTTGTATGCTGACAATGGGAAGACATCATTCAAATCAGATACCTTCACAACACACATAGCAGTGCCATCAGTGTAGCATAGCTCGTATGACCGAAAGTGTTCATGGTACCATGCTGTCATTTTTTTGCAGACAAACAAAATATCTGGGCTAGCTGCAACAATCTGTGTAATCTGACCAAATTCAGGGAGACCTGAACAGGAACAGATACAGAGCATCATATCTGGATTATACTTGATTCCATTGATACACACAGATGATGCAACAAACACTGATCCAGGAGTGTTCTGAGGGAGTACTCTCTGAACATCACTGGGAAAAGATGTGACCAAGACCACGGAAACGTTTGTCATATCAACCGCTGGTCTGAAAAATGAGCCACAATCTAAATAGTAGCTTTGTGCTTCCTGGTGTTTATTTGCAAGTGTCAGAGCCACATTTTTATAATTCTGGGTCTCTCTAATTACTTTTTTGAAGAATTTGTGCTTCCCCTCGAAGCGCATAGTCCAAACATCACTCAAAGGACCAAATTTCTTAATCAGATGGGGATAATGTTCCACATAGTGATGTTTTGGTCGCAATGTAAAGTTTGTAAAGACTGATTGCAACAGCTCTCTGTGCTCTTCCAACTTGCATTCAAGAAAATGTATAGTGTCATCAGTATGCTTAGTTGCACAACAAGCTCCACAATATCCTTGAGGAGCAAGAGAATTTCTCAGGAGCTCTCTCCCTCAGGGACATGGTCACCAATAAAAAGTGGGAGAAGCCTGATGAGAGACCAGTTTTCATGACCATTTCCACCAATGGTCCCTTTGGTGGAAAATCCTTTGCTAATAGTTTGAGGCTGATTAGTCTTGTCTGTAAATGTGTAATTAAATGATCGTATGGCATTATTTAGCATATCCAATGTAAAATACTTTTTTGAAATCAGGTCTGTCAGACAAAGTGACACCTCAACTGGGACAATTCCTTCCAAGACATCATGTAAAACGTCTGGAGGGTAACCTTTGACCACATGGAAGTGTTGCAGATTTTTAGTTAAAGGACACTGTCCTTTCACACCAGAGTTTTTACTTGAGTTAGAGTCTTTTATCGCCTCTTGTACATGCCTATCATGACAGTTTTTATCTCTAAGTTGAAAAAATCCAGAGCTTACCTCTCGTTGCTGAGTGTCACTTCTGGATGCCATACAAACTCTGCAAAATTTGTTTACAGTGAAGCTCTCATGGAAACCTGCAAGTGAATGAGCAGCAAGGTTATCAGCTGCTACAAACAAGACTGTTCCCTTCACACTCTTGCCTAGTTGCTCCACATAAACACCATGCTGTTCTAATGAGACAAGGTCATGGAGAAGAGGTTGAAGAACTTTCTCATAACCACACTGTTTGACTTTGGATGTGTTGCAGAGAAGAACTTTTGGTAGTTCCTAGAGATCCATGCTTGCTACATGATGATATCAGCACATTACTTTGTGAAACAGCACAGATTATCTCTTTAACAACTGATTCATCTGCATTTGGATAATGTTCCTGAAGCACTGGCTTAACATTGCTGTACAGTAGTGGTTGTGAAAGGTCATTTATCTGGCAAAGGTGTTTTATGACTTCTTGAATAGCACTCTCTGGGATATGCAGAATAGATTGCATTTTCAAGAACAGAGATGCTAGATTATGTTCAAGTTGTTTCTCTAAACCACAAATGTCCTCACAGGCTTCTTCCACAAGCTCTGCGTCTTCTGTATCAGAAGTTACCAACTGATCTACCTCATCCTGACTTCCATGGGCTATCAAATCACACGCATCACTGTTTGTACTGACAATTATTTCAGACCTAAAATTCTTCCAAGTGTGCTGTCTATATGTTTTACTTTTGTGTGCGTTGAATGTGGAGTATACACTGCTCTGAAATGTACAGTCGTGTTCAGTGAATTCACATGACAAACAGCTAAACTTAATTTGGGAATCTAAAGTTGGCTGTTGATCAAGGGTTCTGAGAAATGTGGATAAATGGCAATGCAGTGCATTGAGTGACCTGAACGTACACATACAGTCCTGATGCAAGCATGGGAAGGCCTCAATTCTCGCATATGTCCCATGTTTCAGCCTGTAATGTTTAAAAAGCTGTCCTCTTTTCTCACAGATGGCAGGGCAATACTTGCATTTCCAAATCATTGTAAGCCTTTAAACAAAAACAGTAGCCTATGGCAGACGGTGTTATGAATTGTCCCTACTGAAACAGACAGTGGTACCAGAAGTTGAATGGTAGTCCATCAGCTATGAATGTTAATGCAACAGCGTGACAAGAAAACTTTGAAAATAGTTCGGCCAGAGTGCTAACGTTTATGCCCAGGATTCTGTCCTAATACCAGAAGTTGAATGCTAGTCCATCAGCTATGAATGTTAATGCAACAGCGTGACAAGAGAACTTTGAAAATAGTTCGGCCAGAGTGCTAACGTTACAGAATGGACTCTTTCCCGCGCATTTGATCTCGAGACCTTGTAATAACAGAATATCTCGGATGATAGCAAAAGGTTAGCATTAGCTCTTCTCGCTTCATGAATTCAGAAAGACTTCAATGCTCACTTGAATAGCCTGTAACCTTAGACTATGTAGGCTACAAATACATGAGAACAACTCAAAGGCAATCTAAACAGAAGAAAAAGTACATTTTAAATCACAACTCACCTCACTCAGGCAGAAATTGAGCGGGCACAGTCCACAGATCCCCCATCTGCCAAGTTCCGTGTGGAAACAATGTTGGCGCTTCTTCACCCAGATTTGAACCAATCACAACAGGGCAACATTAAAACTTGACTGTCTTAGTTTATTGAACTATGTCGTATTAGTAAACCACTTCACTCTCCAATATTTCACTCGTATACTAATAGCAATAAGTAATAAAATAAAACTATTTGTTAAAAGTGGTATTTACTAAACATGTTACATTGAAAGTGCTTTCGGGTTAACAGTGTATAGCCGCTTTGTTAGTATTAGTATTGTTTACCTCTGCTAAATCAGCAAGTAGCACAGGTAAAGCAGCTAGTATCACGATTAACGAACACTAGCTAATCACTGTTACACACAGTTAGTTGGTGAGCAGTTAGCACCGTTATCAGACTGCTACCAGACATATAAGTACCACAATGTTGTTTTCATGCGCTAATTATCCAAAATAAACCCACTGAAGACAAACGAATTGAGCGCACCACCTAAGAGATACAAACTACGGATGCATAGTATGCCTTTACGGCATACAATACGAAGGTATAAGAGCCACCATTCATATCTGCATCAACACGGATTGATATAGACATGTCAGTAACAGGGTATGAGAAACTGAGGCTTGGTATTGAAGTGAGCAGAGGCCTGTAGAGTACCGCAATGGGTTAGGTGGTGGTGGCACGGCTCCGGGGAAGAGACACCATAACGGCGGGGATGTGGTGCGGGTGCGAACGTGGTTCAAGCCGGCGAGACATTAAGGGGATAGGGAAGGTGTAGCAACGCGGTCGCTACAGATTTGAAGGTGGCGCAGCACACACCTTCGGTTGGGTATCCACAAGCCTTGCAAATATGGAAGTTAAATGACGCTCCTGATGCAAAAGGCAGGGTGTATGGCCGCTTTAGCAACCGCTTTCTCTCCGCTTTCTCTCTGCTTGCTCCTCTTTGAGTGGGCGTGTACCGAACGTCAGTTGAAGAGATATGAAGTTTCAAAGGCTAAAGAATTCTGAATGGTAATGATTTTTTGTTTCTGGCATGTCAATATAATGTTAACCACGGCACTGTTTCAAATTTTATGTACGTCCATTTTTAAATGTTTATCTCTTCACTTGCCGCCTTCCAACTGAAAAGTCATTTGAAACGATGGCATTGGTTACCGCTTGGCAAACGCCGCTCCTCATTTGCATAAAGTTCAGCAGAGCTCAACTTTTTCGCCCGCCTCGCCCGCCTCGCTCGCCTCGCTGATCTACGTCACCACCTGCCGCCTCCCAACTGAAAAGAATGGAACGTTCCGCTTCGCCCGCTTGCATGTATTTTGAGCGTTAGGAGCAACACTAAAAAAAAGGCGGAGGCGTTACTGAGAAGGGCGTGACAAATTTCGTCACGCTCCTCCTGAACTTCCGTTTTTTAGGAAACGCCATTTCATGTACATAGCAGGCCACAAAAGTGAGTACACCCCACATTGGACATGTCCAAATTGTGTCAAAATCATTGATTTTTTGAGTAAGCACCATTGTTATCTACCAACCCCGTTAATATGAAATTCACCAGAGCTGCACAGGTTGTTTTTGTGATTCTTTTCCATTCCTCCATTATGGCATTATGGATCTGGCAGATGTTAGACACTGGTGCTCCTTCATCTCCTGCGTAAGGATGCCCCACGGGTGCTCAATAGAGTTAAGGTCTGGAGACATACTTGGCCACTACATTACCTTCACTTTCAACTTTTTTAGGAAGGCAGTGGTCATCTTGGGTGTGTGTTAGGGGTTGTTATCCTGTTGAAACAACTTTTGTGTGTCCCAGTTTCTGAAGGAGGGGCATCATGTTCTGGTTCAGAATGTCACAGCACATGTTGGAATCCATGATTCCGTCAATGACCTGCAGTTCCCCAGTGCTGGCAGCATTGAAGCAGCCCCAAACAATGATGCTACCACCACTGGGCTTGATTGTAGGCAAGGCCCAATTATAATGGTACTGTTCAACCAGCTGCGTTTATCTTATTCTTGTCAGACCACAGGATATGGTTTCAGGAAGTCATGCTTTTGGACTGCACGTCTTCAGCAAACAGTTTTCAGGCTTTTTTTGTGATCAAGCTTTAAAATGTCTTTCATCTGGAAGGACGACCATGCAGTGTGTGGCATATTATTTTAGCTCTGACAGGCTGACCTTGTCATGAACCTGAACAGAGCGGAGAGACCCAAAAGCGTCACGTACAACAAGAGTGTTTTATTAGGGGAGTGGGGAATATCTCGATGCCCACAAGCCAGTGGACAGATGCTTCTGGTGCCGCTGACGAGCGGAGTTCTCGGGGTCGGCAGCAGGCGGCAGGTCGGAGAACCAGGGCTGGGGAGCAGAGCGTAGTCACAGGCAGGCAGGTCGAGTAGCCGGGGCAGAAAGGCAGAGCAGAGTCGTAGGCAGGCAGGAGTCGTAACCAGGGCAGGGGAGCAGAGCAGAGTCGTGGGACAGGCAGGAGTCGTAGCCAGGGCAGAGGAGCAGAGCAGAGTCGTGGGGCAGGCAGGAGTCCTAGCCGAGGGCAGTGGAGCAGAGCATGGGTCGGTTCAGTCCGAGTTCGTAACCAGAGAGCAGCAACAGGGTAGCGAGGAGACAGACACAGGGACGACTGAGGGCAGTGGGAGAGACAAACGAGTAGGCAGGAACACAGGAGACGAACAGGCAGAGAGCAGACAGAGGTACAAAAACTCCCAGGCAAACACCACGACAAGGAGCAGGGAGATCAGGGAGCAAAAACACAGGCAGGGTACAGAGAGAGAGCCAGAGTCAAAATGCTTGCCTAGAAAAGTCTGAGGTTTGCTGACGGTCTGACACTGAATGCCTGAAAACCAGGAACTAAAATAGGGAGAGATAATCAGCGGGCTAACAAGCCGCAGATGCGCTGGCAGGCAGTGAGAGAGCCAGAGGGCGTGGCTGGTGATAACGAACAGGTGAGGTGGAAAAATACCCAGGCTGGGGAAGCAGCGAGCAGACTCATGACAGAACCCCCCCCTCAAGGGACAGCCCCTGACGTCCAATACCCGGTAACACCGAGTCGGGCGGGAGGAGGGGGCCACCGGAGGGGTGCTAGTATTCCTCGGACCGGTCCGTGTCCATGGCTTCATCACTGGATGCCGCTCGCTCTGCCTCACTCTCATCAGCAGATGGCGCCGCCACCTCAGGCTCCGATTCTGGGTTGGGGTTAGACACAGACGCAGGGTGAAACACAGGCACAGACACACGTTGACTCACCCGGACAGGTGGACGGCGAGGACCCCTAGGACGACCCCGGGCGACGGACGGCTGGTCAGGGTGTTGACGGTGGAAGTCGATGATAAAGGTACGGTCCAGAATCCTCCTGGCCGGCACCCAGGACCTTTCTTCCGGTCCGTAACACGAGCTCGTGCCCAGGTGCACCGACAACGGCGAGCGTTAGCGAGGGCTGACGGACAGGTAACCTCTCCCTCCTGGCTGGGGAACATTGGTGGTTGGTAGCCATAGACACACTCGAAGGGAGACATTCTGGTAGCCGAGCAGATGAGTGAGTTGTGAGCGTACTCCACCCACACTAGCTGCCAAGCCCAGGAGAGAGGGTTCCGGGAGGACACGCAGCGGAGCACCTTCTCCAGCTCCTGATTAATTCGCTCGGACTGGCCGTTGGATTGGGGATGGAACCCGGATTTAAGACTGACCGTGGCCCCCAACAGACGGCAGAACTCCTTCCAGAATGAAGAGGTGAATTGGGGGCCACGGTTGGTGACGATGTCCTTGGGGATACCATGTATGCGAAAGACGTGGTCCTGGACTGCCTGCGTGGTCTCCTTGGCCGTCGGGAGCTTGGGGAGCGGAACAAAGTGGGCCATTTTGCTGAAGCGATCCACTATGGTGAGTATGACCGTCATTCCGTCCGAAGCAGGCAGTCCAGTGACGAAATCCATGGCGATGTGGGACCACGGACGAGAGGGCACAGGAAGGGGCTGGAGAAGGCCGGCTGGTGGCTGGTTGGAGGCTTTGTTCTGGTTACAGGTAAGACAGGCTCGAACATACTCCCGGACATCTCTCTCCATAGTCAGCCACCAGAAACGTTGGGCGATCTGATGTCTGGTGCGGGTTGCCCCTGGATGGCATGCCAGGAGGGAATCGTGACCCCACTGGAGGACCTGCGAGCGGAGGGGCTCCGGGACAAACAATTGTCCGTCGGGGCAGGCGCTGGGACCAGGCTGCTCCCGAAGAGCCCTCTGTACGCGGCTCTCAATGTCCCAGGTCAAAGCCGCCACGACACGGGAACCGGAGAGGATGGAGGCTGGCCCCTGGGAGTTGTCGTCCTCCTTCTGGAAGCGGCGGGAGAGGGCGTCTGGCTTGGCGTTACGGGAACCTGGGCGATAGGAAAGGGTGAAGTTAAAGCGGGCGAAGAACAGAGACCAGCGAGACTGTCGGGGGTTAAGCCGCTTAGCAGAGCGGATATATTCAAGGTTCTTATGATCCGTCCACACCAAGAAGGGAACCGATGCCCCCTCCAGCCAGTGACGCCACTCCTCTAAGGCGAACTTGCCAATAGCTCCCAGTCCCCGATGTCATAGTTGCATTCTGCGGTTGAGAGCCGGCGCGAGAAGAAGGCGCAGGGGTGGAGCTTGTTGTCTCCGGCCGATCTCTGGGACAGGACGGCCCCAACACCCACATCCGAGACGTCCACCTCCACGATGAGTTGACGGTCAGGGTCCGGAACCTGGAGGATGGGAGCGGAGGTGAAGCGTGCCTTGAGAGCGGTGAAGGCGTCGGCGGCGGCCGAGGTCCATTGGAACACCCTCTCCACGCTGGTAAGCTGGACAGAACTGTAGTTCCGTATGAATCGCCTGTAGAAGTTGGTGAACCCAAGGAACTGTTGTAATTTCTTGCGGTCGCTGGGTACGGGCCAGGAGGTGACCGCTGACACCTTGGCAGGATCCATGCTAATGCTGCCCTCCGCCACGACGTATCCCAGGAAGGCCATGGTTTTAGCATGAAACTCTCACTTCTCAGCTTTCACAAACAGGGAATTCTCCAAGAGGCGGCGAAGGACCAGTTGGACATGCTGCTTGTGTTCCGCCAGGTTTTTGGAGAATATTAAAATGTCGTCTAGGTAAACAAACACAAATCTGTTCAGCATATCACGCAGCACGTCGTTGACCAGCCCCTGGAAGACGGCCGGTGCGTTGGTGAGTCCAAAAAACATAACGAGATACTCGTAATGGCCAGAGGGTGTATTGAACGCCGTCTTCCACTCGTCGCCCTCCCAGATCCGTACAAGATAGTAGGCGTTGCGAAGGTCGAGCTTAGTAAATACCGTGGCTCCCTGGAGCAGTTCGAAGGCGGAGTTGAGCAGTGGCAGAGGCTAGCGATTCCTCACCGTGACTTCGTTTAAGACTCTGTAGTCGATGCATGGCCGGAGCGAACCATCCTTCTTCCCCACGAAGAAGAAACCAGCACCGGCAGGAGAGGAGGAGGGACGAATGATGCCAGCGGCCAAGGCGTCGGAGATGTATTCTTCCATGGCCCGTCTCTCAGGGGCCAAGAGGGAGTAGAGGCGGCCCCGGGGAGGAGTGGAACCGGGGAGAAGGTTGATGGCGCAGTCGTATGGACGGTGCGGGGGTAGAGACGTGGCTTTGGCCTTGCTGAACACAGCTTGTAGCGGGTGGTAGCACTCGGGAACACCGGACAGGTCTGGCGGCGAGAAGGCGGATCCAGAACGGGCAGGGGGAGAAGCAGAGAGCAGGCAGGTTTGATGGCAGTCAACCCCCCACTCCAAAACTGCCCCAGACCGCCAGTCGATGCGGGGGTTGTGCTGGCGCAGCCAGGGGTAGCCCAAGATGAGGAGCTGACCAAGAGAGCAGAGGAGATGGAACCGTATCATCTCCTGATGGTTCCCGGAGAGCCGCATCTTCACAGGTTCCGTGATATGAGTGACCGTTCCCAGCAGATGGCCGTCTAGAGCTCGGGCAGGGACAGGGGTAGGCAGCCGATGGAACTTTAGCCCCATCTGCCGGGCGAGGGATGAGTCCATGATGTTCGCCTCAGCGCCAGAGTCAATGAGGGCGGTCAGAGCGTGTGTGCGACTGCAGAGATGAAGGTGGGCTTGGAGCAGGGGTTTTCCGTCTCTGGAGGACTGGGTGACTGTCGAGCTCAGCCGGACTCCTCCTTCGTCCGGTGAGCTCGTCCTTTTAACGGACACGAGGCGACACGGTGACCCTCACCGCCACAGTACAGGCACAGATTGGACGTAAGGTGGCGCTGCCGTTCCGTCGCAGACAGAGAGGTCCGACCGACCTCCATGGGCTCTGGGGGATCTTGCCTGCCAACAGGAGACATCAGAAGAGGAGGTGTAGCGCTGCCCCCTCCGGGCGAGCTGGTAAACGACTGGTTCAGGCGGTCCCTTTCCCGACGACGAGCCTGGATCTGTCGGTCTTTGTGAATGGTCGGCCATCCTTGTACCTGCTCGTACTCCTGCGTCAATGGGAGAGAGAACGCCGAGGTTGAAGACACGCTATAGGTCGCGTTTATAGGTCTAGATAAACATCCTGGGTTTCACTGACATGGAGTGCATGCAGCGGTTTCGCCTGGACCGTTTTGCAACACCTTTGCACATTTGCAACACCTACAATACATCACACAACCTCAAGTGAATGTGACAGCCAAATCGAAGTGGATGAAAGAGGCCTAAGCAATGGATATTGTAATGATCCGAGGCTTGCTTGACACTTTCAGGAAGCTTAGAAACCGTTTCTAGAACAGAGCTGCTGTTTAGCCACAACTCACGCTAATTCCACAAAAACACTACGGTGCAACAGCGCAGCAACTTTTTTGTGTTTCTCTCCTCTCATCCCGCGCAAACACACACACAACACAACTCCATTCCCTTAAAGGCACATACGCATAAGAATATTGCAGAACAGTACACAATTAACACAGGTTATCACAATATGTTTGTTGCGGTTGGGTTGGAAAGCCACAGCGTTCAGGGTAACAATCGCTTGTTTGTCATGACATTCAGTTTGACACGAAACATCGGAGTGATTTCAGTTCTCAAATGTAAGCATTGTAACAGAGCTGAAATAATAAGCTGTACCGTTACTCTCTGATTTTTTCAGTGAACAGTGTTGCACTTTACAACGAATATAGCTATTGTTTATTTCATTATCGCGACATATATATTTTGTAAAACCGGACTTCTTAAAGTAATGGGCTAGAAAGATCATTTGCACCACTTGTTTGCTTGCATATTCAAATTTAAAGTTCTTTTCTGTTGGTAGCCGTAATCCTTGCACTTGGCACTGACGTTGCTTTCATTTTACATATATCACGCCCATGTTGAGTTACGCGCTGTATTTCGGAGTTAAGCGCTAGAGTGGCAGAGGTTCAGAGGGGAGAAAAGACGAAAGTGTGTGCGTAAAAAAGACTTACGCGCCTATGGGAGAATCGGCCCCTTACTGAATTCTGATCTGTTTCTCTTAAAATCCCCTTGTGGGCAAAAAAGAAAACAGCAGTACAGTATTTTTAGACCTAACTTGGACTTAATTGGTCATTGCATAAAAAGTGCTGCTGTGTACCTCTGCTGAATATTATTTTGCACCATACTACCCTCGGTGGGAGGGCTGATAGTGATGGTGTTGAACTTAAGCATTAAGCAATGGCCTTAAGCATTAAGTGGGCCTGCCAGTTACTGGACCTGTGACCTTAGGGTCACAGATTTGAATTCATCCAGACGTGCCACTGAGGTACCCTGAGCATGGTATCGTCCCTACACTGTTCCGGGATCTGTTGTCATGGCTGCCCACTGCTCACATGTGTGTGATGGGTTATATGCAGAGTGTACATTTTGTTGTGTGTACAGTGTGCTGTTTAATCAGAATGACAAAATGGGAATCACTTTCAAGTCTGAGTGCATACTGTTTGCCTTTTGACTCTTTACACAAAGTAACACAAAGTGAAAGAGAAGCTAGATTTAAAGTACACTACTTAAAACAATTAAGGGAGCAAACTCATTTTGTCAAAAATTTCATATAAATTTAAGTTTACCTGAACTGTTTCTTTAGTTTTGACTAGCAGTGTATCTCAGTGAGTCAACTGGTGAGTTTGAGCCAAATCATGCAGAACCTTGTGTGCTCAAACCTTGTAGCAGCAAGGCCCTATATAAAGGCAAGGTGCACATATCAGTGTTTCCCACAGACCAAGTAGCATTGTGTGGTGCTAGACGATACACCCAACCCCCCCCCCCCCCCCAACCACCACCACCTCCTCTTCTTACCACCCCAACACGCGTTAGTTTACTTTATACCTGAGCTTTCGATTCTTTGACATTCAAGGAATGAACTCCAAAAAAAAAAAAAAAAAACTTCAGGTTTTTATTTCAAATACTGAACACAGGGCCTAGCTGTATTTCATTTTTTTGTAAACAAAATAAATAGTATAATGTAACAATTATATAATAATACAAATTAAATAAATAAAATACTAAGAATGATGATGATGATGAAAAAAAAACACATATGTATTCTATTCTTTTTTATTTTACTATGGGCAAATGCCATAGCCTCAACTATATAACGGCATTTAATCTTTTGCTGCGTTACCAACGTTGTCTATGCTGACTTAGGGTGTGGGATGTTCAATAATGTTGAGTTAATAAGGATATTATTATCTTTTCTGAACTAACAACAGTTTTGGGCAAATGTGTTTGACCACGGTATATCATAGCCTACTAACCTTTGGTAAACTGCAGATGTCGCCGACCGTAATCAATTTGTGGGGCTCGGTCTATGTATGGGAAACACTGCATATTTGTTTCACAGTTGTTTATATACCCCACTGGCAAAAAAATGTGTGCAGTTTGGATGGTTATATGGCTGGGTTTGTGGTTCCTGGTTGTAACCAATGCTGCCAGACGCTATCTGGATCCAGCAGATGTGGCCGGAGCAGTGCAACTGTTGGAAGATAGGAACACTCAGATGGAGGTCACTTGTTGCTTTGCGTGTCACTTATCGTGATAAGTCGGCTCTGGACACGTTACCAGGAGACTGGAGAATATTCCAGACGACCAGGCCAAGGTCGAAACCAGTGTACAACGGCTCAGCATATATTCTGCTTGCTCCCTTAATTGTTTTGAGTAGTGTAGAAATCTGATGTGATTCAGCCCTGTTGTTCACGGTTACTGAGTGCTATCTGTAGGAAAAAGAACTAGAGCATTTGATACAGCATAGAATTAATAGCAAACCCATGGCTAAACAATTAAATGAGGAATAGAGAAATGAAACTGAAAATAAGTTTCTATGCTCCATTGAGTTTGCGTTAGCTGCCAGTTCATTGTTCAGTCTACATTGCATCGAATGTTCTCGTTCTTTTTCCACAGCATTCTGTGGCCTCAAACAACAGGGCTATGGATTAATTCACACCAGATTTCTCCTTTAAGAGCTAATTTGTTACTG
Organism: Coilia nasus; assembly: GCA_027475355.1. Taxonomy (NCBI): domain Eukaryota; kingdom Metazoa; phylum Chordata; class Actinopteri; order Clupeiformes; family Engraulidae; genus Coilia; species Coilia nasus. The sequence goes on along the minus strand of CM050214.1, from coordinate 37,473,290 downwards.
AGAGAAAATGATACAACTTAGAGGCTATAATAATAAATCATTTTCTTCTGGGGCATTTTAGTAAAGTGAGTTGAGTTGTTTTTGTGTTTACAAACTTAGGTTGGCTTCCAGTGCTAATTTCTCTGGACAAGTAGAGAGGTATGTAGTATGTTTCTTTTTTTGTTGATCATTAATAATGCTGTGTGAGTGTATGTGCAATAACAATATGCTTTTATGCAGTATTCTTTGTGTCTAAGCATGTGTTTGATTTTGGTTATCTGTGTTGGGTGTGTGTGTGTGTATGTGTTTGTGTCTGTGTTTTGGGTGTCTGTATGTGTTTTGTTTGTGTGCATATATATGTGTATATGTGTGTGTGATTTAAAATTAAAATTGTGTGTATGTGTGCGTGTGTGTGTTTACAGTATGCTAATCCCAGGCAATGCTGCTGGAGTTGCTAAACAGTTCCTGCGCTGTGTCTTGCACCAGCTTGCTCCCAATGGCATCCTTCCCCAGCTGTTCCAGAGTAACATTAAAGGTGAAGTGGGGCAGAAACACTACACAATCACTACACATACTCTCATGTGCATTCACATGTTCAAACACTCTTGCATATATCACCTTGCAAACTAATTCAGTGAGTATGTGGGGTGGTGGTGGCCTGGTGGTGGCCTGGTGGTGAAGGTAATGGACTTGTGACCGGTTAGTTGCAGATTCGAATTGCCAGAAGTGCCACTGACATACCCTGAGCTAGTATTGTCATGGCTGTACCCTGCTCACGTGTCTGATGGGTTAAATGCAAAGATGAATTTTGTTGGGTGTGCTGTGTAATCACCATGACAAATGGAAATCACTTTCACTTTTCATGTTTCCTTATTAGATGGGAGCTTCCTTCGAACCTTGGCCCTCTCCCTTATTGACTTCAATGAGTTGAGTTCTGTTGCTGCTCTAAATCAGCTTTTAGAGGTAAGACTATGCAAGCTTTACACGCTGCTCTCTTACTTGTTATGCTTACACTTTAATATTTTGTATTGTATTCAGATAAAGTTATCTCTTTTTTAAAATGGGTGAATTGCATAGTTGATCATGTATATGGCACCTTTTCTCTGGCAACCGCACAAACAACACTAGTGAGGTCTGGCAACCCCACTTTTCCCCCAAAACCATTCTAATTGCACACACTGAGCAACCATCTTTTTGCCTTCTTGACGGCGTATAAATATCCTGCATAATGAACTAGGGTTGGGCCAATGCACCAAATCGTCAATCATGATTGATGACTGTCATTATAATGGGAAGCCATCCTCGTGATGCCACGACACCTTGCCAGACTCGCACTACAGCCTGCAGACAGCCTACAGTTGTTGCCATAGTGAAACTTTGCAGAGACTTCCGTAGTAATGAAGAGCATAAAATCATTTATTGCATATATTACAGTAGTTGCATAGAGACGTTGGAAGGCTGCTTTGAAGACTGTCAGGGAGAGAGCGCAAAAAAGAAGGGTAGGCTATCTGAAACTATCGTCTTCTGCAATTCTTTATGGTGACATGGTTATCTTTTTATAGTCTTGCACTAAGTCCTGATTTTTAAACATATTGGCCCTAATTTATCTAACGATCGTTGAAAACAACACAAATTTGAGTGGAGAAATAAACTATACAATAGGGCTCACATGAGATTTATAAAACACCTGTATCACTTCAATCCCAGCGAAAGAATGAACAGCTGTTGATAAATGGAGCACCTAAAAAGGAATGTAATTTAAATGTCACCTCCAAATATATTCTTAATTCAAAAGCCCAGTGCACAGAATTCACAACATGATAATAATTATAATGCATAGTAAAATAGAAACATTTTCTAGCCCTGAGATAGTCACTGTGACCTTGCAGCTCTAGCTGATCCATTTTGACAAGCAGCACCACAGAAGCGGGAAAGGGTGAATTAAAAAAATAGACATTATTTCCCAGATAGCACTCTTGAGAATGTCAATGAAAATGTAGATTGTGTACAGTGTACTTAAAAAAAATAAACTACATGATTAAATATGACAACAACAAAGACTACATTCAGAGAAGGTGGTAAGTGCAAGGTGAGGGTGTCCAGCTATTATACAGGCTATATATAGGTTATTATATTTCATAAATCTAATTGGAATGGTTGAACAATACCCTTTTAGTTATGTTATTGCTGCAAGAGAAACCCTTTTAAAAGTGTGGTCTACCGAAAAGCAGGGAGACTAATACGTTGTGGCAATAATGTTTTTTTAATAGTGTATACTATAGGCTAGTTGATTACTTTGTAAAACAATAAAGTATAGAAACACAATTTCCTTTTTTCCCCACATTCCCTGACATGACCCGTCATAGGCGCCAAGTTCATGTCAACATGGTGTTGCCATGGCGCCGCTGCGTTCGGACGCCTTTCTGGTTGCTCGGTCTAAACTGTGCGTTTATTTACTTTTTTACCTTTTATTAACCCCTTATTTTTTCCATTCATCCTACTCACTTATTACCTATGATGCCATTTCACTCCAAAATATTGGAAAGGAATATACTTTTTTATTTCATGATGTTTTAATCGACGATTCTACCTGGCCAACTGAGATTCTCCGGAAAGCAGCACGAAACCATGGAGACGCAAATGCACCTCCGAGGCGCTGTAGGAAGAAACACAGAGGAAAACGTGCCGGGGCTCGAAACAGACTGAGGAATAGAGCACATAGGCCTCCACTGCCAAGCATTTTCCTAGCCAATGTCCAGTCTCTTGAAAATAAGATGGATGAGCTTCGAGCGAGGACACAGTTTCAAAGAGACATCAGGGACTGTAACATCCTATGCTTTACAGAGACATGGCTAACGGAACTTGTACCGGACTGTATTATCACTCCGGCAGAGTTTTTCTCTGTCACTCGGTCCGACAGGACAGAAGAGTCTGGAAAGACTAAAGGTGGCGGAGTATGCATCATGACGAACACCAGATGGTGCAACTCAGAGAATGTCACCGTCTTCTCCAAGTCATGCTCGCCTCATCTGGAACATCTAGCAATCGTGTGCCGTCCTTTCTATCTACCTCGTGAGTTCACATCAGTCATATTCACTGCTGTCTATATCCCCCCACAAGCAAATACAGACATTGCTATAACAGAGCTGCAGGAAGTGTTAAATAGGCAACAACATAAGCACCCGGGGGCTGCGCTTATTGTGGCTGGCGATTTCAATCAGGTACATCTAAACCGGTCCATGCCTGAATTTATTCAACACATCAACTTCCCCACACGAGGTGACAACATATTGGACCACTGCTACACACAGTTCAGAGACAGTTATAAAGCTAAGTCTCTACCGGCTTTCGGAAAATCAGACCATGCCGCTATTTTCCTGCTGCCTAAATACAGTCAGATAAGTCAGAGGGAAACCCCAGTGACGAAGGAGGTCAAGCGCTGGACCGACCAATCGGAAGCCAGGCTACAGGATGCCCTTAGCAACGTTGACTGGGAGATGTTCCAAACAACTTCTGCCGATATCAACGAGTTTACGGAAGTGGCATTGAGTTACATCAATCTGCTAACTGATACCATCATTCCGACTGTAAAGATAAAAAGTTTTCCAAATCAGAAGCCATGGGTGGATAAAGATGTAAGAATGGCCTTAAAGACACGAACCACAACTTACAATGCAGGGCTTACTTCGGGCGACATGTCGGATTACAAAGCAGCATCGTACAGTTTATGGAGAACTATTAAAGACGCTAAACGGCGCTATCGGGACAGAGTTGAAGCTCATTTCATGGCGGGTGACCCAGCACGCGTGTGGAAGGGACTACGAACCATCACAGGCTTTGAAAGAAAGTCCCCTTCTCTGACGGCTGTGAGTAAATCTCTACCAAGTGAGCTAAATGCTTTTTATGCTCGTTTTGATGCTCAAGATACAGTAGATCTTGTACAAGCTGCCGTGAACTGTGATGCTAGTGGAGACACACCCTTTTGTGTCACAGAGATCGATGTCAGGAATGTCTTGAGCAAGGTTAATTGTAAAAAGGCTTCTGGGCCAGATGGCGTGTCTACCAGAGTTCTGAAATCCTGTGCTGTTCAGCTAGCTCCTGTGTTTACTTACATCTTCAACACATCATTGGCCCAAGAGACAGTTCCAACTTGCTTCAAGCAGTCCATTATTGTTCCCGTGCCGAAAACCAAAAGTCCATCATGTTTAAACGACTATCGACCAGTGGCCTTAACGTCTACAGTCATGAAGTGTTTTGAGAGGCTTGTCAAAAACATGATTTGCTCAACCCTGCCAAGCTCCTTTGACCCCTTCCAATTTGCCTATAGAACCAACAGGTCCAGAGAGGACGCCATTACCAACCTCCTGCACAGCACCCTAACTCACCTGGAGGAAGGAAAGGGGAATTATGTGAGAATGCTATTTATTGACTTTAGTTCAGCCTTTAACACCATAATACCCCTCAAGTTGGTCACAAAGATGAAGGCCCTGGGACTGAATTCCACACTATGCCACTGGATACTGGACTTTCTCACTAACCGTTCACAAGTGGTTAGAGTAGGTGGTCTGACATCTGACATATTAACCATCAATAGTGGAGCTCCCCAAGGCTGCGTTTTGAGTCCTCTGCTGTACAACATCTACACTCATGACTGCAAAGCCAGCAGTAGTCACACCTCCATTATCAAGTTTGCTGATGACACTGTGGTCATGGGCTTAATCAGCAACAACAACGAGCAGGCCTACTTGGATAAAGTTGAGGAGGTAGCACAGTGGTGCCAGTCTAACAGCTTGACACTGAATGTCAGTAAAACAAAGGAAATGGTGGTGGATTATAGGAGGCAGCGGGTTAGCAGCTATACTCAACTAATGATCAGCGGGCAACCTGTAGAGAGAGTCCCAAGTTTTAAATACCTTGGTGTCCACATCACTGAAGATCTTACATGGACTGTTAACACACAATATGTACTGAAGAAGTCCCCCCCCCCACCCCCCCCCCCCCCCCCACACACACACACACACACACAACACGCAGCCCTAAGCTCTCGCCCCCCTCCCCAGGAAACAGCTCTAGTGCGCCCCATGCCTCTTCACATTGCCCCCTCCTCTCCTCACACACAGCCCTCACCCCCCCCAGCATGCAGCATATAGCCTTGGTCCTTGTGCTATGCTCCCCTCCCCACACACCCACAGCACACAGCCCTCGTTGTTCAAGCCCCCCCCCCACACACACACACACACACACACACACAGTGCAGCATAGCCTTGCTCCTTGTGTTATGCCCTTCCCACACACCCACAGCACACAGACCCTCACACATACAGCACACAGACCCCCACATCACGCAGCATATGCCCCCCCAATACATACAGAGGACACACAGCAACCCCCCCCCCCCCCCCCCCACCCCCACCTAACACACATACACAAGTAGCATGCAAGTAGCATGTAAGCATGCAAGACACGGTCCTACGTCGCCTCCCTCACACACAGCTCTCACACCAACAACCCCACCCCCCCAACCCCCCCCCCCCCCCCACCCCACCCCGCACACACACACACAGCACATAGGACTCAGACCTCACGGCTCAAGGCCCACTCACCCCACACACACACACACTAAGCATGCAGCCCCCCCCCAATGGTGTGCCCCCCCCACACACACACACACACAGCATATAGCTTGCTGCCTGCCTCATGCCACCTCCCTCCACCCCCCCCCCACACACAGCACAGAAGTCACAGCCCTCACAGCTCAAGCCCCCCTCCCACAGGCACACAGCACATATCTTTGCTCCCCAGCCCTCTCCACACACGTGTGTCCAACCCCACCTCAGCGCTGTCAGCTGCACACGCAGTGCCACCCCCCACACAGCCCGTCATCTGCCACCACAGCCAGTCCTTCCTCCCAATCATAACTGCATTCTACGCACTTTACTCCCCACTCCCCATGCACAGTCTAGACCCACAATCATCAGTTTCACTGCATGTCCTACTACCCAGTATGTCTATGTACGTGACAAATAAAACTCCTTGTATCCTTGTATCCTTGTACATTCGCAAATATGTTTGCGCCAATAGTGCTCCACCAAAACAGTACTGGTGAAGTGAATTGAACTACAGAATTCTGTAGTTTAAAATTGATCACTAAAGCTATGGGTCGCATACTTCTAGCCATAGTGCACTGGTTATGTCTCCAGTTCTGTGTTCGTTTGCTGACAGAGTGGAATGCATAAAGGCCACCCACCGGACACGTCTGCGGCACAACAGGTAAACAAAAATGCATTGTTTTCTAGAAGAGCAAAGCCTACTGGAAATGTCTGACTCTCATCTGTTGCAGAGGTTTAGAAAATGGTTCTGAAACCAGCTTGTTATTCTGTAGCAGTAAAACCCCTGCCCTGCAGCTCTAACAAGTGATTTTTAAATAAACCCCAGCAGTACAGCTGATCAAATGATTACATTACGTCAGACGTCCAAAGTCCGGCTCGCAGGCTGATTTACACCAGCCCGCAGCCTATCTCTTAAAATCAATAATATTCCGCCCCCCAACACATTCTAAAAACTGCATGTTCAATGCTTCGATGATTGTGAATGGCTGAATTGCAGGTGAAAGCGGTAACGGAGTCAATAAACAATAATAAACAAATAAACAATAAACTTCCATTCACCTCACATAGCCAACAGTCTCAAACAATAATATAGGCTTCCAATTTTATTATTTATATTTACTATAATTTACTATTTACGTCTGTTAGAAGGAACCGCGGGTGAAACTGCCCGTTCAGGGAACGATATTGAAAGCGTTCGAACAGAGATCGGGATGGAGACGGGTACGCAGCCTATTGACAATCAGACCGGCTGCGGAGAACACACGTTCCGATGGCATGGACGTTGCTGGCACACACAGGTAGGCGCTGGCCAACTTTGCCAGGCGAGGGTATTTCTGTTTATTGTCTTTCCACCATGTCATCGGGTCAGTGTGGAGTGGTGGGCATGTATCCTGGCAGTACTGAATCAATTCAGTCACGCATGTTGCCCTCTCTGTGCTGTAATCCTCGCCAAATATGACGGCAATTGCTGCTGTTAACGGGCCATCCTTTCGGGAATGTTTCGGGTCGCTAGGCCCTTCATGCGATTCCGCCGCCTCTCCGGCCTCTTCATCCTCGGCCTGCACTGCGTTTCTCACCTCGTCAGTTGCGAACCTCAGGTGTTTGTGTCTGTGATCCAAAAATGAGGCAATGTATGCAACCTTGCATGCGCTGCTGGCATCTTCAGGTGCAAGGCGCTCTTTCAATGAGGCAGACACCGCTTTTTTGAAATCGGCGACTTTGGAAGATTCTTCTGGGAGTTCTTTAAGATGTTTGGACTGTAGGTTTGCAACCACTGGAAAAATCATAGAGAGCGACACGTTCGACTCTCCACATAACGCAGTGATGGCGCATTTCAGTGAGTGCAGCACAGGCAAAATTTCCTTCATCACAACCCAGCTATCATCGGCCAAGTCCAGGGTGCGCGCATCCGATAATTTGGTGACATTTCTGTCTGACAAGACGGCGCACACAGCCCATCTCTGTTCTAATAAGCGCTCGAACATGTCATGTATCGAATTCCATCTTGTCCGGCAGCTTTGCACTAACTTGTGTGCAGGCACGTTTAGGAGCTGTTGCTTTTGCTTCAGAGCTTCTGTTGCCACCGTGCTATGATGGAAGTGTGACACCAGACGATTGGCAGCTTTTACAACGTGGTTTATGTGTTGCAGTTTGAAACCGTCGTTTGTAGCCAGTTGAAGAGTGTGTGCAAAACAAGGCCGCAAGTCCCATCCCAGTCCGGCGTCGGAATTGGCTAGAACCATGTTGCTGGCGTTGTCATGCATGCACGCTGTGACTTTTCCAGTAAGACCCCAGTGGTCCCTCGCGTTAGGCAGTACATTTGCGAGATTCTCCGCTGTACTGTATGTCTCTCGGGCATGGCTTTGGTCTGCAGAACAGCACTCTGTATCTCCCAGTCTAGCATGTAATGACAGGTGATAGTGACATAGGATTCCGTTGTCAGCGCCGTCCACGAATCTGTAGTTATGGACACTTTATGAGCATTCGCTAATTTCTCTTGTAGGATGCTTACATTTTCATCACAAAGTTTTTCCAGCCTGCTAGTGATTGTTTTTTGACATGGAACTCTGTATTCAGGCTCAAGAAAGTTCATCAACTCTCGAAAGCCTTCTCCTTCCACAAAGCTAACAGGCAGCATATCTTTAGCTATCATCTTAGTGAGGAGAGTTGATATTTTTTCGGCACGGGCGGCATTCAACTTTGATGACCTCACCATGAAAGCGGCAACTGACTGCTGGCCCGAAGTCACTTCTACTGGATGTTTCGCTTTCAGGTGGTTGTGCATGGTGGTGGTTGATTTGTGGTATGCCAGCTTTACCTGACAGATGTTGCATTCCACTTCATTTTCATTTATCAAAGTAAATGAGGACCATACGGAACTTTTGCTACCTCGCTGCATCTCTGCATCACACCACACGTTACCGATTGCAATTCTTCTTCTGTTATTTTGACTACCTTTACTGTACGATAGCGGCACCCTCTGGCCGAATTAATGCAACAGAGTATGTTAGGAACTAGGAAACGCCTTTCCGCGCTCATTTTTTTTAGTGGAATGCAACGTAAGCCAAAACAGCATTCGAAATTACTATTCAATATTCAAACTCGTCACGAATATTCGACTATTCGAAAATCATGTCCCATCCCTAGTCTATAGCAGCCTTGCTATTAGCAGCCTTGACAGCGATAAGTAGCCTACTGTTGAGGAATGCAGGTGCGTCTTTTAATTGCTTGGCCACGCAGAGTACAGGCGACTGTAATTAAAAAAAGGAAAATTGACAGCGAGGGCCACCGCTTCCAAGTGTATTTTTGTTTCACTGACATACGAAATAACTGTCTGCCTAATATGCAAAGAGACTGTGGCTGTTTTCAAGGAGTTTAATCTCAAGAGTCACTACCAGACATGCTGCTAACTGCGACAAGCTAACAAATTAAAGCAACTGGAAGGTGTTTTAACGGCACAGCAGCATTTTTTTCACAAGAACTGGTGAGTCAAATGAAAATGCCACAAAAGCGAGCTACGAGGTGGCAATGTTGATTGCGAGGCACTGCAAACCTTTTGCTGATGGTAAGTTTGTTAAAGACTGCGTTATGAAAATGGTGGACAACATTTGTCCTGAGAAAAAGTCTTGTAACACTGTGGCACGGAGAATTGAAGGCATTTCGTCCGATATTAAGAGACAGAGACAAAGGGTGTCGGGTTTGATTTTTTTTCCGTTAGCCTGCGACAAAGCACGGACACACGTGTGATTGTGATCAAAAACATCAGTGGTTTGTACTTTTGAATAAGATAACTGTTAGTGTTACTTTCTTGTTCACATGGTATAAATTCAGGTTTACAGTTTACATTCGTGTTTTTTTTTTTCACTCAGACTTTTTCTTTATTTTACTGGTCTTTAAATATAAAATGCACAGAACAAAGAATATGAGTTTGCTCAAAGAGTCACAGTCAATGGCAATTTAATAGCTGTTATGCTCAACTTTTTGGTGTTTTGTTATTGGGGTGTTTTTGCTCCCCCAACTTTAACTGTGGGGGGGGCATAAAAGTCAATTCCCCTCGAGAGATGGCACCAGTGCGACCCGCATCAAACATATTACAACACGACCCTTCCTGTTGGCTACATTTTACAATTTTTTTTAAAACACTGAGGGCCAGATGTATAAAGCTATTAACTTCTCGCTTAATTCTCTCACAAGAAGCACCTAAAACATAGCGTTGTATGTACAAACAGGGCGCACTTTGTTAAAAGTCCAAATAGCCTGCTGTATCGTCACTATTACAACAGAGGGGCCAAGGCATTGAGACCAGTGCAGAATGGAGAGCAGGCGAGAGTGCACGTGGGTAAACACACATTCTGGACACCAGCATCTGTAGTGCGACAGGATCAAAACAGGTCATATAGTAGTAGTAGAGTAGAGTAACTTTATTGATCCCGAAGGAGATTAAGGTGTCCAGTAGCATACATATAATACACATTGCAAAAACAGATCAAACCTATTGCACACATCTGCATAATACAACATTTACTGAACTGAGGGGAGGGGAAAAAACCCCATTATAATGATAATAAGTGAGGTAATAAGAATTCCGCAAGGTAAACAAGTGTCGTGATAAGGTGCTTTGTGGTAGCTGAAGTAGATAAGATTACATTGCATTGTCCCAGTAAAATTGTCCAGTGTTATGTGACACTGTCACATTAATTTAAGTGTTTCTCTAAGTTACACTACATTACACATTCTCGCACATACATTGCATGTCATATAATGTTTATGAATAATATGCATCTGTACTTACTTGTGTAATAGTAGTAATATCCACTGTACGTTTGGTGCATATGGGGGTGTGTCATTATGGCCACGGCTGCCCAGGAGTGGATCACCGCGCACCCAACTTATGGGGTTGCGTCAGGTGAGGGGCCGGGAAAGAGTTTCCAGCACGTGCGGGTGTGCTGTGTGTGTGTGGGCGCCAGTTTTGAGCTGCAGTCACTGTGATTGTAAAGAATAAGCTTCCTTTTATTTTATATAACTTTGCGTTAAAAGTAAAAGTTCTATATCAACTGGGGAGTCGAAGTATACCACTCTTAGAATAAGCTGTGCCGTCTCTGCCCACGACGTCCGTGTCTCCATCACGAGGACGCGTGGGTTAGTTGCGGCTGTCATTCTCAAGAGTTTGGATTGCAGGACAGGTGAGATCAATCCGGTTTTGTATTTTTGTGTGGTATACCACTGGAAGAAATGATTGCTTTTTGTTTTTTCTGGTGGATTATTCTTTTTTGTGTTTTTTTAACGGTGGACTGTTCGCGCGTCTCACTTATTTCCTGGATTGTAGCACGTCGATTTTTGAACTGCTGTTTCCTCCCGGAGGTGGAATTCTTGGACTCAATGTTTTCATTTAGTACGGACACTTAGTTTAGATTGTGTGGACTGAGATAAAAGGGGGGAGTTTTGGGGTTTTTTTATGTCACGGGTGGTTGGGGTAATTAATAATACAGCGCTTGGCGCACAAGGCAATTGAACAGTGTGGTGCGTCTTTCATTGTTCATAATCAGCGCCGTCTGATTGATTGTTTGTTTACTCCGTTTATATGCTGTTTGTATTCTGTGGATAACTACCCTTGCATTGCTGGATGTAACTAGTGTAAAGGGGAATTCTTTAACGTTGCATCCCATAGTAGCAGAACAGCAATGCACAGTTCATGACCTCATTTTTCACAAGAACCCCTTGTGCGTTTTTTCGTAGCACAGTCTATTAAATATTTTAAGGGGCTGATTGTTACAGTTATAGAAGTCCTTTAGTGCAGTAGTTATCAGGGTAGTGCAGTATATTGCTGTCCATAGTAGTATAGTAGTCACCACCCGGGGCTGCGTGTGCGTGTGTGTGTGTGTGTGTGTGTGTGTGTGTGTGTGTGTGTGTGTGTGTGTGTGTATGTGTATGTGGGCTCAAGCACTCCAGTCCATGATGCTCAGCTCCTTCTGTGTGCTGTTATACAGTTGTATGGCCCTGGGGACAAATGACCTCCGCAGCCTGTCTGTCCTGCAGGAAAGGGACTGGAGTCTGTCGCTGATCAAACTCCTCTGATTGATGATGATGGTGTGTAGGGGGTGGAGGTCGTTGTCCAGTATGGAGTGCAGCCTGCTCAGGGTCCTCCTCTCAGCTATTGTAGTTAGAGACTCCAGCTCCATGCCCACCACAGACCCTGCTTTCCTCACCAGTCTGTCCAGACGCCCCTTGTCTCTTTTCCTAGTGCTGCCACTCCAGCATACCACAGCATAGAAGAGCACACTGGCCATAACAGACTGGTAGAACATCAGCAGGAGTCTGTTGCAGACACTGAAAGACCTCAGCCTCCTGAGGAAGTACAGCCTGCTCTGTCTTTTTCTGTAGAGTGCATCTAAATTAGTAGACCAATCCAGTTTTTTGTCGAGGTGTACCCCCAAGTTCTTGTAAGTGCAGACTGTTTCGACATTCTCCCCATCAATCGTGACAGGGACCAGCGGCGGGGCAGTTCTCCTGAAGTCCACCACCATTTCCTTGGTTTTGGTGGTGTTCAGTTGCAGCTGATTAGTTCGGCACCACCAAACGAAGTCCTCCACAAGGCACCTGTACTCCCCCTCCTGTCCATCCCTGATACTCCCCACGATTGCAGTGTCGTCAGAGAACTTCTGCATGTGACAAGTCTCTGAGTTGTAGCTGAAATCGGTAGTATACAGGGTAAACAGTACAGGGGAGAGCACAGTTTCCTGCGGTGCACCTATGCTGCTGACCACAGCCTCTGATGTAAGGTCCCCAAGTCTGACAAACTGGGGCCGTTCTGTGAGGTAGTCCGTGATCCAGGTCACCAGGCCAGGCTCCACTTCCATCCGCAGCAGTTTGTCTCTCAACAGGAGTGGTTGGATGGTATTAAAAGCACTGGAGAAATCAAAAAAACATATTTCTCACAGCACTGCCTCCTTTGTCCAGGTGAGAGTGCACCCTGTGTAGAAGATACAGGATAGCATCCTCTACCCCCACATTCTCTTGGTAGGCAAACTGCAGGGGGTCCAGTGCATGGCGAACCTGAGGTTTGAGAAGGTTGAGCACCAGTACACGTTCAAGGGTCTTCATTAAGTGTGAGGTGAGGGCAACCGGTCTGTAGTCATTGAGCTGGAGAATGGAACTGTTCTAAGGCGAAACTGTACACACCTGAGACCGTCACCAAGGGACTTGCAAACCAAAGAGACTGACAGCAGGAGCCTGCCCGCTGCGCCTCCACAACGCACCACAACCACAACCACTCCACAACGCACCACAACCACAACCACTCCACAACGCACCACAACCACAACCACAACCACTCCACAACGCACCACAACCACAACCACTCCACAACGCACCACAACCACAACCACTCCACAACGCACCACAACCACAACCACTCCACAACGCACCACAACCACAACGCACCACAACCACAACCACTCCACAACGCACCACAACCACAACGCACCACAACCACAACCACTCCACAACGCACCACAACCACAACCACTCCACAACGCACCACAACCACAACGCACCACAACCACAACCACTCCACAACGCACCACAACCACAACGCACCACAACCACAACCACTCCACAACGCACCACAACCACAACGCACCACAACCACAACGCACCACAACCACAACGCACCACAACCACTCCACAACGCACCACAACCACAACCACTCCACAACGCACCACAACCACAACCACAACCACTCCACAACGCACCACAACCACAACGCACCACAACCACAACCACTCCACAACGCACCACAACCACAACCACTCCACAACGCACCACAACCACAACCACTCCACAACGCACCACAACCACAACGCACCACAACCACAACCACTCCACAACGCACCACAACCACAACGCACCACAACCACAACCACTCCACAACGCACCACAACCACAACCACTCCACAACGCACCACAACCACAACCACTCCACAACCACTCCACAACGCACCACAACCACTCCACAACGCACCACAACCACTCCACAATGCACCACAACCACAACCACAACACACAGGCTGCGACTGATCCGCAGATGACATGGGATATTGTCACCACCAGATGCAGCAGGATTGTTAGGAGGCCTGAACACCTCCATGACTTTGTTTAAAGGACATTATGTGTTTAAGTTCTCATTCAATGTCTGGTTAACACATTGTTGTGGTGTATTTTATATATTTTATATATTGACCTGGCTTTGAATTTCATGTGTCAGGGTTACTTAAAAAAAGGCTGGAGATGTTACAATGTGTATGTGTTGTACCCTGAAGTTTTAAGGGGAGCACCGGGATGTAAGTGCGCAGAGAAGGTTCTGGTAAATGAGTTGAACACATTACTGTGTGAGCGTCTTCATTAAATGAAAGGTAACAGCATAAAACATTCAAAAAGCTGTGGATCGCTGTGTAAATTCATTCCAATACATACAGATTAATGGCATAGACATGTTTAACCAATAAAAACAAAGGTAATATCAACAAACAGGCATTTACAGTAATGTGCAAAAGTTTTAGGCAGGTGTGAAAAAATGCTGTCAACTAGGAATGCCTTCAAAAATGGAAGTGTTAATCATTTATGTTCATCAATTAACAAAATGCAGTGACTGAATAAAAGAGAAACCTAAATCAAATCCATGTTTGGTGTGACCACCCTTTGCCTTTAAAAGAGCATCACCCTTTGCCTTTAAAAGAGCATCTAGGTCTATTGCATAGAGTTTTTAAAGGAACTTGGCTGGTAGTTTGCACCAAACATGAACTTGAAGAACTACCACAAATCTTCTGTGGATGTATGCTTCCTGACATATACAACCAATTTGGTGTAATTGGTTGATCATACACCTGACTATAATCCTGCAAAATCCCTGACTTTATGGGTACCCCTTTGTGTGAACTGATGCTGGTCGAACGCACCTGCCTAAATCTTTGGACATTACTGTATCTTTTTAGCCATCCACATGTTTAATGTTAAAACACCCATAAGGCAGGGGTAGCCTACATTTTTAAAAAGTTCCTAGCAAAATGTTAATCAATTAGTTTGTTTTTGTTACGTTACCTGGTTAAGCCTTGAATTCTGAACACTTCTTTGTTTGATTTGGTGTTTGTCATCTCAAAATGACGATGGACATTGGGCAAATAAAAAACAAATAAAAAAAATTGCCAGTGTGCAGGTGAGAATCCCTCAGCTAGCCAACTGTGGCACGCATGCCCAGGGTTGCCAACCCCTGTTCTAGTAGGACCAGATATAATAAAAGAAATCTTTTTTGACTATAACAAAAAATAGTTTACACTATTACCTAACATTCTTTATTTTTTTGTCCAGGGTCTCAACAACAAGAAGAGCCTCCCAGCAGGCAGCCCCATGCTCCACTGCCTGGAGAACATAGCTGTGTACATGGAAGCGCTGCCAATGGACATTCCCAGCAACCTCTGGACCACCATCTGCAGCCACTTCCAAACATTTTTGACCAAACTGCCAGCAGTGCTCCCTCTCAAGGTATCACAGAATGGCCTTGTTATGGGATTGCTATAGCATCACCATCTTCACTCAGGGTGAATGGGAGGGGGAGGAATAACAGGGGGAGGAGAGGATGACACCAACCTAATGGAGTAAATGGGACTCGTACAATGCACGCACACATGCACACACACGGACCGTCCCTCTTCTGTTTGGACTATTGGTCTTGTGCAATACTTATTTATACTTTTTATACGCTTAATCTATCTGTATCATGATGTGATGCTTTTCTGTTGAAATCTCAATTTCACTGAAGGCACCTCCTGAAGTGGTTAATAAAGTGTTATTCTATTCTATTCTATTCTATTCTATTCTATTCTATTCTATTCTACTGTTATTCATTCATTTCAATACCAACTTGTGTTTGTTGTAGTGTCCACTAGATTCAGCTCTCAGGGTCATGATTTGCTTGCTGAAAATTCCAGCCACCAGTGTTACCCGGGTAAGTGTGATTTCAAGATTTTAATCACCTTAAAGTACTCATATGTATATCAAATTTCACAAGTTAATTTTAGACATTTCTTTGTGTATCTGAAGCATCTAGCATCTAAAAATGAGAAAATGAGAGGGGTTGTAATATATCTGGCAATATGGCCCTGTAACTAAAATTTCCTAAGTTATTAAAAAACAAACATATGTCAGATCAGCATAACATAATGTGGGATTTCAAATAAATCAGGTTTCATGCTTTTACTTAAACTTCAATGTTAAAACCTGTATGGCTTATGTTCTGTTTAAAGTTGTTTTCAAACATCAGTAAATACTTGGTTATCCTATCAAGGAACAGGAATACAAAATGCCCATTAGACATCTCTCCCAATTTACTTTGATAGTTCATCACAAGTTCATCACCAGTCTTACCGACTTACCGACTGGTGTGAACGCAGCACAAGTTGACGTGACGCTACCCTCCCCCTCTCGCCAGCACCCCGAAGACAGGGTTGCCAGATCCACTTATTATAACCGACTTTACTTGGGTTGCTTATTTTGGGCTTGTTTTCAGAGTACCGGTCTGCTGTTTATGAAGTGAACACTAAGCCTCACAGAATACCAGTAATACCCAGGGCCACAAGGTGACACCCTGCCTTATCCTTTATTTCTGCTACTACTGGTCTAAAACGGGGAAGTACATTGCTGAAGGCATAAATATACATTTCTGGTTCACTTTTGCAAACAACTGATTACTAAAGGCTTTTTTCACTTGTTTAACTCTAGAGATGACTGTGAATGACATCATTTCATAAACGTATTTGCAGTCTACTCTGACAGAGAAGAGGTTATCAAGTTTGGCTATACTCAACATTGAATCAAAACGCACTAAAGCTTTGGATTTAGATACATTTGTGAGGCATTTTGCTGAACAGCATGGTAATCAACATGGCAACTTTATGCTATGCTCATCGATGAGCCTTGAAAAGATAGACATCTGCCATGTTGCCACCACTCAAAAATGTACTGCCCCCCTCTTGCCACCCCATAAATATTTTTCTAGATCCACCCCTGCAAAATTGGTTGTTCCAAGTGGACATATGGCCTCCTTCAATCCTCTCTCAAACCACCTGTCCTCCTTGTCCAAGATATGCTTGTCAGTGTCTTTAAAGGAGTGTCCCTTCTCTAGATGCAGATGTACTGCTGAATCCTGTCCTGATGGGGTTGCCCTCCTGTGTTGAGCTATGCGTTTGCGAAGTGGTTGCTTGGTTTCTCCAATATACAGATCTGGACACTCTTCACTGCATTGTACTGCATGAACCACATTATTGAGGCTTAATGAGACCACAACAACTCTCACTCCAATTCACACCTTGATGGGTGAATCATGTGACCCTTTGTCATGGAATGAGGGGTGTGGTCTACAGCTTCACCTCCAGTGATCTAGAGATATAGCTCCTGGTTTCCCAACATCAAGCCAGAACAGAAGAAGCCTTTTGGATGAAACGTCTCAAGCTTCAAGAAAAAGTCCAGTTGCTTACAACTTAGCTCCTTTGACTCCAAAATGTTTTCTAGGTTGCTGTTTTTATTATTCAAGAAAGGTGAACTATTTTCGGAGACTATGTTATGGTATGTAATACTAATAAATTGTATTAGTGCCATACTTCAGACTTGCGCACTAATTCCACTAACTATAGGTTCTGCCATTCTCATATGATCTGTGGCTCTCCTGATCTTTGTACTTCAATTTATCCTCATTTGAGGAAGGTTGCTGTGCCATCTAATTATGATAAAAGCAAAATATGGCAAAAGCAAGATGGCACCAAAATTCCCTGTTAATTAGCTAGAAGATTAGGCCTAAGTGTACATTTAGAAATCTTCTGTCTTGAAACAAATAATAAAAAATAGGATTTTTGTATGAGTTAGATGAATCTTCATTCCAGGGGATTTCATGTTGGCACTGTAAACACTGAGCCAGATCCATCCACAAGTTAGCAACCTCTGGTAACTTTTTTAGCACTAAAAAGAGTAAAGCCATGGGGCAGTGGGAGCCTAGCGGTTAAGATATCAGACCTGTGACCGCAGGTTCAAATCCCGGTTCGCCAGTAGTGCCCCTGAGGTACCCTGAGTGTGGTACCGTCCCCACACACTGCTCCCTGGGCGTCTTTGTCATGGCTGCCCCCTGTACATGTGCGTGATGGGTTAAATACAGAGGTTGAATTTTATAGTGTGCACTGTGTGCTGTGATGTGCCGTGTGATCACAATGACCAATGGGACTGGCTTTCGCTAGAATGTTCTATTAAAATTAAGGTAAAAAGAAAATCGCCTTTGTGTGCTGTAAAGTAGTTCGAAAAAATGAAATTGGAATTGGCTAAAATCAGTCTTGGCAGGTCACACTTCGTGAAGAATCCTAAATCAGACCCGGCCAAGAAAATTACAATTGGTGCATCTCTAATCCACATCAGTTGTTAAGTTCACCATTATTCCAGCAACTCTCATGATAAGCAACTCTACTAGAAATTTCACTGTACATCCAGGCAGAAACAACAAAATTAAGGATGGTTGGCCCAGTAACTGTCATAGACGGTTATAATGTCATGATTATGCAATTTCTGACACGCAGCAGGAAAGGATTTTAGCACTAACATGTGGTTGACTGAACTTGAGCAAGTAGCCTAGCTAGCTTACTCACTAATATTATGCATAACTTGGTAGGTAGGTAGATAGGTCACAGGCTTTTTACATTTGGTTAATAGGGAGTGGGCACGGAGGTGGGCTGCGCAGTGCATTATGGGGCGAAATCAATGCATGCCGCCATTTTCATAGGCCAGACGAACAGCTTACCAACACAAGGGAGTGAGACAGTAGGCTGATTTGCAGTTTAGTGTAGTTCAGTTTTGTTTAGAATGCTAAATACTTGTGCAAAAGAACGCCATAGCTTGTACAATCTTCAAGTTTTGCTGTACGCACTCTAAAAAAAAAAAAGTTAGTTTGATCGGCGATATGGATCCTTATGAGATACATACAAGACAATGAGCACCAAACCTGTCGTGGAAATCTGTAGTTATGCCCACTGTACCTTTGCCTCCAAAATATGGGAATTTCGGTTTTGATTTTTTGAGAGGTGAGAGTGGGCATGACTACAGATATCCATAAGACATGATGTTTGATAATTGTTTCCGGATAAACTAAGCCATTTCCTAATAAGACTTAAATGGATACGGCTTAATGTTGACATCTCCCATAGGCTGCCTTTTGACAGCTGTCAGTGTTGGTGAAAATGTGTCTGAGCACACACATACAAACAGTAAAACCAAAAAAACAATAATCTGTTGTCCATTTGCTTGCCCTGTTGATATGGCAGTATTTTCACCTAGGCAGTGTTGATTGCGATGCTATAGTAAAAAAAAAAAACCTGCCTGCAGTGCTCTCATACATTCACCTGCCATTGGTGCGTGAAGGCAATTAAAGTGGGGATGCAAGAACGACTTTACCTAGTCAGTGTTTGGGGGTTTCTCCCCAGGAGAACTCATGCTGTTGAGTTCAGTGTTCTCATCCGTTATTTTGTGTGAGTGGAGAGACAGCCAGTTTAGAATTATTGGTATGCTCCAGAAAGCATAACCTGACAACTGGAATGTAATAACCAACCAATGTAATAACCAACCAACCAGCCTGGATAAAATATCCTCCCTACCTCTCCTCCTGACTTTAAAAACATTGCCTAACTTTGAGCAAAACATTTTCTCAGTCGTCCATTTCTTGAGAAGTTTTTTTTTCTATTTTGAGTGCACGCCTCTCTCATTCTGATACAGAATGCTCATTCTAGGCTGCATTCAAAATGTTTCAAGTAATTTGTCATGAGTCCTAGACAAAACAACATAGGCTATGCATTCGCAAAATCACTAACCAATGCATAGTCACATTTTTCGCCTGGACACCGCGGGCCAAAGTAAATTACGCACTTCACCTACTCTCTCATTTATTTTGCGGGTAGTCTGTATTTAATTAATAGCACAAAACAGCATCAAAAGTGTTAGTGGAATGGTGGATTTGTTGTTGTGGTATTTTTGGTCAAAATTAGGGATGCAAGTGCATGCCTGCATCCCAGCTTTCAGCGCCTGACACCTGCACTTGACTGACCTGTCTGCGGTGACAGCCACGACCATCGCTCCATTTGGCAAAGCGCACTTACTCAATGCACCATCCTACCACATGTGATAGAAAGCCGATCTACAACGGAGCCCTTTTTTCATCATGACGCAGGGAATTGTCCTGAACATGAGCTCTAACTTCCATTGCAACATAATTTCTTGTGTTATCGTTCTTGGGTGTTAATCCAGTTATTTTTTGTGCTGGTCCTAAGAAATATAATGCTATCACGTTTTAACTCTGGGTCAGCCAAGTTCCCATATGAAAATGTTACAATGTTTTATATTGTGTTCGGTGTCGTTCAAAACCATTAGGTTTAGAAGCCTTAGATAGCATAGGCTATGATAGATATTATGGGCCCATGTTTTTAGATCGTTAGATTTTAAGAAACATTGCATTATGTTGCAGTTATGTTCCATTATACGTCATGAAGGGGGGATAGTCTTTGTTTAGATAAAAATAATTTAGCAGAGTAAAAGGAGTTCTTTCACTGAACCAGTTAACAGGTTAACACCGAACAAGGGAAAACTTGGCCACTTGGTGGGCGGTTCCTTCTCCTGCGCGAAGTCGTGTGACGTCAAATGCCCATTCCCAATAGACTGCATTGCATAGGAGAGTGACCTATTCAAGAAGTGATATTTTCTTTTTAGTGTTTTAAAGTGGTGGGGGAAGAATTAGTGATAAGATATTAGTCATTTGTTCACTGTCACTGATCTCCAATATGCTCCAATATACCTCACTGGATGCTTCTTTGAAGTGTCATGGCAAGGACAACTGTCATCAACTCACACCCTCCCCACAGGGGTGCCCCAAGGGTCGGTGCTGGGCCTCCTTCTCTTCGCCATCTACACCACCTCACTGGGCCGTATCATCCACTCACACGGCTTCTCCTATCATTGCTATGCTGATGATACAAAGCTGTACCTGTCGTTCCGACCAGATGACACCACGGTCTCCGCACACATCTCTGCCTGTCTCGCCGCACTCTCCGCATAGATGAAGGAACACCACCTCCAGCTCAATCTGTCTAAGACTGAACTCCTGGTGATCCCAGCGCAGGACTCAATCCACCATGATATCAGCCTGAATATGGACACTGTCACGATTGCTCCGAACAAGGTTGCTAAAAACCTCGGCGTCATGATTGATGACCGGCTATCTTTTTCTGACCACATTGCCTCCGTAGCTCGGTCGTGCTGTTATGCGCTATATAACATTAGAAAAATCAGACCGTACCTGACCCAATATGCTACTCAGCTCCTGGTATAGGCTATGGTCATCTCTCGCCTCAACTATTGCAACGCCCTCCTGGTTGGCCTTCCTGCTTGTGCAATCAAACCATTGCAAATGGTCCAGAATGCAGCAGCACGACTGGTTTTCAATCAACCCAAAAGGAAGCATGTCACTCCACTTTTCATCGACCTGCACTGGCTCCCGGTGGCTGCCATAATTCAACACAAAGCTTTGACTCTAGCCTACAAAGTCACTTCCGGATCTGCCCCCATCTATCTCAACAGCATACTAAATGCTTACATCCCGTCCAGAGAGCTGCGATCCTCTAATACGAACCGCCTGGCCGTACCCTCTCCTAAGACAAAGCAAGGTCACTCCAAGCTTTTCTCGGTTGTTGTCCCTCAGTGGTGGAACAACCTACCAGTCGCTACAAGAGCAGCAATATCCCTCTCGACCTTCAAAAAGCTTGTGAAAACCCTTCTCCTCCGAGACTGCTTTCCTTCCTAACAAAACTAATTTCTACTAATTGGAGACCTCTGACACTACAGCGCTATGATTCTAAGATTCTAGCTAAATGTATAGCAACAAGGATTAAAAAGGTTCTACCACCACTGATACATCACGATCAAACAAGGTTTATAGAGGAAAGTAATACATCAAACTTAGTATAAGGCAGTTACTAGAAATAATAGAGCATTATGATACTGAACAGAAGGCAGGTCTTCTTTTTATTGCAGACTTTGAAAAAGCATTTGATAAAATGAACTGGGAAATAATTAATAGATGTTTAAGGTATTTCGGCTTTGGAGATTCTATAATAACATGGGTCAAAGTAACGTACAAGGGAGCGACCAGTAAAGCTATTAACAGTTGATACCTGTCAAAACCAGTGATACCTGTCAAAACCAGTGATACCTGTCAAAACCAGTGATACCTGTCAAAACCTATCAGTGGAGAGAGGAATGAAACAAGGATGTCCTCTATTTCAGTATTTACTCATCATTGCCACTGAAATATTGGCAAAGAGAATAAGATCCAATGACAACATCAGAGGATTGCAATTAAATGGTATAATCTCAAAATTATTAATATATGCAGATGATACAACCTTCATGATCTGATCAGACTTACCATCCTTGCAAAACCTCATAAATGATATGGACCACTTTACAAAAATATCTGGATTGAAACCTAACTATGAAACTATGAAACTGTCATATAATGAGATTAGGTTCACTAAAACATACAAATTTCACACTACTGTGTAAAATGCCAGTGAAATAGACAGATGGAGGCATCGATGTATTAGGTATCCATATACCAGAGAACATAAAGTTGGGTCTGCTTTGGATGGGGAACTTTTTTTATTCATGTGTTTATTTATAATTTCTCCTTTTTTCTTTCATATATATATTTCCATCCCTATTAGTGTTTTGTTTATTTATTCATTCATTTCATTGTGTTGGGAAAGATGTAATGGTTATCTTGTATCTGTCATGCTTCGACAGACAACTAAACAAGACACCAAAAACACATAAAAAAAGAAAAATAAATCCCTCAATAGGGGGTTAGGGTGTGAAAAAACTTGAAGATTGCTGCAATTTTTATGATGACACCAGAGCAGGACTTAGGTGAAAATACACAGAAATTGTACATGTGACAGAATCCTTAAATCACACAACACGCATATGCATACTTGTATATTTTTTGTTTGTATACATACTGTGTATATTTTTGTTGCTTGAAACACCATGCTGGTGACAAGATTGTAATCTAAACTTTGTCTCTCCCCCTTCATAGAGTCTCTTGGAGCCATTTTCCAAGCTGCTCAGTTTTGTTGTCCAGTATAGTATCTTTAGCCTGTCCTACTTGGTGGAGCTCTGTGGACTATGCTACAAAACTTTTAACAAGGTTAGTACTTGTGTTATACAGTGCAGTGTTATTTTCCAGATCTGTTTCTAAGACCGTAAAGTAATATTATGCACATCCCATTTTCACATTGGGTGCATGATCTGAAGCAGCACAACAGTTCAGAAAAATAAAGATTTGCACACTGTAGAGCTCCCATTAGTTTTGTTACATTAAAGTAACGTTTGGAGCTCTTGCGGCTCTTCCTCAGACTTATTCTTAGTCCCTTAGACTTATTCTTAGGAACTTCTGGCCCCTCTCCTCTGAGCTCTCTGAATTTTCCTGAGCCTTTTCCTGTGTCTCCTGACCTGAGTCACTGGAGTCAGATAGAGAATCACCAGACTCACTTTGGGATTCCTCCTAGCCCCGATCCATTGCTTCCTCTCTCTGACCCTCCTTCGCAAAGCCATCTGAGTCCCCAGGATTAGACACCAGCTGCTTCTCTGATTTACCCTGGTGCTCCTGAATCTCCTGACTGTGCTACCTTACACTCTCTTGTGTCTGGCTGGGCTTCTCTAAGCCTGCTGGCACCTGAGGCTGGGGTGCTTTCTCTGTACAACTGATCAAACATTTACACAATACATCATGACAATGGTTTCAAAATCTAGAAGACACCAAAAATAAGACCTTTTTAGGTGGTCAAAGAAACTAACTTGTAAGTTACTTTTAGGTTACTTTAGGTTACTTTTAGGTGCTTCCACAACAGGCATTATGGGCCGAAGTATGTCAAGCCTAATTGTTGGGGTCTGTTTGGTTGTGGCATCAGGAACATACAATCTTTGTGCAGTCTTCAGTGAGGTCAGTGAGCCTATTCTCTTTCACATTTTGTCTTTTTTGAAAGGAAAGTGCCACCCCAGTTCGTGAGAGAGAAAAACTATCATGTATTTCAATGTCTGTACCATTTGACTACCATTTTACTTCCAGGAACTATGGAATCCAGTTTCACTCATACGCTGCTGACACCCAGCTTTATTTATCTACTAGTCCCACTGCCTCCCACCAAATGCTCTTACTGTGGTACTTGGTACTTTTTTGGCCATCTTCTTTTCCTTCTTGATAACCTTTTTCTTCATTCTATATTTCTTTTTAAGCTTCTCCGTTTGAGATTTTATCCATTCTTACTGTTTCAGTTTCTTCTCTTGTTTTCCCTGGTGGGACACAAACAGGTCAACGGCCCCTGTCCAAAATACCTTTCATATAAATATATGAAATACTTCATATAAGCAACTTCCAAGTATTCTGCTCACCTCTGACCATTTCATGGATGCTCCCTGCTCTCTTTTCTCAAAGGCTCTCCATACCATATAGGTTTTCCCAGTTAGTTACTTCTAGAATTCAATGAAAGAAAACCAATATTAGTTTCACGGTGTGCAGATCTTTACTTTTCTGAACTGTTTTTGGTAGCTACATGTCACCATCTGAATGATTCTGCTGTTGTCCAACACATTACATCAGTTGTTAATGTTTGTATGACAGAGCGTACTTGTGAAGTATCCTTGGGTTTCTTGCGACTTGATAATTAAAAACTATTATTGTTATAATTTTAATTTAAAAATGGGGTCAGTTGTTGACATGCAATGTCCTTTAAACTGTACATATATGTTTCTATCTTTGCTTCTTCTACGTTAGGGACTTATTCAAATTGTACTTAAATTGTACAATTTGTGTAACACGTAAACGTTTAGTATGTACACATTGTGACAGATAATGTTCAGTTTGTGACCAAAAATTCAATTTATTTGTCCTCTGCAGAATAGTTATTTATTCTTTTTTATGCAAAGCTTTTTGGCTGAAAACTAACTATTAAAATCCTTGCATCCTAATGTTTAAGATCGATAAATTGTTGCATGGGTTTAAGTCACATCACCATTTATTGTTGAACTGTGATTTCTGTTTATGCCAACATTTCTGTTTTTTTTTAGGAGAGAGACAAATCCTATATGTCTCGCATTGTTGTGCTAGAGTTGCTTCAAGCATTGAAGTTCAAGTCACCACTTCCTGACACCAATCTGTTGTTGCTTGTCCAGGTAATGTCCATGTTTACTTCTTTTCTAGTTATTCTAACTGTGCCATATAGAGACAAGTCTGGATCAATGTCAAAATCTAGTGATCCTGACCCTCAAAATCTTATCAATTCTCATTTGGACAAAAAGGAGAACAAACAGGTTGATTAGCATCAACTTTGTTTAGTTTAGAACACGGGTGCTCACTATATTTTGGCTTGTGAGCTACTTTTAAAATGACCATGTCACATCTACTACTACTACTACTACTGCTACTGCTAATGATAATAATAATAATAACAGTAACAATAACAACAACAACTTACATTATTCATCTGGAGAATTAAAATTAATGCTGAATAATATATATACAGTATATATCATAAGGGCAACCAGATGCTAAAATGGTCGGCGTGCTGTCCATATCTGTTACATTTTAAGCATAATAAAAAGGAAAACATGATGAAGAAGACACCTACCAGTTGGGCTGCTGAAATCATGTCAGACAAGAAAGAAAGCCCTTTTTTATACAAAATCATCTTGTCAGTTAACATAATTAACTGTGAAGTGTCCATTGTTTGTTCTTTAGTCTTACTCAACTTTTCAAGCCTTTTATTCACACTGCCCCAACTTTTTTAAGACACGTTGCTGGCCTAAAACTTGAAATGAGCATAAATATCCCATACAACAACAAAGAAAATCCAGTTTCAATAACTGATGGGTTGTCCTTGCACTATTCTCAAACACATATATTGGTTGTATGATTTGAGATTTATAGCATTTTTTTCTGATTTACATTTAACACAACATTCCCAACTTCATCGGAATTGGGGTTGTATAAATCACTCAGTATGTGTTTCATATGTACATTTGTGCAGTTTGTTTATTGATATACATGTTGCATTACATATTAGCATAGTTATTATCTATTACCATCTTAATCTGATGATGACCTGCATTGGAGGGAGTCAGACAGGGTTGCATAGTCCGGACAATAGCTGCTGTGTGTAGCGCACACTGTTAATTTGCGCACACACCATTCCTTGTTTCTCCAGCTCCGATGCGAGGTTTCCCAAATAACAGCGCTACAACTTTAAGGACAGCAATTTCATTTTTCGTTTGAATGCATTAACTGAACTGATCATGTTGACCACGGTTTTGTCTTTTCCTTGCAGCTCCAAATTAAGTTCGTTCAACATGTTAGTAAAATCAGTTAAAAACACAAGTGTAGCAGCCACTGATTGTCATTAATTTGCTTGTGTTCCACATGTTTAGCGACAAGAAGACATGTTTAATCTCCGGACAGAGCTGTCGAAATCTCTGCAAGAATTTTCCCCTACTAAGCCATCTCACGTCGGTGTGTAGCAAGGTCAGAATAGTTAGTAAGCCTCTTCCAACTGTGCACGGAACAGACGTCTTTGAAGGGACCCCGCTCGAATAGAACAGGCTATTTTGGTTGCAACATCAACAATGTCTTTCATGTTTAGCATTATTCTGCATCGCATAAAGAACTGACTGCTGCCTGCTTAACTGCATTTTTATTTCTGTCACATTTCTGAGTTTGTTTTTTGGGGGGAAGTCACTGTAATAGTTCTTATGAACAGTATGGGTTAGATACAAGTTAGAGAACTAGCTAGAACTAGCTAGGATGAGGTGATACGTGACATTATCATGCCCACTGGAATCGATAAGGGAATCGTTTGCAAAACTAGCAAACAATCCCAAGGAATTGAAACACAGGGAAACGGTTCTCAATAAAAACGTGTTTTCAAATCCCATTCCTAATTCTCACTATACATATGCACAATTTACACTATACAAATGCACAATGAGATTGCCAGCAACTCACTCTTCAGTGCACTCATGTGGGATATTTACAAGATAGAACAAAAAATAATTAAGTAAGTGTTAGTACAAGACATACACATAGAAAAGGGGGTAAAAACAGGCAAAGCAGATAAGAGAGGTTCAGGGTGCTATTGGACATCAATTATACAAGTTATTGCGAATAGATTATATTGCTCAGTAAATATATTACAAATATGTAAGGGGTAACATCCGACGAGGCGTGCATTATACAGTTTTAAGTCAACGAGGTGGAGCCTAAGAACTTCCCGACGCGAAGCGGAGGGAAGTTTGCTCCGCCAAGTTGACTTAAAACTGTATAGTGCACGCCTCGGAGGATGTTACCCCGCTTATGACCCGGTTAATGCCACTCAATTATGTAGAATGTTTTTAAAATAATTCTCAATTAACTTAGAGGGTTAACTTAGACTCAGTTTCGCTACAATGTGGCCTACAATGTAGCCTAATATTTGTAACGTTAAGTAGAGCGCTACGCAGCCTTCAGTCACCAGCCAAATTGGTTGTCAAGGTTACCTTTCATTTGGTAAGGTGATTGCTACTACTCATCAGGAGTTAGCTAGCTTGGATTGAGCAACGCAACACATGCAATACTTATTCCAAAACGTTGATTTATTTGTTATTTTCGGTTTACTATTTTTTTAAGTTCATGGAAATTGAACTCCACATTGCCAAAATTGTGAAGTTTGATAGAGACGGTTACAGTAGGTACGTACATTCTATTGGGTATTGATATGGAACGGTGCTGAAGTTTTAAACTTTTTTGCCAGAACTACTTTCAAGGTGTGCATGATATACGATTTTACTGCATGCCTAGCAACCAATCAGAAAGCAGCACCACGTTCCAGAGGGTCATAAAAATATATAAGAAATGTGCCTTAAGTTTCCCGCAGCAGGGACACTTCAGACTACAATACGCAGTATACTCCACTGTATCCCATACCATTTAATTTAATTATTGCAAAATAGGTGGATGAAAGGAAGACCAGTCGATCGCTAAGGCAGTGCTGGTAGATCGCAGGTTGTGTAAAACTTTTTGTTAGGTTACCACAACAACTAGAACTGCTAATGGAAAACTGCAGCAAAGAAGGAGTCCTAGCTAGTTCTCTAACTTGTATCTAGCCCATACTGTTCATAAAAACAGTGACTTCCTCCCGAAAAGCGAACTGAGAAATGTGACGGAATTAAAAATACAGTTAAGCGGGCACCAGCCATCATGCGTTCTATTCAAGCGAGGACTCTTCAAAGACGTCTGTTCCGTGCACCCTTGTTTTAACGTGATAAATTCAGTGCAGAAGTAGGCCTATGTGATTGGTGTCGTTGGAAAGCTGAGATTCTGTACTTTTTTCTGATATGCGTGCCATATCTATGTGGTCACGGGTTCGCGAGTAATTTCAACGAGAGTAATGCCTGTGCAGAGCGCTAATATGAGAAATGTTGATAAGTACAAATGTATTAGAGTTGTGCTCTAAAGAGTTGTGCTCTAAAGGTTCATTCGAAAGTAATACAAATGTATTATAATTGTGCTGTAAACGTTCATTATATCATAATCCAATTGTATTAAAGTTGTACTGTGAAGGTTTATGCAGGGATGCATGTATTTTACTATGTAATGCAACATGTATATCAATAAACACACTGCATAAAGGTACATAGGAAACTCATACTGAGTGATTAATCATCATCATCATCATCTTCATCATCACCACCATCATCCTCAGTAGATCACGGTGACATGGTCGTTTTAAAAGTAGCTCACGAGCCAAAAAATAGTGGGCACCCCTGGTGTAGACCCTCTCCACACACTTGCCATTGGATAAGTCTGTGCTGTGCCTCCTGAAATCAGTGATGATCTGTTTGGGTTTCATTGGCATTCAGCGCTAGGTTGTCCTCTGCACACCAAGCTGCCTTCAGGACCTCCTCTCTGTAGGCTGCCTCATCTCCCTTTGAGATGAGCCCGACCACTGTTGTGTCGTCAGCAAACTTCACAAAGAGGTTGCTGTCATTGGCCGCACTGCAGTCATGGGTGTAGAGACAGTACAGGAGGGGGCCCAGCACGCACCCCTGTGGTGAGCTGGTGCTCAGTGTGTGAATGGGGGAGAGGTGGGGGCCGACTCTCACAGTCTGGAGCCGGTTGGTTAAAAAGTCTTTTATTCAGGCACATGTGAGAAGGGGGAGGCCGAGAGTGTCCAGTTTGGTGATGAGAATGTCTGGGCTAATTGTCTTGAAAGCTAAGCTGTAATTCACAAAGAGCATCCGGCGATAGCTCTGCTGCTGCTCCAGGTTGCTCAGCATGGAGTGGAAAGCTACGGCAATGGCGTCCTCTGCGGATCTATTCACATGATAAGCGAACTGGTTGGGTTCGAAGTGCGGGGGAAGGTAGTCCTTGATGTGCTGAAGAAACAGTCTCTTGAAGCACTTCATGATCACTGGTGTGAGGGCCACAGGACGTTAGTGGATGAGGCTGATGACGGGGCACTGGTATGATGGTGACTGATTTTAGGCCGGATGGAATGACTGCCTGGGCTAGGGAGAGGTTGAAGATTCTGGTGAAGATGAGGTCAACTGGTTGGCACACTCTTTGAGCACCCTGCCAGGTACTCCATCTGGGCCGGCAGCCTTTTTGGGGTTCACTGCTAGGAGCATTCGTCTTTGTTACAGTGAGTGGAGTGGTGCAGGAACCACGGGTGGTGGGGAAGTGGGTGGGAGCAGGGCTGGAGCCGCTGAGTGCTGCTGTTGTGCTGTCTCGAAGCGAGCAAAGAAGCAGTTTAGCTCTATTGCAAGCTGTGCACTCAGGATGCTCGACAGCCTCTGTAATTGGTGGTTTCTTGTATGCCCTGCCATACCTCCCATGTGTTGTGGCGGGACAGGTGGGATTCTATGCTCCTCCTATAGTCCATCTTGGCTTCTTTGATTCCTCTTTTCGGGTCGGCGTGGGCAGCCCGGTATAGGACTCACCTGATCTGAAGGAAGAGTCACAGGCTCTGAGGAGTGAGCGGACCTGGCTGGTCATCCATGGTTTCTGGTTCGGAAAAACCCGAATGTCACATTATCGATGCAGAATATAGTCCAGCACCGAACCTATGAATGTCTCCAGCTCCTGGTGTTCAAATATGTCCCAGTCTGCCCCTTCAAAGCAGTCCTGCAGTTTGGAGACTGCATCATCAGGCTAGGTTGTAACAGTCTTTGTGTTGGGCCTGGCGCTGTGTCTGAGAGGGGTGTAGGCTGGGGGGAGCAGGAGGGAAAGATGGTCTGACTGTCCAAGGTGGGGGAGGTGTATGACTCTGTATGCATGCTTAATGTTGGAATTAGGATATTACATAGATCAGGGATTGATGAGGGTCGGGATCATTTAATGGTATATTAGTCAGCGTTATATCTGTCAAAGTCAAAGTCAGCATTATTGTCAAAAACCATATGTGCAGGTCACACACAGCAAGGTGAAGGTCCAGAGTTTGTTTGTGCAGGGATCAGAGAGGGGAGGGAGGGCAGGGCAGGGGAGGGCAGGGAGAGAGTTCAGTATCCCTGACAGCTTGGTGGGCAAAGCCGTCTCTCATTCTGCTAGTCCTGGTCCGGAGGCTCTTCAGCCTTCTTTCTGATGGCAGCAGACTGAACAAGCTGGTTGGGCAGGTGTGTGGGATCACCTGCAATGCAGAGGGCTTTACAGGTGAGGCGGGTGTGGTAGATGTCCTGGAGGGAGGGGAGAGAGACACCAACGATCCTCTCAGCTACTCTCACTACCTGGTATAGCTTTTTCCGGCAGGACAGGGTGCAGGTGCCATACATACAGTGATGCAGCTGGTGCAGTGATGCAGCTGGTCAGTTGGGCTGGGGCTCTAGCTTGCGCAGGAAGTAGAGTCGGAGTTGCCTTGATGTGATGCATGACTAGCATTTCATGAGGATTGGGGGTGAGTGCAACCGCACGGTAGTAGTTGAGGCAGGAGGGACATGACTTCTGTAGCACAGGAATGGTGGTGGAGGTAGTAGGGATGACAGGTTGGCTCTGTGATGTGTTGAATGTGTGTGAGTTCTGCATCACAGTCTCTCAGCACTCGACTAGGAATTATGTCAGGACCTGGGGCTTTGCGTGCATTGATACTGCCAAGGGATCTCCTCACACTGCAGGGGAATAGTGTCATCGTCTGATCACCAGAAGGGGGTGGAGTGTTCTGTGTGGGGGTGCTGTTGTGTGCCTCAAAGCGAGTGAAAAATTCGTTTAGCTCGTTTGGCAGAGAGGTGGAGCTGTCGGCGGTCTGGAGTGGGCTTGTAGTCTGTGATGGTCTGTATTCCCTGTCACAGACTTCAAGTGTCTCTGCTGTTACTGAAGCGCTGCTCGATCTTCCTGGAGTGCTGCCTCTTGGCCTCTCTGATGCCATGTCAGGCTGATGCCATGTCAGGCTTGCCCTCGTTGTTCTTTAGGCCCACCTTGTCTTCAGCTCTGAAAGCATAATTTCTTACCCTCAGGAGCCCGTAGACCTCCACTTGGCTTCTGGTTGGTCTGAACAATGATGGTCTTGGTATCTTGGTGTATGCATCATATTAAGCCATAAGAAACCACTCCAGTTTTTGGGAAAATTGCTCATTTCCCAACTCCTTTAGAGTTAAAGTTGAGTTTTACTATTTGTGAATCCATTTTCAGCTGATCTCCGAATCTGGCAGTAGCACTGTTAGCTTTGCATAAATCATTGAATCAGATTAGAGCAGTAGCATGCTATAGCTAAAGTGCTACTACCAGATCCAGACATCCCACTGCCAAATCCAGAGATTGGCTGAATGGATTAAAAAAAGGTAAAACTCAACTGTTAAACTATAAAGGAAAATGAGCCCCAAAAGTGGAGTGTTCCTGGAGAAATGTCTGCCTTATCAAGATGCTGTAAAAATGTAAGGCTTATTTTAAAGTTTACAAATGGCTTTTCAATAAGAGCACATGGATTAGGCTTTTTTATTTTGCAATTTATTATGTTTTTATATTGCATGATAAGGTTTCCAAAGTGGCTGCATTGCAAACATTGCCATTTTCGCTCCATGACGAAAGCAGAATTCATGTTGTTGATCTTGTTCTTATACCACGGCTTCGTTCAATTTCACATTGTGATGCGTCCTTTAGAACGGTTATTAACTTTCTATATACACACATCTATGAAGTAGTCTCTGCTTTCCGACCTTATTATGTTTATGTATCAATGCGCCAAGTTCGTGGTGAACTGTAAATAAACAAATTAAGACGTAACAGCTTTAGCAAATGACGAGCAGATGAAAGAACACAGAGTTGCAACATGTTATATGTCTCTGACATCATCTTTTAGTGCTGTCACGCTGCATTTGGACTCTTTACTAACGTGCCTTAGCTAGCTTGACAACCAAAGTCATGGAACTAACAACGGGTCTTGGCCATAGCAACCATAGCAACCATAGCAATGGCGGTTTGTCCAGTAAGTGATGAAAAGTCACATCTTGTGGCGGATGGAAGTAGTTCTACAAATAAGTTTGTTTTAGCGATTAAAACGTGGAAATAATTACCTGAAATTATTATCAGACAAGTGTGGTAACTGTGGTATAAGTGGGATAATGGACTTCACGGTGTTCGGATAACAGAAAGTTTATGCACTTCGAGGTGTAATGGCCACTCTGCTTCGCGTCATGACCGCATTACCACCTCGAACGTGCATTAACTTTCTGATATCCGAACACTGTGTCGTCCATTATCCCTTACATAGCAACCCACCAAAGTACAAGTGCACGGGGCTATGAATGATAGATGAAACTCTGATTTGATTATTGCATGTTATGCCTAAAGCACTGTCATGATGACTTAGGTGAGCACAGGAGAGGCCTCACTTAATGAGTCACATACGGAAAAATATTCTCTGTGTACACTCTGTGTTTTGTGCTGTCTAAATAACAGCCAAAGTCTCCATCCTTGAGGTTGGAGCCACATCATTAAAATGACATGCACAATTTCTTTTCATTTCTTTCTTGTCAAAGACTGCAACATTTCTAACTTCCTTTTGTCTGTATTTTAGTTTGTTTGCACAGACCTTGGCACCCGACTTGCGGAGTCCACTATCCTGCAGAAACACATGATCTCCTCCCTCCCTGCAGTAAGAATGATATATAATGGGTCGAAATTGAAGTTATTAAGATAGGCTATTACATAGATCCCTGATTCATTAAGGGGTCGGCATCATTTAAAGGCATTCTTCACAAGTTTGGATTTGAGAATTTGTTTGCAAATGCCCACAAAATATTTTAAGTATTTTGCCTACAACACAAACAAAATATGTGTTTGTGTTGTAGGATCAACCCTGTTAATGAATCTTTTCTTTTGTAGTGTACAACTGCTGCTATGGAGTGCATGAGGCAGTACATCAATGAAATATTGGACTTCATAGCAGACATGCACACTCTTACTAAACTGAAAGTAATCTCCCTCACATTTCATAAGCAGACAATCCTTAAAACCTAGATTCTGTAATCAAGCAATCATTCTCTAATGAAACATATTCTGCATTTGCAGAGTCACATGAAAGCTTGTTGCCAGCCTCTCCATGAAGATACATTTGGAGGGAACTTGAAGGTGGGTTTGGCGCAGGTAGCAGCCATGGAGATCAGCAAAGGCAACCATCGAGATAATAGGGCTGTGGTGCGACACTTACCATGGCTGTACCATCCACCATCAGCCTTGCAGCAGGGGTAAGAGACATCATTTCATTTATGTGGGCAGCGGTGGCCTGGTGCTAAGGGAGTTGGTCTTGGGATGGGGGATCACAAATTCGTGTGGGTTGGGGAGTGAACAACCAGTGCTCTCTTACACCCTCACCTTATCCTCGCTGGATAGGAGTGCCAGCTAAATGTAATGTAATGTATTCCTACTGTGTATGTGCTAGTATGTGTTTTACAGTTAGAGTGTTTGAGTTAGACTACTTTTGAACTATAAATACCAAATTATAAAGAAAACATACTCAACGAACTATTTAGGGTATGTGGAGATATAATCAAATCATAATATACACGTATATACGTTGATACAGTCAAAAAAACAGTTACCCACAACAGCACTTCAAAAAAATTATATAACCTGTAATTAATCAACTAAGTATATACTAAAAAGATGGGCACAGCAATGAGTAATTGTATATAAATACTTTCACCATTGAGGCATCTGTTTTGGTAAGAACGGAGGATCTCACAAAAGTGAGTACACCCTTCACATTTCAGCACAAAATGGGCCATATCTTTTCAAGGGACAATACTACACAAATGAAACTTCAGTATGTTTTTCAGTAGGCAGTGTGCAGTGTGCAGCTACGTACACACAGGTATTGATCCCTTTCCATTCCTCTGTTATGGCATTACAGACCCGGAAGATGTTAGACACTGGTGCTCCTTCATCTCCTGCTTAAGGATGCCCCACGGGCACGGGTGTGTGTTAGGGGTGGTTATCGTGTTGAAACAACTGTTGTGTATCCCAGTTTCTGAAGGGGGGGCATCATGTTCTGCTTCAGAATGCCACAGCCCCTGTTGGAATCCATGATTCCTTCAATGACCTGCAGTTGCCCAGTGCTGGCAGCATTGAAGCAGCCCCAAACTATGATGCTACCACCACTGGGCTTGATTGTAGGCAAGGCACAATTATAATGGTACTGTTCAACAGGCCGCTGCCACACATGCCTGACATCATTTAAGCCAAAAAAAGTTAATCTTATTCTCGTCAGACCACAGGATATGCTTTCAGGAATTCATGATTTTGGACTGCATGTCTTCAGCAAACAGTTTTCAGGCTTTTTTTGTGATCAAGCCTCAAAAGAGGCTTTCATCTGGGAGGATGACCATGCAGTTCAGTTGTTGCACTGTGTGGCATATTATTTGGCTGCACGCATGCATTTATTTTTCGAAGCCAACATTTGCATCTGACACAGAGTGTGTGGACCCAACTTCTTTGACTGCATTGTCAGAACAGGCATTGACAGAATCAATGTGGAGCCATGTTGGTCATCCAGTGAGAGTATGAGATAGAATTGTAGCCAAAACAATAAAATGAATAGCTCTAATACATGACACACAAATTTATATGGTCCCGTTGAGCAGACCAAAACACAAAAATGATGAACTGGACAAGTGGGTTTTTATGGTTGAATGATATGCACAGTTATTATGCAGGGTGTACTCACTTTTGTGGCCTGCTATTTATACAAAAATGCCTGTAGTCAGTGTACAGCTTGTGTACCAGTATTCATTTACTGTCTGAAAACAACTTTACACTCAAAAACATATCGAAGTTTCATTTTTGTAGTATTGTCCCTTGAAAAGATATAGCAATTTTTTGCTAAAATGTGAAGGGTGTACTCACTTTTGTGACATACTGTAGAGTTCTCTGAATTTAGCAGTCTGACAGACTGAGTAGAAGCTTCTATCCACAGGCACTCAGAACTCGAATTTAGACTGCGGGTGAAAAGGCTAGAGTTAGGGTGACAGGAATCCTGCATGATTTTTATAACCTCACCTTTGTGATGTAAGTGATGTTACATGGAGCTTTTATTCTGCCTTTCACAGGCCAAAAGAGTTCATTGAATGTGTTTCCCATATTCGCCTGCTCTCCTGGATCCTCCTGGGGTCTCTCACCCACTGTGCTCTGCATCAAGGCTCCACCTCTTGCATGCCCATTCCTCTGGATGCTGGATCACAGATTGCCGACCACCTCATCGTCATCTTGATCGGCTTCCCAGAACAGTCCAAAGTATATTAATACTGATGCATATCCTATATATATATATATACATAAATAAATAAATACTATAAATAAAAATATGAACTAATTGTACATCTACTTTATATTAGCTTGTTGTATATATTGTTGTACATTTTAAAAGCTACAGTCTATGATGTAACTGCTTTTATCTACTTTTCTACTCTGTGCATCTGTTGGCTTGCTCCAAACAACATCTCCCTGTACTCATATAGTGGCGATAAAGACTTCTACTTCTAAAAGTGCACAAAGCATAATTGTCATTTCTTTTTAAATCTCACCTTGCTTTTGTTCCCATATTTGTGTGTTTCTCTACAGACCTCTGTCCTACATATGTGCTCCCTGTTCCATGCCTTCATGTTTGCCCAGCTGTGGACGGTTTACTGTGAGCAGGCCGCTGCCACTCCTGCCCTTCAGAACCAGAACCTGACAGAATACTCATCCAGTGCTATTCTCACAGGCCTGGAGTTCTGGAGCAGAGTCACGCCCAGCATTCTGCAGCTCATGGCCCACAACAAAGTGGTGAGAAGAGATTTAAAACTGCGATGTGTAAGAGTTTCAGGTTCAAGACATAAAAAAGAGGTCCTTTTTTTTTACTTTTATTCACATTTCTCACCCGAAGGTAGGATTTTTAGGTCAAAATATGCCTAGTTTCTGCCACTTTGATAGTGAACAACACAGTGGGCAGCCAAATCTCAGTACAGTCACAGTATCATGACAAAAACGTTGCCAAGCTTGTGGGCCACTGTGTTATTCGCTACTGTGTCAGAAACTGGTATTGATAGACCGAAGTTAGTTATTTAGCGTGCTAACTGGGATAAATATCTCAGCATCGGCATCCCAATAATAGTCATAATATTTGTGACATGACTATACCTTTGCTTCTACTTATCCTTTTGATGTTTACAGGTCATTTGGGGATACTTTAACCTAAAACTCCTACATATAGCACATTAAGGGGAACACTCCACTTTTAAGGCTCATTTTCCAACACCCCTAGAGTTAAACAGTTAAGTTGTACCGTTCTTTTTAAATCTATTCAGCCGATCTTTGGATCTGGTAGCAGCACTTTCGCTATTAGCTTAGCATGAATCATTAAATTGGATTAGAGCAGTAAGCAATCTAATTTCATTCAGTTCAAGAACCTGTCATTTTCTCTGCCTCATCTCCTCCACCAAACTAGCCTGAAACAGGAGCACTAAATCATTTTTTACCAAAACCAGCTCACAGGCCATTCAATAATATATGAGACCTCTGCATAATTAATGAAAAACATGATGCAATGACACCTTTAACATTACAGCAATGAAATGACACTTCATGGTAACAGTCATAAAGACAAATTAAGTGTGATTGACGTTCATGATGTGTGTCATGTCATGTTTATAACATGCTTATGTCACTCTTATGTAGACACCTTCAAATAAAATGTAATGAGTGTGGCTTTTAATTGTCAAACCCCCAGATGATCGAGATGGTGTGTCTGCATGTGATTAGCTTGATGGAAGCTCTCCAAGAGTGCAACTCCACCATATTTGTCAAAGTACGTTTAGTTACAAAACCTTTGTCCTGTTATTCAGTACATAAGAAACACCTGCATGATTTTTTGCATGATACAATTTAACTGTTTATTTTTCTGGGCTATGCTAAGCTTTGCTAATGTTTTTTGCATTTTTTATCAGCTTATCCCGATGTGGCTACCAATGATCCAGTCCAACCTGAAGGTATAATTTCCATGATGTGATTCGTCTAGTCTTTTAAATGTGCCCTTGGATTTTTTTTTCAGTGGAAAAGTGGACAGCCACTATTTGTAGAAACCTATTACAAGTATTCAGTTTTTAGGTACTGTACACAAGGAGTTTGCTTATGAAGTGTAATATAAACAGGTGATGTATTTATGAACTCGATCCCAACCATTTTACACACTGACTAGTATTGTACAGTCAGGTCTGTAACGCTAAAGTTGTTCGTCCTGCCTCTCCCCAGCATCTATCTGCAGGTCTTCACCTGCGTCTACAAGCGATCCAGAATCGGGTCAGCCACCAATGTATACAGGGCCAGGGGTCAGGCTCACAGCCCCTGGCGCTGCGGAAGTGGCTCCAATGCACTCAATTCAAAATGGCCCAAGTAGAAATCCAGTCGTCTGATGCTGCCTCCCAGTTCTATCCAATGTGACCCCCATCAGTCTTTGGCCATCAGGAGAAATCAAGGATATGCAATGAATCTCTCCCTCTCACATCTTTGCAATGGTGCAAATGTCTTCATCATGAGGGACCAACAAACATCTCTACAGGTCTTAGTAAATTGTTCCAGAGCTGGAGTAATAGAAAAATGAAAGTATTTCAAAATTGTAAATATTTTGTGGGCAAGACTAAACTAAAGTTGGGCCAACACATAATCATTCTTAATGACAAAATAATCACAGCAAAAAGTCTACATATATAGTCATCAGTGGTCAATTCCTGGATCAAATACAGGAAAAAGTGGTACATGCCTCTCACAAGTTAAGTTAAACACAGCTACAAAGACAAAAGCATGAGGCAATGACCACAAGAATACAACCAAATCTAGTCAGACACATCTCACAAAAATGGTCTTACAGGTAAATGTTACTGTCTAGGTTCTGTAGCACACACACTAGCTGTCATTGTTTTCTGCCAGGCTTTAGCCATTTGATAAGCACAGATATGTGGTAAGTTCTGAATCCAAGAATGTATAATCAGAAACACGTGACTGGAATGTTAGTACAACGTTGGTATAATGGTATCGCTGCAAAAATGTGGCTAGCAATGAAACTCTGATGGATAAGTGAGGACTTCATGAGAAGCAAAATAAAAGCTTACCTGAGGATGCAGAGGACAGATACTTATAATATAATTCTTTATTTGGTCTTTTTTAAATGAAATCACATAGCTCTATAGGCCTACAGATAGAAACACGAGCTTCTTAGCAAGCTATGGTTGGTTATAAAGTTCTGTAAGTGAACATAGTTTGTCTCCTAAAAAGAAGCAGTTATATATTGATAACGGCTTAGCTCTGTGTAGGTTTATTTCGCCACAGCTTTAGTTGGTACAGTACTTAAATGCCAGGACGCATAGTAAGAGCTAGTCTCAATCACAGCATTTTCCAGTGCCCAGTTTACAATTCTCTAAGAAAAGGTGAACAACAGATGGGTGAGAGTCTGGTCATTTGTCTAAACCCATACATAAACAAGTACAATCAGAGATGGCAACCTGGCCCCCCACAGGGGTGGACAGACACACAGACAGACAGGGTCATTGCAATACCTGTTCAATCTAGGGTTAATAAGATCTAGATCTATATCTATAATAAGAAGTTGATAATAGACCGAGACTAAGGATAGAGCCCATTACAAATGTCACTCATGCATTTTTGCCGTTACATTGAAGTACATTGTTTTATCACAAATTACAGCAATTTACTATATATGATGCTGTGTAAGGGTGTTTTTGTGTGTGTTCTCTGTATGTTGACTCCAGAAGTAAACACATATGTGAAAGGGCTAAAAAAGACAAATGTGCAAAATGTATGCTACGCATTGTCTGAAGATTGTGCAGTCATGAACAGATGAATCTTCCTCTCTGCTTGCTGGAATAGCTGGAGTACTGTGAGACAACAGGAGACATGAGTTACACTTACTAGTTTGCTTTCAGAGAAACACAGTACTTAGAACAGAAAGTAATAATGCCATCTGTTTTATGTAGCTTAATTTATCTATGTCTTTATCCTGTATTTTGTCTTCTGTATGTATCTACAAGTTATTGTCTCATGATTTCATATACACATAGTTACAGACCTGCAGTAGAAATCATGTTCTTTATAAATGTCTTCTCAATTCTGTTGCAGATCATCCCATAAATGTGTGGCACTTAGCTTGCTTTGTCTTCATTCTTGCACCCAATCCACCTCGATGGAGGCAGTGGTGGTGGTGGGGGGGGTTGGGGGGGGGGTCTGGTTTAACCTTTTTATCGGCAAAGTTTACATTGGGCTAGAGCCCTCTAGAGATATTGACCACTGTGAGTAAAGTGCTCCACCTCCCGTACAAAGGCCAGTTTAACCACTGTTTACGGGTATTTTAGATGTTGATCCAGTCCAAACAAAGATGTTAATAGCAAAACAGAGGTACCATTATTTTTGTTCATATTTTGTGCTTTAGATCTATGATGGAGATTTTTAAAATATTAATCATAATTCTATTCTATTTTATTTGTATCAGCACGGAGTTGACACACATATATGTTAAGTCTTAAGTATTTCATAGTGTATATTATGACTGCCGCTAGCACTATTGCGGTCATACAAGTTTAGTCCGAGTTTTTGTGTCGAGGATTCCCAGGACACTGAAAGACCAGGGAACATGAAACGGTGGGAATGTAGCCCCATCTGGATGAAAGGGAAGGTTTTGGTGCCGAAGGCCACCCGCCTATGCGTTGGCCCCCCAAAAAGTCGGGGAGAACGAAACCCAGTTTCGTGTTTTTGCCAGCATTTATTTCTGGAACACCCTGTATATCAAAAAGTCTTCCTTGAATATCACTCAAACCATTTGATTCTCCAAACTGAAACTTTGCAGGCATAATTGATACTTCTTTGCCTAACAGATAACATTTTGTCAAAATTGATCAATACTCATTGTCTGAAAAATTATGTCATGGTGTTATATATCATTTGAGATGGAATTGTCTCCCCTTTGTAATACGAAACCTATGGAAATCGAGTGATGGGTTTGCAAAATGTAGCCAATTTTCTGTTTCATAGTCACTAATTGATGCAAAACAGTGACATTTTCAAAACTCTCTAGATTCGTGAAAAATGGTCCGAATGAGCAGAAATTTGGTATGTTGCCATTTCTCAACCCATGAGTATGCCAAATTTCATCAAAATCCACGGGGGGGGGGGCTAGGGTGTTGAGAGGTTTGGCATGGAATGACCCACAATGCTTTTTCTCCCAAACACATTTGGTCACGCCCCTTTCTGCTGGCCACATTTTAAGCAATGTCTACACAAACGAAGTGAAAGTAACTCCTGAGGGCGTTCACCCGATTGTCAAGAACATTTCTTAAACATTCTCATAGGAAACTTGAACAGACATTATGTTGGGCAGAGAACGTCATTATCACAACAAATGAGCGATGTAGGATCACTACTCCAACCTTTGTAAGCACATTATATTTTGTAAAATTTGTTCCAAAAGGGGGCACTATACAAGTCAAAATTAATTTTTTTGAAAGTAATTACAGAATAGACATTCATTCCATAGAGCCACTATAATTACCTTCGTGCAGCACACTGCAGCGGTCATACCATGTACTGCTATGCATGTTTTCTGAGAAAAGTTTGTCTAGTGCATGAAAAACCGTATCACTTTCCACAAGGTTGAGTGTTTTACAAAAACGGGATTATGATAAGCATGTCATTGTCATACCATAGTGGCCAAATACATGAAATCATAACTAACATGCTATAGTAAGTGTTTACCCTCTTTAATCACAAATAAAACAAAACGCCACAGTCCTCCCCCCCATATGTCCATTTATTTCACTGATTTCTTTCAAACCTTTTAGTTTGATTTGATGCAGTAGTCTACTTCGTTATCTTCCATCAACTTCAGATTAGACAATTCCCAATGAAAAAGAACAAAAACATCTTTTTTTTCTATACTAAAATACAAAAATCATAACCATCTGTAGAAAACAGGGAAAGGCTTTCAATGCTCTGAACGGTATTTGGTTCTCGTGCAGTTTTACGTTCGAGACAGACCACGGTTGTCCAAATCTTTCACCTGTTGGGAACAGTAAAAAAAAAAAAAAAAAAAAAAAGAATCGATAAGTTCATCCATGACCACATACACTACATCACATAACTGTAATGCATTTCTACATAAACCACAGTACATAAAAGTTAATAACAATAATAACAATAACAATAATAATAATAATAATAATATTTTGTAATGCCCTTTACATTTGTATACAAATCTCAAAGTGCAAACAGAGAAGGCAAACACTAAAACATAATTAACAACACAAAGCCAAAAAAACTAGTAACTGGCACAAAAATAAGAACTAAAAAAAATTAAATCTGAAAAACTGAAAGTTGTGCATGTGTTCATGTGAAACGGACCTTGTATATCCTGACCAACCAGTGTTCTGTGGTGTAGGCCTCCTCAAGAACATCCAGCTCAAAGTCTTTATTCCCAATCTCAGCGTTGCGTACTCGGTCATAGCCGGGAGGACGTTCTGTGGTGTAAGGGGAAAAAAACAAAACCATGAAATACCTGGACGTGTTTAAAAAGGAGTGTGAAACAAGAGTTGCCCGCAGAATGCTCAGTCTACTTACTGGCCTCGGTGTAGACCTGGCCGAAGCGGTAGTAGCACATCTTGTACATAAGGCAGTTAAGCAGCACTGGTGAGCCTTCGCGGTCTACTCGGAATTCGCCCGTTGCGGTGTAGTAGTCGTGCTCCTTAATGTGTTTCCCAGTGTCCGTGCTCCCACCAATGCGCACCATCCACAGGAACTTATTGATGTCTACAAAAAAGGATTCAAGAGGTTTTACCATCACATACAAAGAATTACAAAGTAAAACAAGTAGTGAAATTAGAATGATTGCCGTGATCAATGAAATACAGTCATGCAGTAATTAAAGGGGATTTTGCAGCATCTACAATCCTGAGCAGTCATAACTTGCCATGTTATGTAATGCCATCAATGCTTTCATACTACAATACAAAAACAAATACAACTATTTAATCATGACTATACACATCCAGTTTCTTGCAGCACTGTTTTACATGCGTACATGCAAGATGCATAGTTCAAGTTCAAAGTTTGTTATATGTACAGTTAGAAAACATGTTTCTCTGCATAATAAAACTGAATGAATGAATGAATCTTCTTTGCTGTTCATTTGAATACCACACGTAATAAACCACATCCAGACATAAGATATAGGGCATTCCATATACAAGCATTTTGTATAGTTGAGTATATATGACATTTACCATCTGATGAGTAGCCTGTGAGTCCACCAAAGATGACCAGAACATAGCTGACATCCAGCTCCCGCATTATCTCATAGGCCTTCTCCTCTGTGGATGCCATGGCCTACAAAATGAAAGACTAATTTGTACATATCCATATATACACAAACATACAGAAAACATATCCATAACATTTCTTGATATTTTACCTGGCCAACTCTGGAGATGTGAGTGTTATTCCAAGTGTTATTGTCAACCAGGATGGTGCGATTAGCCATTGCAGTTATTTGATAACCATAATCCCACCATGACATAACCTTTGCATCCTGAATAAAATAATTAAAAAAATAAAATAAAATAAAAACTTGTTTTTTGTTGTAAACCATTTTGTAAAACAAAAGTACTGTTTTGTTGTAAAACAAAAGTACTGACATTCACACATTATTTTAATGTCAAATAAAAACCCAACCTCTGGGGTGTTGTGTCGGAGCCAGTAATAGGCCTCCCTGAAATCATCAAAGATGATGCGGCTACCGTCTCCTCCCCGAGCAGAGAGGACAATGGAGGGAGAGGAATAGGCCTCGCTTGTCACCCAAGTAGAATGGAACGTGTAAGTGATTAAGAAGAAGGCCATGACCAAGATCATTCCACTTGCAACCTGTTTAAAACATCCAGCAATGTATTATTTTTTTATTATAACATTTTCCCATTTTTTATAACAATTCTCACATTCACACAATTTCCAAATCACTTGCCAATGTAAATGACCCCAACAGCTTTTAAAAAGGTACACTCAACTGATAAACTCAAAGGTAGTTGGAAAAGTTTCTGAATCCATTCAGCTGATCTCTCAATCTGGTAGTAGGATTTCTGCATATGACAGCAGCACTTCAGCTATTAGCTTAGCCTAAATGATTGCATCGGACTAGACCAGTAGCTAACCAGTAGCTAAGCTCATAGCTAAGCGCTACTGCCAGATCTGGAGATCGGCTGAATGGATTCAAAACCTCTAACAATGCAAATGACCCAACAGCTGTGAAACATGTACCACTCCTCATTCCTAATGGGATAAGTGAAAATTCTACCACACCTCATTCTTAATGGGATAAGTGGAATCCTGCTGCTTCTTTGACTTTTTGTCAGGTCGGCTGACATCCAGGTTCTTCATGTATGTTGTAAGCACCTGAGAAACCCCGATCCCTGAGAGGATGCACATGACTGGAGCCAGAACCAGCATGAGTCGAACCTGTAGGCATCAGTAATCTCTCAGACAAACAGCACGGGAAAGTGCTTTTCTAGTTCTTAAAAACCTGATAAGTCATCATAAAACAACTGTCACAACTAATTTTTTTTTCCCCAAAAGTGAGGTGGTGGATGAGCAGGTGTGATATTACCATTACAGCGGAGAAATACATGCTGGTGACTCCGTACATGATGATGAAAATTCTGGCATCGGACAGGTTGTTGAAGCAGTAGTATAAACCAACTGTGAATATAATAACGTCAGATTTAAAATCACACTACACACTGTACTTAAAGGAGAAGCTCATTGTGAATCAATATTCACTGTTGTTTAAGGGCCCCAAGTGCTGTCTGTAGGAAAAAGAATACAATTTGATACAACATAACTGAATAGCAAAACAGCAACTAACATTAACTGGCATAGAAACTAACTTGCAGTTTAATTTCCCCATGCCCCATTTAGTTAGTGTTAGCTACTTATTCATTATTCGGTCTATGTTGCATAAAATGTTCTCATTCTTTTTCCTGCAACAGGGATATGGATTGATTTACACCAAACCTCTCCTTTAATATACCAACACATATTAATGTGTATTGACATGCTTGTGTATATGTAGGTGCACAGAAATCCCCCCGTCCCCTTTATTGTTTTAATGATTGCCTATAGATAGGCTGAGGGACAAACACACTCTTTCAGGCCTCTGTCCACCTAGAATTACATTTACCAGGAAACATGAAGACAAGGAGCTGCAGGTCAAAGTAATAGGAGGACCATGTTGTTGGCTGGTGTTCTGAGACGGAGGCAATGATTGGGATGTTGTTCTTCGCATAAGATGGGTCCAACAAGGAGTAGAAACGACCGGTCCATGGGGAGATTTTACCTGAGGATGAAATGAGAATCAGAATCAGCTTTATTGGCCAAGTATACTTACATATACAAGGAATTTGACTCCGGCAGATGTTAGCTCTCTATACACATAACACAGAACGCAATACAATACAATAAATACAATAGACTAACAAGTATGTGTACTTGTATTGCACAGTAGGGACAACAATATACAATATACATACAGGCACCCAATATGGGCAATAATGTACAAGTAGGCACATGGTGTCACAGTGGGTTAAAGAACCGGTATGACAATATACCAATAAGGCGAATAAGGGGGGCACAAAAAAGGAGTCTTGAGTTGCTGGGCAGGGGACACCTAGGTAAGTCTTTGCTTGTGTCATGTGCAAGAGAAGCGCGGGGGGGGGGGGGGAATACAAGG
The DNA here is from genome assembly GCA_027475355.1 of Coilia nasus. Taxonomy (NCBI): domain Eukaryota; kingdom Metazoa; phylum Chordata; class Actinopteri; order Clupeiformes; family Engraulidae; genus Coilia; species Coilia nasus. Next base: position 37,428,297 of record CM050214.1, on the reverse strand, counting down.
GCATAACAGCTGAATCATCTAGTGCTAGTGCATTCCTATTTATTTGCTATTAGAGTTCTAGTAATTTACATGTAAACATCCTGTGGTTAATACTGAGATGAAGGCTACATGTAGCATGTATAGCGTTTTTTATTTCTTTTAAGTAAAAGCGACCTTGTTCTTACACAGAGACAGTCAACGAGTTTCAGTATAAACCAATATAATTAATTTAGAGGTAAACAAAATAAAAGCTTGGTGCTGTTGCACTTGAAAAGCATTGAGACCGTTTTGGAAGGAACGGATTCTCTGAGAAGGATTAAATATAAAACCCATTTTTATGAAAATCACACACACAAAACATATTTTTCATTTTAATGTACAAAAAGCTTTTTCTGCCTTCCCAAAACATACTGGAATGGTGTCGGGTAATAAGATGTGTGCACAGGTAACCATGCATGCATGTTGGGCCAACATCTTACTTTTATTATTAGCATCATTATTAACTATTATTATTAGCATCATTATTAACATACAAACAATAATAATAATAGACAGCAGCAGCAGCAGCAGATGCAGGCAGCAATGGCGGGGCGGGGCTATGCAGCAGCACTTCCTAGTAGTTGCACCATGCCAATGTTTCTGTGCACCTTGCAAATGGTGTCCAGACAACACATTCTTAGTTTGGTTAGCATACATCAAAGCAATGTTCAGACATGAGCTCATTTCCTGTATGGTGATGGCAAATTTTGAATGCTTGTAATACGCCTGCAGTCATTTTCACTGATCAGGTCACCAGCAAATATAGTTTTTAAGACTTGATCTGAAGATTAAGTTGGTAAAGATCGGTTGTGATGGTCATGCCCATTGCGGTTTCAGGGAGAAAGTGGATAATTGTCAGTGCAGAACTGACACTGATAATACAAGTTTGTACATAAAGAAAAAAATTTGTAAAAGTAAAAAAAAGTGTATGGCTACACTTAATTTTAGTCTCTGTTACAGTATATCAACATCATGAAATACAGTGTAAGAAAGTTTGTAACAATAGGCGTTTTCACACTGCAACCCCGCCATTTAACCGGGGTCAAAATCACAGGTTCACCCCAGGACAGCAATGTGAAAAGAAGGTGTGTTTTGGTCCCGTGTTGTCTGAAGCCGGGTTCAGGAGGCGTTGCCTAGTGGCACAGTAACATTACGCCACTTGTATTTGCTGGGTGTGTACAATGACCTGTGCACCGGAGGTAAATACTGCCTGCAAACGTTTTATTCAGTTTTTCAAAACAACCCACAGAGGAGTTGTTGCTGACTCTTTGTGCTGGATGCTTACCTGGGATTGCGAACATATGCAAAGAACCTTATCATGCTGAATTACTGTAGCTATTTGTAGGCATACACCGCAACATCAACATAGAGTAAACACTAGCGCCATCACCAAATATTTTACTCTTTCCACCCATTTTCGCCCATTGTTAAAAAGCAAACACAATTATACTTGTCTCTCAAAATGTGCCGTTTATTGACCATAATATGATATATAAATCAGCATAGTGTTTGTCTTGCCACGTCCATTGTCATTGTTTTGTGTTTCTAAAATAATGTTGCCCGCACTTTCTGCGGATAAATTAATGCTATGGCTACCAGGGGAACCGGAAGTGAACTTGCAATTAGTTTTTGTTTAATTTTAAATTGTGCATTTGTACTTTTGCTTCAGGCTTTTTTTTACAACACATTTAAAACAACTACAAATATTTGGAAAATCATTCCTTGCACATTCACATGACAAAGCCAACAGTCGATGTATAGCACCTAAATTAAAATGTGCTGTTTATTTAACATAAATCATGTATATCTCACCTAACGTGAGTTTGCAATTTGTGTTTAAGAGACAGTTTGAATCTATATTATTTTAAACCTTATAAATCATTATACCTCGCCCCACAACCCGGGTCTGCGTGTTGGCATGTTCTCATCAAACCCGCCGCGGCAAAAAGCGAAAGGGTCTGGGTCAATTGCCATGTCATTTGGACATGCCACCGGTCGGTCATTGTGAATGGTACAGGCACCCCGCTAACACAGGTTTCTCGGCAGTGTGAAAAGGCCTAATATATATAGGCCTAATATATATACCATTATGTACTTACACTGTACCATAGGGTAAGGGTTAACAATATGGTTAGTGTTAATTATGTACAGCGCAAGTACACAATATTACATGTTGTTCCAGTTAGATACACTGTAAAAGGAACCGTAAAATAAAGTGTTACAGGTACTTGGACACTTGATGCTTCAATCGTATTGTAGTTTTTGTGAAAACAGACACAGCTGTGCCTGAAAACCACACTGGCTGACATTTAACCCACAACAGCCATTAAAGGAACACACACACTTGGGAAATAGGCTCATTGTCCAACTCCCTTAAAGTTAAACTGTTTAACAAGCGCAAGGGCAACCATGCAAAAAAATGCAAGAGTTCCTTACCAGTTAACATGAGAACAGCACCAACAGACAGCAAGACAATGCCAACCAATGATATGACACTCTTGAACAGAATCTCAAACTGCTGGGCGTTGAGCTTGCTCCTCAGGTAATCCACAAAAGCATGGATCTGGCACAAGCCGAACACTCCAAAAGCTGCCATGTGTTCTGAAGATTGTACCGGCTGTTTTTGAGGGAAAAAATGCACATTATTTCAAAGTCTAAACTGCAAACATTTTGGTAACACTTTAAAATTACCTACTTATTACTGATCTGTAAAGTATAGTAATTTATACCTAATTTTATGGTGGTAATAATTTTTAACCACATATTACAAGTAATAACGGTGCAGTTTCCAGACAATTACTGTGCAGTTTCTAGGCAATAACAATGCAAACTGCTTGGTATACAGTTGTATTGTTTCTGTTACTACACTGAAACAAATGAAGTAATTTCACACAAACTACATGGTATCAGGGCTGTAAAATACACTATCGCATGTTTCTACTTAATTTCTCAGCTGCGTTGATATACCCACCAAGTATCCCCTTTCTGACAGTGTTGTTTTGTGTAATTACCTTGAAAGAAATTGTGCAATTTTAGGGAAATTGTAGAGTATGAGGACTGTAAAATGCAGAATCACCTATTTCCACTCAGTTACTTAGAAATTTAAAAAGGAACAAATGGTAGGCTAGTGAATGACCCACAAAGGCTCACTGGGCGTTGTTAGTTTCTCACTTTGGAACCTGTTCTCAAAAAGTATCGTTTTCGGTCACCTAAAACGCCGGCGCCGTGTGGCTGGAAGGCCAAAATGCAAACAAACTTTACCGTTTTGACCTGAAAACGTTGTCGTGTGGACGGGCCCTAATACCTACAGTGACTTACAGTGAATTAGATTAAATTAGATACAGGGACAGTCCCCCAGAGAAACATTGGGTTAAATGCCCTATTCAAAGGCATCTTGGCCACCTCAGCACTGGTTAATCCAATAAAACCTAACTAATAACACCTGGAGTGGTACACACCGGGCAGTCATGATATAAACAGCATCGACGTCGAGGAACGGAACCAGAGTAATGTCCCTTATCGAGGAACAGAACCAAGTAACGCGCCTTATCTCAGCTACTCAGTTTTGGTAAGCTGTTGGGTGTTTTGTTTTCCACTAACTGGAGATATTCTCAGAGGAAAGAACACCACCAGTGTAGGCTACCCGTAAAATACATTTACCCTTATGTCAATGTAAATGAAAATGTATTCTAGACTATTTATGCAATATTAAAAAGTTAGCAGTTTCGGCTACAAATTGCAATTTCAGTGCATCCCTAGTGTATACGCTAGGGCTGGGCGATATATCGATATTATCGTAATATCGTATCGTAATATTTATATCGATATGTATTTGACACTATATCGCCATATCGATATATTTTCAATGATACAATACCACTTTATCAAAACCACTTATCCTAATGTGTTCACACTGTTCAGACAGCCGGAGCTTTCTCGGATCACTCAGTTTTCATTGTGATCGTAACATTGAACGTGTTTTGACAGTCATTTTGCCTGAATGCTTATTGCCTGTCAGAGGAAGGTTAAGTTAAAAAAATAAAAATGAATAGATTTTTCCCTCCTGTTACTTTTAAATAGGTCACACAATGTTTCAATAATTATCGATATCGACCGATATGAAACACTTATATCGTGATACAGATTTCAGCCATATCGCCCAGCCCTAGTATACGCTAAATACTGGTGGGCCAGTCTTTTACTGCCTATGGGGCCAGCTCCAGTATACACTTGATATTTTCTCACAGGCCAAATATAATTACACCCCTGACTTTGACACCCCTGCTCCAATCCGAGGACCAACTCCTAACCATTAGGTGACAAAAGCTGCCCATACTTTAACAACCTAAACAAGATCCAAATGTTTAATAACTACCTGGAATCCAACGAAGGAGATCTGCATGGACAGGATGGTGCCGAGGCAGTAGACGGTGCAGTAGGCTACATAGATGCGGTGGGAGAAGCGTCCAGTGAGCATCAGCACCAGCACATGCAGGGGGATAAGATTAATCAGGAACACATATCCACCCCAGGAAGAGACCTACAAAACAAAAGAGGTTCACTCTGTAGTTGAACCGATTTGATGTGTATGGGAATATTCCATTAAAAAAGCAGCAAAATTACAGACAAGCCTGAGGGGGAAAATATTGTGTGACCCACCACAGATTCCTGTACTGATAACAGTTCAAATAAAGAAAAATTAAGCAATGAAAAATCCCTGTTTCAGATCAAAATATTAAGCGGTTTAGATTTTATGGCCCTTTAAACTGAGAGCGATGGCTCTTTTTCGCTCCCGCTGATAGCCACATTCATTTTTAATGGTTTTTGGAGGCCCATAACTTTCTATACAAGACACAGGCCTGAAAATTGGTACTCGTCACCTCATACTTGCTCTTTCAAAATCACGCACATACTATTCGAATGTTATTGAACAAACCTCCCAATGACAACAGTATTTTTTCCAAAAATAAAAAAAAAGTTAAAATGCATTGTTCCAAATTATTATGCACAACAGAGTTTCAAAACATTTTATTGTTGTTAAGAACTAATAATGGTCATTTGTTAAATTAGAAGCATTAGGTAATTTTTACTGAAATCAAAAGCTTTTTTAACAGGTCAAGTTACATTTCACATAGGACCCCTTATTTGATAGTAGCTTCACAATTCTTGCATCCATTCAACTTGTGAGTTTCTGCTTGAATATCTTTGCAGGATGTCAGAATAGACCCCCAGAGCCACTGTGTGGATGCAAACTGCCTCCCACCCTCATAGATCTTTTCCTTTGAGGATGCTCCAAAGGTTCCCAATAGGGTTGAGGTCAGGGGAAGATGGAGGCCACACCATGAGTTTTTCTTCTTTTATGCCCATAGCAGCCAATGATGCAGAGGTATTTCTTGAAGCATGAGATGGTGCATTCTCATGCATAAATATGATCTTGTTACGGAAAGCACGGTTCTTCTTTTTGTACCATGGAAGAAAGTGTTCAGTCAGAAACTCCACATACTTTACAGAGGTCATTTTCACACTTTCCAGGAGCCTAAAGGGGCTAACCAGCTCTCTCCCCATGATTCCGGCCCAAAACGTAACTCCGCCACCTCCCTGCTGACGTCGCAGCCTTGTTGGGACACGGTGGCCGTCCACCAACCATCGACCACTCCATCCATCTGGACCATCACTGGTCGCACAGCACTCATCAGTGAACAAGACTGTATAAAAATTAGTGTTCGCCCACTGGAGCCATTTCTGCTTGTGAGCATCGGTTAAGGGTGCGCGAATAGGTTTATGCATAACTTCAAGCCTCTGGAGGATCCTACACCTTGATCCTTGCGTGACTCCAGAGGCACCAGCAGCTTCAAATATCGTTTTGCTGCTTTGTAATGGCATTTTAGCAGCTGCTTTCTTAATCCGAAGCATTTGTCTGGCAAAAACCTCCCTCATTGTGCCTTTGTCTGCACAAACCCGTGAGATTTTCATACCTTCTCCAAGGCATTCAACTATTTCACGCTTTTCGTCAGCAGAGATCCTTTTTCTTTGCCATATTGCTTGACAATGGTGGTCTGCTTATTAATGTGGAATGCCCTACTTAAGTAGTTTTTCCTTTATTTAGACTCACCTGGCACACTAATTGTCACAGGTGTCTGAGATACAAGTGTCCTGAGACACAATACCATCCAAGAGTTTAAATGGAAAACAAAAAAAAAACCTATGTGACACTTAAACACAACTTGCATAATAATTTTGAACGCAGTGTATATGTGGTCATCTAAGGAATGACCCCTACTACTTTAAATGTCCTTAAGAAAGACCAGATACTTTTAATGATCACAATGTACACATACATGTCCAGAAGCTCTACAATAATTGTAACAGCATGTTAAGATGTTTGTAAGGCGCATGATGCGTTTAGGAAACCCAACCTCAAAACAGTTTATGAGAGCAATCAACAAATAGAGCAAAACTTACCATGTAGAAGTAGGCAAGTGCACACACTGAAGACCAGTAAATAGACCCAGTTTTCACAGCCTTGATCCACATGTAGTATGTCAACAACATACAGAATATGGCAATCCCTATTAAAGACCAAAAGCAAACGTCAGTAGAACCAAAATCAATGCAAAGATTGGTGTTGAGTAACTACATGTGTGCTAAAGTATGTTCTGAAGAGTCACAATATTTCAGATTTTCTGATAAACTGATATTCACTGTAACTGCTCGCATATACTGGTACATGTACCCAGGTAAACAAAACCTTTTCTCCTTGCTGCTGAAAAAAAAAAATCTTTCTCTAAATGCATTTTAGCTGCTTACCTTCATTGTCATAAGAGCCTGCAACAGAGCGAGAGATGTATCCAGGCACCACTGCAATCATGGCAGCAGCAAGAAGCCCAGCACCAGCATCCTAATGTCATTCATCATCACAGACATTCACATGAAATACAAATAAAAAACTAATTACCTTAGAGCCTTTAAATACCAACTACTTGACTGTTTAAAATATATCCAAAAGGCTGATTTATAGTTGCCGTCTGTCATGGCACGATGAATGAGTGACAAGATAACATCTTGTTTTGGTGATTAAATTGGACAAATACTAAAAGTGTCTAGCCAGTGTGTGTATTTATTGTGTTCCCAGCATTGTAGGCCTATTTATGTTGAATGTTTTTCATTAGGACAGATGTTATGAGTGATGGTAGGACAGTAAGATAAGGACAGATCATTTAGCCCAATAAACACGTTGCAGGCTTACATTCAAGATGGTTTGTGAATAAAACTGAATACTAAAAGTTTCTGGTCAGAGTTTGTATTTATTGTCAGTTTGAGGCAGTATCAGCCTATTTATGTCTAATGTTTTCATCAGGGAAGACATTATCAGTGATGTTAGGATGGTAGAATTACTAGGCTAAAGTTAGCTTAAAATACACCCCTAATTGCACATTGTTCTGAATAGCCCGGTTGCGCAACTGTCACCTGACAGAACTTTACAAAAACTACTGTGTGCACAGCATCGCAACAAACCTCTAAAATCTGGTACACGCCATTGGGTTTGACGCCATTTTGATGTCACGATGGCTGCGTGCCATGACCAACACAGCAGGTATAAACTTAATTTTTAATTAAATGTGTAAATTTAAGTTAACACAAATGCAAAGACAAACCAAACCTTAAGCTCCTTTGTAAGGTGGTATGTGACAAGTGCTGTGAATGAGGAAAAGAGGGGAGCCAGAAAGACACAGACATTTCGGATGTCTATAGTGACATGGAAGAAATGGAGCACATGGTAAAGGGCCGCAGAGGTGATCATCAGGCCTAGAAAAAAGTAAAACGTTTGTTTTTACTAACGGTGACACTACATCAAGTTGTAAGGCCGCACAATACAGCAGGAGCCCAGTGTATTTTGTTACTAAGATATATGAAGGAAATGCCACTAGGAAAATCTAAATTCAAAGTTTTTTATTATCATACAATCTATACAGCTCTGCTTTTCCAGATAAAACAGCTTTCAGGTTAATATGTAAACTTGCTAAAATGAACGCTTAGTTAAATTTGCATTTACCTGGGTAGATGGTTCCCCCTATAATTCTTCCCAGAGGATACCAGGCACGGTCATCAAACCAATTGTGAAATTTGTAAAATCCCTCCTCAGCCAAAAAACGAGTTGTGCGGTAGTTGAAATACCTGTGATGTGTAATGCAAACAAGCAACAGTTTTGTTTCCCATTTTAAGTTACCTTTACTACATTTTCTTCCTTTATAAATAATTCCAAACCAACAGAAACGTACGGATCAAACTCATGGATGACACTTTCAAACCTCAACACAGAGAAAAGTCTGGTCGAGAACGCTGTAGGGCAGAAAAGAAAACATTTCAGCGTCACTCTGATTGAAGTTATCTGATGAAGACACAGTAGTGTTCACTAACAATTGCACTTACAGAGAATCGCTGCCATCGAAAGAATGAGTAGCTTCAGGAGCGTGTCCTGTTTTTCATAAGACAGCCGCAAAAATCCCAACTTGGTCATCTTGGAAAATGACTGGGGGAACAAAATGGTATATGTGATGAGGCTAAAAACACTGGTATTTACATTTGGCGGGCGGCGACGTATTATCATCCCATTAACTTAACACTTAAAACACACATACCACTACTAATACTTTTGATCACCCATGCAGAGAAAATTGCGGAAGTAGTCAAGACTGAACTTTGCTAATATATATGAAGCCTGCAGTTGCACTGATGACTCTCTCAGCCTTTAAATACACAACATCTAAAAAAACTGAAGATACAATCCCATTATAATAAACCAGAAAATCAATGACTCTGGACGTTACAATTAGTTAGAGCTGCCTGATATTTAGCCAAATGCCACGATCACAAGGAAGTGTAGCGCTAAGCTAACTAGCTTCACATAGCAATTGATACTAAGCAGAGGGCTGTTAGTGCAACGTGTCCAATTCATTTCATGTAAAACGAAGGTGATCTGTGCAACATTGTGACGTCTACGAAAATACACATACATATAAACGACAAATTGCATCTTATTACAAAAACTGCTGTTAACCGGTACATAGGTAAGTTAACTTTAGCGAGGTGACATTACAACTGGATCGGGGAAATGTAAAAAACATGCATTCGGGTCGGAATAACCCCATGCTAACTTAAATACTTCTAATCTGAAACGGTTTTCATTCTACAGTACTGTTTCTGCTTATAAAATCACAGCCTATTTACCAGGTTTGCCTACACGCCAACTCGTTCACTTCGCCACAGCGCTGACATGCACTTCACTATCCCAGCTCAATGACTGGCCTAACGTTACAGTCTCATTCAAAGTCCGCCTACACACCCTGGTGGATAACCTTACTTGCTGTCATAAAACGTTAAGAGTCAGGGCCTTACCTTATTAGCTGAATATCCGCCAATCAATTGAATCTGTTTACATCATATACAGGAAAGAAGAAAGTCTCTGAGCACACACAGCCGCTTACAGCGACAGCGAAGCACTTTGGGAGCTCCCGTATGGGCGCTCCAAGAATGACGTGTCCTTTTACCAAAGATATGTCAACTATGGCGTTCCGTGAGGCCCAAAAGTATGGCGTTCCGTGAGGCCCATAGTATGTTTATGTATTCATTTTATATCCTGTGTATTTACACATATTTTGTATATAATGTTACTTCCTTTTTTTCATTTAACCTGTGTTGCACCTATATGCCAAGACAAATTCTTTGTTTTCACAGACTTTGTGATAGATAGATAGATAGATAGATAGATAGATAGATAGATAGATAGATAGATAGATAGATAGATAGATAGATAGATAGATAGATAGATAGATAGATAGATAGATAGATGTACTTTATTGATCCCAAGCTGGGAAATTAAAGTGTAGCAGCATAATGACTAATGACGTACAGGGACACACAGAGACAAAACAACACAGTGAAGAAAAGACAAAGAGCACAGAAAAGAACAAGCACAGGACAGGGTCATTGCGATGCCTGGTCAATCCCTCCAGGCACCAGGTAAAAATAGCACAACCTGGACATAATAAAGCAAAATACACAATGCAATAAAAGTGTATGAAAAAGTATAAAAAGAGTGTAAAAGTATCTAAGTATAAAACGATTGACCTGTATTGCACCAGGTGCAATACAGAAAAAAGGTAAGATGCATGAATACACTTGTGATTCTGATTCTAAATGTTACTGGCCCTGCTGACTAGGGCTGGGTATTGCCAACAACCTCACGATACAATACGTATCACGATACAGGGGTCACGATACGATACGTATTGCGATACATGTGTATCCCAATACATGACCTTCAAGGCAATACATATCCCAATATGTTACATTACTTTACATGCATTTTTTAAGAAACCAGTCATATGTATACCCAAATGATATTTTTATTATGCTGGATAGCAAAAATGCCAGACTGCAGTGCAGTTACAATGTAATGCTGCCTTTGAACTCATAAACAGTGGCAATAACAACAACAGTTGATCTACATGATCTGGTTTTAAAACACTTCTCTCAGCTGTAAATGCAGGACAAAGAAATGTAAAAAGGAGTGACAATAAATAAATATGAATGCTGAATGATGAATGAATGATGAATAAATGTGAAATATCGATACTGACCCCTCCGTAACGATACATGTATTGTGAAGAGGCCCGCAACGATGTATTGCCATATCGATATTTTGAACACACCACTACTGCTGACTCTCTGCGTTGTGATAGACAAAGAGGATGAAGGAATTTTATTTCTGCACATGGGTTGAGCAAACACCGAAGGTGGAAACAAAACGTGGGGACCACCTGCAATAGTAAATGTTTTTCCTGCTTGCTACTGTGCACTACTGTACTAAATATCATAACATTACTGTAGTACTAATAGTATGGGGTGTGTTAATAAAATACACAAAATAAATTCCAAAAGCAAAAAGTGTTTTATCAAACATGAATGTACCAGGTATGGAAAAATAAGGACCCAAATGCGTCACAAAAAACCCCAAGTTTATTGATTCAGGGAAAGGGGAGTTGGAGGTGTGAGAAAGTGAACTGAATTAAAGGCTCCGGTCTTGGGTAGCAGGCTCTGGTGCAGGGGCAGAGGGTAGCGGTTCTTGACGGTGATTTCATTTGGATCCCGGTAACCGCCGATGCACGGGCGGAAAGAGCCGTCCTTCCCGACAAAAAAAAAAAACGTCACCGGCTGGAGATGAGGACGGACGGATGATACCGGCAGCTAAGGAGTCATTGATGTAATCCTCCATGGCTTTTCTCTCAGGGGCAGACAGCGAGTAGAGGCGACCCTTCGGCGGAGCGGTTCCAGACAGGAGGTCAATGGTGCAGTTATAAGGTCAATGCGGGGGCAGAGAAGTCACATCGGGATTGTTAAAAACTTCCTTAAGATCGTGGTAACATACAGGAACATTAGCGATATCTGGGACTGAACTGGTGACTTCCGGACAAAACGGGTTCTCGGGGCTGGATGGTCGACTGGCTCTGGCGTCTCCTCTCTTGCCTGCGGACTTGATTTCAACAATTGATCCGGACTGCCAAGTCAATGGTGCCCTCTAGAGTCAATGGAAGGTCATGGGAGACCAGTTCATCCTTGATGTAATCAGCCAAACTGTGAAAAAATGCATCTACCAGTGCATCAGAGTTCCAGGAGCTGCGCCTCACCAGGGTTCAAAAGTTGATGGAGTAATCTGCCACAGTTCAATTCCCTTGGCGAGTGCTCATAAGGGCCTGGGACATCTCCGTAGCCGAGGCTCCCAAATCGAACACTTTAAGCATCTCCTCTGAGAAGGCATCGAACGAGGCACAGGCTGGAATCTGCCGTTCAAACTCGGCTGCTCCCCACAACCTAGCTCGTCCAGTCAGGTGAGTGATGACAAATCCAACCTTGGCTCCCCCCGTGGCGAAGGTCCTGGGTTGCAACGAAAACTGTACTCTGCAGCTGACGAGAAAGGCACAAATCTGAGCTGGGTCTCCATCAAAGCGTTCTGCATTACCGATCCTGGGCTCTGGGACAATGGTGGCTGGCTGATGAACTGCTGCAGGAGCTGGTTGAACCAGAGGAGGCTGGGGGCTCAAATTGGAAAGCCGCTGCATGATCTGGTCCAGTTGCTGGAACCACTCTTGCTGCTGGTGGTTTAGCTTTACGAGACTAGCAATGTCGGCAGCATTCCGGCTAACACCCCCCTCCGTTACCCCGAGTCGGTCAAGGGCTGAAGGTTCCGGCGCTGGGTCCATAGTTGGTCGGATCGTACCATCAGGTACGGAACAATGAGTACCCAAATGCGTCACAAAAAACCCTAAGTTCATTGATTCAGGGAAAGGGGTGTTGGAAGTGTGAGAAAGTGAACTAAAGTAAAGGCTCCGGGTAGCAGGGTAGCAGGGTAGCAGGCTGAGTCTGGTGCAGGGGCAAGAGAGCAGACATAGCCGATATAATCTGGGTCGAACACAGGAAGTCAGACTTTGAGAGCCAATGAACAGTACTACCATACTCGAAGACGATCCAACACTGAATGCCAGAAAACCTGTAGCTAAAGTAGGGAGAAACAATCAGCAGGGCAACAAGCTGCAGGTGCGGTAGCTGGCAGAGAGTGCCAGAGGGTGCGGCAGGTGATTGCAAACAGGTGTGGTGGAAAAGTACCCCAGACTGGAGAGGCAGCAAGCAGGCTGATGACAGTATGTTTTTAGCTTACTTGGTAGCGCATCGGGTCGCAGGTTAAAGACTGGGTCTGGACTGCACAGGAAGACCTCGGTTACATAAATGCAATACAGGAAATACTTGTGGTTGTAAGTCTTTTTACATTGTGATCTGTGATGTAGTGCAGTATCTGAATACAAAACAACATACAGCTATATAAAACACTGAAACAGAAAACAAATCTGACATGCAGTATATGAGAAAAAAAACATTTAATCCATTTTCAATGGCAAAAATGCGCAAACAGCGCTGATATGAAACTAACGACTCCCCTCATGTGGCCACTGTTACGATATGATTTTATGGAGCAAACACAACACACATGCTATAGGTTTCAACCATAATGTTTACTTTCATCGCACTGCCACGAGTGGCTTCCACTTGAACTACATCTCAATAACTACATTCTTCGTAGCTTCGTTGTTCAAGCCCCCCCCCCCCCCCCACACACACAGTGCAGCATAGCCTTGCTCCTTGTGTTATGCCCTTCCCACACACCCACAGCACACAGACCCTCACACATACAGCACACAGACCCCCACACATACAGCCCCCCCCCCCATCACGCAGCATATGCCCCCCCAAATACATACAGAGGACACACAGCCCCCCACCCCCACCTAACACACATACACAAGTAGCATGCAGGTAGCATGTAAGCATGTAAGACACGGTCCTACGTCGCCTCCCTCACACACAGCTCTCACACCAACAACCCCCCCCCCCCGCACACACACACACACACACACACACACAGCACATAGGACTCAGCCATCACGGCTCAAGGCCCACTCACCCCACACACACACACTAAGCATGCAGCCCCCCCCCCAATGGTGCTTGCACCACCCTTACTGCCCCCCCACACAACATATAGCTTGCTGCCCACCTCCCCACACACACAGCACACAAGATACAGCCACACACACATACACACAGGACAGCCCTCGCAGCTCAAGCCCCCCCCCACCACACACGGAGCTTGCGTCACCCTCACTGCCCCCCCCTCACTCACAGCCCCCCCACCCCCGCACACATACAGCACACAGTATATAGTCTTGCTGCCCGCCTCATGCCACCTCCCTCCACCCCCCCACACACACAGCACAGAAGTCACAGCCCTCACGGCTCAAGCCCCACTCCCACACGCCCCCTTCACCTTTTTTCTACCTCTGCCCTTCTTATGGCCACCCCAAATGCATTCTACGCACTTTACTCCCCACTCCCCATGCACAGTCTAGACCCACAATCATCAGTTTCACTGCATGTCCTACTACCCAGTATGTCTATGTACGTGACAAATAAAACTCCTTGTATCCTTGTATCCTTGTATCCTTGTACATGTACCGCATAGTGGTATGTCCGCCACAGTGTATTAAAATGTGGGAACTGTTGGTATGATGAGTGTGTGGTAGAGCAGTGTTGTGAGGTGAGAATTTGGTGAGAATATGGAAATGATTTCCTGGATGTGCATGTGCTGTGCTTTTAGAGGTCTTTGTGCTGATTGTGCATGATATATTTTGTGCAGTTCCCACCTTCTCGGTCCAAGATATCGCCAATGCAAAATCCCAATTTTTGCATTTACCCATATCATGAGGTGACGCTATGCTTCAAGTGATTGTTTATGGGCTGGGTCAATACGCCTCTGAAACACTGATGTGATTTTAATAATACTACACTGACAGTCAATAGAAACTTTGAGGTAGAAATGTATGCACATTTGTACTTGTAGGGGGATTGTAATTATTCATTGTTTATTGATGATTTAGTGGTCGGGTAGTTGAGATAATGATAAGTTGTGCTCTGTTGACGATAGACCAGGAAGTCAACCTCCAAGCATGATTGCCTTTACGCACCAACATCCTGACCATGGTTCAACGCCAGACACGACTTCGATGGGTCAGACAACAGCATCCACTACAGCAAGAGTGGAATAGGATTCCGCAGGCCAGAGCATGCACTAACAGATCGTCGCCTGCATTGAAGCAAATGGAGGCCAGGCCATACTCAGTATCGGCTGTTGTGACTTTGTGCTTGGCAGGTGCCATTTTTTTTTGTAAGTTTTTTGTTTTGAAATTATTCTTGAAACTTTACATTTTTGTTTCTGTATGCAAATTTCCTAAGCAAATGACTCATATGAAAAAAATCCAGTTTAGGGTTTCAAAAGAAAAATTATGTTGAAAAATATGGTCTCAAAGTTTTCATTTACTGTGACTGTAATATAAAATATTTGCTTTTGGACACCTAACTTTGACGAGAAACATCGCCCCCTTGTGAATGTGTCAAAATTTGGTACACATAAAAGGAAAACTGTTTAGAGTTGGCATGTCAACTTTGACCAAATTTGAGCAATTAGTAGCCAAGATATGGACTTTTGAAGAATTGTAAGCTTCGTGTTAATTTGAGATGTTACTTTGAAACGGTTCATTTCAAGATAAATCCTTTGATAACTTTTTGTCAGCATTGTCTATAGATGACATATAGCAAATTTGGTGAGATTCACATCAACATATGACAAGTTAGTTTGGATTCACTTTCGCAATGTTAAAATTTCACAGAAATGGTTTTCGTTGGAAATGAGCTTTGACCAGTGTTTTCAATGTGTGAGGGTCAGTAGATTTCACGATAAAAAAAATCGGTTGTAAATGTTAGCATTCTCTAGTCTAGATAATAGGCAAAATGGCCTTTTTACTGCATGTGCTGTGCTTTTAGATGTTTTTATGCTGATTGTGCATGACATATTTTGTGCAGTTCCCACCTTCTTAGTCCAAAATATTGAAAGAAAGCAATTTTGACCAAATTTGAGCGATTAGAAGCCACGATATGGACTTTTGAAGAATTTTAAGCTACATGTTACATTTTCATTGACATGTAACTTTGAAACAGTTCATCTCAAGATAAATACTTTGATAACTTTTTGTCAGCGTTGGCTGGGTTTCCCAGATGCAGTTAAGAAGTTCTTAGCGCTAAGAACTTCTTTAGACCCTTCTTAGGGCTTCCATAAGAAGCAACCGTGTTTCCCAAAATGCTTCTTAGCCTAAGAAGACCTGCTGTTAAAGAAGCTTGTCTAAGAAGGGTCTGGAGCATTCTTAACACTTCTTAGCGACAAAAAAGTGGAAACAGCAACCCCTCCGGCAGGTAAAGCAATGTGACACTAAGCAGGGAGATATTAATGCAGTGTGTCTGTTTGTCCCAATTGTGTTTTTCCCCTTTTCCCTTTCTTTCATGCATTCCTACTACCCATTCAGTGTAAAAAATTAGGCTGAAAATATGTCCTCTATGGTACCATGTGTTTAAAATGTTTTACCGCAGTTCCCTAATTTCTCCCTAATATTTTTCCTAAAATAGTTTTTCAGAAATATTTAATATTTTTACGGTAAAGCAACTTGAGCAGTTGAATAAGGTTTAAACTCAGGACACATATTGCCTCTCCAACCCAGGGACAAGTGAACCCAGCTGGAAAATAATAATTGTTTTTGTTGGAAGTGGGCGTCGACCAGTGTTTTCAGTGCGTGAGGATCAATAAAAATTGGTTGTAAACATTAGCATTCTCTAGATAATAGGCAAAATTACATTTTACAGTGTCCCCTATGGACTAATTTTATGGCATGTGCTGTGCTTTTAGAGGTCTTTGTGCTGATCGTGCATAACATATTTTGTGCAGTTCCCACCTTCTTGGTCCAAGATATATTGGCATTTCAAAATCCCAATTTCTACATTTAGCCATATCATTAGGTGGCGCTATGCTTCAAGTAAGTGTTTATGGGCTGGGTCGATACGCCTCTGTAACACCAAACACAACAAATTTCATATTGGATGATTAGATGGCCAAAAGTTTTTGCTGAATAACTCAATGAACGTTTCCCCCAACAACATGATATTTTTAATTCATCATTCAATCATCTGTGTTAATTCGGCACTCCAGTATCAATAACTACTGCTGTGATTTACTAAGCCAACTTATGGTATTAGTTGCGCTATTAGATGCACGCCTATAGTTGCTGCAGCAATGAAGGCCCCCTGAAGCCACCATGTAACTGTAATGGCAAAACCTTTTGATACAACCATATCTTTGCTGTTTAGCACTCCGTGTATTATTGTGCAAATCCCAAGTTGGCATAAGAAAGATAAGAAAAAAGTTACTTCATTATCAACACTTTTGATGAAAAAAAGTTAGTAATTTATGATGCTTCCCTTACTTTTTCTTATGACAAAGAATACTGAATGTTGAATGACTAACATAAATGAGGCAGTTGTGAGGTGTATGAATGTCTATATAAATGGATTTTCAGTAAAGTTTGATGAGTAGCAAATAGAATGAACACAATTTTTTAAACAATTTTGTACCTTTTAGCTTTCATTGTATTTAGATGGCTGTGTAAACTGTGGCATGTGCCTTGGATTAGGACATTTCAGCGAGGATTAAAACTGCAGCACTGCGATGGTAACATGTGTGAATCTGAGAATGAGTTTGACTAATCCTGTCTACAGTTTGGCTGTCGACTCGAGTTAGCAGGTAGGTGAAGTGCTTTTTTCACAATGATAGTTGACAGAGACCATAACCTTAGCTTTGCTTTAAGGTCACTGCTGACTGCTGCTTGACTGCTACTTGAGTGTTACTACCCTTTTTTTCTGAGAATGTTTACACTACATACAGCAGTAGAATGGGCTATAAAACAGTTCAGTCTCCTGTTTACAGGACTTTACATTACTGTAATTGTACACTTCACTTTAACAAACAGTAATTGGCACATTTTGTGAGTGAGAGTTGAGTATGATACCACAGAAATGTGAATTCCACTTATGTGCAGGTTGAGAGAGTAGTCATTTGGAGTGTAATAGTTATTATTTTCATTTTAAGTGTGGAAGTGTAGACATTTTAACTATTTTTGGGTTTCCTGACTGAAATTATAAAATGCGTAAAAAAAGCCATTTATGAGTTTTTATGATTTCAGACTTTGAAGATTTAACTACCTCGTGTCATTGGTCGTGATGTGTGCATTATTTTATTTTTACACGGATATTGGCCAGGTTTCCCAGTTAAGAACGTTCTTAACGAACCTTCTAATCTTTGGTAATATGCTCCCACCTGAAGTTCTGGTATAACATGTGGCGTCTGACTGAACTCATCAATGCTAAGAAGCATTTTGGAAAACATGGTTGTTTCTTACGGGAGCCTTAAGAAGGGTCTAAAGAAGTTCTTAATGCTAAGAACTTCTTAACTGCATCTGGGAAACCTGGCCATTATATATTTCACTCTCTTTACATGTATAATACAATGACAGTTTAAAACATGTTGAGGTAACACTTTATTTGGATAGTCCACCCAGACTTTACAGGTTTGTTGAAATTCAGTTTAATTTTGTTTATTGTTTATTGACTATCACCTTAATCAAACTCGATTCCTAAACCTAATCTTAACAAGATACATAGTTCCATCTGTAGTCATCTGTAGATAGTCATTTCTAGATAGTCTACAGAACCCTCTATAAGACTATCCAAATAATGTGTGGCCAAAGCCATCATCACAAGACAATGACTGTCAATTTCAATTCCTTCTCAGCTGAAAGATGTTCCAGTACATCCAGAAGCAAATCCAAGATCACCTAATGGAACATGGAATGCGACATACTCGCCTTGTGACCAAAGATGGATGCTGCAACATTGAATTTGGCAATATAAGATATCCTTATCATGTTGCTTTTCTGATGGATTTTTGGACAACTTTTGTGGAGATTCGTTGGCGTTTTGTTTTTTGCTACTTTGCCTTTGCTTTTACCGGTAGCTGGTTTATATTTGGTCTGTTGTGGTATTCAATTGCCAAAAGTAATGGAGACCTGCTTGCACAGAATTCAACAAATGGTCATATCAGATGCATAGAAAATGTGAATGGGTTGACAACGGCTTTTCTTTACTCTCTTGAGACACAGACAACGATTGGATATGGTGGGCGCGCTTTAACTGGGAACTGTGTTGGCACAGTCATCTTGATCATTATTCAGTCTCTCATAGGAGCAATTATAAACTGTTTTATGTGTGGGCTCATTTTGGCAAAAATATCCCTCCCAAAGAAGAGAGCAAAAACAGTGACTTTTGGAGAAACAGCTGTTATCTGCCTTTGGAAAGGCAGTCTCTGCCTGCTTATAAGGGTTGCCAACTTGCGAAAGACCCTATTGATAGGGAGTCATATTTATGGCAAGCTGCTTAGGACTGCTACTACACCAGAGGGAGGAACTGTCATCCTGGATCAGATCAGTATTGACTTCACTGTGGATGTGGGCAAGGACAATCTTTTCTTCATTTGCCCACTTACGCTCTATCATGTCATTGACAAGAGCAGCCCTTTTTGTGAGATGTCCGCAGACACGCTGCACAAAGAGGATTTTGAGCTGGTGGTGTTCCTCGATGGCACCGCCGAGTCCACCAGCTCCTTATGCCAAGTGCGCACCTCTTTCATCCCTTGGGAGATTCAGTGGGGCCACAGCTTCCTGCCCATCATGTCGAAAAATAAAGGCGGAAAGTTTTGTGTGGACTTTGCCAATTTCTCCAAGACAGTGCCAGTGGCAACGCCACACTGCTTCTCCTGCTTTCAAAATGACATTCAGCAAGATCGCTGCCACCAACAGAAAAAGCAAGGTATTGACAACTGTGGATTTGATGTGATTGACATTGATGAACCTACAGGCAATACAGCGATGTGATTGCCAGATATTATTTGTTTGCCAGCTCAGAGTCTAAGAGACTATCCAGAAAGTGAGTATGCCACATTTATGTAAGCTGTCAAAGTTAAATATATTTATTCATAATATTCAGCACTCTATGTATGATGTAGTCAGCTAAATGACTGTTTACATTTCAAAACAGTGCATGGCCTATGCACCCTTCAACCATAAAGGAGCACTAATCATGAACAAACCCACTGGTGACCATTTGAGGATTATGTTTTAAGCTCATTTTAATGAAACCATTCAGGGGGTAAATGCCTAACCTTGACTTTACCACCTTTGTTTTTGCATTTCCCTGCAATAATGTAGATCAATGACACGTCTTTCTTTTAAATACAGCCAAGACAAATATTACAGCATTTTTTAAAGCCGTGTTGTGTGCTCTTCATAATATCAAACAACAATTGTCTGTCCTCCAAGCTCAGACATGAATAAAATCAAGCACAGTTCATGTAACATAATAAAGGGTACTTCTCTGATGTAACTAAAGTGAAAACACAGGCACTTTATTCTTTAAAACAAAATCCATTGCTTGTAGGGTGTTTGTTTCATTGTGGTCATTTCATTTTGTTCAATATTATTTTTTATTGCTGTGCCTTGTGTATTCTTGCTGGATTTTCTTGTTAAAATATATTTGTTTGTTTTAAATGATAGGAATGCTATTAGTAATATTGAACTTGATATTTTGTCCAAAAAGTTCTATTAAACCACTGCATATACTGTATTTTGTGAGCCAGAGCACCTCCACAATACATCTACTACAACTATTAGCGAGATCTTTTCTGCATACTTTTTGTAAGTTAAAGGGGAATTTCGGTGCGAACTTTGGGTATGTTGAGTGGTGAGTGGCATGTTTGAGGAGCACAACTACCTTAGCCTGTTGCATTTAGAACTTTACTATTTTTAGTTTTTTTTATCAAAAAGGTGCTAGTGATAAGGGCACCATGGAAGGTTGAAGATATCGGCATTTTCAAACCATTAAAAAGGATGAAGTAGCTCCATACTTCCTGGGTATTATAACAAGGGCCTTGTCATTCAAAACGAGGCATTGAGAACTTTGCAAGATCGTTTCTTAAAAATGTTTTCATAGGTTGTACCTTGCAGTAGTTTCTGGTCTCCGCCATGATAAAAGTCCACACAAAAGTCTAAAAGTTTTACAGGAGTAAGACTAATGTGAAAAATGATATATAACAGAGCAACTACACTGGAGGAGAGCACAACTAAGTCTGTGCGAGTGTAACAAGGCAAGGGTAGATAGAACTAGATGTACCGCATAGCGGTACATGGTATGACCGCCGCAGTATATTGAAATGTGGGAACTGTTGGTATGATGAGTGTGTGGTAGAGCAGTGTTGTGAGGTGAGAATTCCTGTGGAAATGATTTCCTGGAAGTGGGCATGGATGTGGGTTTTGAATGTGTAGTGTGTAGGACTGATTTGTGAAGGCAAGGAATCGGCAAAATGAGATTTTGTACAATTACAGCGCCCCCTATGGACCAAATTTTATGGCATGTTCTGTGGTGTTAGAGGTCTTTGTGGTGATCGTGCATGATGTATTTTGTGCAGTTCCCACCTTCTCGGTCCAAGATATTGGCAACTCAAAATCCCAATTTTTGCATTTACCCTTATCACTAGGTGGCGCTATGCTTCAAGTGAGAGTTTATGGGCTGGGTCAATATGCCTCTGTAACACCTACATACTAACACAAAATCGTTGTCTTGGGCAAAATTGTTGACGAGTTATTTAACAAAAACTGTTTTTCAACACCTAGCTTCGGCGATAAACATCGCCCCGTATGACGAAATGTCACAAAATTTAGTACACATGAAAAGAAAGATGTTTAGATATGGCATGTCAACTTTAACCAAATTTGAGCAATTAAAAGCCAAGATACGGCCATTTGAAGAATTTTAAGCTACGTGTTAAATGTTCATTGACGTGTAACTTCGGAATGGTTTATCTCAAGATAAATCCTTTGATAACTTTTTGTCAGCATTGTCTGTAGATGACATATACCAAATTTGGTGAGATTCACATGAACGGCCTATGACGAGTTCGTTCAGATTCGTTTTCGCAATATTAAAATTTCACGGAAATTGTTCTCGTTGGAAGTGGGCGTCGACCAGTGTTTTCAATGCATGAGGGTCAACAGATTTCACGATAAAAAAAAATTGTTGTAAACGTAAGCATTCTCTAGATAATAGGCAAAATGACATTTTCTACAATTACAGCGCCCCCTATGGACCAAATGTTATGGCATGTTCTGTGGTGTTAGAGGTCTTTGCGGTGATCGTGCATGATGTATTTTGTGCAGTTCCCACCTTCTCGGTCCAAGATATTTGCAACTCAAAATCCCAATTTTTGCATTTACCCTTATCACTAGGTGGCGCTATGCTTCAAGTGAGAGTTTATGGGCTGGGTCAATATGCCTCTGTAACACCTACATACTAACACAAAATCGTTGTCTTGGGCAAAATTGTTGACGAGTTATTTAACAAAAACTGTTTTTCAACACCTAGCTTCGGCGATAAACATCGCCCCCTATGACGAAATGTCACAAAATTTAGTACACATGAAAAGAAAGCTGTTTAGAGATGGCATGTCAACTTTGACCAAATTTGAGCAATTAAAAGCCAAGATATGGACATTTGATAAATTTTAAGCTACGTGTTTTTTGTTCATTGACGTGTAACTTCGGAACGGTTTATCTCAAGATAAATCCTTTGATAAATTTTTGTCAGCATTGTCTGTAGATGGCATATACCAACTTTGGCGAGATTCACATGAACGGCCTATGACGAGTTCGTTCAGATTCGTTTTCGCAATGTTAAAATTTCACGGAAATTGTTCTCGTTGGAAGTGGGCGTCGACCAGTGTTTTCAATGCATGAGGGTCAATAGATTTCACAATAAAAAAAAATTGGTTGTAAACGTTAGCATTCTCTAGATAATAGGCAAAATAACATTTTGTACAATTACAGCGCCCCCTATGGACAAAATTTTATGGCACGTTCTGTGCTGTTAGAGGTCTTTGTGGTGATCGCGCATGACGTATTTTGCGCAGTTCCCACCTTCTCGGTCCAAGATATTGGCAACTCAAAATCCCAATTTTTGCATTTACCCTTATCACTAGGTGGCGCTATGCTTCAAGTGAGAGTTTATGGGCTGGGTCGATACGTCTCTGTAACACCGACATACTAATACAAAATCGTTGTCTTGGGCAAAATTGTTGACGAGTTATTTAACAAAAACTGTTTTTTGACACCTAGCTTCACCAATAAACATCGCCCCCTATGAGGAAATGTCACATAATTTAGTACACATGAAAAGAAATATGTTTAGAGATGACATGTCAACTTTGACCAAATTTGAGCAATTAAAAGCCAAGATACGGCCATTTGAAGAATTTTAAGCTACGTGTTAAATGTTCATTGACGTGTAACTTCGGAACGGTTTATCTCAAGATAAATCCTTTGATAACTTTTTGTCAGCATTGTCTGTAGATGACATATACCAAATTTGGTGAGATTCACATGAACGGCCTATGACGAGTTCGTTTAGATTCGTTTTAGCAATGTTAAAATTTCACGGAAATTGTTCTTGTTGGAAGTGGGCGTCGACCAGTGTTTTCAATGCGTGATGGTCAATAGATTTCACGATAAAAAAAAAATTGTTGTAAACATTAGCATTCTCTAGATAATAGGCAAAATGATATGTTGTACAATTACAGCGCCCCCTATTGACCAAATTGTATGGAACGTGCTGTGGTTATAGAGGTCTTTGTGGTGATCGTACATGACGTATTTTGCGCAGTTCCCACCTTCTCGGTCCAAGATATTGGTAACTCAATATCCCAATTTTTGCATTTACCCATATCACTAGGTGGCGCTATGCTTCAAGTGAGCGTTTATTGGCTGGGTCGATACGTCTCTGTAACACCGACATATCACAAAAATTTCATGTTGTTGGGTGAAACGTTCACTGAGTTATTCAGCAAAAACTTTTGCCGGTCTCCCCCTCTTTGACGTACGCTGGCACAGCGGGGGGGTGGCCCTGGGGGACCAAAAGCTTCTATTCGCTCGAAATGTTCCAGGGCTACATGCCTACAAAGATTCAGGTCCCCCCGAGTTTCAGTGTCCCGGGAATCGTTGACGGACATTCACTGAAAAAAAAGAAAAAAAAAAAAAAAAAAAAAGGGAAAAAGGTTCGCGGCAACTCTATAATGACCGCTTTCGCTAGCTTCGCTAGCGGCGGTCATAAAAAACACAGGAAGAAGGGGGGCTTACCAGAGGGAGGCAGGCTATCTGGTAGAGGTGACCAAAAAGGCCACGTGGACTACAGCAAAACCACAAGCACAGGAGTGAAAACTACACTGGGAAAACACGCAGTGAAAACACACATGCAACTGCATGCATTTACCAAGGTTGAAGAACAAGGTTGAAGAACTGCAGAATATTGCCACTGGTACTTTCCTTGTCACAATAGATGTAGAAGCATTGTATACCAACATTGAACACCAACAGGGTCTTGAAGCACTCACATATTTCTTGAGTGGATGACTAGCTTCTGAAATGCCACCCACTGACTTTTTAGTTTCTTTGACAGAATGGACCATAACTAACAGCATCTTTATTTTCCAGGATAAGATGTTTAAACAGACAAAAGGGTGTGCCATGGGGGTGTGTTATAGTCCTTCATATGCAGGTCTTTTCTTGGGTGAATTGAAAGAAAATGTTGTCTTAAATGGTAGAAGAAATGTGTTTTTGAAGCATGTTGTTTGGTGGCGCTGCTACATTGATGATTGTTTCTGACCAAGACCAAACCAGACACACGAGTTAAAAAAATGTCATGCATTTCTGAACAGTATTAAATGTAACATTAAGCTGTCTTTGGAGCATAGTAAAGATAAAATTACCATTTTTAAAGATGACCACAGGTTTTTACATACCTCAGTGTACAGGAAGCCAACAGATAGAAACACAGCTTTACGTGCAAGACGTTTCCAACCAAATTGGCTAAAAGACAATGTACCATTTGGACAGTTCCAAAGGGTTAGACGAATTTGTGACCAAGATGAAATTTTTGAAAGCAAATCTCAAGAAATGTTGTCAAGGTTTGTGGAACTAGGATATAAGAACACTACTCTCCAAAAGACCTATAGTAATGTGCAAAAGTTTTAGGCAGGTGTGAAGTAAATTCTGTCAACTAGGAATGCCTTAAAAAATCAAAGTGTTAATCATTTATGTTCATCAATTAACAACTGAAAAAGGACTGAACAAAAGAAAAACCTAAATTAAATCAATATTTGATGTGACCACCCTTTGCCTTCAAAAGAGCATCAATTCTTCTAGGTATACTTGCATAGAGTTTTTGAAGGAACTTGGTTGGTAGCTTGCGCCAAACTCTTGAAGAAGTCTTGAAGAACTAACTGCAGACCCTCTGCAGATGTAAGCTTCCTGACATATACAACCAATTTGGTGTAATTGGTTGATCTTACACCTGACTTTAGTCCTACAATATCCCTGACTTTGTGTGTACCCCTGTGTATGTAGACTTTGTGTGCATGTGCCTAAAACTTGTCAAAAAACAACTTATGGCTGTCAAGTCCTTTCAGCCTTATAGGTGTTTTAAACATTAAACATGTGGATGGCTAAAAAGATACAGTACTGTGCAAAGATTTGATGCTGGTTTGAAGGCACCTGCCTAATTCACACAAAGGGGTACACACAACAAACAATATGTTTTGCTGTGTCCTCTCCGGTTTTATTTGATTTCAAAGTGATGTTAAAATGAATGGAAGTCAACGGAATGCTAAAGGCTATTAGGCCGTAAGGTGAAGACTGTATCGTTTCATCTCGCAATCTTTAGTGCATAAAAAAGCACAAGTCATGTTAAGGTAAAAGCAAAACGTTCGCCCCGAAAAATCCTGCCCAATTTTTACGGCGATGCATTTAATGCAGAACTAGCTTCATCATGGCGTAATAAGATTTTGGTTCATGAGTGGCGGTTGGGCTACACCAATCGGATAGCTGCCTTTTGTCAACAGAACGGCAAGATGGCTGCCACCAGGGCTTCATCCAGCAGTACTAACGATGAGGAAAACACACCATAAAGTCCTCAAAATTATAGAAATACAGTATAAACAGTGTTGTATGCACATTACTTCTGCGAAGCATGGGAAGATACAAGATCTCACCATCACATAACGGTGACAAAGACCATTAATTTATTCATTCATTATTTGTTCATAGCTAAATACAACACTGATCAACCATAAAACAGTCTTAATAAAAAACAATATATAAACATAACAATACAAAACAGCAAGGCAATACATGCAAATGTTATTACGGTGCAATTCTGAGGCAATACATCCTACCTTATACCACATAGCATGATAACACTTCTTTTTTTTTTTTCCAAATGTGTTTATTTGGTATTTCTTCAAAGAACAACAACAATACAAACGTGAATAGAGAGAACAAAACACTCGCACACACACACAGAAGGAAATAAAAAGTAAATGAAAAGACAATAAATGATGTCAACCCAAGAGAGGGTTAAGTGGGATTTAAACCAGAAAGAGGCTGACCACAGCTGACATGCCCAGTAATATAGTTTGAGGTTAGGAAGTTTTAGTCCTCCTCTATCAAAGGGTAAGTAGAGGAGGGTAAGACGAAGTCTTGCTCTTCTGTTATTCCATATGAAGTCTCTGAACATTTTATTCATGTTCGTAAAAAAGTTTGGTGGTGGAAGTGGTATACACTGAAATAGGTATAAAAACTTAGGCAGGATTGACATTTTCAGACTATTGATTCGGCCAACCAAAGAAATTGGCATTGCAGACCATCTTTTTATCATATTAGTCACTGCACCAATTACCGGTCCATAATTGCATGTTACTAGATCCTCTGGTGTGGGTGTAATTTTGATTCCCAAGTATGTAAAACTGTTAGTGTTGGTAAATGAGGTTTGTATCGGTGGGGTGATTCTTTCAGAGTTATTAAGAAACAGGATATTTGATTTTGTCTCATTAATTTTGTAACCTGAAAAGGACCCAAATGTGTTAATGAGATTAGGAATTGAAACCTGTAACCGAGTCAGAAATAAAACTATATCGTCAGCAAAAAGACCTATTTTGTTCTCCGCTTCTCCTAGTCTAATACCTGTTATAATATTGCTTTGTCTGACTGCGATGGCGAGAGGTTCGATTGCTAGTGCAAACAAAAGGGGCGATAGAGGGCAGCCTTGTCTCGTCCCTCGCTGCAGTTGAAAGGGTTCAGAGGTGACAAAATTAGTTGTGACTGCTGCGCTGGGAGATCGATACAACAATTTCACAAAGTTACAAAAGTTATCCCCAAATCCAAATCGCCCAAGAATGTCAAACAAATATCCGTGTTGTACTCTGTCGCATGGATAATATTCAATACTCTATGAATGTTGTGGAAGGCTTGACGGTCTTTAATGAAGCCGTTTTGATCAGGCGCTATCAAGAAAGGAAGATGTTTTTCTAGACGCCTTGCAAAAACCTTTGCAATAATTTTTGAGTCTGAATTTATTAATGATATTGGACGATATGATCCGCATTCGGTGTGTGGTTTGTTTGGTTTTAATATCAGTGATATAGTAGCATTGCACAGGGAGGGTGGCAAATGTCCCGTGTTGACCGATTCAACTACCATATCGAACAGTGGTGGCACCAGTTTCTCTTTGAAAAGTTTAAAAATATCTATAGGAAGTCCGTCAGGGCCTGGAGCTTTACCTCCGCTCATAAAAACAAGTGTATCAGAAATTTCCTCTTTCGTGATAGGAGAGTCTAGTTTTTGCTTTGCCGTGTCTTCTAAGACGGGGATGGATAGTCCGTCTAAGAATGTATGTTGATCGTTAGGATACTGAGCTTCCAAAGCATAGAGTTTCATATAATAGTCTCGGAAAGCATTATTGATTTCTATTGGGTTCGTTGTGGGTCCGTGTATATTTTGGTATTTGGATTTTCCGTTTGTGAATGGGAATTAAAAAACAAAAAACGACTGGTTCATTTGACTTTCGTTTTGAAGCACAAAACCAACAATTGAATTACGCAGCATTTTTCTTTCATTTTCATTTTTTAATTTCACTTTACAAAAAGAAATTCAAAGTCAACAGAAATGAAAAAACGGACCAAAAACAAGCAATATTCATATTATCACACCGGAAGTCAGGCAAGAGCGCATGGTGAAAAGTGTCCAGAAACGGTCCGTGTACTTTTTCGTTCATTCATTATTCTATTTTGGACTGAAAGATGAAATTTAAAAAAACTGTGCAGCCTGGTGTTTTATTTGGAACAATATAACCAGAAAGGGTTCTATTTTGTTTTCAAAATGTATAACCATTGTCAAATATTGGTATTAGAAAAGTGGACACATTTCTGATCGTTTTTAATTTGTAGTATTTGTTTATTCTTTATTTGAATTTCATTTAGACTACTAATCGTGTTTCACCCGGAAGTAAATGACACCGTTTGACTCGCGCTCACATCAGAGATTGCAATGCTCACACATCGTTATGGATATAAGCTTGCAATACATGCTCTTCAAGGGGCCTAAACGCGTCAGTCTTAGAGTTGTGCACTTCACAAAACCGTCGTACACTCATAACAGAGCAGCCACCGGGTGCTCCGATGTCTTTCAGGTGCTGTGAAATATCTGCATGTGTAGCATGCTTTCGCAACATTTCGCAAATCAAGTCATAGTATCCCTCCAAAGACACCATGTCATACGGATGAGTGCCTAACCCGCCCAAAAGCTTAGGCTACGGGTAGGCGACTACTTCCAGGACACCCCAAACCTTACGAAGCACTTACGAAGCTAGGTGCAATTCAGAACGGCATTTTGCTTTTTCCCTTTTTCTACGGTTCAAAAATTCATTTTCAAATGTAAAACCATGGCCATTAAACAAAAGACATACAAAAGTGTAAGAATTCATATAGGAGTCCTTTTTCATTAACCATGTGACTTCCAAAATAGAATAATGAATGAATACACGTCCTTTTTCATTTCCCATGTGACTTCCAAAATTGAATAATGAATGAACGAAAAAGTACACGGACCAGAAACATGGACCAGTGTGTAAGCTATATTCTGTTCAGAAAGAACAAAAGAGGACTCAGGTCTAGTGAGCTGAACATGCCCGACGACTCTCCAGCAAATATAGCCACACTTGTAGTCGTCTGTTAGGTACAGACTGTCACTTGAGACCTAAGAAATACACAAGTCAAATAATATTAGCCAGCTAAGCCTAATGTTAGTAATACCATAGCGTTTTCAAAACATGATTTATTCAGTGTTAGGCTATGAGGATAGTACTCCAAAGTTAAAGTTGAAAGAAAAAAAAAGATCTACCATGACGAACACAGTGGGCTAACTTGGGCTAGTGGCTCTGATAGCCTATCATCATCATCATCTGATCATCATAATCATTATCATCTGATCATCATAATCGCCGGGTTTCCCAGTTAAGAACCTTCTTAACGAGTTAAGAAGGCTCTTAAGAAGAGGTTGGCCAAGAGGAAGCATTAAGATAAGAGTGTTTCCCAGACGCCTTCTTAACGCCCTTCTTATACCAACTTCTTAAGAACCGTCTTATCTGCCTTCTTAACTGGAGCGCAATGAGCAATCGATCTCAGAATGGCCGATTGGAGCGCATAGTTACCATAGTAAAATCAAAGATTTTAGAGCGATACTCTAGAATCTTTGGTAAAATGCTCCAAACTGAAGTGGTATAACAGGTGGCGTCTGACTGAACTCATCAATAAAATACCGGCTAAAAGTATGACATTTGTCGTCACGACACAAAAACAAAGTGACACATATAATAATACCGAAACAACGACCAGGGAAATAAAAATGGAAACACAAAATGAAATCAGTATGTCATTTCATTTAATGTGTAGGCTATATTCTTATCTGTCTGATAGAAATCTGCTACATGAGGAGAATATGTGTGAAAACCGAGAAATTGGCGTCCCCTTGTCATGAACGATATGGAAAAGGGGGAAAACACGATCAGGAAAACTGGACGTACTGCATTAATATCTCCTTGCTTACTGTCACATTGCTTTACCTGCTTGAGGGGGGTGCTGTTTTCACTGTTTTGTCGCTAAGAAGGGTGTTAAGAAGGGTTCAGAACTTCTTAGAGATCCCTCTTAACGGCAGGTCTTCTTAGGCTAAGAAGCATTTTGGGAAACTCGGTTGCTTCTTACGGGAGCCTTAAGAAGGGTCTTAAGAAGTTCTTAGCGCTAAGAACTTCTTAACTGCATCTGGGCAACCCGGCCAATAGTAGTAGAGCTAGTAGACGTCTTTTACCCACCTGAAATATGCGGCTTAATTTGTAGGTGGTCATGTCCTCATCCCATAGACAGACTCTTTTGTTCTTTCTGAACAGAATATAGCTTAGGCCTACACACTGGTTTCTGGACACTTTTCACCATGCGCTCAGGTTCCGGTGCGATAATATGAATATTGCTACATCTCCAAATATCACATAGGTGGAGTTCTGACATATAGTGCGCGATCGTATTGCGGGATCTGGTATGAGAAGCATCCACTCCTGTTGATCGGTCTAAAGAAGGGTTAAGCGTACAGTTAAAATCGCCGCCCATTATTATTTCTCCCTGCAAAGAGGACACAGTCATAAATACGTTCTGGAAGAATGAGTCTTCATCACTGTTGGGACCATATATATTGGCCAAAATGATATCCTGATTTATTAGAGAGCCCTTGACTATAACAAATCTGCCCATGGGGTCTAAGATAATTTTATGCGTTCGAAAAGGAACTGATTTATGAATTAGAACCGCAACCCCTCTAGCCTGTGAAGAGTGACAAGAAGCGATTACTTGTCCAGGCCATCTTCTCCGAATGCGTATCATCTCGTCCGACAGTAAATGTGTTTCTTGAATATATACGATTTTGGCTTGAATATGTTTAATTCTAGCTAAAACTTGCTTAATTTTCACCAATTTCCTCAGGCCCCTGACATTCCATGACACTATGTTAAGATATGGGGGGATTGTCATGTCCCAAACCTAAATGTATCTGTCAGCAGTGTTGTTACATCGTCTACCTGACCATGATAAAACCTTGTACCATACAAAAGAATAAATAAAAGAACAAGAACAAATAAAACACCTGCCCCCTCTCGAGAACGGAGAAGGAGCTCTCCTTTCCCCCTGTGCCCCCTAATTGCACAGACCCCTTTCGCACGAATGCGGCAAGACTGGGACATTGCTGATCCTTATAAGGAGCAGAAAACAAACATACAATGTGCACTTAGTAACCTGTGCTCGCATTGAATATACAATGTCACCTCCATAGAATATATGTTGGCTATGACACCATGGCCAATAACCCAGGATTAATGCTAACTGAATTATTTGTCAATTTCAAGTATAGGCCTACCAACATCCTAGTCCATACTCACTGCGGGTGGAGACCGTTCCTTCTGCACTGATTTGATGAAATCATGCACCTCGGCTGGAGTCAGAAAAGTTAAAATCTCACCACTGTCGAGGTAGATTTTCATTTTAGCTGGATATTGCATACCAAACTCGATGCCGAGGTTGTGAAGATCAGCCTTTACCCCATCAAACTTTCTCCGCTGTTGTTGGATTTCTGGAGGGAGATCGGGAAAAAACATCAGCCGATTGCCTTTGAACTGTAGAGGTTTCTTCTCACGGGCAGCTCTCATCACTCGGTCCTTGTCCGTTAGCCAGCGGAACTTGATGAGGATTGTGCGGGGAGGAGGATTGGGTCTTCTTGTTGTCTTTGAGGTAAGTGGAAGTCTGAAGGCTTCATCAACAGACAAAGGATCTTGAAAATATTCTGAGCCAAGTACAATTGGTAGCCACTCGTCGAGGAATAAAGCCAAATCTCGGCCTTCCTCGGTCTTTACTGGCAAGCCGACCAGTCTCAAATTCCGGCGGCGTTGACGATTCTCCATAGCCTCCATTTTCTTCGTGAGTGCTAGCACGTCTCGTTGCGATATAGTGGCCTTAGCATCAAGGTCGCTTATCTGATCCTCGGCTGAGCTGATACGAGTTTCCGCATGGTCGAGTCTTTCTGAAAAAGAGTTTATAGCGTCCTTAATCCCTTGATTCGAGCTTATGATCTCTTGGAGTTGAGTGGTGAAATCATTTCGAAGAGCCTGGATCGCAGTTAAGATTTCTTCATCTCTGGTGTTGCTAGCTTCCTGTGTTGGCTTGTCGTCTTCGCCTTTGCTGTTTACTTTTCTTTCTTTCGGCTTATTCGGCATATTTTCGACGGATCTTCAGTTTGAATATATATATATGTGGCAGAGGCAAGGTAATTTGAAATGTATTGTAATGTCGACTACGCCACCTGAGAGGGGTTAAACTCAGGCTGTTCTAACAAACCCCTTAATTTCGATAGGCACACAGGTTCGCACACCATCAGGCAAGAGACGTGAGTTCCACAAATACAATTTATTAGTTAAAACAAGTAACAACAATTACAATACACCATAAATCAGAGGGTGTAAACCATCCATACATACACACACACACACACACACACACACACAACTCTGTTAGGTCCCAATACTGACACAGACCAGATTAACAGGGAGGCTGCAACACCAAACGAGTACTCAACTTTCACCACACTAGTTTACCACTAGCCTGTGCTACAAAATAGGGGGAAGAGAGCGGGGCTACTACTTACCACAGCGAGCAGAGACAGAAGAGGAGGTCCGAAGATACACACCACTCGTGAGGGAATAAACAAAAAAAAAACAAACCAAGACAACACCCGTTGTGCGGCACAGCAAGAAAAGTGAAGGGGGCTCCACCACCGTAAGGTCTGCCTGCCGCTCAAGTAGGCCCAACTGCACCTGTCCAAAAGTATACAATTAAAAGAGGCTGAAACACAGGAGTGGGCACAGTGGTGATGGTATCCTAGTACACTAACAACCAGTACACATTAAATTCTACACATCACTTATCTTGTAACTGGGCGCAGTTCACTGCAGTGACGCTCCAGCTCGTCATAGGAGTGCAGCCACCCTGGTTATAGAGATGGGGGGTAATAACTGACAGACAGCCTCAACCACACACCTGCACACACTTCCCAGCACAAGGGTTCCCACTGAAATGCACACGCACGCTAAGAGACAACAATACCCAGACAGACAGACAGATACATGCACACCAAGGCTAGGAAGAGCTAGTTCCCTCAATGCAGTATACTGCAATCGGAGGGATTACCAATCAGACCAAACCAACAAAGAATATAAACCAAAATAATCACGCACAAAAAAAAGAGACATGCACATTATCACATAAGCCAACAAAAATATATAAACTCCAATTAAACAGAATATAGCAGGGAGTGCATGCACATTGCCACCTATGCTATCACCCCAACAAAAGAATATCATCCCAAATTAAGCGAAAAAAAAAAAAAAAGCATGCACATTACCACATACGGTACACACACATCAGATCAACACATGCGTGGCTAACAGGTTCCTCCGGCGCTGAGCTTGGCTCTCACTCAGACCGCCACAGAAGCGGAACAGCCACTTCCGCACAATTCAGGACCAAGATAACGAAATGGAGTCACGGCCTAAGCCGAACAGAACAGAACAGCAGCCTGGAATGGCGTGGAGCTGCCCGAGATGACTGGCCACTGCAGGCCCGAGTGATGGGTCTCATTCTGAACCAGCGGTACAGCAAAGGAAACGCCGTAGCTAAAGCTCTCCAACACTTCAAGCTGGGCACGAATCCAACAATGCCTCCCCGGTGACGGCAACAAGCTAAGCTGCAAGCAGCAGCAACCAGCGACACACAGTACACCAAACACTCGTTTTGGAGCAAGGACACGGGCCACATACACTCCACGCCACCACAATCAAACACCGGTACGCCGGAAGTAAGCAGGAGGAAGAGAGAAGCAACACAGGTAAGTCATACTTACCTAGATATTCCGAAATAAAAGTCCACCCCGTAGTTAACACGCCCCCTCTCTACCAATCCAGACAGGTCCCAGGGGGAACGTATTTAGTTAAGTAGCTTCACCTGCTACATTCTGCCCCCCCTTTTTATGTCATCGCCCCGACGATGACCCGAAAACCGGTCACGGGGGAAAGGCTTCACATCCGACCGCTAGATGTGGGTGCTGGAGGGGCTTGCCCGTCCACTTGGCTCACTACTGGCCGAGGAAGATGGTGGACATTAGAATGGTGGCCCGCTGTAGAACGGTTTGTCCGGCGCAGAGATGGTTGGGCAGAATCATGCGCCTCTCTAAGAGACCCGGGAGCAGGTGACACTGAAGCACTCTCCTGTAGTACCGGGGAATTTGAACTAAATCCTGCCTCTGAGAAGGAGGGCCCAGGTGGTACCACGAAGTTAGACGAACTAGGGCCAGGTGCAGGGGAAAGTGGTGCTACCTCTGAGACAAACATCAATACGTCCTCCTCCCCAGGAGGACCATCAACAGGTGTCGCAGCCACCGGGACAACAGGGGCCCTGCCCTGGGAAGCTGGGAAGGTGGAAGCAACCTGTGCCTTCAACAAGTCCCGATGAACAGTCCTTGTCTTATGCAAGTTGTCCAGCGGTGCAATCGTGTAAACAGCCCCACCCTGGCTTGGTGCTATAAGTACCTGGTACAGCACTGAACTCCAAATGTCCTGGATCTTATGTCGCCCCCGGGCACTATGGTCCCGGAGATAAACTAACTGTCCAACCTGCAACGGGACCTCTCTAACTCGTTGGTCATGCTGCTCTTTCCGACGACCAGCGGCCACGACAAGACGGTCCCTTGCCCCCTCAAAAGCTAACCTCAGTCTCGTCTGGTGTTCAACTATCCAGTCATGTACTGTTCCGGGTACAGGGTCCTGCACCCTACCTAGGAGGAAGTCTACTGGCAGGTTGGGTTCTCGCCCAAACATTAGAAAAAATGGCGATTCTCCTGTGGACTGGTGAGGGGTGGTATTATAGCAGTAAAGGACCTGAGGGAGACAAGAGGTCCAGTCACGTTTCCGTGTCACAGGCAGCGTGCGCAAGAGATTGTGAAGAGTTCTGTTAAAACGTTCACACTGTCCATTGCCAGCTGGATGGTACGGAGTAGTGCGGGACTTCGCAACGCCATACAGGGCACAAAGCTGATGGATCAAATTGCCCTCAAAGCTCCTACCCTGATCCGAATGGATGCGGCCAGGAACCCCAAATCGGTAAAACCATTCGTTCAGTAATACCTGAGCAACTGTGGAGGCACGCTGATCCCGTGTAGGCACAACCTGGGTATATTTACTAAAAACGTCAGTCATGACAAGTGCATTTTCCATTCCATTCTGAGCCGGTTCCAACTGAGTAAAATCAATAGCCACAATCTCGTTGGGCCTAGAGGCTAACAAGTGGCCCATGAAGCTTAACGGGGTTGACCCAGAGTCTTTTGCTACTTGGCAGCGATCACATGCCTGACACCACCGCTGGATGTCCGTAGCCATACCTGGCCAATAGCAGCGCTGGCGTACCAATTCAGCAGTGCGCTCTATGCCCTGGTGGCCATGATCCTGGTGTAGCCGTTTCAAGACCTCTTGGTGTAGGGCTACAGGTAGGAGGAGCTGCAAATTTTGCGATACAAAACCCCTTCGTGTTCTACCAAGCGGTCCCACTGTCGCAAGAGTACCAAAACCCTTCTTGGGACCAGCTGCCGCTCCACAGAGGTCGGCGGAGCCCGTCTCCTCCAGAATACCAACAATTCCTTCAGGAGGGGGTCCGCTTCCTGCATGGACTGGATATCTGACAGAGAATAACGCGGGAGAACAGAAATTACCGACTGGGTAGCTAATATCGAAGCATTCTGAGTGGGGACCTGCTGGATGCACTCTGGAACTATGGTGCCAGGAAGAGCATGTTCCTTTAGGCTAGCACTAGACATATACTGCCGAGAAAGTGCATCGGCATTCCTATTACTACGGCCAGAGCGGTATTTGATCGCAAAATCAAATACTGCCAGCTGTGCCACCCATCGATGCTCTGTAGCCCCAAGCTTAGCAGAATGGATGTAGCTAAGTGGGTTGTTGTCGGTAAAGACAATACATTTATGCCCCAAAAGGTAGTCTCGAAATTTCTCAGTCATGGCCCACTTGAGCGCAAGAAACTCCAATTTCATGGAGCTATAGTTGGTCATATTGCGCTCAGTGGGCCGTAGACCTCTGCTAGCATAAGCCACCGGTCGTACCTTACCTTCCTGTTCTTGGGAGAGAACTGCTCCAAGACCACTAAAGCTAGCGTCAACTTCCAAGATGAAAGGCAAAGAAAAATCAGCATACGCCAACACTGGAGAGGAGACTAACCGTGCCTTCAAGGTCTCAAAACTCTCCTCACACTGGGGTGTCCAGGCGGCACCCACACTCATGCTAGGGGTCTTCTTGGATTTCGTACCTGAGAGATCTGCGACTAGCTTATGCAGGGGGCTGGCAAGTTTAGCAAAGCCTGCAACGAAACGCCGGTAATAACTGGCAAATCCCAAAAACGAGCGTAGCTCGGTAACACTGCGAGGGCGCTGCCAGTTGGCCACTGCCTCGACTTTGGCTGGGTCGGTGGAGACACCCTTACTGGAGATAACGTGTCCTAAATAACCAACTTCTTCCCGAAAAAAAGGCACATTTTCCTAGTTTGGCCTTCAGCCCCTCCGAATGGAGCCGGCTGAGAACAACTTCCAATCGCTCAAGATGTTGGACAAAAGAAGTGGAAAAGACTATGATGTCGTCCAAATAAAGAAGCAAAGACTGGTACTGCTGGTCCCCAAACATCCTTTGCATCAACCGCTGAAAGGTGCTCGGTGCATTACACAAACCAAATGGCATTCTGTTCCATTCAAAAAGTCCGAATGGCGTACAGAATGCAGTTTTGGGCTTGTCTGCTTCGGAGACGGGGACCTGATTGTATCCGCTGGCAAGATCAAGGGTAGAGAACCAACGGGCCCCAGCAAGGGCATCTAAGCTCTCCTCAATACGGGGCAAGGGGAATGCGTCCTTACGCGTCTTGCTATTCAGCAGACGGTAATCAACGCACATACGAAGGCTCCCATCCTTCTTTTTGACAAGGACAATAGGGGAGGCATATGGACTGCTACTCTCCCTAACTACCTGTGCCTCAAGAAGCTGGTTGATGTGAGCCTTCACTACATCGTACTCTGACGGTGGAATGCGTCGATACCTTTGCCGAACAGGCACATCATCCAGCAGAGGGATATCATGGGAGATCAGGCTTGTACATCCCAAGTCACCATCATGAGCTGAGAACACAGCAGTATATTTTTTCAACAAACACTTCACCTCACTCCGTTCTGATTCAGACAGAGCAGATAAATCCACTGACTCAATCCTGTCCGGTATGGAAGTGGTCACAACCTGTGAGGACACTGTGGCAATAGTAGGTCTTACTTCAGAGACTCCAGCAGGCAAGCTAACAACCTGGGCACTACTCAACAAGCCCAGACTAGTACGTGGATAAAGTAGAACATCAGTCACTCCGACATTGACAACGGGAACATAAGCGGTGCCCCTAGCAACCTGGACAAGGCAGGGTGAGGCCAACAGCCCTGCCGGCAGCCCGGACTCTGGTGGTTCGAAAAGGGCCGTCTGGCCAGCCAATTGCTGAGAGCATGTACTGGCAATAAATTTCATAGTACCACCTGAAACGCGCACAGCCCGCGTGCCCCTGACCCGCGCAAGGCCACTGCATCCCCGGTGGTTCTGAGCTTCTCCCTGATGGCAACGCTGCAGGGCCTCGATGACAGGGCCTGGAGCTTGTGAGACTGGAGGGAAGTCAAAAAAAGAAGGGCCATGAGCTCCAAATAGCTCCTGATAACACCGACTAATTACATTCATGCCAAGGACCCCAGGAATAACAACTGGGCCGCCTGGTGGGTCCTTCACAACCAAGATACCACAACGGGGGATGACTTTGCCACAAAGGATCACATCCAACTCCAAGTAACCAATGTAGGGGATGGCAAGACCATTGGCCGCTTTAAGCTGAAGCCAGTGGCAAGAGTGAAGGCGTTCCTGACCCCACGGCTCAAACTGCTGCAAAAAGAAACCCTCAGTGACTGTAGACACCATAGATCCGGTGTCTAAAAGACACGAAACATTAACCCCCCCTATGGACACATCAATATGTGGGCAAGATGACATAAGCCTAGATAGATTTGTACCTGTTGAGCCCGAAGACACCCCAACTGAGCTGTGGCTCGGCAGCTCAGTGGGCTTCAGTTTCCCTGTTGTTGTTGTGGCTGGAAGGGTAGTGTGACGCCAGAAGACACACCTGAAATGGAACTAGCTCTGGGGCGAGACGGTACTCGTTCCCCATCACATTCCCTAGCAAAATGGCCTGGCTGCTGGCATCGCCTACATATCAGAGGGCCACTGCGTGGGAATTTGTTAGGAACCGAAGGATTCTGCAAGGAGGCCACCGTCTGAGTGAGCCGATTGAGCTGCTCTTGCTGCTGCTTTAATAATTCTTTCAATTCGCTCAGTTCACCCCCTTGGGAGGACACCTGGGTCACTGGATGCAAGTGGCCCTGCGTCGCTGAATGTGGGTGGCCCTGAACCCTATACTGAATGCCATATGCGGAGGGAAGAGAAAAACTACGCCCCCTAGTGCCACCAGGAAACCCCTCTCGTTCCCATCTGATAGCCACACTGCGCACCTCCAATAGAGTGGCTTGTGGCTGCTGGCGAATAAACTGTTTCAACTCCCGCCGGAGAGCACTGTCCAAGACATGCTCCACAAACTGGTCCCGGAGAAGAATGTTGGCATTAGTCATACTATCCGGGGCCCTTTGCCTAACCTGTTCCATTAGGGCCATTAAGGCTAAAGAAAACTCGTGCAAACTCTCCCCGTCCTGCTGTTGCCTGGAAAAGAAAGCTTGCTGGAGGGTCATATATGACTGGGTACAGCCATACAACTCTTTTAAGATACTGAAGATCCTTCCTGGGTCTGCTCTCTCTGCACTGGAACGGTATCTGATTTCTTCCTTTGCTTCTCCCTCCAAGTGATCGAAAATAAACAAAGCCTGATCACCAACCGCTAGGTGGCGAGCACGCATGCAGGCCTGGACCTCTTCGACCCACTCCAAAACCCTTAAACCCGTTTTACCATTAAACATTGGGCACTTACGATCTCTGGGGACCACAAACAGTCGTTCGGCAGCTGCACCACCAATCCCTGCCCCTGGATTGGACCGAGCATTACCCACTGCAGCTGTGGCTGGACCCGCAGTGTCACTATCCTGAGGGACAGCCCTTTCCTGACGCAATTGTTCATTGTCTGCCCTTAATTGCTGTACCATCTCCCTAAGCTGTTGCAGTTCCTCCTCCATACTAATGGCGAACACAGACCGGTAATTTGAAAGTCAATTAAAGAAAAATATTAGGACTATAAGTTAAAAGTTAATTATCTTCAAGCTGCTGTTCTGTTGCTGCACACACACACAAAAACACACCACTCAATCTTTCTTGTTAACTCTAGACAATTAACGACACAAAATAACAAAATTGAAAAGAAGAAGAGAAAAAGAAAGAAAACTCACGTCTCTGCCTGTAAAAAGTGTCAGTCCTGCCGACTACGCCAAAATGTGGCAGAGGCAAGGTAATTTGAAATGTATTGTAATGTCGACTACGCCACCTGAGAGGGGTTAAACTCAGGCTGTTCTAACAAACCCCTTAATTTCGATAGGCACACAGGTTCGCACACCATCAGGCAAGAGACGTGAGTTCCACAAATACAATTTATTAGTTAAAACAAGTAACAACAATTACAATACACCATAAATCAGAGGGTGTAAACCATCCATACATACACACACACACACACACACACACACAACTCTGTTAGGTCCCAATACTGACACAGACCGGATTAACAGGGAGGCTGCAACACCAAACGAGTACTCAACTTTCACCACACTAGTTTACCACTAGCCTGTGCTACAAAATAGGGGGAAGAGAGCGGGGCTACTACTTACCACAGCGAGCAGAGACAGAAGAGGAGGTCCGAAGATACACACCACTCGTGAGGGAATAAACAAAAACAAAAAAAAACCAAGACAACACCCGTTGTGCGGCACAGCAAGAAAAGTGAAGGGGGCTCCACCACCGTAAGGTCTGCCTGCCGCTCAAGTAGGCCCAACTGCACCTGTCCAAAAGTATACAATTAAAAGAGGCTGAAACACAGGAGTGGGCACAGTGGTGATGGTATCCTAGTACACTAACAACCAGTACACATTAAATTCTACACATCACTTATCTTGTAACTGGGCGCAGTTCACTGCAGTGACGCTCCAGCTCGTCATAGGAGTGCAGCCACCCTGGTTATAGAGATGGGGGGTAATAACTGACAGACAGCCTCAACCACACACCTGCACACACTTCCCAGCACAAGGGTTCCCACTGAAATGCACACGCACGCTAAGAGACAACAATACCCAGACAGACAGACAGATACATGCACACCAAGGCTAGGAAGAGCTAGTTCCCTCAATGCAGTATACTGCAATCGGAGGGATTACCAATCAGACCAAACCAACAAAGAATATAAACCAAAATAATCACGCACAAAAAAAAGAGACATGCACATTATCACATAAGCCAACAAAAATATATAAACTCCAATTAAACAGAATATAGCAGGGAGTGCATGCACATTGCCACCTATGCTATCACCCCAACAAAAGAATATCATCCCAAATTAAGCGAAATAAAAAAAAAGCATGCACATTACCACATACGGTACACACACATCAGATCAACACATGCGTGGCTAACAGGTTCCTCCGGCGCTGAGCTTGGCTCTCACTCAGACCGCCACAGAAGCGGAACAGCCACTTCCGCACAATTCAGGACCAAGATAACGAAATGGAGTCACGGCCTAAGCCGAACAGAACAGAACAGCAGCCTGGAATGGCGTGGAGCTGCCCGAGATGACTGGCCACTGCAGGCCCGAGTGATGGGTCTCGTTCTGAACCAGCGGTACAGCAAAGGAAACGCCGTAGCTAAAGCTCTCCAACACTTCAAGCTGGGCACGAATCCAACAATGCCTCCCCGGTGACGGCAACAAGCTAAGCTGCAAGCAGCAGCAACCAGCGACACACAGTACACCAAACACTCGTTTTGGAGCAAGGACACGGGCCACATACACTCCACGCCACCACAATCAAACACCGGTACGCCGGAAGTAAGCAGGAGGAAGAGAGAAGCAACACAGGTAAGTCATACTTACCTAGATATTCCGAAATAAAAGTCCACCCCGTAGTTAACACGCCCCCTCTCTACCAATCCAGACAGGTCCCAGGGGGAACGTATTTAGTTAAGTAGCTTCACCTGCTACATTTTTTTTTTTAAATTCAGTTATATATATCCTGAGGGACAAAATTAGATATTTCAGGGAGATGTTTCGCGGAGCACAAGGTTCATGCGGGCGCTCACTCCCACGTCATCCCGGAAGTCCATGAAAACACTTCTAGTTTTCACTGTCAGTGTCAATATGGTTGTTATCTTCCTTCTTGATTTCATTTGTATTTGCACACCTACAGAAGTCAGTCCTGCAGAGACACATGAGCATCTACCTGTCTTACAGGCACTCTCTTTGCAACTGCCGTTTATCACATGTAAAAACTGTCAGAGGCTGGATTACTTAATGAGGTCAGTGTTAGATATGTACCAGTCAGAAAGTCAAAACTCCCAGCGGTTCGTGGCGTAGTAGGAAGGCAGTCAAACTGGCACCAGTGTTGGCTGTCCTACTCTCCTGTCTTTGGTTCGAACACCCTCCCGTAAACCACTTTTAAATGTGTGTGAATTTTGTTACTGTTCATACAGCATGTTTTTATTGTGTTTGGATGAGACTGGTGTAGTCATTCATTACACTTTCATGGCCGAAATACTCTTTATTCGGCGGGACTTTCTTCCGTTGTCTCAGGCACAGGCTTCATGCATATGGAGATCCGGGGGCGGAGGCTAGTTGTAGCCTGGGCAGGGGCGTGATGAATATTCAGCGAACTTATGAATAAATCACCAGTTAAACTGAGCACCAGTCAAGCTGGTACACCGGCATGTTAGTGAGCTAAATGATCTCTAATAGCCATCACTTTAGCTAGCAAATCGACAACATACAACCTAACTAGTGATAGACACAACTGTAAAACATTTACTGTGATTCTTACATTCACATGGAAAACCCATGGTAAATAACAACTTGCTCGCTTTCTCCCGTGCTGCTCCTAAAGATATTTTGCTCCACGTGCTGTTTGACAACCAGCGCCGTCATTCCATATTAAACCCCGAATCGCCCAGATATTTTAGATTTTCTCCTGAGCTCCAGTCTGTTCTGGTTTCAGGTCTCCCTTCCCCGGAGCCGTGCCACCTCCAACTAACCTGCCTTTTGTTCCTTTCCTTGTTTTTCCTTTCTTTCTCTTACTAATCTGACCATATCATTCTGTGTTGATGTAGATATGCATGCCAGTTCGTTCACCTATTTATATCGTTTGCAGAACATGTGTACTATGCATCTGTAGTTCGTACCTCCTGCATGGTACGCTCAGTTTCCTCCCCCTCGGTGGATTTATTTGGGATAATTTGCGCGTTCAGTGGTGCAGACCCATAAACGTTGTTAAAATTAATGCGCTAAAATGCTGAGCAGCTAACAGTGTTACCAGTGATTAGCTCATGTTTGTTAGCCGCGATGCTACCTGCCTTGTCAGCGCTACTTTGCAAGTTTCGCTAAGGTTGTTAGCGGCTATGCTACCAATGCTTCTGTTTGATAAGGCCCGCTTATTCCGTAGGGTATTGGTTAGTGATGGGACATCTGAAGTAAGGCGTCGGAGCTTGCGTCGAGCAAAGAGCCAGATGAAGCCACGGTGTTGGGGCTTGTGTTGTTACAATAAAATCACGTGACTGATGACAAATGAAGCTTCATTTTT
This sequence comes from Coilia nasus, assembly GCA_027475355.1. Lineage (NCBI taxonomy): Eukaryota > Metazoa > Chordata > Actinopteri > Clupeiformes > Engraulidae > Coilia > Coilia nasus. The sequence continues at coordinate 37,385,854 of CM050214.1, read as the reverse complement.
GAACATACCACATGACTGCGTTGGAACCTGATTCAACTCCTCCAACCACCGCAGCGCTTTATGGGTTGTTGTAGCCTTGCAAAACTGTCTGAAACGTGCGTTTTCTGATGGGATGCTTCTTCTAATAGCTATTTCTAAACAGGAGATCACCGTATTTGCTTTTAGCATGATGTCACAAATGCACAATAATAAGAAATTTATAATAATAATAATAATAATAATAATAATAATAATAGCCTAATAATAATTTCACTCTGACCACGAAGTAAATCTTTAAGTAAAATAGTAGGCTACCACATGTGTTTGTGTTGCAAACTTGTCATTATTTCAGCAAAGCATTTTCAAAACGGTGTGGCTAATTTCTTAAATAAGTCTAAAGTTGGCAGTCTTGATATAATGTTATTAAATCTAAATTTATAAATCATTAAGCTTACAAAGGAATGTGGTTTAAGTGGCAACTTGATCAGGTGCTGACCACAACTGCCTGTAGAATACCTTTACCTTTAATTCAAGAAATGAGGAAGTCAACACGCAGCAATGACAGCTTATTGACACTTGAATAAAAAATGCAAAAACACAGATTTTGCTTTTTTTTTGGTCTCGTGGTTCGAGCCTGCGACCCATGATTTGGCACATTAAGGAAATTGGTTTGGAGCTTTGTTTGAGGCTTTATTGCCCATCACTAGTATTGGTACCTTTTGCTACTAATCATATTCACAGCATCTGGTTTTGAAGTCTTCCTTTACCATAACTGATTAATGCTGGGATATGTACATTGGCGGCCAAATGTTGCAGGCCAACTCACATAGGAAGCTAACCGGAGCTAAGCTGCATGTTAGCAACTATCAGGCAAAATGGGACTTTCAGTGTAACACGGCTTACTCGCCGACCTCATTTGTTTAAATAAGCTCGTATGAACATTTAGGAGTGTGAAGGTTGTCATGTGGGTAAATTCTGATGTAACCTCTGGCCTTCTTGGGTGGCGTTTTCAAGGTAGCCTTCTATGAACCCTCTTACCATAGTCAAGTTCTACGGGGCTAGTTTCTGCCCAGTTGAAGTACTATTGCTTTCGTTAGTCAACTGGAAAATGTGCGATATCTAGCTGCTACACACTAATATGTGGTTTAAATACCTCTACGTAGAGACAAGCTTACATAGACGGTATCTCGTGGGTTTTATTATGACCGCCGCTAGCGAAGCTAGCGAAAACGGTCATTATAGAGTTGCCGCGACCATTTTTCCCTTTTTTTTTCTTCTTTTTTTTTTCAGTGAATGTCCGTCAACGATTCCCGGGACACTGAAACTCGGGGGGACATGAATCTTTGTAGGCATGTAGTCCTAGAACATTTCGAGCGACTAGAACTAGAGCTTTTGGTCCACCGGGGCCACCCCCCCCGCTGTGCCAGCGTACGTCAAAGAGGAATAGCTCAGTGAACGTTTCACCCAACAACATAAAATTTTTGGGATATGTCGGTGTTACAGAGATGTATCGACCCAGCCAATAAACGCTCACTTGAAGCATAGCGCCACCTAGTGATAAAGGTATATGCAAAAATTTAGATTTTGAGTTGCCAATATCTTGGACCGAGAAGGTGGGAACTGCGCAAAATACATCATGCACGATCAGCACAAAGACCTCTATAACCACAGCATGTGCCATACAATTTGGTCAATAGGGGGCGCTGTAATTGTACAAAATTTAATTTTGCCTATTATCTAGAGAATGCTTACGTTTACAACAATTTTTTTTATCATGAAATCTGTTGACCCTCACGCATTGAAAACACTGGTCGACGCCCACTTCCAACGAGAACAATTTCCGTGAAATTTTAATATTGCGAAAACGAATCTGAACAAACTCGTCATAGGCCGTTCATGTGAATCTCACCAAATTTGGTATATGTCATCTACAGACAATGCTGACAAAAAGTTATCAAAGGATTTATCTTGAGATAAACCGTTCCGAAGTTACACGTCAATGAACATTTAACACGTAGCTTAAAATTCTTCAAATGGCCGTATCTTGGCTTTTAATTGCTCAAATTTGGTCAAAGTTGACATGCCATATCTAAACATCTTTCTTTTCATGTGTACTAAATTTTGTGACATTTCGTCATAGGGGGCGATGTTTATCGCCGAAGCTAGGTGTTGAAAAACAGTTTTTGTTAAATAACTCGTCAACAATTTTGCCCAAGACAACGATTTTGTGTTAGTATGTAGGTGTTACAGAGGCATATTGACCCAGCCCATAAACACTCACTTGAAGCATAGCGCCACCTAGTGATAAGGGTAAATGCAAAAATTAGGATTTTGAGTTGCCAATATCTTGGACCGAGAAGGTGGGAACTGCACAAAATACATCATGCACGATCACCACAAAGACCTCTAACACCACAGAACATGCCATAAAATTTGGTCCATAGGGGGCGCTGTAATTGTACAAAATCTCATTTTGCCGATTCCTTGCCTTCACAAATCAGTCCTACACACTACACATTCAAAACCCACATCCATGCCCACTTCCAGGAAATCATTTCCACAGAAATTCTCACCTCACAACACTGCTCTACCACACACTCATCACACCAACAGTTCCCACATTTCAATATACTGCGGCGGTCATACCATGTACCGCTATGCGGTACATCTAGTTGTTGGTTAATCTGCTCAAATTTTAACTGCATTTGCCCTTGATCCAACGTAATTATTCCACTCTGTCTGCCCCGAAGAGGGGCGTGCCAGTCCCTGGCTTGACGGTTCCGTTATGGAGAGATCAGTTCAGTTGGTGGGTTGGACGTATAGTCATTCATGTGTCTATGAATGGACATGTTGGTGTGTGGAAGTCGTCGTGTAGGTTAATTCTGGTGTAACCGATAGTCTGCCTAGGTGTTTTTTTGAGGGCCAATCAGCTACAAACCATCATAACTCCATAATTCTAGGACATGCCATTCAAGTCAAACTAATGGAAGTAGCTCAGCTAACCCGTGAGCTATTTAACTGAAGAGATTTACTCCTATTTTCTTATGCATGCGCAATCAGTTATGGTAAAGGAAGACTTCAAAACCAGACGCTGTAAATATATTTAGTAGTAAAAGGTACCAATACCCCACCGAATAAGCAGACCTTATCAAACAGAAGTATTGGTAGCATAACCGCTAACGACCTTAGCGAAACCTGCAAAGTAGCACTGACAAGGCAGGTAGCATCACGGCTAACAAACAAGAGCTAATCACTGGTAAACACTTAACTATGCTAAAATGCTGAGCAGCTAGCATTGTTTATCGCTGCTAATAAGCAAACGAGCACCACTGAATGCGCAAATTATCCCAAATAAATCCACTGAGGGCGAGGAATTGAGCGTAACATGTAGGAGGTACGAACTACAGATGCATAGTACACATGTACTCCAAACAATATAAATAGGTGAACAAACTGCCATGCATATCTACATCAACACAGAATGATATCGTCTAATCCATTGACTATATACAGTCAATGGTCTGATCACTAACAGAATAAAAGGAAAAACAAGGCTTGGTACTGAAACGAACAAAGGGCAGGTTAGGTGAAGGTGGCACGGCTCCGGGGAAGGGAGACCTGAAACTAGAACCAACTGGAGCTCGGGAGAATTTTTAAAATAGCTGGGCGATTCGGGGTTTAATAGGGAATGTTGCCGTTGGTTGTCAAACAGCGCGCAGAGTGAAATATCTTTAGGATCAGCACGGGAGAATGCGAGCAGGAAAAGCGAGCCGGAGGGAGCTGCGACATAACGATAATTTGCGCGAAGGAAAATGCGTCAAAACGTCGGCACCTGAAGCAGCGAAAAAGGTAAATTAGACAGGTCATTATAAAGCAGGTGACGGCCGCTGATTGGTCGGAGACAGCGCCCGTCCCAGCCAATGTCGTCTTCCTAGCAGAACTTTCACTTGCATTATATGTCACTGTACTTGTGTTAAAATAAAATAAAGCATCTTGTTGTGGAAATGCCTCTCTGCGTAAATTTGTAACCAGGCCTGGTCACAAAGGGCAAATGAGGACTAGTCCGCCCAAATTGTATGCAAACTGTAAGGCTGCTACAAAGTCGCCAGTGGGTATTTTGGTTGCTACAAAGTCACTAAGACCTTGCGGTTAAGAAGTAGCAACGTCGAAAAATCACACACTGGTCACTTTTCGGCAACCTGTAAAAGGGGGTTGCTAGAAAGTTGCCAGTGGGTATTTTGGTTGCTACAAAGTCGCTAAGACCTTGCAGTTAAGAAGTAGCAACGTCGAAAAATCACACACTGGTCACTTTTCGGCAACCTGTAAAAGGGGGTTGCTAGAAAGTTGCCAGTGGGTATTTTGGTTGCTACAAAGACGCTAAGACCTTGCGGTTACAACCTGGCAATGTTGAAAAGTCACGTCATGGCCACTTTTTGGCAACTTGTAAAAGGACGTTGCTACAACGTCGCCAGGTTGCCGCTTTTACGGACCGGGGCCGTCGAAAGTTAGGTCGGAGTAACGTATTACAACTTTCACGTCCACGTTGCGGCATCGTCAACGGCGACGTCAGGGGAACTGTCGTGGAAGTTCTAAGCCTAAGTCCCCCTTTTGGTTCGGCACAGACAAAGTCCAAATCACCCAGGTAGAAAACACGACTCGAAGAGGCAGGAATCAAGTTCTGTAGATTTATTGTGTCCTTCCACTGCGCAGTGAAGTAGGTCCGAGAGCAGCTCTGAGCTCGGGGCTCTCGTGCATCCTCTTTTATAGAAGATGCACTGGATGACGTGTTTCCTCCCTCACAGACGCCATCCCCCTTTCCCTTAGCCAATCCGAATCATCTAGTTTCCCATCACGCCCCTCATCATCCTGGATTAATGGTGGCGCTCCGCCCGTCCAGAGGCCACCCCCCTTTCCCCTCGGGAGGGGCATGCGGACGCTGACCAATCAGGGCCCATTTTCTTTTTGTCTTTTTGATCTAGATTCGTGATTAATGGTGGCGGCCCGACCCACCAACATGGCCGTCGGTGACGTACTTTGGTCAGCCATTTTTGAGACTGGCATGACGCTTGCCCGCAGCCATTTTCTAATTGGGAGGGGCCCTGAATTAATGGTGGCGGGCCCCTCTGTTCTATGTTTTTTAGTCTTTGGCCAGCAGGTGGCCACCACATCTTTTTAGCTTTCCCATATTTTCAGATCTACGTCCCCTTTCAGAGCTGTTCCCCCCACCTTACAGGTGTATGTAAATTACCTTAAAATATATACTACATATTCCCCCCTTTGTGTCCAACGGACACACCACAGGGAAACAGAACCAATGTTACTCAACGTAGGCATGTAAGCAGCAGAAGAGCATATAAATCCAATTTAGTAACACACTGGCTCACTAGGGCAGTCCTAGATGAGCAAGGCACTCGGTGAGACGGAATACAATGCTACTTCTGACCTTTGGAACACCTCTGCATCAACAATAAACCTAGAACAGTGAAGTCAGCAATCGGAATGAATCAACAAAATCATGAATCAACAGTAATCGAGGTAGATTAATAAGCAACAATCAGGATTGATTAATGATATTCCAGTGTGATCAATGGGACATTAAACAATTCCAGTGAGCAGGTCATAATAAAACACCAACTGGGGGTACCAAAGAGGTAGTGATTGATCAAGTAAGGCACACAATCATCAGGAAAACAACAGGATACAACAAACCTGAGAGTAAATAACAAACGCCAAGGAAACCAAGGCGTCGGCAGCTTGTGCGGCACAATACGGCCTAAGATGTAAAGAATGAGTATATGGTACCCGGAAACAAAATTGGTGCGAGTGAAGTGCGAATAAAATAGAATACAGAACACACCCGTATATAGTTCACATAACAGGAGGAATACAAGCCAATATAGTTTACATAGATCTGACCAATCATCACATATCACAGCTTGATTCAGAATACATCAGGGTTAAGCCCTAGCATCTCCCGAGTGGGGAGATAGAGAGGGAGAAAGAGAGAGAGAGAAGAAGAGGGAGAGAGAGAGAGAAAGAGAAAAAGAGAGAGAGAGAGAGAGAGAGAGAGAGAGAGAGACAGAAGTGAGAAGAAGAGAGAAGAGGAGTAGGAGAAACAGAGGGCAGAGAGATCCGGACTGACCCTCCAGTACTCACGAAATGCATCACCAGTCGGAGCGACACACAAAGGAACAAGCGTGTGGCATACACTCACAGGCCGCATCCCCTTGTCGGAAACTTGCACCACTCTTGTCATCGCCCCCCTTTGGCACATGACCGGCTGGGGTGGGGACCTGGTTGCAGTTGCCTTCCCAGGTATTATGCCTATCTCAAGCTGACTGTAGTAGGTGCTGGGTCGCCTCCCTCCGGAGAACTCACCCGCACTCAGGCCAGCGAGGCATTGGGGCGGTCCCCCCTTAGACCATTGGGCGGTCCCCCCTTAGACCACTCCGTGGCGGTCATGGCGTATTTGTTTGTGTGTGGGTTGACTGATAGGTGGGGCAATTAGGGAGAAACCCGGCACTGCTCGTGAGGGCACACGAAGGCGAGAGAGAGAGATGGAGGGAGAGAGATCAAGGGAGTGAGAGAGAGAGAGAGAGAGAGAGCGAGAGAGAGAGAGAGAGAGAGAGAGAGAGAGAGAGATAGAGATAGACAGAGAGAGTATAACACCCAACAACCATTAAAACCATCGGGCGTGAAATCAGACAGACGATCGAATTAGCAATAAACATTAACTCATGACATTTGACATCTAACACCACCCCTAAGCGCAGATTTTAACATACAGTCATCTCATTCACACGGTTGGCTTCCAGCACACAACAGGCATGCATCCAGCAACCAGTCCATCAATTCACCAGGCACTTCTCAACACACACAGTCACACACACTTACATCAGACACTTCTCACTACACACAGTCACACACACTTACATCAGACAGTTCTCACTACACACAGTCACACCCACTTACATCAGACAGTTCTCACTACACACAGTCACACCCACTTACATCAGACAGTTCTCACTACACACAGTCACACCCACTTACATCAGACAGTTCTCACTACACACAGTCACACACACTTACATCAGACAGGGTCACCTGTTTTCAGTTAGTGTTCTACACCTATCCTACGTCTCACCGTCGGCCACCATAGATTCATACAAGGCAAAACATAGAGGAATGTTACAGTAGCTCAAAGGATCCCGACGAGTGTAATGGACGAATATTAGTGTTGCAGTCCTTTGTGTGGATGCTCAGTAGTGCGGATATGGAGTGTGACAAGAAAGTAGTGACGCAAAAATGATCAGTCCGTCAGTGGAAAAATCAGTCCTTTAGTAGTCCCATCGCTTTGCTGTGTTCTCCTGTGGGGGGGGGGAATGTCCCTGTAAGTCGGACAGGTGTGACTGAGGAAACCGGCTTAAACCATCATCCCCTTACCCTGGGAGGCTTTAGTCTCAGTGTCAGAACTCTGCTCCCAGAGTAGGATGTCCTCCTCCCCCACATCCGTGGGCACCATTACCGTAACAGGGTCTATTACGGGGCTGTCAATGTAGCTATCTAGCAAGTCCTGTGAGCCCCGCAGCAACATATTGCAGTCCTCGTCGAACTGTAACACCAACGGCATTTGGGGAAGCTTTGATGCCATTAAACGCACTGCAAGGGATCTCAGGACTGGGACCAAGCAGCATATGATCAGGGAGATGGCTAGGATTGCTAGAACGATACCCATGAGGACTTTTGCCGCCCATGCGCCCCACCCAAATCCAAACGCATTCTGGAACCACCCTGTCAAGGGTGATTCGAACGTGTTCTTCCCGGCATTTTCAGTAACCTCATCTCGCAGCCGTCTCAACTTTATCATAGCCTTCGTGAATGCTCCATCCGGCGCAGTGTTATTGGGTATGTAGGTACAACAGTAACTTCCAAACTTTGCACACACCCCTCCCTCCTTAGCCAACATCCAGTCTAAGACCATACGGTTTTGCACCGCCATGCGCGATGTGGCGTCTAACTGAGTTCCCAGCGCCTGCAATGCATCATGGGAGTGATTTATAAATCTCTGTTGGTTGTAGTATATGTAGTTTATCCATTCCACATTCTTGTTAATAGCTATCTGGGGTAAGATTGACTCGAACCCTGCCTTGACTTCATTTCGTGCCTTATATTGCTCCGGAATTCCCCTGGGCTGGCCTATCGCATCTAAGTATCCTGCATATTCAAATTTAGTAATCTCACTCTTTCCTTTTAGTTCCTCGTTCTCTGATCCAGCTGGCGGGCTCATACGCCCCACCTCTCGTGCTACCCTTTGACGCATCTCGGGAGAGTCCCTTTTATTTCGGCTGTCTTTCTCCTGCTTAGCACTCTTCCTCTTGCTGGACCAGGTCATTATTTTAGCTCCTTGCATCATTGTCACCCTAGTACATACCCCAGTCCACTTGGCCGGTAATGTGCTAGTTAATCCTCTCCTTTTCCCACATGCCCACCACAAATCAGCTAGAGGGACCTCCTGTGGGAGTTTCAACCACCAGTCATACACATCCATTATTAGGTCACCCTTCGCTTGTTCTGGGTAGTCCTGCTTATTCTGGGAACACTCGGCCCCTTGTCTTTCTCCTGTCCACCACCCATCTGACTCAGAGTTCCAACTTCCTTGCTGATGTGTCCCCCTGCGCACCCACGTCCATGTCTTATTACATTCTCCTTCAAATATACCTACATCCACTGCCCCTCTTTCCTTTATAGGTTGCTTGAAGCATTCGAATTGGAATCCCTGTCCTATCCTATAATCCACTACCTCATCCTGTCTGAGTTCTGGCCAATCAACAAATTCTTTGTCGCACTGGTAACCTGTATCGTACTTACGCTGTCCACTACTCTGTGTACGGAGTAGGGTTGTATATGCCAGGACAAACTGCCCATGGTCACTGTCTAGATACTGCTGTCGCTTTTTCATAGTCTCTCTGCCCTTCCTGTTTCCTGCTATCAACATGCATGCGAATGGGGTATAGGACACGGGTTTCAGGGGTTCATAGCAATTAGAGGGTTCAATGTCTGCATCGTCTGACCGCCATGGGACGGGGATTACAACCTTGTCTCCTTGGGCTTGTGAACATACGTAGCATCCCTTGCCGGGTACTGTTGTCTTTGCCGTATACTCCGCCCATCGGTACCACATGTTTCCACCTGTTCTTCCCTCCGTTTCCTGTGCATCTAACCATCCTCTGATGTTCTCAGCATTTTTACCACCCTTAGATTTCATTTTTTTGTTTTTTACACTAGTTTGTACAGTACTTACAACATTTACATTACTCATGCCATCTACACTACTTACAATATCTACATTACTCATGCTATCTTTTGTCTTATCCCGTCTACTTTTGCCACTACTTTTGCTATCACCACCTATTCCCCCTTTAACAGATCGACGCACTCGCAAAGAGGGACCAGAGGAGTCAGGGGAGTGGGCTATGGGAGGGGGAGAAGGAGGGGGATGGAGAGAAACCAGGGGTCCGGGGACGGGAGAGGACGGGACTAGGCGAGGCAGGGGGAACGAGGTGTGAGAGGGTGGGGAAGTCGGGGCTGGAAAGGGCAGAGGGGTCGAGGGTGTCGTAGCCGGGCGTGCGGGGAAAGGCCAGGATGGGGGAGGCAGGCGGGATGGGGAAGGATAGGGGAAGACCAGAGTCGGAGCCAGAGGGTGAAGCAACGGACGGGGGGTTAGGGACGAGGGGCGAGCCAGGGGCCAGGGAGAAGGTTGGGGGGTCTGGGACGGTGCCGGGGAGGAGACGGGGGGGCCAGGGGCGGGAGAGGTTCCAGGGAGAGAAGACGGGAGGGTCGAGGGCGGGATGGGATCCAGGAGCTGGGGAGAAAGCTGGTGGGTCAAGTGCGGGAGAGGCTCCAGTGGCTGGGGGGAAGGCTGGGGGTGCAGGGGAGGGAGAGACTCCAGGGGCTGGGGGGAAGGCTGGGGGTGCAGGGGAGGGAGAGACTCCAGGGGCTGGGGGGAAGGCTGGGGGTGCAGATGAGGGAGAGGATCCAGGGGCTGGGGGGAAGGCTGGGGGTGCAGGGGAGGGAGAGACTCCAGGGGCTGGAGGGAAGGCTGGGGGTGCAGATGAGGGAGAGGATCCAGGGGCTGGGGGGAAGGCTGGGGGTGCAGGGGAGGGAGAGACTCCAGGGGCTGGAGGGAAGGCTGGGGGTGCAGATGAGGGAGAGGATCCAGGGGCTGGGGGGAAGGCTGGGGGTGCAGGGGAGGGAGAGACTCCAGGGGCTGGGGGGAAGGCTGGGGGTGCAGGGGAGGGAGAGGATCCCCACGAGAGACGGGGAGCCAGCTCGGGGTGGGCGTGGATGAAGGCAGAGTCGAGGGGTCGGAGTGACGTCCACGGGTGGTCGGTGGGGAGGCCTCCGGAGGATTGGTGCTGGCTGGCGGGAGGCTCTCGTCCGTCAGAAACTGCAACAGGGTCGGAGGACGGGGAGTGGAGGTGAAGAAGACTAGGAGGCAGAGGAGCAGGAGGCACAAAAGTACCCCCGCTCCCAGCCCCACTAGGGCCCTCACCCGGGGGGAGATCACCTGGACCGGGCTCTCCACTGAGACCCGGACTCTGTGTCGCCTGACCCGGGCTCGGTGTGGGTCCATCAGACGTAGAAGGTGGATGCCCTGGAGGTCCGTCATGTCGAGGCTGCGCGGAGGGGACACTCGGATCTGGAGCCCTGCAACAAAAGTTAAGATGATACCACACATTGGAGCCCCGGATCTGCACCGCCGTGGGGGTGGCCCGCGTCACCTGGAACGGCCCTTCACGTCGAGGCTGGAGACTGGAGCGTTTGAACACTCGGACAAACACCCAGTCCCCCGGTTGGATCGGCCGCTGGACCTCATCGGCGGGACCCTGCAGCGGTTCACGTCTGAGTGCCTGCGCATACACAGTTTTGTGGACCAAAGACAGTTGTTGCACATACTGACGTATTTCCCTTTGGAGAAGCTCCAAAGGCGGACCCCTGTCCTCCCCTCGATAGCGGGGAGAGGGAAACGACCGGCCTGTCAGAATTTCGTGTGGGCTGAGATTCAGGCTCCGGTTCGTTTGAGTTCTCATGTGCATTAGTGCTATGGGCAGTGCATCCAGCCAATTCAAATTTGATGAGGCGCAGATTTTGGCTATTTTTGCTTTTAGGGTGCCATTGGCTCTTTCGACCATGCCCTGACTCTGGGGGTGATAAATGCACCCGTACCTCTGTTTCACCCCCAGGGCCTGCATAATCTTTTTCCATGTCTTTTCCACAAATGCCTTGCCGTTATCACTGGAAATCACTTCGGGAATGCCAAATCGGGGTATGATTTCTCGAGTGAAGAATTTGATCACTGTTTCAGCATCTGGACCTGGTGCGGGGCAGGCTTCCACCCACCTGGAAAACCTGTCCACTACCACCAGCACATACCTGAACTTACGGATGGTTTTGCCCATGTCAATGTAATCCATCACCACATGTTTAAAAGGGCCTGCGGGCAACGGGATATGCCCCAGCGGCTTTGCTGCCAGGCCTGGTTTGACATTAAATCGGTTACACACATGACACTGTTCAATCTTTCGGTCAATTACATCCTGCAAATTTGGGGCCCAAAATCCCTCATTATAAATTTTCCTCTTTATTTGCCCTCGTGCACAGTGGTCCATGTCATGTGCATCAGAAATCAGAAGCGACAGTAAATTAGTGGGGGCAACCATGAGGCCCTCGTGGTTACGCCACAGCTTGTCGTGATCCTGTTTGGCCCCCCTCTGCTTCCACATTTCCTTCTCCCAGTGTGCTGCATTCTCCTGCATTTGCACTATGTCGGCAATTGTAACCGTGGGCTGTAATGTTATTGTGGCCTGTGCTTGCCTCCCTTGCCCACGCCCCACTGGTAGCATCAGGGATTCACTTACACACTCTGCAGGTTCACATGGCTTATTATAACACACAGGGCAATCCCCCCTTTGACACATAGCACAACACAGAGGCTCCATATGGTGAGTGTGCTCTGGCCCATAATTCGCACACCACTTACATGATGGATTCCCCTTTACATACGGGCATGCAGTAGGGCACGGCGTAGTCATAAAACCTGTTGGTTGTAACAGTGGTGCTATCACATGTGGCTGTCCCTCCTTGGTCTCACCCCCCATCATTCTAGCCTGTAACGCTGCCTCCTTTGCCACTTCATCTGCTCTAGCATTACCCAATGTCACAAAATCGCCCCCTTTCTTGTGTGCCTTGCACTTGCATATCGCCAGCCGTTTAGGGAGCATCATTGCTGAAAGCAGAAGTTGTATTTGCTCTTGATGTTGTATGGGTGATCCGTCTGCTCTCTTGAACCCCCTCTGCTTCCACTGCGCCCCATAAATATGGCACACATTGTGACTGTACGCACTGTCAGTGTATATGGTTGCTCTTTTACCCTTTGCCAAGACACATGCGCTCGTTAGGGATTGAATCTCTGCTTTCTGACTACTTGTTGGCTGCCTACATGGAGTGCACATGATGGTGATGAACTCACCCGGCGCTGTCATCTCCACCACACTGAATCCTGCATGGGTCCGATTGTCATAGCTGTGGCTGGAACCATCCACAAAATAGATCACCTCGCTGTCAGCTAATGGCTCGCTCTCTAAGTCTGGTCGTAACTTAGAAAATGCAATGGACTCAGCGACACACTCATGTGGCGTTCCCTCATACTCTAATGGAATACGGTCAGCAGGGTTGGTGACTGAATCGCATGTTTTGATCGTTACATCGGGACAGAATGACAGGTCATAGTATTTCAGCTGTCGCTGGGGTGTCAGACAAAACCTGCCTTGTTCTGTTAGCTGTACTACTGCGTGACTGGTGTATATCACAACTGGCCATCCCATAGTGACTGAAGATGCCTTTTCGTACGCCGTGTAAATTGCCTCCAATCCTTGGTAGCAGGGGGGGTACCCTTGTGCTACCGGGTCTAGCTTAGTACAATAGTAAGCTATTGCACGCTTAGACTTACCAGTACACTGAGCTTGAGTTAGTATCCCTGCCATGTAAGCATCACGACCCTCTTCCTTCTTTACAGTGACATACAGACAGAAAGGCTTTGTGTAGTCTGGCAATGCTAATGCTGGGGCCTGTTGTAACTCTCCCTTCATTCTGTGAAACGCTTCCTCCCCGTCAATTGTCCATGTCAACTTGTTTTTCAGATTTCCTGTCCCTGCATTTGCGATCATTGCCCGGAGAGGAGCAATCTTCTGTTCATGGCACTCAACCCACTCACTGCTGAACCCTATGAGCCCAATAAATGCCATCATCTGTCTCACTGTCTGGGGCCTCGGGAGGGTCACTATCGCCTGGATCTGGTCTGGAGCTATTCCTTTCTGCCCTTGGGATATTAGTCGCCCCAGGTATGTCACTTGTGACTCGGCAAACTGTAATTTCTTCCTGGACACCTTATGCCCCCCCTCTGCTAGCGTCCGCAGAACTGTTACTGTGTCCTTTTCACATGTCTCAACATCAGGACTGGCTATAAGCAGATCATCAACATACTGCAAGAGGCTACTCCTACATCTCAGGTGTTTCAAATCATTCCTTAAGGCTTGATTAAAGATGTGTGGTGAATGTTTGAAGCCTTGGGGTAGTCGGTTGTACACAAAAATCTTGCCCTGGTAGCGAAACGTGAACAGCTCTTTACACTGTTCAGCTAGTGGGAGGGAGAAGAAAGCTTGTGTCATGTCAATTACTGAAAACACCTCTGCGTCTGCGGGGATATTAGTCAGCAGAGTGTGCGGGTTAGGTACGTCTGCTGGCCAATCCTCCACTGCCTCGTTCACTGGTCTTAAATCCTGAACCATTCGCCACCTGACTCCATCTGCCTTCAGTACTGGAAAAATTGGTGTATTGCATCTGGATTCAGACACCTCCTGGATGACTCCTGCCTGGAGTAAGCCCTGTATAGTGTCCTTAATGCCCTCTGTCGCCGCTGGCGACAGTGGGTACTGCTTCTGGTATGGTAATTTCGCACCTGACTTGAGCTTGAATTCCAACGGGTTGACCGACTTCACTAACCCTATATCGAAATCTCCTGCTGCCCACACCTGCTCAGGGACCTGTTTCAAAAGCTGGTTCTTATGTATATCCGTTCCCTCACTCACCAGCATCATTTTCCACCTCCTAGCCCTACACTGTAGTTCCAGCTCTCCCTGCTCTTCCCGGTTCAGTGGCTTATGGAACTTTTCATCCCAGCAGCGGTAGCCCACCCCACTGTATTTCCCATGCAGACAATAAGGGTTATCAAAAGGGCAATTCCTCGTGTATTCCGTGAGTCTGACTTCATTCCTCTCAGGCATGTGTGGCTCCACTACCTCCACTATCTGTGGCAGCCCTGTTAGTTCAGCACAATGTCGTATCTGTAAGAAGGGTTCTCCTTTTATCTCTCTCACCCCTTCCACAATTTCTTCTGCTTTCTCTGCCCATGGCAGGGCTCTGGCTCTCTTCATCATGTGTCCCACCTGTCTCTCCCGACCCCCTATGTTAACCTGTATGGTGATGTGTGGTGTTGCCCCATCCACATTATATGCCTCCCGATACAGCTTGTCATCAAGCCTGACCTGCACTCCCACTCCCTCTGGCCCCAGGAATATACACTGTGCCTCCAGCTGCACCTGTCTGCGCTCCCCCAACGCTCTCCACCATCTCTCCTCTCTTTCCTCACTGGGAGCATCATCCACCATGATAGTGCAGTGCAGTGGACAGCGGGGTTCTCTGAGGTTACTGTTGTGTGCATGTATCAATGTCCCCCACTCTTCCCAGATGTGTTTAATCCATTCTGGCCCGAACTGTCCTATCCAATACACCTGCTTCGCTCCCACAGCTTGTACCATCTGGGCTGCTATGGTGACAAGGGTTAACCCTCTGGGTGTGCAGTCAATTTGTACTCCTAACTGACACATAATGTCCCTCCCTAACAAATTCATGGGGGTGTGGTCTGACACTAGTATTGGCATTGTTGCTTCTCTGTCCTCAAATTGAATAGATACTGGAGCTGTAAATGGGATTAGCTGGATTTGTCCCGAGAATCCTACTGTCTTTGCCATTCTGCCAGTGGCTGACAGGGGGAGGTGTTGGGCGTCTGCTGTTTTGAGACAACTGTGAGTCGCTCCAGTATCTGCCATCATTGTAATTAATTTCCCACCAATTCGAACCTGCAATTTAGGTTCTTTCTCAGCTTGTCTTGATAGTACTACAAGCTGACCTCCCCCGGTAGGATTCTCTGGGCCTCTTCAGAAGACTGGCCCCCCATATGGGGAGACCAACCCCTCAGCTCCATTAGTCTGGATCTGAGCTTGTCCCACTTGAACTTGGGACTGTCCGGGTCTATTTTGGTTTTGCCCTGTTTGATTTTGTGTTTGATTTTGTGGGCAGTCCCTCTTAAAATGAGTTTGATCCCCACATGTCCAACATCCCTCATACCCCGCCACTCCCGGTTTCTGCCCGCTTTGCGTGCTATTTCCATTTCCTCTGCCCCTACCTCGTCCTCTACCTCGGCCGCCGCCTCCCCATGTCAGGATATAATTTATTTTCCCAAACTCAGGGTGTCCTGCTACTCCTGGCTGCTGTCCATACCCTGGCTGTTGTGTGGAGGGTGGCTGCTGTACCCAGTACTGCTGCAGGTGGGGCTGCACCTGCTGCACTACGGGCACTGCTTGTGATTGCGGTGGTGCAGTCATTTGAATCACCTGCTGTCTGGTCAGGGGCATTTGCATTACTCCCGCTATAGGGCCACCCACCTGTGGTACTCCCATTGTTTCAGGGTTGGGCATAGTCCCTATGCTTGTGCTCGGAACTTGTTCAGTGATCATAGGGGCCTGCACCACCTTTTTTGATCCCTTAATCGCCTCAGTTTGCGACCCAAGTATCTTTCTTTGCCTTTCCATATCCTGTCTGGTTAAAGCCTCCTCTGCCTCCCGATGTTGCTGTACATAATATGACACTGCGTCTCTGAATTCTGCTCTACTGTACCCAAGTATTCTGAAATCCTTTTTTAATTCCTTTGCCACTGGGGCTGGTAATGCTTTCATTATTGCCTCCCTCATCGTACTCCGAATCGCTACATTCTTTTCTGGGTCTATTTCCATCCGTACTCTCCACTCCGCCTCTACCTTCTCTATGAACGCTGCAGGGTTCTCCTCTGGTTTGAGCTTATCCACTACAAAATGGGCTGCTGACACCGTGTTGGGGTAGGCTGTCCTTAACGCCTCCCACACACGATTCCTGATGCCCTTAAAGTCTGTTCCGTCTAGTTCATTTTTCCCAAATATATGTTTCAAACCCACCCCTGCCAACACTGTTTTGGCTGTTTCTTTAGTGAGGATGTGACACAAAAGTGCTTTTATGTCTCCAACTGCTAAGTGTTTTCCCTCCATCTCGGATTCTAGTTTTGAGATGAAAAGTCCGGCTCCCTCCTGTAGAGGGGGCAGCCGCGCTACTAATCCTGTTAAATCAGTGTGTCCCCAGGGCTGGTACTGGAAAAGGCCTTTCCTCTCATCTTTCAACACTACGGGAAACATGGTTTCTTCGTCCGACTGTTCTATTTCCACTATGGGCATCATCCTTTGCCCCTTTATCTGCTGTTTCCCCTTCTCTTTGCTTTCTCTCTCCCTTTCCCTGTGTAACTGCATCTCTATCTGTTCCAGCCTCTTCCTCACCTTCTTTATGTCCTCGTTCCCTTGTTTCTCTTTCTTTAATGCTTCCTTCTTCGTCAGTACCTTAACTGGGAGTTGCCTGCTCTTCTTTCCCTCACTTTCCTGCTCATCATCTGAGGTGGTTTGTCCACTACTGTTGCTTTGGCTACTTTCACTTGAACTACTGCTACTTCCCCGGCTGATCCTCCTAATTAATCCCAATTTTCTATCTCTCAACCTTTTCACCGTTTGTCCCATTTTCTTAACTACACCTGCACCCCTCATAGGTAATATATAGCGTTCATCGTCCCTCATGCTATGGCTCCCTGCTGCACTTTTTCTCGGAGATGTTTTAAAGCTCTGTATGTCCTTCTCTACCCGTTTTAGTGACCTCAACCATCTTCTTGCTTTCTGGCTTTCCCCCGCGTCTACATCTTTCAAGGTATCAATACGCCCCCTCACATGATAATTCTCTTCTATTATCTGTCCCATCAATTGGTCCACTTCCCCTCGGCTCATCCCATGTTGCTTATACCCTTCTGCTACTCTGTCTCTTAGTCTGGTCAGCTGCTCCTCTCGTGCTTTCCAAAACTGTGGTCTATGTGCATCAGCAACGTCCTGGTCCTCATCTTCAGACGTTCTCTCCCCTGCTGACCCCTCACTACTTTCCTCCATATGGCACTCATCACCCCTCCTAAGGTACTTTCGCCCGTACAACTGATCACCTTGTTTCACATGGTACTCTTGCTTCTGCACCTGACCACTCTCTCCCATATGATACTCTTGTTTATGTAACTGGACACCTTTTCCCCTGGTATTGTGAGTGTCTGCTTCAGCCTCCTCCCCTGAGCTTGAGGCATGGATGCCGTCCCAGCTCTTACTCTTCTTCATTACTGGTCTGTTTCTCCTCCCCGATGTCCCTTCCACTGAACTAAAGGCCTTCTCTCCAACCTCCTTCCCCAGTACTTTAGCCAGCTTCTCTCGGCTCCACCTGCCCCGTTGTAAATAGCAATTCTCCACTCTTTTACCCACTTTCAGCCCTCGTACCTTCCTTTTCTCTTGTTTTTTCGGTGCCACTATTGAATCCTCACTCTCTTGTCCTCCTTCTGCCTCACTTTCTCCTCCACTGCTCCTACCCCCCTCTTTTTTCTTCTCCTCATCCTTTTCCTGCCATGCTCGTACCTGCCTCATCATGTCTCCTATCTGCGCTACTTCTTTCTTCAATTCCTCCATATTTGGATCATCCGGCACGTCTGCCTGTCCCTTGATTTCCCCTGTTCCCTCATCCTGCCGCGCTTCAAAGTTTATTATGGGCAGCTGTGGGTACAGGGTCGTGAGATCCTGCATACAGTTTTCTCTCTCAGGAGAGTTTGGTGGAGCTGACGGTACGTATGGGGGAGGTCTGTACCCTCCCGGGAATAGGTTCTTGGCGCAGGGCGGTTTCTGGGCCTCCTGTTTTTCTCTTTTTTCCATTAATTTCTTTCTTGCTACCCTCACAAACTCCTGCAAGGTCTCCATTTCTTTTTCTCTTTTCTCTTTTCTTTTCTCACTTTTGTCCTTTCTCTCGTATTCCTGCACTTTTACTTCCATTTGGGTTAGGAGTTTCAAATCTAATGCTCCCCGTACCGGCCACGGATGTATGTCCTCTGCTGTCCTTTTTGCCCATTTTTCACAGTGTCGCCTAATTATCTCTGCCCTCTCTGGGTAATGTCTTATAACCTTCTCTATCGGGGTCTCTTCTGGCTCGCTCATTTGCAACATCTCTGGGTGTAAATCTTCCCATGCAAAATCTTCCACAGTTAATCTCCCCCACCTAGGCACTTGTACCTGTGAGGTGTGTGCGTCAAATTCCAGCCGCGCTCTCTTTATGGTCACTCCTGCTTTAACTCTCTCACTAGATGCCTCGTTATCACACCACCAGACCTGTCTCAGTTCTACTTTTATTCTTACAGAGGGGTCGATTAATCTAAACCCTCGCACCCCTTCCCCTTCTATACGGCGTGACTCTACCTCGCTCACGTCCCCAACCCTTCCAGCACCACCAACTCTTCTTCTCCGATACGCTGTCAATTCATCCCTCACTATACTGTGTAAATCCTTTTGCCACGTAATTGTTCCCAAATTTCCCGGACCCCCGCGAGTTAAGCTGTCGAGGTCTCTATTTAAATAGAACAACACTGAGGTCCCTGCTGAGCTTATTCCCCACACCCGCTTTAACACTCTCTGCCAATCTATTTGTGGCCACTCCTTGCTCAGTTCTTCAAATTCTGGGGGGTCAACTCCTATGCAAACTGCGCTTGCTAGTCTACCAAATGCTGCTTCCTTTCCCCGGCTTGTCCAAACCTTTATCTCCCCCCCTTGTCCCAGCCAGGTATTTTCCAACCAGAAATGTTTACAGTGTCCTTGAGTTACAAAATCTAAATCTTCAGCATCAGATTCGGTTTGTAGGACCTCCAGCGCACGGGTCAGTGCCATTCACTCATTCATGGCCACTCCCTGCCTTTCCCTTGTGTTGTGCAGTTGGCTCCTTCTTTCTCACTATTATTCCTGATGTGTGTCAAAATGTACTTAATTATTACCCAAACAGTACTTGCCCCAAACATAACACATGTTATTAACCATAGCACAGCCACCAGTTGTAACAGACCACTATGAGTCATTATACCCCCATACCTCTTGCTTCCTTGAGATGGTTACCTCCTTTCGCCTTATGATGTAGTCGGCTCTCTTAGCTAGGGGTTATGCCTCCTTATCCCGTGCACGTGGTCTTTTCCTGTGTCTTGGTCACCGGTCACTCAGGACACTGGATACTGGATGCTGTTGTTTTCCTGTACACACAAGTTGCACACTCCACGCATTCATTATTTTACTTTTCATGTTTTATCCATTTGAACAATACATATTACCCCTCCTTTCCACCCTTGGTACACATGTCCGTGTTTCCCGGTGTATTTTATCACATTCAGTTATTATGTCTTTCTTTTTGGTTGTCACCCTTTAGTTTGGTATGTGGTTTCGCGTTACCCTGGTCACTTCTCTGCTGGTTGCAATGTCTGTACCTCCTGTGTCTCTAACTCCACACCCCACATACTCTGTGTCCACTTATGGCCAACACTGATTTTTAAGGAAGCGATGTTCTCTCCTTGCTCTTCAAACACTTACTGAGCTCTTGGGCATGTGTACCAAGGTCCCCTATCGCCACGTGATCCATAACCCACGTATCATAGCGGTGGGGGGAGTCACTGGTTACGCTCGGCCCCCTTCTTCCCTCTCAGCTAGTCCCTCCCTTACCCCCCGCTACCCCAACAGTCCGCCTTACTGCCTTTCCCATGTGAACCACCTGTTATATTTTTGACTTTCCCATGTGAAACACCCCGTTATATTTTTGACTTTCCCATGTGAACCACCCCGTTATATTTTTGACTTTCCCATGTGAACCACCCTGTTCATCTTACTTTCTCATGTGAACCACCCTTGTTCATCTTACTTTCTCATGTGAACCACCCTGTTCAGCCAACTGATGCTCTCATCTGATTCTGTTTCACACACATAACACACCACTTATTTTATCTTCCATTCACAGACTCCTTCAGCGACACTCTTTCATGCATACTCACTCTCACATCCATTCACCCATCAGTCCCTAATAACCTAACGTCTCCAACCTCCTCTCCTTTCGCCCTGTCGCCACGGCCACGGCCCCTCCATGCATAAACAAG
Organism: Coilia nasus; assembly: GCA_027475355.1. Lineage (NCBI taxonomy): Eukaryota > Metazoa > Chordata > Actinopteri > Clupeiformes > Engraulidae > Coilia > Coilia nasus. Next base: position 37,365,480 of record CM050214.1, on the reverse strand, counting down.
CACGCCAACACACTTCACACCATGTCAAGTTAGCCATGGGCCGTACTGTGGACCTAGGACAAAAACAACTTCGATGACAGATCTCACATCTCCATGGTGACCCTTGTCTCCTCTCTGACTTTCTTCCCCTATGTTCCATCATATGAGGTACACTCCCGGCCCTTGCTCCTGGTTCGCTCATCCTCCCACTAACCGGTCCCGCCTGGGCTGACCCCGGTAGTTTCACCCCCTGACTGCGCTGCGTGGTTGGGATGGGACTGTTACCCCATGGGAAGCTTTCTGCTGGAATTACCTTCTGGCACTGTGAACATGTCCATGTTTCATCTCTAATAAGAATCCTGGCCTGTCTATGGTCCGGGCAGGCTGTCCTGCGTAGGGTATACCCTGGGATCAGGCTTGAAACTTGATTTCCCCCCGGTTCCACCACCCGGATGCTTACTTCCGGGTACGTGGTGAAATATTCTCCGGGGGGACCTTCTATTATGCCTCCCAGTGCTCTTTCACACTTCCTACCTTCCTCCTGCCACTCATGTACAATAGTTCTTCCTTGCCCTGAAGTTACTGGCTGTTCAGGTTGTGCTGCTGATCCTGCACTCTCCCCAGGCCGCTGCATTATGTTCTCGCTTCTCCTGCTATTGTGCTGACATGCACTCCCCTCCTGCCACATTTCCAACATTTCGTCCAGCAACTCACTACTAAGTCTTGCGTCTGTGGTAAACACACCCCTTTGTGACATTATCTCTCTTGCCCTGGCACTACCCATCTGTCTTTTCTTAAACATTTTCCCCTTCTCTCCCATAAGACAATAATATGTTGCACCGTCTGAACTGGGAACTTACCACTCGGCCTGAGTCATCTATATCCAAAATTACCCATATACCAGTTATCTGTCCTTCTATCCAAATTTCACAATATGCCATTAACTTACGCATGTTTGTACAACAGTGCTTGTGTCATTGTTTTAGCTGGGTTAACCATCCAGTTCCGTACTTCTATACCTCCAGTCTTTTCCCTTCTCTTGTTTAAAACTCCTTCCTGTCTCATATAATGTTTTTGTTTCACATTCATCCCCAGTCTGCTGCTTCCACTTTTCTCACTCCTGTTCACTAATTTTATCAACACTACTCTGTCGATTTTTCATCATTTACTTTGTACAGTCATTTCTTTAACAGCTTTAGTAATTCAACCAGCACGCTTGTTCATGTGCTATGCCCTTTTCTCCGGAGCTTTTCACCGCTCCAATAACAACACATATATCACACACTTCCTGGGGGCCCCCTTTTACTTATGTCCTGTCAACGCGACATACAGCCTATAGGTCTTTTTACCAGGAATCTGCCCCGATTCCTTTTACATCAACAACACACTCTTGTGTTTGTTACACATCCCCGAAGGTTTTACCACCCTCTACTCAACATTTTACACAACATGCAATACATATCACATTGTAATACTCACAATAAATCACCAGAACACCTGCCATCTTCCTCTTTTAAATGTTCTTTTGAGGGGAGGACTGCTTAGCGATCACCCTTCCCCCACCAACTCAGCTCAGCCAACACAGCCTGCTATAGCAAAACTTAGTTGCTTACCTTATTTTACTTTGGCGCCCAGGCTGTCCAGGCTGAACCGGCCGGTGCGTCGGGTCCGGGGTCACCCCGTCAGTCCTGTCCCCTCCCGGGTTTCGGCACCAATTATGTCGTGGAAGTTCTAAGCCTAAGTCCCCCTTTTGGTTCGGCACAGACAAAGTCCAAATCACCCAGGTAGAAAACACGACTCGAAGAGGCAGGAATCAAGTTCTGTAGATTTATTGTGTCCTTCCACTGCGCAGTGAAGTAGGTCCGAGAGCAGCTCTGAGCTCGGGGCTCTCGTGCATCCTCTTTTATAGAAGATGCACTGGATGACGTGTTTCCTCCCTCACAGACGCCATCCCCCTTTCCCTTAGCCAATCCGAATCATCTAGTTTCCCATCACGCCCCTCATCATCCTGGATTAATGGTGGCGCTCCGCCCGTCCAGAGGCCACCCCCCTTTCCCCTCGGGAGGGGCATGCGGACGCTGACCAATCAGGGCCCATTTTCTTTTTGTCTTTTTGATCTAGATTCGTGATTAATGGTGGCGGCCCGACCCACCAACATGGCCGTCGGTGACGTACTTTGGTCAGCCATTTTTGAGACTGGCATGACGCTTGCCCGCAGCCATTTTCTAATTGGGAGGGGCCCTGAATTAATGGTGGCGGGCCCCTCTGTTCTATGTTTTTTAGTCTTTGGCCAGCAGGTGGCCACCACATCTTTTTAGCTTTCCCATATTTTCAGATCTACGTCCCCTTTCAGAGCTGTTCCCCCCACCTTACAGGTGTATGTAAATTACCTTAAAATATATACTACAGAACGTAAGTGTGTTTTGCGAATTCACGTGATTGCGACGTTACGGCACTTTAACTGTGTTAGCTGGGCAGCGACGCTGTCGCCATTGTTTTCATGGGTACAGACAGAGAATTTCACTGATCACAGAAAAACAGAAGCACATTACACATTGCAGCGCAGGCGTGGTGAATGATGTTGATGGTTGTCTCGCGGAAATCGAAAAATACAGTCGACTTTATTTTTTAAACTGAAGCTTGTAAAATTAATTTGAGTATCAAATGTATCCGAATCCGGAACCGGAACCGGAAACTTAGATTTATTTTTTTAGGCCTAGCCATGATCAAGAAGAACAATCAGGCAAATAGACACAGAAGAAGCTGGATGGTTTGTACCGCAATAAGAATGTTTACTTGGACATTTCCAAAAAGTTAGCTGAGCATGGCTACAGCAAGACAATGGTGCAGTGTCGTACTAAAATAAAAAATCTGAAGACTGCATATAAGAAGGCAAAGGACAACAACCAGAGGAGTGGGAGGAACAGGGCTACGTCCTTTTTACGAGGATTTAAACATAATCCTGGGCGATCGCCCTACCTCGCAGCCGATTGCAGTAATGGACAGCGCTGACCTCGTGGATGGATCAGACATCGACAGTGATGGCGATGACTGACTCAAGGCGAGTACATTAGACTGCAGTCACGACCGAAGTGGTTACATTGAAGGTATTGTTGTGTAGTCCTGACTTATTGCATTTTCTTTTAAAATCACGCTTTAGTGCATGCCTTTCTTATATGATATTAATATGAACGAATGGCTGTCATTTGTGTTAGACGAAATGCTCCCAGTAGTAGGTACGTACATTCTATTGGGTATTGATATGGAACGGTGCTGAAGTTTTAAACTTTTTTTGCCAGAACTACTTTCAAGGCGTGCATGATATACGATTTTACTGCACGCCTAGCAACCAATCAGAAAGCAGCACCACGTTCCAGAGGGTCATAAAGCTTAATTACGTCACGGGTATGAAGTATGCCCTGAACCACCGTGGACGCCATTTTAGTACGCCCCCCTAACATTCCATCAGCCCACTGTAACACAACTGATCAGCTGTGTTGCCGTTGACTGTTGCTTGTCAATAACAACAATGGCCGTTAAATCAAGAACATTTTGTTCTGCCATAAACTGCAAGAATCGGCAGTGCAAAAGGCCTGAATTATCCTTTTTCAGGTTCCCACTAAATAAGGAGAGGTATTATTTCTTAGCGACAATATTAAGCTGGGATGTTGCCATCAGGAGAACGTAAAGTGTCAATATAAAAATCATCAACAAAGCTAGACTAACTAGCTAATGTTTTTGATAATTTGGCTGTTTGTTAGCCTATAAACATGGTGCGATGGGGGCGGGGGGGGGGTGGTTTCATATCCAAACTTCTGCAAAATGATCTGTATCTCCGGCGACAAGGACTATCCCCAGTTATTGCAACTCAACAGATGTAACTTGAAATCTAAGAGCACTTTGAGGCAACTCTGTTGTTTTTTTATATGTGCTATGCATAAAATGATTCGACTCGAGTAAAATCTAACAATCCAAAAACCTGCCCATACCAATCAACACTGTGTACGGCGAAAATATTTTAATGACAGATTGCAGAACCTAAAAGTAAGACGTTGCTGGAAAAACAATAACCTAAGCAACACAGTGCATGGTAGGCGTAGTTGGGTTAAAATACAGTGATGATGAGTGACAGAAAAAAAATTTGATTATAAATTACAGATACAAGTGGGTACCGTTATGCCAAGATCACACTTAACGTTACAGCTGTAGGCTATGCTTTTGTGCTCAAAAGCCATCTAAGGCCATCTCTTTAACATGTGTAGGCTATGAGCTCCACGGTCATAAGCAGTTAATACAACACTATAAGACAACAAACTGACCTCAAGTCAAAATCCACATATATTAATCGATATCCGAAACTTAAATGAAAAGGGGCTAATTTACTGTGTAGCTGCAATGAAGCTGAACTACCCCGCAACTGTATGTCGCGGTCTGAAACGCCATCTATTGAACAAGCAGAAATAGCGGCTACCCTGTCCACCGTTATTTAGTCAGTTAGCTTAGAAGCAATTATTGTTCACACCGTCAATTGACAATTTTATGTATAGTCAACTGTAATTCGCAAACATATATTTATCCACAAATGTAATGAATCGACATCCGACGCTGCAATCAAGATGAGCCAATTTTTGTAGTGTATTGCACTACAGCAAACTTACTTTACATTATTATTGAGGAAACCTAAACAATCAGATCACAAAAATAGGCCTATTGATTTGGTTTAGAACGTGATTGTTTTTTCTCTTACTTGAAACACGAAATACATCTCTAAACAGTAAATAGCATAATAATTTCATGATAGTGCCACACGCGGTAGTCACTAATTCCCTGTAACGGCCACAAGGGAGCTTACCAAAATGGCGCCCATGGAACAATACTTCCGTACCTCCTTATTGACAATGTATTTTCCGGCCAGTAATCTATCTTGCGCGTAGCGCTCTAGAATCTTTGATTCTAATGAACAGCCATTCACTTCCGGGAACTATTCGAAGTATACATTAACCACGTGACCAACCGACGTTTTGGACCACGGTTGTCGCAACTCTCTCTTTCTATGGCTCTGGCCACAGGTATTCACCTTTTCTTTTTCTTTTTTTCAGAAGTCATTGAAAAACAGAAACATTTAGTAGGTCTATTTGGGCTACTCTACAATAAAATTCCGATGTCGAAAAATGATTAAGTTACTGGCGGGCTAGCCAACTGATAAACGTCTGGGAGGCTACATAGCCTACTCAAGTAACATAGCACAAGGGGGTGAGACCGCACTGCGTGCACATGGAGGAGTTGAATCCGATTGGAAATGGTTTGGGATCGTATTGACTTCATGTGCACAGGCTAAAGATCGTATAGGGATTGGTTTCGCGAATCCGATTGCAACCCCTGGCTTGAGCCAGTTACAATCCGCTTGGTGCCGCCTTGTGCACGGTATTGGTTTGGATTCGCGTACTGCACATGTAAGACCACTCGATCCCAGAAGCTTCTGTCCCTGATTTTCATCCATACTGAACGTCGAGGCTTTCTAGCGCCTGCTCTCAACAAGTCTCGTTGCCCTCAATTGCTAGTAATATCAAACGCCGACGGCACAGTTCATGTCAAAGGAAGGAAAGGGAAAGGAAGGAAAAATGCTGTTTGTTCTTTCATACGGACTTCCAAACAAAGGAGAATGCACAACATGCATGCAAATGCTGCTCTGTCAACCTCCTTGAGCGCTATCTTTGTTTTGTATGCCGCCAGATAGTTTGTTTATTTTCTTTTTAGCAGCCGTCAACCTGGGGTGCGTTTCCCAAAAGCGTCGTTGCTAACTTCCTTAGCAACTTCGTAGGTTTGAACGATGGTCTTACCACACTGCTGTTTCCCAACACCATCGTCCAGACTTAGCAACCAACGATGTTTACAACAACAGTAGTCCGATGGATCGTTCAACGACGCAAGTGTTTCCCAACAACAAAGTCTGGACGAACCATCGGAAGTTCCATCGTGAAGCTGTGCAGTTGGAACGATTAGCATGGACCTGTCGTGAGACCGTCGTGTTTGTTCACGTGACGTCTTGCTCGTCACCTTTGGCCTTTTTGTGGCGGATTAGGCGGCTGTCTGTGCGTTACTGCCACCAGCTGCATAAATGATGTTACTCCCAATTCACTTAATTATCGGTATTGCATTGCCAGATCATGTAAAAAGAAGGTAGAAAACACACCCGATAACACACAAAAAGCTGTTGCAAAATGTGGTTGAATAAAAGTTAATGTGCGTCAGTGATGTTAATGAGCACTTTTGTAAAATTGTGATGTATGTGCACTGATTACTGACCCACAAGCAGGGTTATTCCATTGCCCCGTAGATCATTTACACCTGTTACAAATTGATTACTCTTCGGCAGGATTCGAACCCATATCTCACCGAAAAAGACAACACTTCCTTTGACAGACCAACGAGCTAACCTCTCATCCACCTCACCACTTACCTACATGGAGGGAGTGGTTATATTTATAGCTGTTGCTCCATGCAGTATAAATTAAATATACAGACATATGATACAAACAGTCAGTCGGTTGTTACTTTTAATGGGTAGGGCACATGGTTGTGTTTACGGAGATATCCCAGAGTTTCTACAGCTGTCATACCGGCTTAAATTAAATGAGACTACGTTTATGTCCTTATGTAGATCAATCGTTTCTGTCGTTATCCGCAACGAATGTACCCGAATACTGTCCAAGCACTTCCGAAACATCTGGGTACTTTGCAGTTTGAACCACCTAAGTCCAAACTGACAACAGTTCAGACTTCCATCGTACTTTGGTGGTTGGAGATTTTCGGGAAACAGTCGGTTGTGGGGTGCTGAGTAGTTTGAACCTACGTTGTACAACGGTGGTTTAATGCTAACCTCCGTCGTTGTTTGGGAAACGCACCCCTGAAGTAGTTCTAACACCACTTGTTGAAAGGAATACAGCGCCTGTGGTGGAAAACCCATCCAGTCTGCCAATTTATAGTCATTTAAGTACAAAAAACAGTTGAACTTCGTTGTTGACAAAGACTTTATTCACTAAGTTTGCATAGGAGCATGTAGACCATTGTCAATACAATACAACCACTGCATAACAGAGTGAACCCACCATAACAGCTGTCGAGTCTCAAGAGACAATAGAGTTGATCAACCCGGAGAGTGATCTAAGAAGCATCCCAGAAGAATCTGCCAGGTGTGCCTCCCAGATGAGTCTCTCCGTGCTGCTCTGAGTCTCTACCTTTTTAAACCCTCTTACAGTCACCGCAATGTATTAATAGCACTGTGTACTTTCCCCGAAACTCAAAGTGTGAGTGTGTTACACTTTATTTCCAACCACCCATACTTGACCTTTAACAACCCACATTTCGTTTCGAGAAAAGTGCCCTATTGTTTTCCATTCAGTGTCTCTGAACTTTTCACCTGTGGTTTTGTGTGTGTCTGTGTGTGTCTGGCGTGTCTGGCGTGCATGCACCTGCAACGTCTCTCTTATTTCCTGTGTACGTGCATGTATGATTCCAATTTCTGCATGACAGCACTTTTGCTTTGCAGGCCTTAGGTCGGCAGAGCAAAAAGAATCTACAAACCTTGATGTAACTCCTCTGTTTTGTTTAGCATTATCTTGTAACAACTTAAGTAATTACCACATATTCCAAATGTCTTTCCTTAAACTTATTTGCCCCTTTTCTGTGTCTCCAAAACAGGTGTCTGTGTCTGTGCATGTGTGTGTGCAATGTGTGTGTGGGTGCGTGGATCTCTTGGTTTCCTGTCCCCTTGCACTGCTGCATGTCACAACAACCTTTTTTATGCTCAAGCTACAGACTAATATGACAGATTAATCTAACACATTAAGTTTGAATATTCACTTTAAGTTTAGATATTCACCACACGCCATCTAGCGTAGCGGAAACGGCCAGATCTCTGACCATTATCCGCTTACACGAACTCTCATGTGCACAGGTATTTGGGACAGACCACCCGTTGGGTAGCAACACCCAATCCAATCCCAATCCAATCCGATCCTACCATGTGCCCGTAGTGCGTGTTGCATAGCCATGTATTTTTATTTATTTGTATTTTAGTTTTAGTAAGCAAACAGGCACAAATAATGAGAATATAACAATGTTCTGCAGTTTATTTACAATTTCTTTTGTCGGTTTAGATAAACAGCGATTGCAATGTTCTGCAGTTTATTTACGATTTCTTTTGTCGTTTTAAATAAACGGCCAGAGTGCAGTGGAAATGAGCCCTTAGCGGAACCCCTGCCCATGTACTCAGCTTCAAAGTTTAGGTTGCACTATTGCTTTCTGCCACAGGTCGGCAGTCTTTCTCCGTGTGTAGTTCCTTTTCTTTTGATTTACTGTGAAAAAAAAAATCACTGAAGTTAGGAGAGAGATAACACAGACTTGTCAAACCCCTTGGAAATATAGTAGGGTTATATATATAATATTATGACGATCACATTTAAATTGGCTAATTAGGGTTATGTGTATGTTCAGTGTGAAAAGTATTACTTACACACAATTAATTAGGAAAGTTTCAGTTTTCTTCAGTTGAATAGTTAGGCAGGATTAGGTGGAAAAACTGTCACCTTAACCTCCACCTTAATCACATGAGTACCTCTCCAACAATATATCTCGTCTGCCTAATGAGTTGGTGAATGTCTAACTACTTCAGCAGTGCAGATGTGTAGCCTGTCAAACAGAGATGTTTGCTCACTGTATGTGTGGGCTTCCACCATGCCTTTGCATCCATTGCACCCAAGGAGTGTATAGCTCCAGGGTGTGAAAAAAAAAGGCAATGTTGCTTGGTGTTCAAAGCCGGACCCACGCATTGATGCAAGGCTCTCAGCTCCAGCACGAACTTGCCTGGGCTCCTCGACTTCATTCACAAAACACTGTTTACCTGTTTACTGACTTAACAACTGGGTATTGCTTTGACTGTTCTGAGCACTGCTGGCAGTGTGTTTGAAGTGTATGTTGTTCCTTTGATCTTGTCAATGTCAAGATGCTCTACCTCCTGCACACAATCTATTCCTTGTTTTTACTGAGCAGGCCTGCCGTGTGCATTCAGAACAGAACAGGCCTGGGTGGTGATGGGTGTGATGCCTTGTTTATTTCCAATTTCAGGCCATCCAAACGTCTTAGTACATAACTGGTAATGAAGTGGATTGCAGTTTGGCTTGTCTTAGATCGTAGAGATTTTATGTTGTGGTAACAATCAAGGCAGCTAATGAAGGTGATTGCACTTTGGTTTGGTTGCCTCAGTTTGGCTTCATCAGTTCAGCTCAGTGTGCAAGAGGGGGAAAGATGAGAAATATATCTAACATAGAAATTACATGTTTCTGGTACTTGTTCTGGTGATAGTTTTGTTAGATGGCAATACCATGCAATATGCCACATATCAAGGATTAAAAAGTTCATAGCATATACCTAAAATGTCCTGGATATCCATCCATCCAACAATGTATATTTTACTAATTCGTGTGTACTCTTCAGGTCACACTTATGATCCACCAGAATGTATGTAGTTTAAAGCAACGCTAAGTAGTTTTAATTTTCAGTCGCCCTACAGGTTGGAAGCAGAATTGTCTCTCATAGAGAACTACAGAGAGACGGTCCGCTCTTCCAAACTTACTTAGTGCGGTTATAGCCTTTAACCCAGTTACAAGTTGATGAACCCCTGAAATGATTTTTGAAACATTATTTTAAGGTTGAGAAAGCTACTTAGCATTGCGTTAAAATCCAACATGATACGTAGGATATATAACATATGCTGAGGAACTTCATGTAGTAAAGACATGGCTACTGATGCTCTTACATACAACAAAAAAGTTGTTTAAAGTGCATTGCTGCCACTAAAACTTTAGAGGTGTTCAGGTTCCTGCTGGATTAAATTTAAGCATTTTGTTACACTGCCTTCATGCTGTCCACAGCCTGCCCATCAGCGACTGCTCTCAGGCGTTTGCCATTGTATTTTTTTTGGGTTACATCAAATAGACAAAAGGCGGTGGGAGGTAGAAGGACAATTACCCACCCAGAGACCTCCCTCCGACACCTGGAGTAAAATGTCTATCCCTGTTGCAAAGAATGTCCCCTACTGCCTGAAAGTCTGTAATTTGTGGAAGAAGTAATCATCCTTGGAGCTGGCTGGCTGGTGCTGTGTTTTCCTTGGCATTGTTTTCCAGCCTTGCTTTCCCCACCTGCTGCTGTGAAACCAGAAAGAACACTGTGATTCAGACAAATGTCCACTTTACAAGGAGCAGAGTGATGTATAGAGCTATAGCATGGGCTTCTATTTGCATTGAGAAGTGCTGGGCATAACAAAATGCACATTAGTATGCTCTGAAAAGTTCTGGGGATACTTACCTTCATTTCAGTCTAGATTAAAAATCAATGAAGCCATGTGTAGTATTTAAAAAAGGTCATCCTATATACATATCACCTGCCTAGTGGTGGCCTAATGCATTTTGCCTGTATGATATTGTCGTGCATAAGCCAATTGCATTGTAAAAAATCATAGATGCATTTTTGGTGCTATAAAATTAACAACATCAAACTTTGTAAAACAAACATTTTACATGTAGTTTAACATGTTTAACATATTAGTTTCATAGCACTAAATACTTAGTGTAAGTAAGTAAGATATAACTATGCTTATAACAAGTACCATGTGTTTCTGTCAATTAGTGTCCAGTGGATGTAAAACGCTGTAGAGACAAACCCCTCACCCCTCAAAATGATCAGTCATCCTGTTGCTAAGCAGGCAGCCAGAGATCACAGAGCAAGCATTGGCACACCCACTACTAGTGACCACAGGGCCAAGATGTCATAGGTATACAGTGCAGGACTGTCCATAATAATTATATTATTTTTGCATGTTATTGATCATAAAGTGACATAGTGAATAGTAGCTCTGCACACGTTGCCAAGTTTATGTCCATGTGGATGACAGCCAAACAGTGAGCACTTCACAGAACAGAGACTCTTAATTTTACACTGCTGGCCACACATACAGCTAAGACAGAGTTAAGCCAACAGGGGCTTGGCCCAGCAACTGACTTGCTGTAGGCACCTCAGCAGAAACAGGCCAGACACATCTAAACTTTTAAAAATCATCTTGTTTTTAGATGGTTCTCTGATAGTCGCCCACATATAATTTTATGTAGTCAGTGCCAGACACTGTGGACTAGTAGATATTGATAGACGCGCGCATGTGTGCGTGTGTGTGTCCTTGGGAGGTGGGTGGAAAACAGCTTAATGCAGGAAGCTTGACTACATCTTGTCGACGTGGGCTTCAGGACCGAAACACGTCCTACCCTGGAGACCACCTGCCTGCCTTCCTGCCTGCCTGCCTGCCTGCCTGCCTGCCTGCCTGCCTGCCTGCCTGCCACAAAGGTTCTTTGGGGTACAAGATGTGAACCAAACAGTAAATAACGCACTCATTAATCAACATGTCTGAAATCAGCATATCTATGAGAAACCCTAGGGGGGGAAAAAAGATAGAGATGGAGGGTGTGTGAGAGAGACACAGACAAAGTGAGAGAGAGAGAGAGAGAGAGAGAGAAGGAGAGAAAAAAAATGAAACGGCATCTGAGTCTTTAAAGCGTTTAAGAGTATGCAGGGCAATGCTCTGCCGCAGCACTCTGGGATCTTCCCAATGTTTCCTAATGGCTGGGCAGTGACATAGACTTCCATGCTTTTCATCATTATTGCAGATATTACTGCTTGCTTCAAGGCAGCACATCGCTGATCTGAATGACAAACAGTGCAGCATTATGCCATTAATACCTGCAATACAACGAAAGTTGGTGCTATCACACCACATCATTCTGAGGTGTTGCTTTTATTTCATGCTTGGTTTTCTGTTGTTGTTTTGTTGTTGTTATACATGTTGTTGTTGCTGTTTCTGTCAAATCCAGTTTCCCAGGTTTGGGTTTGTGTACCACTTTATATGCTTACAGTTCTGCAGAAATCAAAAGAATATGCATGACAACTGTAGGAGAAGGAGTTGCCTTTTCCTGGGCAGCATGTCACTTAACTCTCCGCAGTGATGTTTCCATACCTAAATGTATATATGCTGATGCATAGGTAACAGCCCAAGGCTTGCACCCAGAACCTCACAGCAACAATGGACAGGGATTTGAGGGTGATAGCCAGTCAACTGAAAAGCCTACAGGCCTACAGTCAACTGTTTTTGTCCAGTTTCTGTCCGGTATTGTTAGGAATGCATGTTAATAGATTAGACTATTCATACCGCACACGTTCACTGGGGCTCAAAAAGGTGTTGAGAGGGAGGGAGATTTACTAACGGTTTACAAGCATCAGTTACAGGCCTATAACCTAATTGTTTTGCTATTGCTGTTTCTAGTTGTAGTGGACACTGAATATCTATGGTGTCACAACAAGGATTTATTCTTTAGTTTAGCCTCATCTTCAAAAGGCTGTTTTGCCTACAGGGTTTCATTCTGGTTAAAAAAAGTAGAAGAAACTTACTTGGAAGGACACAACTCATGTCCTGGAGATGGATTTTTTTCATTGTCAGTTTCTGTAGGATTTCTCAGTTGAATACAAGACTGATCGCTAGTTGAAATTAATATCTAAAATTGCCTCCACCACCTCCCACACTGTTCCTAGGTTTCTCTACAATTTTATCTTCAAGTGTAAAGAGAAAGTCCAATAATTCATTGTTATTCCCAGCATTTTTTTTATCTGTAGGAGTATGCTGAGACAGAGAATCTTGAAAGTGAATAGAGAATCCTATTATGACAGGACAATGTCTTTCCATCACAAGCCTTTCAAGGGCTTGATAGCTCTATCTCCACCTCTCCCGCATTCATATTACACACAGCACGACTGTTTTATTTAGACACACAAAGGCTCAGGCTTGTCATGGTAATGAATACTGTACCCTTTTTGGTCACAGCAGTAATGAACAAAAAACACTATTGAGTGCGATGATGACAATGACAGTGACACTGTTGGACAACAATGATGAGTAGAAGGAGGAGGATGGTGAAACAGATAAAGATTTTGATAATAATGTGACCACACACATACACACACACACGCACGCGCACACACACACACACACACACACACAAATGTCTTGATTCTACAAGAGTTTAGAGCTCATTGTCAGCTGAGAAGTCCTTCAAGATGTCAGCAAGCATGCCACTGATGCTGTGAACTGTTCAGTAATGTCATTGCACTGTCCATAGCAATGTGTGAGGGCATGACTTTATTCTGGGCCACCTCAAATATTCTGAAAATTTTCTATGAAGCTTGTATTCATACAACTCTATAAACACATTCAGAATGGGTTATAATGCCCTTATAAAGCTTAATAATAAAAGACAGGTAAAGCTTTATTACCGAGAATGCATTGTGTCACTCGAAGTTGGAATAGGGCTTATGACATAGCATTATAACACCTTAGGAGTAGAATCCTGAGTAGGTATAAGTAGTTATGACTACTTGACATACTTTATGAATGCATTATAAACTTTTATGAATGTTCATAGAGTCTTGTGAAAACAAACTTCATAGAAAGAATTATCAAATACTCAAATTAAAGTGTGACCAGTTCCTGTCAACCATTTTAAGAATATACAAAGTGTAGAGACTCATAATGACAGGTTACTAGTGTTCATGGCACAGAGGAGACCTGTGCTGAGGGTGAATGCTTACACTCACCATGAACAGCATGAGTAAGCAAAACTTGTTCATGTCTAAACATGAAAAGGATCCAAGCATCAATACTAATTACCTATGATGAGTCAAGAGGTTTTTGAAGGGGATCTGGACAATGGCCCTTTCTTGCAATGAGAACCTGCCACCAAATGACCCGACCCTCGCTTACCCACGCCGCCTGGACTTTGGCTCTTGAATGTGCCTCTCATTCACTGGCGGGCTGGGGAGGTGAGGCTGGGTCAGGCAGGGGTTGAGGTTTGGCGTGGAGAGAATGGAGGAATTGCCTCTCCTTTCCATCTGTATGATAAAGAGGCAGCTGGGCTGAGTGCAGCTTTCTCAGGACTCGCACCTCACTCATGCTACAAGAGTCAGTTAGCCAGTTATAGTTAGAGTTATAGCTGTGTGTATGTGTGTGTGTGTGTGTGTGTGTGTGTGTGTGTGTGTGTGTGTGTGTGTCTGTGTGTGTGTGTGTGAGAGAGAGAGAGAGAGAGAGAGACACAGAGAAAAAGAAAGACAGAGAGAGGGGGATGCTTGCATGTTCAAACATGTTTTTTGACACAATTTGCTGGTTTCTTTTAATATGACAATGCATATGCACTTTTTAATGGGTTCTTCTGACATTTTAATGGTTCTTCCCCTTAGGACAGTGTAAATACACATTAGCTTATTAGCCACCCTGCTGTCCAAGCGCAGGGCCTCCACAGGCACACACAGACCAGACGGGCTGCTCCTCTTTTATGCGTGACAGTCAAGAAAACTATCAGTAAAAGTGTGAGCGAGCATGCTCTTACAACTGTTCACTGTGACTATTTCATTTACCACTCATTCTCATTCTCATTTTTTCCATCCCCCATATGAACTCTAAGAAATGTACTACTCCTAGTGGTCACCATGAATCGTTTATCATTTTGTGCATTCCACTTGCACACAGTACAAGGATATGGAGCACTGAATCAAACCTGATGCTCATTCCCAACTTCACTGGGTGGTGTTACAGTGAAAAGTGCATCTCACTAAAATATGTTTGTGACTATTTGGAATGCCAGCATTTAACCCTGTTTTAAACCTCAAAACTTCAAAAAAACTGACAACTTTGGTCAATCACATTTGATACAGACAAGAAGAATGAAAACAGATTTGAACAGAGCTTGAAATATGGTTTCATGTGGACTCACAATTTGAAAAAGGTGACATTTCACCATGTGTAGGATTCTCCTAGAACCCATCACATGTAATATCCTGTCCATTGTGTCTAAGAATTAGCCCGCATGATGCATTTTATAGTTTTAATATTATGCTGCACTTTTGCTAGGTTACCTTATATGCAGAAATTAATTTGCTCTGCATAAGCGGTCATTTACTGTGCTTATTTATTTATTTATTTATTTATTTATTTATTTATTTATTTATTTATTTATATGCTGTTGTTGTTGTCAAGTTAGCTTGGTAGCTGGCATTCATTCTGACAGCAATAAACCACGTGGGGTTTCTTATCATCACAACGCAAATCCAGTCACCTGACTATGAGAGGGGTCAACACCCTAAATGTAACTTCATGCTTTACGTCCTTCTCACTTACCGGTACCTCTTCCTCCGCTGAAATTCCCCCGCTGTCTGTCCCTTGTCATGACCACCAGCATGTTGTTTCTCAGGTTCAATTTCCACCTGGTTCTCCGTCTCGCTAGGTTATTCAGTAGGTCACTAAGATAGCTTACTGTTGCTGCTGGCAGTTTCACTGCAGCCAAAACCTTTGTGAGCTTTTTACATTTTGATGCATCATTTTCAACTTGGCTTGGCTTTGTTTTCTTTTAACGTTTCCCATCCACCTTTCTCCTTACCTTTTCTGCTTGTCATATTTCTGTTGAAACTAACGATTCACTCGCTCTTCTTTGTTGGCTTTTAGGCCTATGGAATTAATGCTTGACAAACGGACAAATTATCGTGTTATCGCGGACGCCTGTTCTGGACTTTTCCAGAATGCACAGATTGCCAGTCCGCCCCTGGTTTGTGTTTGCATCAGTAGGTGCACAGAAGACAAATTAGCAGAACAATCTAATTACCCCAATGGCTCATTTTCACCATAAGACTATACATGCCTTATGTACAGTACTGTGGCAGTGTATTTAGGCATAATGCCCCCTGCACACGTGTGTGTGGCAGTGACAGCTGGGAGGTATCTGAATTCCAGGTGTTTTTAGCAGCTGTTTCCAACTCCCTCTCCCATGGGCAGCTATTAGGACAAGTCACCATGAATACCAGCCAATCTCCAACCATCCATCTCCTCCAACATCTTGTGTAACATTTGCCACACTGCCAGGGATTATATTCTAATTCTTTTCTCATCTGGGAGACAATTTCATGCATAAAAATATTGTCTTGTAAAAGCCCAGCATGAAGCTGAGCCCTCCGCAGCGGTCCCTGTGTGTAAAGTGCTCCTGACCAAGAGTAGTTTGACCATCTCGAGGGGGCTCACAACCTCTGTTGCCTCTTTCGGACCTCAGTAGTATGCTTGAGTGGTTATAAAAAACAAAAGGCTGGATTTGCCTGGAGGCCATGACCCATGGAGTCTGTCTGTCTGTCGGAGATCGGAGCAAAGCAGCATTCCAATAGCTGTAGCACAGCACAGCCGCATCTGTTCGGGCGTGAGGGCGAAGCTTCAGGGAATGGTCCGAGTATGTGTGGAGCTCATCAAACATACGCTCCTGAGTCTCAGGACCCAAGTTGGTGGCCTCTCTGACACGCACGCACGCACACACATATACACACACACATAGACACAGTCACACACACACATATATACATGCACACACACCACATGTGAACACACACACACGCACACACAAGACAAGAGGTTTGGGCACAGAGCTGAAGTTGTGCTCCAGTGACACGCTTGAACACCCACACTGACAGAGACAGATAGAGAGAGATGAAGCACAGAGAGAGACAGAGCAGAGAGAGAGTAGGAGAGCCCCCTCTCTTAAGGCTGGGGTCCCCCATGAAAGACCTTCTGTTGCCAACAGCAATGCAAATTCTAAGGTGTCAAAGGAGACACACTCCTTCCCTACTATCTCCAAAAGTAACAAAAACAGTCAGAACATATATGGAGCAGAGCAAGCAGTGTGGAGAAATAAGATTGTGAGAACACCAAGGAGGAAACCTGCTGAACACATGTAGTATGCAGTATCACTGAGTTGCTGACAGCAGTCTTGTTTAAGGAGAAGCAGCCTGTACTGGATCTGTGCCTGACCCTGGCTCACCTGGGAGTTGCACAGGGGGATACTGGGTCTGGGCATTTTATCTTGGTGTAAAGACAAAAAGGCAGAAGCTTTTATTCAGGCAAATATTGTATCTCCAACAATAGCTTTTCCACAGAGAGCATTATAAAAGAACACTTTTCTTTTTTCTTATCTTTACAGCTGAAGATCACAGATTGTATGAAATGTGTTCATTCTTCTATAATGTATTGCATTTTCATGTAGTAGAAATTAACTAAACTTACAAAATGGGTAAAGCAGGTGCTGGGTTGAGGTTTTAGGTCAGAGTTAATGGTATACCATATGATTATCTCAGATGCAGAGTACATTGTGTAATAACTGCTACATTACACAGTATTTACACAGTAAATGAAAAGGGTGTGTGCAAGTAGATTCCAACATAGCATCTCTGCTGAAGCCCATTTAAACAGGCTCTGTCTTTTTCACACTGAGGTCTAGTTACCGAGTGATTAACATTTAAAAATACTTGTATCTTTAATCTTAAATATGGCAATCTGTCCTTAATTAGCACATATCAATGTACGGATACCTTTAATGCTACTTTTCCAGAGGAAATATTTGAACAAGTTTACATGCAGTCTATTGTTTTGTTGTTTGTAGCCCAAACTTAAGCACTCCAGCTTAGAGAAGAAATGTCAGCAGTGAAACATCTGATATATGTCTACATTTGCGCCAAACAGCAATCTTTTATCCTGTTTTTCTTTATCAATCTCTCATTCTACTTAAAGGGGTATTTATTCTCCAAAGAAATCTTTTTGTCTCCTCAGAGGGACTTTCCCAAAGCCCGCCAGCATCAGACTTGCAGATGTATGTCTTGTCAGACTACAAACTGGACTTTCTTGTAAAGGTTGTTTACCTGCGAACTCAACTTTACTGGTAGTCTTTGCTCCTATTAGTGAAAACATTCAAACAGTTTATTAGGAGACTATGAAAATTCTACTTTATTCCACATTATGCAGTTCATCAGTAGCTTTTGGATGAGACTAACTAAATGGTTTCTCAAGGATTCACCAAGAATAAATTCTCTTCACTTAAAATAGCGAGCTGCCAAATACCATGCTAATTAATGATGCAGGGCTCATTAGACTCTAACACAGACATATGAGGAGTTCATTTGTGAAAAATGTTTTCATTTGAATTTCCAGGTAATATCAATCACACGAGTTGTTTTGATCAAATGAAAATAAATCAAAACATCCTGACTGTATACGTCACTAATATTGTCTGCAAAGTCCAATAAAGTATGATGTATGTTTTTCCAGGAAAAATGTTTTATATATAAGTTATGTCTTAATGGATAATATGTGTTCGCTTGTTGGTTGTCCCTAAACTAAGGGGTATAAGTTATAAGACGTATAAGCTTACACTGACCTTCAACACGGCTCTGTGCAGTATCCCCAGGATTTCACCCTTAAATAAAAGCACACTGTGCAAGTGGGCAAATTGCCATGCCTCTGCTTTAAAGATTTAACTCCCCAAGAGAGTACCCCTTTTCCCTTTCTGTCACATCCTCGTACTTTTAGTAAATGCCATTGTCAACACATTTGGCGGAAATGTTCATATTCCTCGAAGTGCCACGATTCACTGTCACAGCTGGTCATCTGCCAGCAGATGAATCCGACCACAGTGTTGCCGTTAAGTACCTCACGGGCCAGTGGAGTGATGCCTGTTGAGTCGCAAAATATCGACAGAATCCCAAGACGAGCGCATCAATTTCAGCCATTCGCCCTCTTTGCCCTAGAGGGCTGTAAGTGAGGGGCCGAGTGGTAGAGCAGAGTGGCCAAACAACTGTAGATATCTCGGCACAATTACGCATAACAAGCTGAGACAACGCAGACGCCGCAGGGGAAGCAGAGGCTTCCCTGTCTGTGTTTTGACACTGACGACGAGGCGAATGTCATCTCTCCTTAATGCACTGCATTCAGTCAGGCTAGTGAGGCCCTGTGATTGCATTTAAGAGTTTGACTGACAACAGCTTTAATATCAATGAGAAAAATAATGGACATTCAAAGGTCTGAGTTGTGAGCAGAAGACAGCATAATCACAATAAAGGATTTATTTTACTTAAAATCAGGGATCACAGTAGAATATTCCATAAAATAAAATCCATTCAGCATCTTTTTGAAAACTATTTAAAATGTCCATGACATAGACCTAAAATATGCACTCTCATTTGACCAGGGCCCTGTTTTTATTTAATTTAGCTTGTTTTAAAGTTCACCAACAACTAATGGCTGTCGTAACCACACTCCCAGGCGCCCGCAAGTTATACAAAATCTCCAGCAACTTGTGCAAATTTATTTAGCTAATTAGGACAAGTGACAGATGCAGCAAATGACAAGGAGAGCAGTGGAGTGAATTAGAGGGAGAGTAACAGTCCCATGTAGTATTTTAGCAGATGTAATAGACAGCCTCTGTCTCTCTCATTAGGCCATTAGGCGGGGCAGCGTTGTTGACCTCCCTGAAACTTTCTGCAGACTTTATTCTTAAAAGGGAGGTACTTTGGAAAAATAAACGATTTTTCATTCATAACGTAGCATTTCCATGATCTGTCAAGCATGGATTTAATTAGATGAGCGCATACCCAGCAAACACGCCAATGGTTTCCAAACTGCAGAAACACAACAAGTGACTTCATTCTTGGTAAACACATCACTCCTCTTGTCATTTGTGCATTATGACTATTACAGAGTTTGGGCTGTGGAGAGGAAAAAGAGAGACTGGAAGAGAAGTCAGAATTTAATTCAAACACATTCATTGGCTAATCACTGTGACTAGGTGCTCAGCTCAGAGACATTGGGAAAATTAAAACAAAGAAGAAAAAATATTTTAAGTCAGAGATTGTTGAAGGTGAACTAATACCTTTGTGGAAAGCTTACAGCGGCACTTAAGCTGTCAAAGCAAACCACATGATCAAGCAGGCAAACCCCTATGCCCTCCCAGTACAAACTTCCCCACACCCTTCAACACACACACGCACACACACACACACACACACACACACACACACGCACACACACACACACACACACACACACACACACGCACATACACACACACACACACACACACACACACACACACACACACACACACACATAAACACACACACAGGGCCACACCCTTCATGGCATGACAGAGCTGCTGCCATGCCCCGGCTCCGCTCTCGGTCCCAAGTGGCACGCTGGTAATTAGTGCCCATGTGCAAGTCGCACAGGAGTGTTTGTCAATAGACAGCGTACCTTGGGGACGAGCACACACTGTGACACCAGAATAGCACTCTTTCAGACAAGTGGCAGACTCTCAGAAATATGCTGTGGGCCCTCCTGTCACAATGTTGTTGGCTATCTTGTCTTTCTGTGTTTGTAATCGCACACACTTGGCTGATTTATCGCACGCACACGCACACACACACAAACACACACACACACACACTTGTTGGCTTATTCATGGTGAGAAGTTGTGAGATTCCTACTCATAACTTGAAACTATTAACATGAAATGAATAGCCTCCAACCTGATCATGCATACACATGTTACAATAACAATATGCATAAATCAATCCAACTATGAAAATAAATCAGTCAGATGGTCTAGGTGGAAACTTAAACTTTTATTTGAGGCATATATTAAAAATGCATTTTCCAACCTTGATCAGTTTCAGTTCTGTACCTTCCTTTGATAAAATGAGACTAATAATATTCACAAAATATGCTTTAAATGAAAGAGGATGTGCTCCATCTCCAGACCTTATCATGTAATACTAGGTCATGGTGCCATGTAAAAGAGGAACCTAATACTTGTCAAGCAAATAGCTGGACTCTAGCTTAAGATCATTTTTAAAAAGATTAACCCTGTGAGGACTGCTTCATTTGTGCATTAATGGCCTCGATTGTCTTTGGCTGCAAGAGCAAGACCAGCAGGGGGATCTCTACTGTGACTAGCTTTAGAGACTACACAATGCACGTAATGGCACATGTGACAATAGAATAAGAAAGTGTGAGGATGTCATGGCAGATAATAACTACTTCCTAATTATCATTTATTTTGCATATTTTAACTCTTACCTAACATGTTGTTCACCAATTGGTAATCATTGCTTTTACACTATTTCATATCAGTAAATAATTTCAAAACATTTCTTCAAATGTTAAAGCAGACAGGGAAGATGGTAGACAGACAGACAGACAGACAGACAGACAGCAGGCTGAGCGATAGACAGCATCAAGACAAACAGTCAGACATACAGACAGGTAGCCAACCGACATCCAGACAATTGTGTGTCAATATGTTTAAAAATGAATTACTGATGATAAATAATGTAAAAGCAATGGTAACCAAATGATGAACAAAGTGTTAAAGGAGAACTTCACTGTAAAATGAAAATTGGCATGTTAAAACATGTTAACAGAGTTAACAGATGCAAATCCTCATTAGGACGTAGTTATTATTAAGTGCTACCAGTAATTTTTTCTTTGGGTATTGGTCTCACTTTAACCAAGGAAGGGTCTAGACTGAAACTGACGGTTTGAAAATGCTTTTTCCCCCATTTTTTCTCCTTCGCAGTAGGAGAGAGAGAGAGAGAGAGTGAGAGAGCGAGAGCGAGAGACAGAAAGAGAGAAAGAGAGAGAGAAAAGGATAGCAAGAGCGGCTATCTACAGCACATTTCGAAGGGGCCATTGACACACACACAGACACACACACACAGACACACACAAATACAATTCTCTCTCTCTCTCTCTCTCTCTCTCTCTCTCTCTCTCTCTCTCTCTCTCTCTCTCTCTCTCTCTCTCTCTCTCTCTTTGTCAGTGTGGCATACTCCAATTTGCAATCAGTGTGGTGCATGTTCTATTGCCAGGTGGCAGGTTTCAGATCACACACAAAGTGGAAGGGACAATGATCACTGATGAGACAAAACACAGGGGACTTCATTTGTTGCCATATCTGCAATTGAGATGTGCACCCCGGGTTATAGAAATTGATGGGTTAATGAGCTTTTGAGCCTTTGATGTGTAATTTGATTGTGCTGCTTATTACCGTTTACCCTTTCTGTAATTGTGTGATCCTAGCTTTTGCCATCCACTCCTGCTTTCATATCAACCCTACATGCCTAAACATGTCTAGTGATTGTGGTCAGTGAAAGGTTTACTGATTGCATTACAGCAGACAGCTACTGTTACAGACACTCAGGTTTAGGGCAGTCTGTGTAATATGTAGGCAAACAGGAATAAGCACATGTTGTTAAAATGATGTATTCTCAAACACAAATAGTGATACACAGTAGCGGCCCCTGAGCATAAATATTGGTGGAGCAGACACTGACTCCGATGCCTGTATCACTACCCTGACCAAATGTTATAGAATAATGCATACGGATAGGCCTATTAAAAACCTAATTAATGTAGTAATTCTGCTAAGCAGATCTATAATAAATCTGTGCTGCTCCTTGACAATTGGCATTATTTATATTCACCAATCATTGGGTGTTTTAATTCATAACCTAATTTTGATATATCAAATAACTGATGAACACAATCATATTTCAGCAGTGAAATGAGATTTATTGGGTTAACAGAAAATGTGCAATATGCCCCAAAACAAAAAAAAGACCCGTGCATAAATTTGGGCACCTTAAAGGAGAACTTCGGTGTAAAATGAAAATTGGCATGTTAAAACATCATACCGAGTTGGTATGTGTACTGAGGAGCAACATTGATTTAGCCTGTTGCATTCTGAGTTTAACTATTTTTTATCGTTTGTCCCAGAAGGCTAACAATGGAAGTGGTAGGTGCCATAGACGAAGCATGATGACTACGCTATTTTTAAACCATTAAAACAGCTCGAAGAAACTCCACACTCCATCGGTAGTACAACAAAGGCCCTGACATTAAAAACGAGGCACTGAGAACTTTGTAAGTGTACACAACATTTATTAATAAAACAGTTTTGACAAGCAGTACCTTGCTGTAGTTTCTCGTCGCCGCCATGATGAACGTCCGCACCAGTCGATTGATGAACACGAACCAGCAGGAAGAATAGGAGGAGAGGTGGTACAATTCACTTGTTTGGACTTCCATCATGGCGGCGATGAGAAACTACAGCAAGATACTGCTTGTCAAAACTGTTTTATTAATAAATGTTGTGTACACTTACTGCCCCATAACTGCAGTCAACAAAAGTATTTGAGATTCAATTTCACAGTGGTAAATAAATAGTTATAAAAACACATACACAAACCATATACGACAGAGTGGTTAAATAGGTAGCAAGCAGAGCAGTTAAATAGGTAACATTATTTATTAGGAGGAACTATGTTTTGGGGTGGACGTTTTTTGGGAGGGCGCTGCCCCACCTGCCCATATTGACGAGCCGCGCCTGGTGATAAAAATAGTTAAAAGCAGACTGGTGTTTACTGTCTCTGTGCATGTGTCCATGACAGTTTAATCGGTCATCTACCAATGTCCATTCAGTTTCATTGAACATGGTCCCTGGAGGGATTGACCAGGTATTGCAATGACCCTGTCCGTCTGTGTGTCTGTGTGTCTGTCTGTGTGTTTGTCTGTGTACTGTATGTGTGTGTCTGTTCACCCATATGGGGCCAGTGTTGCCCTTATGGGGACCAGGTTGCTATCTCTGATTGCGCTTGTTTAACATGAACTTCTGCATAACATTGTGAGTTCCCGTTGTGTAGGATTTAAAGCAGCTGCTAAATCTAACAAACCTTAACTGTTACACATTTCGTGACAAGCCTCTGAAATGGTTGGGTACATTTTGTGGCATTTCCCTGGTGTAATAATTAATCAGTCATTGTGGATATTTCAACATCTCCAAACATTCCTGATGGGAATTTTGGGGCAGCTTTTTCTCAGGTTTTCCGGCACAGTGTAATAGGTTGTCTGAACAGGTTATGCAAAACCTGGAAGAAAATTTAAATTGTTTATAAAAAATAAATTGTTTGGTGGTCAAGGGCGTAGACCATTACTCCAACCCTGAGAGAGTTTCTGAAGTGTTTGGAGTGTCCAGACCCTTAGTGTTGGAGCAGAATTAGCAGTGTGTATGTCAGGCATCTCCATTTCAGGGTGGTGTGTACAAGTTAGCTTCATGGCCCTTTTTAATTTCAAAGAGTGTTTCTATTTAAAAAAAAAAAAAACAGCTAGGCAACAGAGTTTTCCAAAGGCATGTTAGTGACAGCAAAAAACATGGTCATCTGTATAAATTAATTTCTCAGTTGAAATGTAACTCTGACTCTGAAAACTGTCTGGAGACTAAAAAATGAAGCAGCACTCTATGTTTGCTAGGGGAAACATTGTTTGCAGAGCTGCTACAGAGACAAATGAGTGATAAGAATGTCCATTTTCAGGTTTCCACATGTAACCTTTTCTTTCTGTAGACAAGCACAACACCATAATAGACCTACACCACCTTGGGCAGGAGGACGTGGGTGTGCTAGCAAGTGTGGCTAAACCTCATTGATGTTAACATCTGTCACTAGCATATCTTCTATTCTCCATAGAGGGAGGTTTTCTTATGGTACTGTGCCAGGTGGCTAATGTTAAATATGCTTAGAATGCCGTTTAGTGAGGTCGTAAAAGGTAAACAAGGGAAGGGGTTGAAATTGTGTATTCTGTGTCAACAAAAAAAATGAAAAATGGCAGTTGAAGTTTATGTAGACAATCTCATGCTTCCACAATCACATATTGTAAGCTACACTGAGCTTCACTGGTGTTTACTGATACTCTGGGAAGAGAGTGTGTTTAGCAGAGATAGTTTCTGATAAAGTTCCTATACCAAACATATAGTATGTGTGTCATTGTAATTTTATTTGAGAATAGTAATTATACTCTATGTTTAAATGGTTAGTACAGGTATATTACATGAAATGAAATATAATGTAGATCCCTTTCATTAAAGACAAAGACTGAGATAAAAACACATAACCTAGCAGTAACACGTGGCTCATTAATCTTCACAACACAATTGTGGTTTGAGCTTATAAAAGACTTGCTTTGTCAGTACTTATTTATGAAGTCATGAAAATTTGAGGCCATGTCTATTCATCGTATGTTTGTGTGGAGTTGGCCTCAAAAGGCCAAGACAACTAATCGTTGAGAGAATTGAGTCCCCTCGCTTCCTGCATGTAAAAATGACGTTTCTAGCCCACATACGATTGTTTTTTTCACTCAGAAACTCGTATGAATATTCTTTGCAGGAACATTCAATTAGCTGCCCATGTGCCTTAAAGAGGCTACATGTATGATTAATATGCAATAACTGAGTAATTACCTTACAAGTGGTTAATAAATACTTTACAACAACATTCCATTATAGTAATAACATTAAGTTCAATAAGGTAATGTGAAAAATCAAAAAGTAGTCCAGTGGCGTCGGAGCGGACGAACAGCCCCGTTAATGGGGGTCTTGCGTGACGCAATAATGTAATATCATAGAGACGCAATGCCCCGTTTACGCGGGCTCTTGCGTGGCGTAATAATGCACTGTCACAGCAATGCAATGCCCTATTGATGCGTGCTTTTGCATGAACACAGGTCAAAAGTCTTTGTAGTCCAGAGGCGCTAGAACTATGCAGTGCCCAATGGATGCTGTTAGAAATGTCATGCTGTATGTTGTTGGGATAGTTGTCTGATGTGATCTCTGGAAATGTAGCCGTGAGATTAAGTTTAAGATTAAGTCCTCCTCCTGTGACCTTATTTCATCAACAACAACTTAATGATGATACTGAGAGTAGTGCATAATTTGACTTGATCCATGGAGTAGTCTTTGCTCTCTCTGTCTCTTTGTATCTCTCTCTCTCTCTCTCTCTCTCTCTCTCTCTCTCTCTCTCTCTCTCTCTCTCTCTCTCTTTTTTTGACAAGTCCAGGGGTAGTATGTGCCATGTCCAGTAATTTGTAGCAGCTCCAGGCGCTAAGACTGCGTGTTTGATCCTGTCCAGCACTACAGGAGGGTAATGAGCACTACAGGATGGTGGCTGAGTCTTCAGCACAGTGAGAGGGTTTGAGGGTAGATCAGACCGAGGCCCACAAACCCTTGGGCAATCTTACCTCACATTCTGGGCTCTCTCTCTCTGTCTGTCTCACCCTGATTTAAGGCATCTCTCTCTGCCTGCTGGAACAGAGTACTAGGAGAAATAAAATGGTGGCAAGAGTATGTTCTGTCTTCAAGTCTCAGACTAAAAGAAGAAGAAGTGTCATCCTGCATTAAGTTTACTCAGGATTGAAACAAACCTGTAGGGTAATGTGCATGGGTTGAGAGTTTCATCATAATGCCTTTTAAAGGTGTACTTCCACTAGAAACCGTTTAGTACTTGCTCTTTTGAAATATGATAGGTCACTCCGAGTTGCAAATGCATGCTGCATATCAAAATGTTTTTCTATCCCCGTTTTCTATATCAGTCAAAAGAAGACAATAGGCGGAAAAACGACCCAATGCGAAAAGGGCCTTCGGCGTGACGTAGACGTGGAAATACATAAGAGAAACTGACCGAATGGGCTTTAAATAAATAATGTTAGCTTGTGACTGACTCGCATAAGATTAGCAGGCTAGTTGAATGACTGAACTGCATTTAGCCGGGCACTTGCACTGTTTTGTCATGCAAATATTACAATTCTGAAACGTTCATTGACAAACGGTCAGGAAGCGACTGTGCTTTTGCCATCTCTCCTTCCTCTTCGGATTCAGGATCAAACACATAAGGCTGTATCTCCGTAGACATTCTGTGTGCAGTTTTAGCGCTGTCAAGTTGACTTTTCCCCTTTACCTTCCTCTGCTATCAAGTTGACTGTGGGGCAAAGGAAGCTGCAGGGAGCGTGCCTCTGGTGAAATCGTGTCGTTCTCCCGGCCCCACCCCCTCCACCAAACTAAAACAGCCTGAAACAGAAGCACTAGAACATTTTTTTCATTAAAACCAGCGCAAAGGGCAATTATTAATACTAGAGAACACTGCAAAATTAATGAAAACACGATGGAAGTACACCTTTAATTAGGCAGAAACTGGGGCAGTCTTATCCTTATCTGAAAGAAAAATCAATGGCAATCCTCTTATTTTTTTAAATCACAGAGTTGAGGACTGAAAATGGATGGGTCTGTGTTAATGAGACAAGCTGCAAAAAGCCTGACACTCAATCTTTCTGGTTTTGAGATTGGGACACGATGCACTTAAAAGCACTTAAATAGGGTAAAACGTACCAAGTCCGGGTGTGCAGATAAAAGTGTCAAAAAAAATCAACCCACATGGACAAGTGCAATGGATAAATATCATATTTATGCACAACACACACAAACGCAGAGAGAGAGAGAGAGAGAGAGAGAGAGAGAGAGAGAGAGAGAGAGAGAGAGAGAGAGAGAACATAAGCAGATATTCATAACTGCGGACCTCCAGAAACTTACAGCTCTATCCTTGGCAACGAGTCTACTGTAGGTAGGTGAAAACAAACTCCGCGAGGCATTGAAATCAGGAATTAAACGTTCTGTTTTCACGTAGCTAGACTTGCTAGGCTCAATGTTCACAGATGTTTGTGGTTACGAGTAGAAGAATAATGTCAAAGGGTTCATCCCATTCAGCATTTTCATCAGTTATGTCTTTTGCAATGAAACACTTTGATCTTTATCGGCTGTTGCTTAATCATCAAATAAACATAATTTACATACACTACTCTCCACCCATTGTCCTCCAAAAACAAACATCACCAAATCATCTGTGATACAGTAGTCCTGACTGATATGAAATAGTCATGTGAAACTGGGTCTTTCACCCAAAAAAAGCCTTCAAACTTCAAAACATCCTCTGTTCCTACTGATGCAGCAGAGGGACTAGAGAATTTAGCTGGTGACTTGCCTAAGAATGACAAATGATTAAAACCAATTATCCACTTTTCTCAAGCAATCTCCATGGGTGTACGATTATTTTAACGAGGAATGCTGTCTCTCTGCTGCAACATTACCATAATGTGGGTGTCTGAGGTCAGTGCTGTTGATTGAATTCTGTGTGAGTTGTTGGGGCTGTTTTGAGTCACCTCTGAATGGGCATGTTCTGGGTTTGTTCAAGGGCACACATTAATCTATTAGCGCACATCGCGGAGCGTGGGGGAAAAAAAAATCACACAATAACCAATCACATGGCAGAGAGGCTGCAGAAGTGCAATCAGTGATCCTTCACACACACACACACACACACACACACACACACACACACACACACACACACACACACACACACACACACACACACACACATATACATATATATATATGGCCACCTACATTCACTTATTTCATTCATTCATTAAATACTTTATTCCTTCATTCATTGACTCAGTAATTCCCTGACTCTCTCACTCACTGATACAGTCTCTAATACTCTCTTCATCTATGGCACTCTTACACACATATACACACACACAGAATGAGCGCTAGAGATTAAATCTGCTGTTGTTGACATTTACAGGCAGTGGGATTCAAGTAAGATTTTTCAAAGCCACAAAAATACCTCTGATTCTCATTCTCCTTCTCTCTCTCTCTCTCTCTCTCTCAGCAGCAGCAGCTGTGTGACGTGCCTCCTTGCTGTTGGTTGGACGGTGATTTACTTTGATCAGGCACGGGCTCATGAGGCGTGACAGAGGCAGATTGTGCGTTTCTATTAGCAGCTTTTGTCTGCGCTAAGCTATCACCTGGAATGACACACGGACGCCCAGGGCTGCAGGCGGCGGGCGGTGGCACTCGCTGGCAGCGGAGCATAAAATTATCATTTTGCGGCACTAGGAGAGCCGTCTAATCCAATCACTGGCATATGGCGGGTGCCACATAGCCTGGTAAACCCGGCCCTCATACTTCATTTCATTTTGTACAGAGGGTCTGGACCAGAATCTCTTGAGGGTCATTTAGTCGGCCCCAGCAAGACCGATCCAATCAGAGAACAGAGGGTGTGTTCGTTAGCCATGACATTGACCTTGTGTGCTACATTTGAATTTTAGTGCGTAGGTAGGCTAATTGCATAAGTGACGACCAGGCGTTAGCGATTGGGTAAAGGCAGAGGCTT
This sequence comes from Coilia nasus, assembly GCA_027475355.1. Classification (NCBI taxonomy): domain Eukaryota; kingdom Metazoa; phylum Chordata; class Actinopteri; order Clupeiformes; family Engraulidae; genus Coilia; species Coilia nasus. The sequence continues at coordinate 37,336,485 of CM050214.1, read as the reverse complement.
GTTTTAAACTTTGTCCACACCTTCAGGAAGAAATCGTTTCTGACGGTCTCTGTTCCAGACCCTCTGTACAAAATGAAATGAAGTACGAGGGGCTGGTTTACCAGGCTAGGTGCCACGGTGGCCCCGTGCACAAATCAATGCGGCAGAAATTGCACGCTGGGTATTTTAGTTCACCAAACAACAATATATCTTAACCTGTTTTCAGCGGGGGGAGCTAGTAGCTCCATTAGACTCAGGTTAATATAGTCCCCTACCTCGGTGAGTGAGATTAGTAATGGTATTATCTAAGGCCAGTTCCTTGATATGATTGCTGTAATGCATCTCTTGTCGTGTTTTTTTTTTCTGTGAGTGGTTTGCATTGAGTATAGGAAAAGAATTTGTGTTATGTGGATGGTTTTCTGTAATTACTGTTAGCAATATGCGACATTAGTGGAGAGAGAGCATGGCATGCCAGAAGACAGACAGACAGAAGACAGTTGCATTCTATCAAAGCCTGTACCTTTGAAGTAGCCTGGTAAACCAGCCCCTCATACTTTATTTCATTTTGTACAGAGGGTCTGGACCAGACACCGTCAGAAACGATTTCTTCCTGGAGGTGTGGACAAAGTTTAAAACACTCCTCTGCCTTTACCCAATTGCCAACGCCTGTATATACAGTACAGTCGTATATTTACTGTAAATTGTAAATTAATGAGAAACCAGGGATGTTTGTTTCAATGTAAAAGCAACACTACCCATGAGGAAAGCAGGGATCATGTCTTTTCATTGCATCACATTAAGATATTGATTTAACCTACTGTAAGCTATATGGCTACACTATTGATTATGTCTGTTCTTAGCTTTACACATGTTATATTGTTAAATCACACAGAGTCAAATTATTTTAATTTATTGTATCATTATTTTATTGTGCGTGTTTATTTCATTTTGATATAAGTCTATATTATAGAAGCTGTTTTGTAATTAAAATTAGAGGCAACACAGACAGTCCAGAGCCAAATGAGTGTAAGCCAGAGAGAACATATAGATTGGAGCCACCTTTAAAGCAATACTAAGTAGTTTTCATCTTTGGTCGCCCTAGAGGTTGGAAGCGTTATTGTCTCTCATTTGAACTACAGAAAGATGGCCTGCTCCTCCAAACTTACTTAGTGCGGCAAAGCAAATTCACAAGTGCCTTTCATCCTGTTACAAGTTGATGAATCACTGTAACAATGTTGGAAACATTTTTTTAAGTTAAAAAACTACTGAATGTTGCTTTAAACAAGCAAGCTTCCACTGCTAAAGATGACACATCCATTGTCATGGCTGCACACCAAATGGAAAACAGATACAACCAAATTATCCAACAAATGAGCCGACAGGTTTTCAGACCAATAGTATTGCAAAAAAAATATAAAGAAAGGAAATGCTATATAGGTAGGAATGAAAACATTATGGGAATAGAATTCTTGATTTTCTGACTGAATGCTTGAAGAGGCAGCTTGAATGCACTTGCATTAGTCACTGTTTAGAAAAGCACTAAAAGAAAAAAACCTTTTGTTTTATTTGTTTCTCCCCAGGTGATGACTCAGATGTTATGAAAAGAAAAAATGTTTTATGGGCTGATTTTAACCATTCACCCAAACTCTAAGCACTAAAAACAGAACAAAAGAACAATTTTAACATAAAATAAACAAATACACAAAACAAAAACACACTGTCCGGACAAGCCCCACTTAGACTTTCTTTGATGCTTTGAGTCAACCCTGGATTAGATGAAACAGAAGCAGGAGAAGGTACAGCAGGTAAAGCGCAGGCAGGGACTCAGCTGTACTTAGAAGATAAAGCCATGACTCGCCTACAGTACTCCTGGACTCTGACTGTGAAATGTGCACCTCCAAATATGACTACAATAGACAGAGAGCCCTCTGCAAGCAGCTTATGTAGAATTATATCAGAGGTTTGGGTTCGTTGGGGCTTCAGGCTTTTTTTCTTACTGTACTTTATGGTTTGTCTATCGTTTTATAGAGAAGCTGGATTGATTAATTCAGATGTGGGCAAATAACTCGGCATGTAGTGTGTGGTGTCCATGGACATTTGCTAGTTACATTTTTTTAAATGAATTTGGAGCTCTGGAGGACCTTTAAAGGAGTACTTCCACGAGAAACCGTTTAGTACGACAGGTCACCCCGACTTGCATATGCATGCTGCACGTGAAAATGTTCTTTTAACCCCATTGCCTCCATGAGTCAGTGAAAGAAAGTAGGCGGAAAAACGAGTGAATAAGAAAAAGGCCAACAAAGTGACGTAGGTTTGTATAGAACGTTTAGATCTTCTATTTGGTTCGCTATGACTTGGGCTTCGAATGATTGTAGCCTGTGACTAGCATAGCCGAGAACCTGTCATTCTCCCTGCTCCATCTCCTCCACCAAACTAGAACAGCCTGAAACAGAAGCACTAAAGCATTTTTTTTCACCAAAACCGGCTCACAGGGCATTCATTAATACTAGAGACCACCGCCAAATCAATGAAAACACGATGGAAGCACACCTATAATGTCTGTGTTCGTCTGCCCTTGTGTGGAAAATGGACTTTGCTGTTTCTTACCAAACCTGCCTCTCTTTCAACGAAATGCTGGGATATCTCCATTTTTGTTCGACAGACAATCCTGACCCCACCTTCTGTCACTGTGACCCTGGGCCGAAGTCTATCAACCTGGAATTATGGCTCCTTCCTTATTCCCCTCTTCATTTCCACTTTTACTTCCTCTCCTCCCACATTCTCTCTCTCTCTCTCTCTCTCTCTCTGCTGTGCGCATGGTCTGAGTGAGTGGGTGGAGCCGGAGCGGTGAGTGTTTGTGGAGCTGTGGCCGCCGTGCCAAGAGCGAGTGTTCTAATTAAATCTTTTTCTTATCTTAATTTCTCCCTTCTTCTTTTCTTTCCATCTATCTGTTACTCCCTGCTGAATTTCTGAAAGAGTTCTGTTTGGTTGAGTTTTGGGGTATTAAACGGGGGTTTCCCCTAAAAGCGACTGCCTCCAGTCCTTTGTGCTGGAACTATGGCAGAGGGTTTTGAAAAACTTACTCGGCGTCATGCTGTTAAAATAGCATCGACTGCCAGTGTTGAGGACTGTAGTTTGGCTGCAGGTGAAATTGTTGGTCATGAGAATGTCATATCAGCGTCCCGCATGAACAATGCGGTTGTGCTGTTTTTAAAATCCATTGAGCTAGCTAACCTGCTAACTGAAAATGGCGTGGTGATAGATGGCGTGTTTACACCTGTTGTTCCTCTTTCGGTGCCATCTAAGAAAGTTATTTTGTCCAATGTCCCCCCTTTCATTTCTGATGAAGTTCTAGGACAAACGCTGTCGCGTTATGGAAAATTAGTTTCAGCAATTAAGAAGATCCCGATTGCTAGCAAATCACCTTTATTGAAGCATGTAGTGTCTTTTCGGCGTTTTGTGTACATGATCCTGAAAGATAACAGCGACGACTTGGATTTGGCTATGAATGTTTGTATTGACAACTTCAATTACGTAGTGTATGCAACGACTAGCGTTATGAAATGTTTTGGATGTGGGCAAACAGGGCATCTTGTACGTGCGTGTCCTGAAAAAAAAGATGACGGTCATAAAAATGACAACCAAGAAAATAGTAGTGGATCTACGGGTGGTGGGGTAGAGGGAGCTTCTAATGCAACTACAGAGGGGGAGGCAGCTGCTCCTGCTAGTGGGCCTGCCGGTGAAGCTCCTGACGCACCTCCCTCTCCGGAGCAAAATTTAGCGCACGGGTCTGACAAAGTGCTTGAGGAAAACCAAGATAAACATAGTGATGGAGAGGGTCTTTGCACACCTTCGGGCGAGATCACGGACTCTCAAAATTGCCAAGGTAGCAATGATGATGCCACGATTGGTGAGGAGGTTCCCACCTTTATGGAAGAGCTAGACACTTCTGTATTGGAGGGCGATACGGAATTTAAAGTCCCGTCAAAGAAAGGAAAACGAAAGCGCCGTAAACAGAGCGAAAAAGGAGGAAAGGGTCTTATTGATATGAGCGGCAATGAGAGTGAAAGTGACCTTTCCGACTGTAGTATTACTTGCAGTTTGCGACTGAGTGGATATCGCACTCGCAATTATAGAGTGGAGGACATAAAGAGATTCCTTAAGGATACCAAGCATTCTAGACAGGTTCGGGTGGATGAATATTTCCCCGACATTGAGCAGTTCATGTCAAAAGCCAGAATATTTATGCGTGAGGGCAGCTTCACTGAACAGGAGGGCTATCGTCTCAGAAAAATTCTGACGAAACTCAATGTGTTACTGAACGCCAAGGATGATTAATGTTGAACTTTTTTTTTCACATCGGTCTTAGGATGGCATATAGTATAGGTATATATGTATTCCTTCTCTTTCTTTTTCTAATGATGGGTGAAATTAGTGTTGCCTCTATAAATGTAAATGGCGCTAGAGAAAGAAGTAAGAGGGTCGCGGTGTTTCAGACAATCAGACAAAATAAGTTTGATGTCCTGTTTGCGCAAGAAACGCACAGCGATGCCTCCAATGCAGCAGACTGGGCTCAGGAGTTTGAGGGTCTGTCTATTCTGAGTCATGGTACATCAAACAGCGGTGGGGTTGCAATTTTGTTTTCGAAGTCTTTTATTCCTATCACTTATGACGTTGACGAAATTGTGAAGGGTAGACTTTTAAAAGTGAGAGCTCAGTTTGAGAATCGTTTTTTTGTGTTTCTTTGCATTTATGCGCCAACACTGGCAACGGACAGAATGCTGTTTTTAAATACTATAGGAAATGTTTTAAGAAATGTTTCTTCTGACGATATTTTAATCCTTGGAGGAGATTTTAATTGTACTGCGCAAAGTATGGATAGGAATCACGTTGAGCCGCATATGCCCTCTCGTAGACGACTGCTAGAGATTATAAATTCAAACGACCTTAGTGATATTTGGAGAAACTTTCATGTTGGGCAGAAGCAATATACCTGGGTACACTCTTACAATAATTCTTTTTCTTTGGCAAGACTTGACAGATTTTATGGTTTTAAGCATCAGCTTAGTCTGTTTAAGAAATGTTCTATATTTCCAGTTGGGTTTTCAGATCATAGTTTGGTTTTCTGTTCGTTATTTTTAGAATCTGTGAAACCAAGAAGTGCCTATTGGCATTTTAACACAAATTTATTGGTTGATAATCATTTTAGGGAAGTTTTCCTTTTTTTCTGGAAAGAATTCAGGAACACAAAAACCTATTACAAGTCTCTGCAGCAATGGTGGGATTGTGCTAAAATACAAATAAAACAACTATGCCAGGAGTATACTGCCAATGTCACAAAGAGCATAACACTTTCCATGAGAAAACTAGAAGGGGAAATAATTGAACTTCAAACTTTGGCAGAACAAACTGGAAATCAGGCACCTACTGAACTTCTTACAATAAAGAAAAAATCTTTAGCTGATTTTTTAGGGTTGAGGGCACAGGGAGCTCTGGTCAGATCCCGCTTTCAAAGTGTGGAGTTGATGGATGTACCATCAAAATTCTTTTTTAACTTGGAATGCAAAAATGGGCAGAGGAAAATTATCCACGCTCTAAGGTCTGAGGATGGGGAAATTTTATCTGATTCTGCGGGAATACGTGAAAGAGCAGTCAATTTTTATAAGGAGCTTTATAAGTGTGATAGAGCAAAAGATCAGGCGACTGACAAGGCTTTTCTTTTCGATCTACCTAAGGTTTCCGAAGAGGCAAATACAGCCCTTGGAAGGGTGTTGACCCTAGAGGAGCTGGAGAGAGCCCTCCAGAGTATGGAGAGTGGCAAAGCACCCGGAGTGGATGGCCTGCCAGTGGACTTTTATAAGTCGTTTTGGCCTGTGTTGGGCACAGATGTGCTTGCTGTTCTGAAGGACAGTATTGCCAGGGGGAAGCTGCCACTGAGCTGCCGTAGAGCAGTGCTCACTTTGCTGCCTAAAAAGGGTGACCTAACAGATATAAGATCATGGAGGCCTGTGTCAGTCCTCTGCTCTGAGTATAAACTGCTCTCTAAAGTTTTAGCAAATAGGCTGGGGGAGGTTTTGGACCAGGTTATCCACCCTGACCAGACCTACTGCGTGCCAGGTAGGCTAATTCACAATAATATCTCCTTCATAAGAGATGTATTTTATGTGGGCAAACTTTTTAGTCTTGATTTTGGTGTGGTATCAATTGACCAAGAAAAAGCCTTTGACAGAGTTGAGCACAGTTACTTGTGGAATACAATGTCAGCTTTTGGTTTTAGTCCAAATTTTATTTATATGATTAAAGCTTTGTATTGTGACATTGAAAGTATGCTCAAAGTTAATGGTGACTTGTGTGCTCCTTTTAAAGTGTACAGAGGTGTCCGTCAAGGTTGTCCGTTGTCTGGTATGTTGTACAGTTTGGCTATTGAACCTCTCCTAGTAAGGTTGAGGAGGGACATTGGGGGGGTGAAGATTCCTAACTGTGATGAAGTTTTTAAATTGTCTGCTTATGCTGATGATGTGGCCGTCCTTGTTAACGGTCAGAGGGATATTAACACACTTTTAAAAATCTGTGACGAATTTAAAGTTGTTTCCTCTGCAAAAGTGAACTGGTCAAAAAGCACAGCTTTGCTGGTGGGCAAATGGGGGAATGGTGAACCATGTCTTCCTGCTGGTCTGTCTTGGAACAGGGGTGGTTTTAAATACCTGGGTGTTTTTCTAGGTGATGATGTTTTTATTCAAAAGAATTTTGAAGGGGTAATTGAAAAAGTGAAAGGTCGTTTACAGAAATGGGAATTTTTATTTCGCATTACCTCCTACAAGGGGCGTGTTTTGATTATTAACAACCTGGTTGCATCTTCTCTCTGGCATCGTCTGGCTTGTGTGGACCCTCCTTCAAACCTGCTGGCGAAAATTCAGTCAACTCTGGTGGACTTTTTCTGGGACAATCTGCATTGGGTACCACAGAGTATTCTATACCTGCCTAAAGAGGATGGTGGACATGGACTTATTCATCTACAGAGCCGAACTGCTGCTTTCCGCCTGCAGTTTGTACAGCGCCTCCTTACAGGACCAGTGGACTCTAGCTGGAAAACAGCAGCTTGTTGCGTTTTAAAATGTTTTGGGGGGCTGGAGATGGATAGATCCTTGTTTTTGTTAAACCCAAATAGAATGACTCTGAACTCACTTCCTGTCTTTTACAAGAACCTGTTTAAAGTCTGGTCTCTGTTTATAATACAACGCACAGACATGGCAAAGTCATTATTCTGGTTATTGAATGAGCCTCTGTTTTATGGTTCTTCTCTTGATGTGAGTCAAGAATTGTCCCTGGTACCTACTACTACTCTCATCAGCTCAGGAGTTACAACCCTTGGGGACCTAGTTGAAATTGTGGGTCCAGAACTGAAAAATTGTTCCGCTTTAGTTCATCACTTGGGTGTAAGGTCAAACCGGCTAGTGGATCAGCTACTTGGGAAATGGCGGGCTCTTTTAACCGTGGAGGAGATGCAAATGTTAGGAGATTTCTGGAGGGGGGAGTGTAGTCCCAACTACCAAGACCCTTTTCCCAGTTTTACTTTGCTTCCAGATTTAGCAGGGTGCACAGGATGTTACCTATGTTCTGTTGGTGTAGTTTTTCTGGGTTCTGAAGCTGCAACTGGCAAATCATTATATAAAATGTGTGTGATAACTTTTAATAAAAGGTCTTTGGACAAGAGGGTGGATACACCCTGGCGTGAGGTTTTACAAATAGACAATAATGTCAAACCACAATGGCGGGCTCTGTACAAGTCACCATTAACTAAAAAAGTTGGGGATTTACAGTGGCGTATTTTACATGGTGCAGTAGCAGTAAATGCCTTCATTTCTGTATTGAATCCAGGTGTGGACGAAGGATGTCCTTTTTGTTCTTTGAGGGAGACTGTTTTTCATGTTTTTATGCACTGCCCGAGGCTAAGACCTCTATTTGGGGTGATGTCCACACTTTTTGTTAAGTTTAATGAAACATTTTCTGTGGAGATTTTTATTCTTGGCTTTAAATATGTACAAAAATATCGTTTTAAATGTCAGCTCCTAAACTTTTTACTTGGCCAAGCAAAGATGGCAATATATATTAGTCGCAAAAGGAAAATTGAACATGATGTAAATGTTGATGTTTTGATGGTGTTTTTTACTCTTGTAAGATGTCGTATTTTGATTGATTTTAATTTTTATAAATCTATGAAGACTCTTGATGTCTTTGTGGATAGATGGTGTTACAACAATGTATTGTGTGCGGTGGAAAATGACAAGTTACAGTTTGCACATTCTTTTCAAAAATAAGACATTTTAACCATTATTATATTTTCTTTCATTCTCTGAATACAGTGGGAATTTGACCCTGTTGTACTTTTAAGATTTGTAATAAAAGGATTTTGAAAATTCAATTCTCTCTCTCTTTCTCTCCTTCTCTCTCTCTCTGTCTCTCTCCCTTTCACACTCCCTCACTCTCCGCCTCTTTTTTTACTTCCTTTCTCTCTCTGTATCGCCCTACGCTCTGTTTGTCTCTTGCTCTCTCCCTCTCCCTCTCTCTCTGATCTCTTCTTCTCTCATTCGCTCTCTCTCTCTTTCTCTGCTCTCTCTCACTCGCTTTCTTTCCTTCTCTGCGCTCTCTTTCTATGCTCTGTTTGTCTCTTGCTCTCTCCCTCTCCTTCTCTCTCTGATCTCTTGTTCTCTCACTCGCTCTCTCTCTTTCTCTGTTCTCTCTCACTCGCTTTCTTTCCTTCTCTGCGCTCTCTCTCTTTCTTTCTCTCTCTCTGCTCCCCTCTTCTGTAGTCTCACAATCATCTCCCCTCTGACCATGCAAACGACCGCGTCAAGTGATGAGTGCCATGGTTAACCAAATCTGGGCCATAGGGTGAGAAGACATTTGACCCTTTCCCGTCTGTCCTCGCCTCCTGCGTCTCCAATTTCACACATTCTTAGGCCATCATTTTCTCTCTCTCTTTCTTTCTTTCTCTCTATCCCAAAAGTGTTTCAATAAACTGGGTGCTGCCTCCGTCCCCTACAGGTGATATTCCCTGGTAGCCTCATGCAGGTGTGTGATACAGTTTTTTTATTGTGTGGCGATAAAAGACACATTTACTTTTAACTAAAAAAAGTAAATGTATTGTTGCCGAGTAGAGAAGAAACACGGAAGGTGGATGGATAGGTAACTCAGGATGGAAAAGTTTACTCTGAGAGTCTGAAGTGGATAAGTGAATAAGAGAGCTTTGGCCTATCTAGGCCCAGTCGGATGTGACTGTTAGTCATACTCGGTTTTATCTTTCTTGCAACAGTATGCTAAAAATGAATTACAATATACCTGTATCATGTTCAGTAGCTGAGTCATTCAGTGGACACACAAGTCTATGTATGCTTACAGTATATCTAGACACACTGTATATCCTCTGATACATGTATTACAATCTATGTATGCTACATAATCCCAGTTCTCCAAGACTGTGTTTACAGTTATGTATATTTGTTTTCAGTTGAGATGTTACAGTTAATCTCTGCATGAGTCAGTCTGTGAGTTAGGACGTTTTCCTCTTCTCTCCTGGTTCCTCTACAGATTCCACCCCCTCCCCTCTCCCCCCCACCACCAGACAGATTGTTCCATTTGCATGACAGGCATACGCTGTAATTAGCTGCCTGTCATGACTGCTGGACAGACGCAAGGACAGAGATAAATACCTGGAGGACAAAATGTCAGTGAGACTGTAGGCATCTCTGTACACTACACTGGCAGAGACACCAGCTGCTGCCTCTGCCTCTGCTAGTACCTCTCTTGTTCTTGTCTCGCTATACCCAGCTCATTACGACCCTAATTGTTCCAGAGTCTGAAAGCTCACTTGCCTGTGCTCTGAATGGCTGTAAATACTTGCTTGTGTTAAAATATATATATAAATAAATCCTGTATAAAATGTCCTCTTCTCTCTTTAGTCTTTAAACTCTCTGACCTACACACTGTGACAGGTCTCCGATCAGTGGTCTAGTGGAAGGTAAATGCACATAAATCTCAGTTATGTATCCTAATAAATTACAAAACAGTGTTTACCTGCCTTGTTGTAATCAGTAAAGTTAAGGATATGAATAGTTTACCCACCTATCTTGTGACCACAACACCACTGTCTGTGATGTTAACTGTTACAATTTTTGCCTGGGTGTAGTCCTCCACTATACTCTCTGTTTCTAAACGGGAATGTGCATCTCCAAAAACTCCAGTGTTGTGGCTAAATACATTTGGAGTTGTAAGCACAGAGCACTTCACAAGGATCATAGGTATAACTAAAGAACACAACACAAGCTTTGCAGGCGTGTTCATGTAACAAAGCAGCAGTTGTTAACCATGCTTCACTGTTCACGGATCTGAATGTGGAATGTGTGTAACTGAACTCTTCCTGCATAGTCCAGACCCAGTCTCGAACCCTAGACCTCACAGCCACTCTGGTATGGGAGACAGATGCGCTACCAAATGAGCTAAAAGCCAGGCTATTAGCTCAGTCAGTAGCGTATGTATAACAGGTATGATTGTATAATATTTGTAATTGTATAAGAGGTGCAGTTGTATAACTTGTTGCAGTGGTAAACTGTTACACGTCTGCCTCTCCTCACTTACTGTCTGCATGTGTTCTGCTGTCGTCTCCATTCCTTGGCTTCATCAGCCGGCCCTCGGTCCCTGGCCCTGATGAGGAAGACAGGCAGACAGGCAGCTGGGCTGACTGGATGGGGCCTGCTCAGAGTGATGGCACTACAGATGGTATCTGCAATCACCTTCAGTACCTGGTCAGTGTGCCAGTGATTGTGACCCCCCCCCCCCCCCCCCATGCCTTAACCTCCACCCTGCCTCGACCCCTACATGCGTATGTGCTTGCGTGTTTACAGGAGAGCTGTGTGGGCAAGCCCTGCACATACAGTTCAGTGCGAGTGAAGGCATTTCTAAAGACCTGCTCTCTAGATCTGTCCAGTTGTCACAGTCAAGGCCTGCTAGATTGTGCCTTGGCATACCACCGGTGATCATTATGCTATTACTTTGCCATCGTTTCCCAGCAGTTGGATGACGACCCTAATCAAACGCTCAAGAATGCAATTCATATTCAAATCATACAGCAGTGGGTGATTTAAGTTTGTCTCTCTTGGACCACATGCATAATCAGGAAAAGATTACAGCCCTCGAAGACACTCCAAGTTGAGTGAAGTCAAGTCAAATGATTCAAACTTTACAATATTCAAGCCCACCCTGTGACAGGCATTTTGGAGGATACAAAAATGACAGCAAACCAAAATAAAATACAGTGTCTATTTGATAAACACTTGGAATGCTAATATGCTCTTGTGCTGGTAATCTTTTATGTAAATTCCACCCACACAAGAAAATATAAACTTGGCCCTAGGGATATCAGACTGAACTAAATCTAAGTGTCTGGGGGAGTTACAAGCTCGAGGACCTTTGAATGTGGGGGCAGCAGGTACTGTCATTAACGTAGGATTTCAGCTGAACAGCATTTATTTACACTGTAACAAACTTGAGGTGCCATTTACATTACTGCATACATATCCATTAATATACAAGGGTCAATTATTGTTCTCATTTACTGATTGACGTGCGCTTATTACTCGTAACGGCCTCCCCATCAGGAGGGGAATCATACATATTTTTTACCATAAACAGCAAAACCTACAGCATTTTTTGCCAGCTTTGCTGATGTGACTGCAAAGCATTTTTTGGAAATCTGCAAAAACTGCATAGTTGTCATTGTTGCGATATTCAGTGTTTTAGAGGGCAATCTGTACCCCATGGCAACGCTGCTAAAATATTCCATCCTCCTCATCCACCCCCTTTCCCCCTCACACTCGGGACATGCAACCCCCATGCCCCACCTCCAAACCATGTGTTCTACACACTTTCACCAGTGACTCCTTCCTGGGCTTTCACTTGCAACAAAAAAAAAAAAATTGACACTCTTCCTGCGAGGATCAGGTGGTGCCAGAACCTTCTCTCCCCATTCCCTCCTTCCCTAAGACGCCTCACAAGAGGCCAGCTCCCGGAAAAGCAGTACAAATATTCCACTTGTGAAGCCTCGCTGGTCCATCCTTGTTGGGGCTGCATCTACGAGTTAATGGCACTCCAGCTTGCCAGCCCTCTGAGATTGAAGGCTTATAAATTCCATCAACATGCCACTGAAAATCCCTTTTCTCCACTGTGTCTACAACAAAACAAGAAAGCAAAAGATCCTTCAACTAAACCAGCAGGGGGATTTATGCATTTTACTATGGATCAATAATGCATGCCAAGAGTTCGGCTAGTGTGTGTCTCTAGGTTTGATTTTACCGCAACAAACAGTTTTTTCCCCAGACTTTTGCACTCTGTGGTGCACAAACTGGTATGCAAACGTTCCTTCATACCAGAACTAATTGGTCCCCAAGAAATACGGATAGAATCAAAGCATTAATAAAACATTGTCATGTACATAATCATTTTTCTCTCTATATGGGCATCTTAATTTATAATTACATTTGAGATGTACTGTATGTCTTACAGATGCTGTACAGGGCTGATACACGTACTGAATGTGAACAAAATTGTTTTAATGGGTGATATTTTTGTCTATTTCTTATGCTGTTCTTTAAAAGTTTGTTTTGTATGCATTTCCTCTCATTTCTGTAGTGTCATGTTGCTGTTGTGTATGTAAAGCTACAAAAGCCTGAACACAGACAGGCACAAGTAACTTGTCATCACATGCTATACTTCAATAGAAACACCTAATTGCAATTTCAGCCACCCATTTTCACATTTCATCTGGGCCTCTTTCAGTGTCTTTTCACCATTAAACAATCCAAAATGTCACCTCTAGTGAAGCACGCCTATTTCCAATCAAATCACCCTAAACTTTGGTTTGTAGTCTTGTAGCAGGAGTACACTACTGCTTCCATGACTAATCAGATGGGGTTGCTGACCAATGATAACCCATTTCAGACGGCGGCTGAATGGAGATGTACAATATAAGAACCGTGTTGATCTGTTTCAGTACACCCTAAAAATGAATACAAGAACAATGAAAATAAGTATCTGAGATCCATTTTACAACACGTTATCAGTGTCAACCATAGCTGTGCGACCCAGCTGACTTTAGTGCAAACTTGCAAGATAGCTAGAATTCACTGTGTCCTTGTTAGGTTGCCTCTTACAAGACAAATAACACATCCATTTTAATGAACCCCCATGAATGTCTGAGCTCTGTTTTAAGATAAGAGTGCTGCTAAAATCTACATCTGCTTTCTACAGCTGGTGAAGGAGACTCATCCAGTGTGAAGCAGCACTGTAACCACTTCTAACATAACCTTGTTTTAAAGCAGTAATTAATTATTTCATGCAGCACAACTCAACTGGTGTTTTTTTAACTTGCAGATATTGTAAATAAATGATTATAATTAATAACTTAGAAAGGGAAAATGCATTTGCTGAAGGCAAAGATGATATTTTAATTTGCAGTATCATTCCGTAGTATCATTCAGCGGTAAGCGTGAGTTAAATCATTTGCTATGATTTGGAAGCAACTGCTACACCAACTTTGTTGTTATGTTGGATTTAAACTATTGGAAATGCAAAAGAGAAGCCTATTGTGCTTATGAAACACATGTGGCAGGTGCTTGAGTCTGCCTAGCAAAGGTCAAATGAAAACATAAGCACATAAATGGGAATCTGGATGGCCTCCAGTAGTCATATTAGTTGAGAGTGGGACCAGCAACTACAAGGTCAAAAGAGCCATTCCCATGTGTGAACAAATTTGTGTAATTACTATAAGCACCCTAGGTTGCTGTAAATGTTGGATGCATAGTACGTATTGTCACCATGGTGGACAGTGTATTAATCAAGTCAAAAGTCAAAGTCAGCTTTATTGTCAAAAAACCATATGTACAGGTTGCACACACAGAATTTGAAATTGCAATGCTCCCTTGGCCCACAGTGAACATTAAACATCTTATAAACAAGACAGGAAGACAGAGGGAAGTGGGAAGTGGTGTGTGTGGGGGTCAGATGGGGGAGGGAGGGCAGGGCAGGGAGAGAGTTCAGCATCCTGGGTGGGAAGTGGGAAGTAGGAAGTGGTGTGTGTGGGGGTCAGATGTGGGAGGGAGGGCAGGGCAGGGAGAGAGTTCAGCATCTTGACAGCTTGGTGGATAAAGCCGTCCTTCAGTCTGCTGGTCCTGGCACGGAGGCTCCTCAGTCTCCTTCCTGATGGCAGCAGACGGAAGAGGCTGTTGGATGGATGGGTGGGATCGCCCGCAATGCAGAGGGCTTTGCAGGTGAGGCGGGTGTGGTATATGTCCTGCAGGGAGGGAAGAGGGACACCCACAATCCTCTCAGCTGCTCTCACTACTCTGTGTAGTTTTTTCCGGCAGGACACGGTGCAGGTGCCATACCACACAGCGATGCAGCTGGTGAGGATGCTCTCTATGGTGCCTCTGTAGAAGTTGCTCATGATGGGAGATGGGGCCCTGGCTCTCCTCAGCTTGCGGAGGAAGTAGAGTCGCTGTTGGGCTTTACCGGTCAGTGATGCTGTGTTCTTTGACCAGGAGGGGTCCTCAGAGATGTGCACGCCCAGGAACTTGGTGCTGCTTACTCTCTCCACAGCAGCTCCGTTGATGATGAGGGGGGCGTGCTGTGAGTACGCTCTCCTGAAGTCCACTACAATCTCCTTTGTCTTCTCCACGTTGAGGGAGAGGTTGTTCTCACTGCAGCACTTGACCAGGTGGCTCACCTCGCTCCTGTAGTGGGTCTCATCATTGTTGCTGATGTGACCCAACACAGTTGTATCATCCGCAAACTTGATAAAGAGGTTGGAGGTGTGTGATGGAGTGCAGTCGTGGGTCAGCAGAGTGAAGAGAAGGGGGCTCAGCACACATCCTTGGGGAGCCCCCGTGTTCAGTGTGACGGTGCTGGAGGTGTTGCTGCCGAGCCGTACTGCCTACGGTCTTCCTGTCAGAAAATCCAGCAGCCAGTTGCACATTGAGGTGTTGATCCCCAGCCTGTCTAGTTTGAGTATGAGTTGCTGGGGGACGATTGTGTTGAATGCTGAGCTGAAGTCAATGAACAACATTCTAACATATGAGTCTCTGGTGTCGAGATGTGTGAGGGCTGAGTGGAGTGCTGTTGAGATCGCATCATCGGTCGAGCGGTTAGACCGGTATGCAAATTGAAATGGGTCCAGGGTGGAGGGGAGAGATGTCTTGATGTGTTGCATGACTAGCCGTTCGAAGCACTTCATGAGGATGGGGGTGAGCGCAACTGGACGGTAGTCATTGAGGCAGGATGGGGATGACTTCTTTGGCACGGGGATGATGGTGGAGGTTTTGAGGCACGTGGGAACGACAGCCTGGCTCAGAGATGTGTTGAAGATGTCTGTGAGGACATCTGTGAGTTCTGCAGCACAGTCTCTCAGTGCACGACCAGGGATGTTGTCAGGTCCCGGAGCTTTGCGTACATTGATCCTGCTGAGGGATCTCCTTACACTGTCCGGGGATAGTGTCAGAACCTGGTCGCCGAGAGGGGGTGGAGTCTTCTGTGCCGGGGTGCTGTTGTGTGCCTCAAAGCGAGCGAAAAACTCGTTCAGCTCGTTCCGCAGGGAGGTGGAGCTGTCGGCAGTCTGTGGCGTTGGCTTGTAGTCTGTTATGGTCTGTATCCCCTGCCACAGACTCCGTGTGTCTCTACTGTGTATTACATCCCATGCAGAGCAATCCTGCACTGGGGTGACAACACATATTGTGTCCATACAAATTTACATATTTAAGTTCCATTACTCATTACCAATCACTAAAGGAAACTAATTAGTTGCTACTGGTTAGCTGCAACAAATTAGGTACACAATTATGTTTCCTCAAAATAAATCTTAGCATATAAAGTGCAATGCAGTGAAATTTGGTAAAGTTGCCTTTACATGGAATAAAGCACAGAAATAAAACACAGCACTGATGCGATCTGATTGGTTGGTGTATAAATAGGCTTTATTTGTTGGGTTACCTAAAAAACACATATTGCTCTTTCACTTTTATTCAGGTGTTCTCCATAAACAAGGCAGAGAGATGAATGAGTTATCTTCATCCCAAACCCCTGGAAAGTAACAGGTCCCTGTGGTTGACTGAAATGATAAATTACCTGTCCAGATGTATTCCCTTCCCGCTTCAGCACACCTTTGGCAAGACAGCATCTTAAGTGCAGTTTCTCTTTGTTTTTAAACAATTGTTACATTCTGGGTACATAAACTTCAACTGAGAGAGAGAGAGAGAGAGAGAGAGAGAGAGAGAGAGAGAGAGAGAGAGAGAGAGAGAGAGAGAGAGAGAGAGAGAGAGAGAGAGAGAGAGAGAGAGAGAGAGAGAGAGAGAGAGAGAGAGAGAGAGAGAGAGAGAGAGAGAGAGAGAGAGAGAGAGAGAGAGAGAGAGAGAGAGAGAGCATATGTATATACATATATCTTTGAGGGTGCTTGTTTCTGGGTTTCTAGACAAGCTGAAAGGGCTGCTGCCTGGCGAAGGATCTGCAGGGATCTTCAGTAACCCAAGACTCAATTTAATGATAATTGGTAATGGTAATGGTAATTTAGGCTACTTCTTTGTTTCCGTTGGTCTGCTGTGTCAGCTACATGATGTCATGGTAGTTATATGGTAGTTGCATGATAGTTACAAGAATAATGTCTTATGACAACATCTTCAGGCACGCGTAGCCTATTTTCACTTCACATCCTCTGGGTGTCTCCACTGTGCCACGCCAGTTAAGATCAATCTTAGAGCTCTACGAGTGCTCTGGACCACACGTAGAGTTACGTGTGATTCCACGATGGTTCTTGGCCAAGGAAGGTTTCGGGAAACGGTCCGTAAACTCTACGATGGTGCTAAGTGTGAAGTTGAGTACTACTTAGGCTTAAGTGCTACTTAACATCGCTCGTAGTGCTTTCGGGAAACGAGGCCCAGATTGAAAGTACCACAACCAAGGATATACCTTTTTTAGGAAGGTAGAAGCTGAATGCCTACCTAAAATACAACAATACAATGTCTTCCTTTTGCCTTCTCCTCATGCTGTTCCATTCACATATGCTTATTTCCTTTAATTTTATGAAATCTGATGCAAAAACAGACAAAAATTTAAGCACTCCTGAAAGTTAAAACTATTCAGTCTTTATTGAATACTGGCTAAAAGCCTTTACTGAATACTGGCTACATGGGGCCTTTTAACTTTAACACCCAGGGCTGCCCCCAAATTTTCTGTCTTGACATTAACATGTTGGAGGCCCATTTTTGATAAGCACCCTGTTTTCCTCTTTTTTACTATTTCTGACCAGATATTAAGTATGTTTTCCACTGTTTATTACTTGCAGATGAAACATTTGCTTTTGACAGTTTTAACTAGTGTGAAGAAAGTCCTTTTATATGACTGAGTAATTAAATACCCTCATCCTCACATCCTCAAAAAATGCCAGCACCACAGAGCTCTGAGGACTGCTGGAGTTGCTAAGACAGGTATCTGTGGTATTCCCCACACGCGCCTCTAGCACACTGCCTACGAGGCCACAAAGCAGTTGGAAGCTGTTGGAAGTTAGGGATTAAAGGTACCGTGGGCAACATTAACACTGCTCATTACTATCAGACAAACAGCCCTGTGTATCCTATTTGTGTGCCACAGCAGATTGGAAAATTACTTGGCAGGCGTGGAGCCCTCACCTTTTTTGGAGGCTTTTCATGTTTGTTTATTTTCTCTCTGTGTTGAATTTCTTGCAGACAATTAGAGACCTTGGGGGAGTTTAATAGACTTTTTGTTCTCAGTCAGAGTCAAAAACAAAATTAAGGAAAAACAACTTAGAGGTGTTTTAGGGGAAGCCCTTAGAAGAGTTTTGCATACCACTGCAACAGTTATTCATTGAAAGATTAGTCTCAGATAACCCTTTATTTATTTACACCTTCAACCTCCGCACCTGAGAGGCCTCTAGACTCTGTTGAGAGGAAGTCTTACTCTTTCATCAAAGAGTTTAATAGCCTTCGCTTTTCACGTATACCCATAACACGTATATTAATACATGTTCACTCTGAGGAGGCTACTTATTCTGCTCACTCAATTTGTCCAGTCACACCTTCAAAGGGAACAACTTATCTCAGCTCAAGGTGATATAGTATCACCATCGATTTTATTGAATTTGAATTGTGAATTTAGCATTCCCCCTTAAATCAAATCATTAACAGGGTGAAAGAGAAACAAAAAACAAGTATGACCCACAGACACTCTTTTGGTGTTCTCTGAAGAGCAGAGTGTCAGAACAAAGAAGAAACGAGATAGAAAATGAGCAGTTGAGAGTTTTTATTTTTTTTCCTCTGAGGGAATGCATCTCTGGAGCAGATTTAGCCTGATCAGAGGCAACTTTGATGTCTCATGCTTCCTGTCCATGACAAAGGGAATGTCTTGTCTTTGAGCAATTTTAACGGACCCCCGACTCCATTAAAACTGAGGGATGTCGAGCGTTAATTAAGAGTGTTGGTAGGGATACAGTTACTTCAGATGAGCTTTCTTCACATTTGAAGGGAGTGCTGTTTGAGGAGCTGGCAGGAATGTGCTTCTGTCTAGAGGTTTTGACAACCCATTTTGGAATGTCTGGCAGCTCAGAACAGGCCCAAAGCTCACTTACAGAAATGGAACTAGACAGTTAGACAGTAATGAGTGAACAATATATTAAAAAAGACTTATTTTACCCCCTGAATTCTGCATATATGAGGGCTTTTGATGTCCATCTGGTACAAATGCTTTTTTTTTTCCCCAAGAAAGAATGTGAACATTTTAACTTTTCGCGTTAACTTTTTTATAAATGTAAGTTGTCCTATTCACATAAGCCCAGCCACCTGTTGTCCTGTTGAAATGAACTCAGCGAAATGCCAAATTGGGGAAAAAAAATCAATAGCTAGAAAGAATGAACTAGAAAGGAGAGCGAAACAGAGGGCTGCACATTTGGGGAGTTTGGAGCTGGAGAATATAAATCATTTTGAGGTCACTTATGAAGCAAAAATTTCAATTGTTTGCTGTGTCAAAAACTGCTGACGGAGAAGACAATAGGTAAGTAAGTAGATAAATAAATAAATGAAACATATAGTATCTCATCAGAAGGATTAACTGTATCCTCTTTTTTTCCACTGCACTCAGGTCTGCATGCATTTTAGTTTCATCTACTTGCAAAGATTGAGCTGGGTTCAGTAGATTTGATCACAATATCCATCGAAACATGGCTTTCAATTCCCTCTAAGATTGTGTTAGGCTGTGGTGACCTTTTATGTTGTCATCCTCATGAGTCTGAATACAAAACACCCCACTGGCAACAACAACTAAAATCACAGACTGTCACTGTTCATCACAAAAAACATGTCGCACTTTGATATTGTGTGCCTAACAAGAACAAAAACTGCAAGAGAAGGCAACAGATTTGAGCAATACGCTCCAGTGATAACACTGGTATTAAGATTGAAATTCACTCACACCTTTTCTTTGTACAGGTAGGTGTTCTCCTGCTCTGCTCTTGGCATGCCGCACCTCCACCGGTGCCTTGTTTGCTAGCTGCAGGGTCATCAGCTGGGGACCACCGCTCATGGATGTTTCGCCCCTTGGCCCAGAACATCTCCTGGTGGCGGGGCAGTGAACAGGGACGTCTCCCTGCCACCCCCTGCAGCTAGCATCCCTGGGTTGTGCCTGCTCCCCACACCATGTCCCGCCGTCTCAGCCAGAGCCAGAAACGTGCTTTCTCTGCCTCTTCTGAAAGTCCCCTGATTGCACTCTGCAGACTGTTACCCCGTAGGCCAAGGTCTCTTAGGAGCCGCGTTGTAGAGTCTGCCACAAAGCCTCTTGCCCCTATCTCCACTGGGAAAAGCCTGGTGCTCCACCCGGCTTCCCTGCACTCCGCCAGCAGATCGGAGTATTTAGCCCTCTTCCGCTCGTGGGCAGTCGCCACCCCCCTCCTCCCATGGCACGGTTAGCTCAACCAACAGTGCCTTTCTCTCCACCGTGGTCCACAAGACCATGTCAGGGCGCAGGGTGGTGCTGCAGATCTCTTGCGGAAAGTGGAGTTGTTTTCCCACGTCCACAGCCATCCTCCACTCTGTACCCTGATTGAGGACCCCAGGTGGTGGTCTCCTTCCTGCTCCGGCTGGCACCTCCCCCTGCCTAAGGAAGTTGATGTTACGTTGGGCTCCTGCTTTCTCTCCTCTGGTGGCCTCACACCTTGCCGTTTCCACGATCTCAGCCAGCTTTTGGAGGATCTGGTCGTGCCGCCATCTGAGCCTCCCCTGCGTTAGTGCTGTCCTGCATCCTGACAGGACATGTTGCAGTGAGGCGTTGCTTGTACCACACAGATCGCAAGCATATTCTGTTCCCAGCCACTGATGTAAGTTGCGAGGGCAGGGTAGAGTGTCATACGTTGCTCTTATGAGGAAGCTGAGGCGGGCCTGTGGAGTCTTCCAGAGGTCCGTCCAGCTGACAGTCCTTTTCGTCATCCCCTCCCATGTTGTCCAGCGGCCCTGTTGACCCTGAGCGATGGCTTTTGCTCTGAGCTCCTCCTGCTCCATACTGGCCATATCTGCAGCCACCAGGTCCTTCCTCTCCTTCTTATTTGCTCTGGACCACAGGCAGGGTGGCTCCCTCCATCCGAGTCCTGCCCTTCCTAGCTGGATCATGCCCACCACTTCCTGATGTTGCAGCCTGCTGATTGCCCTCTGTACCTCTTCCTCCGCCTTCCACTTCCTCCCAGTCTTGACCCGTGCACCCTGATCTTTCACTGCTATGTCAGAAGACTCTCTCAGTTCCATGACTAGCCTGGCCTTCGCCTGCCTGTATCCAAGGGTGATGGACTTCAAGGGCAGTTGGAGTGCGTTCCACCCATACAGGACTGTTGCTGAGAAGCACCTTGGCAGCCCCCGCCATTTGCGGATGAAAGCATTGGCTTTTGTTTCCATCCGGGTTACTGCTGAGGAGGTGACCTCACACAGCTTCACTGGCCACATTACCCTTGGGTACAAGGTGAAATGATAACACCACACCTTGTACTTTCCAGGCAGTTGGCTTGCATTAATTTTCTCCAGGCCTGCTGTCAGCTGCTGGAGAATGGTCCTCCCCATCGACTTGTCTGAGAGACTGGATGTGTACCAGACTGCAGATTGGCTGGTCAGCAATAATGGGGATGTTTTCTCCGCCGATGGAGAAGATTGCCCTGTCATTCTGTTCTCCCTTGCGCATAGAGAGGCTCCTAGACTTGCATGGTTTAATCTTCATTCTCGCATCAGCTCGTCCAATCTCCTGAGCACTCTTGACATGCATGGGGCTGTTTGGAGCAGGCATGTGATGTCGTCCATATAACTTCTTAATGGGGGAAGCCGTCTGCCCTGTGGCAGTCTGACTCCCCCCACCACCTGCCTTGCCCCCGTTAAGATGACCTCAAACGCAGCCACAAAGAGGATGGGAGAGATGGAACACCCCATGGCAATTCCTACTTCCTGTTGCTGCCACTTGGTGGTGAAGTTCTTCAGCCTTACGCACACGTACATGTCCTGGAAGTAGCTGGCTATCATGGCCTTGATGTTGTTTGGGATATAGAAGAAGTCTAGTGCAAAGGCAATGAGTTGGTGGGGCACTGAGCCATATGCATTAGCGAGGTCGAGCCACACTACATGCAAGTCCTTCTTCTCCCTCTTTGTTGTCTGGATTTGGTCCCATATCATTGAGGCGTGTTCTACGCACCCAGGGAACCCGGGGATCCCTGCCTTCTGACAGCTGGTGTCAATGTATCCATTGGCCATGAGGTATGTAGTCATCCTTCGTGCCATTACTGAAAAGAAGATCTTTCCCTCAACATTCAGCAAGGCTATATTTCTGAACTGGTCAAGAGTTCTGGAGTTTTGCTCTTTGGGGATTGGAACTGCTACTGCCCTCTGCCACTCAGCAGGGATGGTCTGTTTAGTCCAGGCAGTTTTCATGAGTGTCCACAGGAGTTTCAGTACAGCTGGGCAGTTCTTGTACAATTTATATGGAATTCCATTTGGCCCTGGTGCTGATGATGACCTTGTCTTGTGGACCACCTGCCTTACTTCGCTGAGTTTAGGTGGAGATGCGTCAAATTCTGCCGTTGGTGCAGCTGGCTGGGGAATGTAGCCTGGCGATCCCAGTTGTTCGCTCCTGGCTGGATCGCTATACTGGGCCTGGATGTGTTCTTCCAGGTCCTCCTTGGAGATCTCCAACACGCCGCTGGTTTTCTCCTCCAGAAGGCCGCGTGCATGGCGGAATGGGTTCTTGAAGAAGTTCGCCCTCTCCTTCTCCTTCCTTTTCCTCCGTTGGTGGATACGCTCTGCCCTCCGCAGGGCAGCCAGCCTTTTTCTGAGGTCTCCCCAGAGGGCCTTCAGCCCCTCCTTCTCGGCATCTACCGCCTTCCTCCAGTGCTTCCGGAGACGCCTTCTGTCTGCTACCAGATCCTCAATTTCCTTCTCCCTTCTTCCCCTGGCCCTTATGCCAGTTTTCCGGCTGGCAATTTCACCAAACCTGCTGTTACATTCTTCATACAGAATTTCACCAAACTGGTTCAGCCTCGACTCTACTGTCCCACGCAGAGCTTTCTGAAGCAGCCCACTTAGATGTTCGTCAAGCCTTCTCCACTTCTCCATCTCATTGGACTTTGGCCACCTGATCCTCTCCCTCTGCACCGGGATTTTAAGGCTTCTGGTTTGAGGGGAAGGTCTTGTTCCTGGGTTGCTTGGGGGTGCTGCTGGGATGGCTTCTCGGGGATCATTACTTTCCATCTCTCCCTCCTCCCTCCTCTCCTCTTGCTCTTCCTGGGGCCGACAGCACTGTGGTTTTCAACCTGGCCTTGGATCCCACTTGTCTGACCTGCCTGAGCAGTGCAATGTCGCTTGAGGCTCTCTCCTCTACACTTCTTCAACCCCATATGGATGTGAAGACCCCTGAGAGTTGTTACCTTTTCCCATCCGCACCTGCACTTCCTAAGGAGCTTTGTCTCATTTGTCGTCCTGCTATTGTTCGTAACCGTGTGATCCGTCCTAGGTGGCCCTTCTTCCATCCCGCCTCTCGGAGGGCCTTCGGGCTGTTTCTTCTAAATATGATTTGCATTGATCATGCACACCAGGCTTGTCTGAGCCCTACCACTCATTGAGACAGAGACAGTGGTGTAGGAGATTTGGATTTCAGTCAGTGTTATGAACCTGCTCTTCACCCTGACTCAATATGCTATAGTAAGGGTGAGATGGTATTGGAATGAGCAAAGATGGATGAGGAATGACAATTTTTACAACAAGAAAATGCTAAAAGAGAGAAACAAAACATACCAAACCAGCTTTCATTCAGACCGTCCAGAGTCTGATCAGTGCCCATTAAAAAAAAAAAAAGAATCCTTATCCTTGGATAAACATTCTTGGAGACAAAAAAACATTATAAACAACATTTTAAGTTTTATAAACCAAACAAATACCTTGAAATTTTGATTTCAGAATAATGTAAAGATGAATGAAAATATGCAGAACATAACCACCAACACCCATTACAATGCACATTGATTTGGTCAAAATAGACACTAAAATGCTGCAAGAACGCCAAAACGTCAGCAAGCCATAAAATAAAAAAGTGGTGATAACGTAAAGCAGCAGTGTTGTGCTCTTCCTTTACAATGGAGATTATGTTTAATTTGTCAACAAAACATCAATGAACTACAAAAAATAGCAATTAACTATTCATTCATTATGTCATTATGCATTCTGCAAACCTAGGTTACACCTATTTGAATGTGCAGAGATGTCACACATCATGTCACAAGTTTTTGGTCCACAGTGACAAAGTGAGGTACATTGACAAGTTAACTAAAGCAGGATTTAATTTAAACATTACAAATGTTGTTGTAAGTAATTTCAGAATATTTATCATGATTGTAATTATATAATTCTTCATTATACCTTTTCTTTTTCCACAAAGAGAATACTCAATAAAACCACACTTAATGTGTGCAGGTTGCATTTCCTGAGTCACCAGAGCGGATTTGCAAAGAGAGATTCACCATCCTTCACAAAACTTTGCTGTATCTCTGACTTTTGCTGCTGCAAAAGCAATTAAGCTGGTAATGAGATTAAATATATCGAGCTGTGCTGGTTTGTAGAAGGTCATACACCATAGCAGACTCTTAATTAGAGTTTACAATCTTCTTCCTGGGTTTATTATTTATTCTCATGTATTATATTAATGCAAGAGGCATAATATTTATTCATAATGTTATTTGGTAATCGTAGTCAGTAACAAAAGTAAATAAATGATTTAAACTAAATCCTCAGCCACAATGATACAAACTGTCTCATTAGTTTTAAGCATGAGCACCCCTGCACTTTTCCCTCATAATAAGCAATGCTGTGCAAGAACAGAGTTGCATTGGGAATAAGAGCACTGCAGTTCCTAGAGAAATACCCTCAAGCACATGAAATGATCCATGTTTGCATGAACTATTGCAAGCTAAAAAAAAGTGAGAAAAAGTATGTGTGTTTCCTATGTGCTGTTCTCACTGATATTGTTTCTGACATAGTGATATATTTAATATAATAATATGATAATGTTAACTATCACTGAGTCCTATTACCACAAATTCAAATGATTAAAAAGGGAAGTTGTGGCTTAATGGTAAGGGAGTTGATGGATCAGAAGTTCGATAGTAAGATATTGAAGTTCGAAAGTAAGATATCATTGATATTGTCTTGATGTCCTTTATCAGAGAAACATGGTTATAGTTACGCAAAAAATGGATTTTCTGACTTCAAAACACCTTTTAGTTGCCGGCCCATTTTACCCGAATCTGTTAAGATAAAATAGGCCAGTAGCCTCAGCTAAAATGAGCCACCATTTTTACTGATTTTACTCCACCTTTTTTAGGAAATTAAAATCAAAATAATGATATTTGCAGATATACAATGGCAACAGTGGAACACACAAGTCTTGTTGAATTAAAAGTTATTATTGCTATATATAATTGCTATATTGCACAGGAAATAGGCAAGGAGACTGACCTGAAGGAACTACAGATGAAAATTAGCCTAGCTACTTTGCTAACTCACGTTTGCATTTTTTTTATTCAAATGGAAATGTTGATTAATGTACATTGGCCCTTTTAAATAAAAATAAAAATAAATAAAAAAGTAAAAAGGAATAGACAGGGACAGAATAGCAAGGCCATGACATTTACGAAGGGTAACTACGCAACGGAGTGAACTGGAAAAGTGACTAGCAAAGCATCCATCTGGTTGGAGACCATGCCCCCTAGACCATGCTAAGAAAGACCTGACATACATATAAAAGCATAGAATGGTTAGTGTGTTTTTGTATCTAAAAACAATTCAAATAAGAGTCTTGGATTTATTCACCGGCCCATTTTACCTGAACACATGGCCCATTTTACCTGCTCACAGCCCATTTGGCCCAGAACGGAGTTTCTAACAATTAAACACCTCTAAAATATAAAAACACTTAAAAACAATGAATTCTCTTCATAGTCTAATAAAAGACACATTTTTGGAGATTTTATTTGGTGGAATAGTATTTTTATGGGTCTTTCAAACATTTGCCAAAAAGTGGCCCAATATACCTGAGTTCACCCTATACACTATATAAGATACTTCAGAGGCAGCCATTCAAGGACTCACTGTGGAATACCAAAAAGCCATCTGTAAACGTCCTCTATCCATCACAGCCAGCCACTGATCTACACAGAACTGGATAGGCCTAACCCAGGTTAATATACAGTCCCCCCAACCACCATGAAGAGTAAGGACCATGAGGAAAGAAATCCATATATGTACTAAGACTTGTTGATTCTTCGATCGATATCCTAATCCATAATTGTGGGTCAACACGTTCATTGGAACAAACCACTATGCAATCACATTAGGGAATGCTTGAGAAGAATGCTGTGGCATTTTACAGAAAAAGAACTACTACTACTGCTACAAACAGCAAGTGGTAAACAGGTTATGTGCTCTACTGCTTACATAAATAATGAGGGCAATGCGCAACAAAAGAAAGCTTCATCAAGTACAGACAAACTAAAGAAGTAAAAAACAATTGGTCTTGTGTGTGTGTGTGTGTGTGTGTTTGTGTGTTTGTGTGTGTGTTTGTGTGTGTGTTTGTGTGTGTGCATGTGTTTGTGTGTTTGTGTGTGTGTTTGTGTGTGTGTTTGTGTGTTTGTGTGTGTGTGTGTGCATGTGTTTGTGTGTTTGTGTGTGTGTTTGTGTGTGTGTGTGTGTGCATGTGTTTGTGTGTTTGTGTGTGTGTTTGTGTGCATGTGTTTGTGTGTTTGTGTGTGTGTGTGTGTGCATGTGTTTGTGTGTTTGTGTGTGTGTTTGTGTGTGTGTTTGTGTGCATGCGTGCAGTGTGTGTGTTTGTGTGCATGCGTGTGCGTGCGTGCAGTATGTGTGTTTGTGTGCATGCGTGTGCGTGCGTGCAGTATGTGTGCGCGTTGTGTGTGTTTGTGTGCATGCATGTTTGTGTGCGCGTGCAGTGTGTGCGTGTGCATGCATGTGGTAAGGACTTGGCGAGGCTGTGAACTTGAAGTCTTGCACAGGTCTTGATGGTGTTAACAAAGGCACAAAGTATATAGCCAGACTGAGCTCCACGGATTGCTAATAATTAAGGCTCCATGTCCAGCACAGAGTAAAATGAACACAAAGAAGAAAATTTCAGAAAGGTCTAGGATACCAGATGGGTTGGTACAAATGGAAATGATTTCACAGACTGTGCAAGGCAGGATGACAGAGGGACTGTAATGCAAGAAGATATGTTGCTTGATAGGTGGTCAGCTGGGGGTGCATGCAGAATCATAAATGCATGATTGAAAGATCAACTAGCTTTTAAGTCTGGCTTCTGAAAACTGCTGTGAATGAAGAAAGTGAATACAAAGTTTGACTACAGCTGGAAGGGGGATAAAACTGGGGTTAGTTTCCTACTGTTCTTTTTTGCTGCTACAGACTCCAAGGCTATAAAATACTACCCAACTAATTAATTTCTGGGACAACTGTGCCTACAGTTGACTTTATAGACATAGCCTACTGCTATTTAAGATGAAATATCACATCATTGTACATCAGATAATTACGGAAAAATACAAGACAATTATAATAGCATTTCAATTCGACCTCGCATAGAGACAACACACTGCATACCAAGTGTTTTGAAGACGTTGGTACATAATGTGCAGAAGGCAAGGTTGCCATACAATAAACATGGTTAGCGCCCCGAAATCGTCTCTTACACTTCAACGTTAGGTGGCGGTAAAGGACCAATCCCGTCATTACAGTGAACAAGCCTGTCTGTACCACTTCGCTCTCGAGTTGGATAGTGTGTTGCAGCATCAAGGCAGAATAGCCTCATAGCCTAACAACCCTTAGAGCATCGTGTATCTCACAATAAATAAGAGAGTTGCTGTGGAAGTGTGAGAAAGTGATTGAGTGAAGGCTTTGAGGGAGGACAGCACTTCCAGTCCACGGCACAGTTGCAGGAGAAGTAAGGGCAACTCTTGGAGGAGAACGGCTTAACCCCACAGAAGAGGAAGAAACATGAATAGCTTCTGGATACACACCATCTGGATCACGGGATTCTTCTTCCTTTTTGGATTCCAAGGTAGGAAGCGGAGCAGTTGTATTTGCGCCAGAGACACAAATCGTGACAAATGTGTCTGAGTTATTGACGGCGTTGTTGACCAAGCACAGTAGCCCATAAATACCGCCTCCTGTTTAAAAACATTTAAAACGATTGCTGTCACAGAACATGGTTGGGAATACCCATCGACGCCAAACAACAATTTATGTTGATATAATTACTGGTTTAGCTACTTTTACCAGTTTTGTTCCGTTAATTCCTTCCGGTACTTGACAGGCAGTAAGACCCTGTCCTGCGGGCTTCTTTTCTGCATCTGCATCAATTGACATGCTGTCAGTACATTGCTGATTATGTTTTTGGCCACAGTAGGCTACAACATCTCTGATGGCTCTTCGGTCGGTCATGTTATGTGACCAACTGACAAATGTTTTTTTAGTGGAGTATGAAGTTAAATATCTTAACTAAGCTGCAGTAGACAAATGTCGCTGTTGTGAGCACTTTTTACAGTACAGTCCAACTGACTTAGTAATCCTTACGTTTTACAAAAAATAAGTAGTCCTCAGGTAACACTCCGAGGCTCAAGCCTGTAGGCTTTTTTTGTTGAACATTTCTGTATGCAAACATTAGTTCGGCATAAAGGAAAGAAAAATCACTATGATGTCTAAGGAGAATTCCAGTAATTGTGGGGAGCTACTTAGTTTTACTACAGAGAGTGAGTTTGGAGGGGTGTTTTTAAAACTGGATTGATTGGCATCACTGGAAACGTGTTGCGCAAGGGGGTGGCAGTAGTGACTCTGAGTGTGCGCGTCAGTGCGTCTCTGTGTATCAGAACGCGCGCGCATTTGTCTGTGTGTGGTGTTGTAAGTGCAGTTCACATCGTATGTAGTGGGAAAGCACCAATAGGGGTCCCTATTGTATTAAGTCTCATTCTTTTGACCTTATACTTCGGAATAGAACAAAGGCCCTGCTATTACGCACAGAATCGTGTGTGCCAAAACAGGCCAGGAACACAACGTTTTGTGAACACTGCCAATGGACAACAACAATCAGGGCACCTCCATGTCCATCCAGGTTTAAAATAGGGCAGTTCAACACACCTTACCTGACCCACCTGGCCAGCATGCTGCGTTTGTGCCCTCTTCCACCAGTACCAACAATCTGGCCTTCTCTCTATCCCCTCGCCGACTAATTATAAATTACCTCACAGATTGCATTAATATAATGCTCATTTGTTAAATTAACTGGGTAACACGGAACACGTTTGTGTTATATATGCTCAGCATTAATTTCTCTACGGAGATCTTGCCTTCTCCCGGTGCCTCCCAGGCGGTTAAGTAGCTACGCGGCAGCGCAATCTATCACAATCAATCCATTGGCGAGATGTAGTGCCTCTAGCGCAAGGGCTGAGAAAATGGCTAACATCTTAGACTGATGTAGTGGCTATGTTCGTCCTCACTGCCTGGCTTACGTGCCTTAGTTGTATTTTTCCCTCTGTTTTAATTTCAATGTTCACCCATTTGTCTTTGCTACTCAGAGGTATTAGTCCAGCGTGAAAGAATAAAAAAGGTTCGGGACTGAGAAATGAGGGGTTATTTGTGGCGGAACCATTTGTCTTCTCTCCCAAGGAAGTAGGCAGGGTTTAGTCAGTTTTCTAACTGATTGTGTTGAATACATTGCTAGACAGAAATGGAAGAGAAATATCCATGTCACTGTATTGATTTCAGTTTTCGCACACACACACACACACACACAAATAACTACCCCTCATCTGTTTATCAACGCAACATGTTACTTTTTTTTTCTTCAAGGGCCAATGTTGCAGTGTGGAAAGTACAGCTTGTGACACAGGTGTGACAGTTGCCAGATGCGGCAGTTGCATTTAAAACT
Source organism: Coilia nasus (assembly GCA_027475355.1). Classification (NCBI taxonomy): domain Eukaryota; kingdom Metazoa; phylum Chordata; class Actinopteri; order Clupeiformes; family Engraulidae; genus Coilia; species Coilia nasus. Next base: position 37,306,953 of record CM050214.1, on the reverse strand, counting down.
TAACTTTAAGAAATGGAATCTCCCCGAGTCTTAAGCTGTGCAGAAGGAATGTACTATGTCAAGGTCTCTGTTCAGGCCACAGTCAGCCTCTATGTCCAGCTTAATTTTCTGTAGATAATTTCTTCTCCACCTCTCCTTGACTCACTGTATTTCTCCTCTTACACGCTGCAACAAGCAAGCACTCTTGCATACTGTGCACCCAGTAGGGTTGGATCTACAGCTGTGAAAAACCCCACATCTTCCCCCATTTCGCTTGGAGCACTGTAATCTAAACACCGTGAGTGTGTTTCGGTCTACTGGATCTGGACATAAATCAGAACTCCACAGTCATGGCGCTGCCATTGAAACAGCCTCAGGGTGGCCTGCAAGTAAAGTGGCTTTTGCTTCATGAAACTGTTGGAAGCGTGCAGTGCCTACATATAAAAATATATATCCTTTATAATAGGGTGGGCTAAAGCTGTGATAAAGAGGGCATCTGCAGATAACAGTTTTTGTGTAAATAAAAAAGAGATATTATTCGTGGCCTATTTGTATGGCATTATGCCTGCATCTTACCGGCAAGATGCCTGAAAGAATGAATTTTGCCCATGCCAGCTTGATACAAAATGGATGAAAGGAAGATGTTTGAAGCTGTAATAAATGACATTGCTGATGTAACCTAATAGCAGTCTCACTTTTTCTCACTGGAACTCCTTTTTTCATTCTTTTTCTCCATCTGTCTTTTTGGTATTTTCATTACTTTTATAGGCGCTCAGTGCCTGCAGCTTTGGTTCCACATTGACTTCTGTGTGTGTCTGAGAGAGAGAGAGAGAGAGAGAGGAAGAGAGAGAGGGAGGGAGGGAGGGACAGAGAGAGAGTGGGAGAGAGAGAGCGAAAGGGAGGGAAGGAGAGAGAGAGACAGAGAGAGAGAGTGTGTGTGTGTGTGTGTGTTTGAGTGAGTGACCGTGTGTGGCTTAGTTGGGTAAATGTGCTTTCAATTGAAATGATCAATATTTTTCCAAAGTGGGTGGTAGTTACATACTCAAAGCATAACTGAGCCATGCCTGATGGTGACTACAGTGGCAATAGCAAATAGCAACAACAAGAGAAGAAACACACCCGCACAGTTGGTATCTTAACATTAGAAGAAGTTCATCTTTTGCAGAGTAGTTATATGAACAACTGATACTGATTGAAGCATAATTTTGCTTCATGCTGTTTTCTCTTTCACCTGTAGAGCATGTGTCTGCACAAGAAGAAATAGGATTTACCAAAGGCCTTAGACCTAATCTGACTCATAATTCTGCAGGTGCTTTCATCACAGTGAATTAGGCACTTAGATATCTGCACTGTATATAAGCACATAGGGGATGTTGTTAGTAAATGCAGTGTAGACTGACACTGATGTCAGAGTGTAAGTTTAAACATATGACTTTAAACATAACCTACACTTTTAAAGCTGTCCCTCATGTATATATACTGTACAGGCAACATACCTCCCACACTTTATTTGATTCTTGTTAAGGGTTTTCTCAGTATGTTCAAAGGAGTCATATTTATGCAGGAGAGGAGCATGCATGCATCACTCATATTTATCACTATTTTATCAGGGAATTCCAGAGCAAGCTGCAAAGCCATGATTGGTGGTGGTGTCAAGGAAAATGTAACGTTGTGTTTATGCTATGTGGCAACTCTGCTGCAAAGCTGTAGGGATTGGCATGTGTTATACCCATCATAGGGGTACACCTGCAGGCTGTTTGAGAATGGCTCATCCAGGCTAGCCATCCAGGTGCCTGCCTGCTTAAAGCTACCCTTGCTTATGGGTGTCAGTATGCAGAGTTAGTCTACAGAAAAAAATTGTATGATATTCATGGTCAAGCATCAGCAAAGGTGGCTATTTTTAATTAGACATGTTAGAGAATTTTTAAGGAAGGAAGTTTTAAGAATGCATGTTTGAAGAAAGGACTACAGTATCAAATTTAAAGGTATAGCTTCATCACACAGACTGCTAACACACACACACACACACACACACACACACACACACACACACACACACACACACACACAAACACACACACACACACACACACAGGTATACCAGAGGCGCAGGTTGACATTTTGTTTGTTTGTATATTAAGGATTTGTGGGAATAGATCCAAGTTCTAAATTTATTCTGAACTAGAACCGATTTTTTACCAGATGCCGTTATTTACGTTTGATCATGAAAGATGTCACCCAAATCACATGGAGACTAGAGAATGTCAGAAGGCAGTAAATCTCCCTCTTTGAATAAACACTCCCAAAAAGATGTTTATCTCCTCAGCCATGTCTAGTTGTGCACTGAGGGTATAAATAGGCTTTACTATTAAAAGGCCTGATATGTTCGTGTTATTGCACAGTGACAGAAGCATATTTTATCCTTACTTATCTTTGATCCATATTTATTTATTCATTTGCTTGTTTATTTATTTATTACCATGTCAAAAATGCATTTGGCTCATGGTTTGTGTACCGTTCAGCTTGATATATTGAAATGCCATCAGCAGCAGCAGCACTCCAGCACACAGAGTTTGTGTGTGTTTGTATGAGAGAGAGAGAGAGAGAGAGAGAGAGAGAGAGAGAGAGAGAGTGAGAGTGAAAGAGAGACTGTGTAGTTGCCAAGGTGTATTGGTTGTGTAGTAAATTGTTATTTATGAAATCAGCACCTTCCCTTGGCTGGTGTGAACAGAGCACAGAATTAGCTTCAAATAAATCAGAGACAAGTTCATTTTTTTCTGCCGAAGGAAAGTCACAGTATGTTTAACCAGCTATGAGATCTGCCTATAACCTCAGCTATGTGCAAGGTGATATACGAATCAATACCAGGGGAAGGTCTGGAGGGTATCCCTGGAAGGACATTGCTAAATTTTATTTGAACAATTTTGTCTGTAGCATCTCCACTAGGTACTAGCTTATTACCCTTTCATGAACTTGGGTGTTTGCTCATCTGCTGCATGTGAAGACCCTCTGTGAATGGCAAAACCTCACATGGACAGGAAGGAAAGGCAGCATGCATCAAATCACACCACAGCTGAAGTTTCACTGTGTTGCATTGGCAAAATAAGAACACTCGCAAGCTGCCCATTCCGCAAGGAAGATTTATTACTACATAATTTTGGTCACAGACCTTCATCAAATTGCTTCACATGTACAAGAACAAGCTAAACACAACTTTTTGAAAGGGCCAGTCAATTCCTACTTCTGAGTTACATCGCTCGTTGTCTGTTTTGGCCTGTGCGCCAAAAAAAAGTCACACACCAAATCACTACACAACAAATACTACAGTAATTAAGAATCACTTTCCACAACAAAATATTCATAACAGACATTCAGAATTAACTCATTTAGGCCCTTTGGAGATAATGTTTGCAAAGTCACGTCCAAAAAGCTTGATGCTTTTTCAGTAATAAGTAGTGATTAGCTATCTTTTTTAGAGGTGTCCAAAAGCTCATTTTTTGTTTGTACTGTGTTGCATTGTAAATCTCCTGGTTTAGCGGCTGCTTAAGCAGAGAGTTCCCCAAATTCTGTATTAAAATGTATTTTTGTACATATGTTGGGGTATTTTTGTACATATGTTGGGGTATATTATATATTTTTGTATTCACCAGACTGCCAGAGAGACCCTAGCGATAATTAGCAGACTAGTGTCTAGTCATTTTAATCAGAGGCTTTGTCACTGTTGCTGTGCTCATGAATAAAAGTGGCTTAGGATCTGTTTTCCTCAATGTTAATCTCGTTATCTTTCCCCATAATGAGTTAGCAATTCCCTGAGCACTAATGGAATTAGCCACTTGCTTGTAGAAAAAAATGGGGCAACTGTTGTCCCCCTAAGGTGTTTGTCAGACTGGCACCAGGAAGGGCTGAGAAAAGTCAGGACTCTGCAGGATGGGGTCTTTTGTCAAACATGTCCGTAAATCCTCAAAGGCCTTGGAACACTGGTCTGTCCAGACCACTCTGTTGGGCGCAGACTTCTGGGTAAGCTCAATTAAGGGACCTGCCCTACTGGAGAAGTGTGGCACAAACTGCCTGTACCAACCCACCACACCCAGGAAGGAACGGCGTTTGGTGGACGGCACAGGGTCTCCATGATGGCGCTAACTTTCCCCACCTGTGGCTTCATCACCCCTCCCCCGATGACATAGCCCAGGTACTGCACTTCCCTCTGAGCCACCATGCATTTCTGACGGTTGACAGTCAGACCCGCCTCCTTTAGCCGCCTCAGCACTTCCTTCACATGGACCAGATGATCTTCCCAGGAGTGGCTGAAGATGATGACATCATCCAAATAAGCAGATGAGTACGTCTCCGCCCCCTCCAACACCCGATCCATGAGGCGTTGAAATGTTGCTGGTGCCCCCTGCAGGCCAAATGGCATATAACAGAACTGATAAAATCCAAAGGGTGTTCTAAAAGCAGTCAGTGCTTTAGAGTCATTTGACATGGGCACCTGCCAATATCCTTTACTAAGGTCCAGTGTGGTAAGGTACCTGGCATTGTCCAGCCGGTCAATCAAATCATCGATCCTAGGCATTGGATATGGATCAAAAGCAGAAATGGAGTTTACCTTTTTGAAGTCCATGCAAAACAAGGACCCGTCTGTCTTTGGCACAAGCACAACCGGACTTGACCACTCACTTGACGAAGGCTCAATGATGCCCATGTTCAGCATGACATCAATCTCCTCCTTAATCCTTGGAAGAAGCTGTGCTGGAATCCGATAGCACGGAAGACGGACTGGACCCGGCGACTTTAACTTAATACTGTGTTGCACAAGCCTCGTTTTGCCCCCTTTAAACACACCCTCTGGCACACAGGTCCTCAGCTCCCGCTGCTGGGTCTCGGAGAGGTGACTCAGGCCGATCTCTTCAACTCCCTCCTGCTGGACTGGAAAATATTGCTCCTCGGCCTCTTCCTCCTCCCCTACCGCTCTGGCAAACAGGTGGTCAACCGGTCCTTCCTTCTCCTGCCATTCCCTTAACATATTAATATGAAAGGTCTGAGTGTGCTTTTTCTTATCTGGTGTGCTGATCTCATATGTGACCTTGCCTGCCCTCTGCTTGACCACATATGGCCCCTGCCATTTTGCTAGGAGGCTACTCTCAGAGGTGGGCAGCAACACCAACACTCGCTGGCCTGGTTGAAGGGACCGATCTCTGGCTGATGCGTCGTACCATTTCCGCTGCTTGGCCTGAGCAGCCTGCATATTATCCTGCACCAGCTCTGTCAGGCGCTGCATGTGGTCTCGCATCTTTAAGACATAAGTCAGGACATTCACCTTCTGTCCTGGCTCCTCTCCTTCCCATGCCTCTTTTAGGACATCGAGTGGACCCCTCACCTTCCGTCCGTAAAGAAGCTCAAAGGGAGAGAAGCCAGTGGATGCTTGCGGAACTTCCCTGTAAGCGAATAACAGGTAAGGCAGCCAGTCATCCCAATCAGACCCAGAGTCCGACACAAACATGCGCAGCATACTCTTCAAGGTCTTGTTAACAAGCCCGTCCGTCTGAGGGTGGTAGGGGGTGGTCTTAATGCCCTTAATTCCTAAGTACTTGTACACCTCTTTAAGTAGGGTAGATGTAAAATTTGTTCCCTGATCTGTGAGCACCTCCTTAGGAATCCCCACCCGTGAGACCAACTGTAGAAAAGCATTCGCTACCTGTCTTGCTTTGACATGACGCAGAGGGAAAGCCTCTGGGTACCTAGTGGCATAGTTTGCAATGACCAGAATATATCTGTTGCCCCTGTGACTACGTTCTAATGGGCCAACTATATCCATTGCTACTCTGCTGAATGGAACATCTATCACAGGCATTGGAATCAATGGGACCCTATCTCCTTTCCTGCCTGGAGCTGTTAGCTGGCACTCTGAACAGGATTTACAGAACTTCACCACCTCAGCATACATATTAGGCCAATAGAAACGGTCAACAATCCTGTCCCATGTTTTATTCTGGCCTAAATGCCCTGCCCATGCACTAGAATGTCCTACCTCCATTACTGTGGCTCTAAGAGAACCTGGCAAAACAAGTTGCTCTCCATCCTACCCATGTCTATACAAAATGCCACCCTTCAGCTTAAACTTGGGGCCTAGAGCATCCCCCTTCTCATCTGCCACCAAGCCTGCGTAAAAAGGTTGTAGGGACTGATCTGCTCTTTGAGCTTGGATTATATCTGCAGGGATAGTTAAATTCACCTCACAGTCAAACTCAGGATGTGGATCATTTTCTGCCAGCTTAGTACCTCTTAATTTCTCTTTTCTTTTCTGGCTTCTTGTCTTACGTTTCTTTGTGTCAGCAAAAGGCAAAAAATCCCAAGTACTGTCTCTGTCTTGCATTTTTGCCTGTGCACGAGTGACTGCCATATTGCAACTCTGTCCATCTACCAGTGCTACAAGATCTGGGACATCCCTGCCCAATACCACTGGGTACGGCAGCCTCTCTGCCAATGCAACCGTGACAAGATACGTCACCTTATCCACCTCCAGATAAACCTCAGCTGTAGGGTATGACACTTCCATCACTTCCAACGAATAAGCACCTTCCCATCACTAAGTGTACTGTGTTGGGCTACCAGGTCTGACCTCACAATAGTTTGGCTACTACCCGTATCCACCAAAGCCTGCACCTGCTTCCCATTCACCCCCACTACTGTTAGAGACTCGCCTTGATCTAATGTGGCCTCCCCTCCACTATACTTGGGAACAAAGGACACATTTGACATCTTTAACTTTCTACGGGGACATTTTGGTCTTATATGCCCTGTCTGACCACAGTAAAAACATATTATCTTCTCTGCACTGACATTTTTAGGGCTTTTAGTAGTAGCACCACCTTCCCAACCACCCTCAAACCTACCGGGCCGTGCAGCTGTGCCCTCTCTTCCTCCAGTCATCTGATATGGTCTTGAGTTCCGCCGTGCTGCCATGAAGGACTCTGCGAGCACCACTGCCTCTTTTGCTGACTTGGGGTTGTGCTCTTTTTTCCACAGCCGTACATCACTGTTCAACATCCTCAGGAACTGTTCTAGGACTAGCATCTCCCCAATCTCCTCCTTGGTATGGGCCTGTGGACGTGTCCATTTCTCATATAGCTCCCGCAGTCTGGTGAAGAGTTCCTTGGGAGACTCTCCGGGTAACATCTGGGTAGATCTAAACCGCTGCCTGTATGTCTCTGGATGTATCTCAAACTTCTCTAGAATTACTGCTTTGATCTTATCATAGTCCATTGAGTCAGCAAAATCCATAGCGATATACGCTGCTCTTGCCTTACCGGTAAGTAGGGGTACCAGGTTAAGTGACCACTCTGATTTTGGACACCAACTTGCTGTGGCAATACGTTCAAATGTTCCAATATCCTCATCCTCATATTTTTGCATCTTAGGCCTCTTATATCTCTTATATCTTATATCCTCATATTTTTGCATCTTAGGCCCTTTCCAACCTGTATACTGTGCTGGAGCGCCGTCTGGACCCTGTGCTGCTGCTGCTGCTGCTTGGACCCCCGCTATCGCTGCTGCTGAAGAGCCTTGCACCCCCATTGCTGCACCTGGGACTGCTGCTCGGGCCCCTGAAGAGCTTGGGATCATCGCTGCTGCTGCTGGCACGGTCACTGCTCCTGCTGCCCACCACTGCAGGTCTGCCTGGGCTCCCCTCGACATGGCATGTGATGGACTGACTGCAGTTGACACAGGAGCTGATAGCGACAGCCCATGTTGGTCCTCCATAGGCCTGGCCCTCCCCCGGCCCCTGCCAAGCTCCCATCACTCCTGCCGCACTTCATCCTGCAGCAGGCTAAATTGATGCACCATGCCTTTCCATCGCTGGCTCTTGCATTGCCCGCTCTTCCTGCTTTTGCTGTGCAGCCATAAGTGCATGGAACATTTTCTGTAGTTCCTGCACAGAATTCTCACTGGCTGGCTGAGGTGCATCATCATCCTCCTCCTCCTCCTCCTCTGCTGCTGCTGCCGCTTCAGCTTGTTGCTGCCTTCTATTTCCCCTCATTTGCCACCATTCAGTCTGACCTGAGCACACTGGTAGTTTGTGTCACGGAGTGCGCCCGAGCGGATGGGTTGGTCAGAGCAGAAGGATGGACAAATGCAAGTGAACTAATCAAAAAAAATAATTTCTTTTATTTTTCTCATAAGCTACCGGCAGATGCTCACAAACAAGACAAACAAACACTAGTTCAAACATGAAACAAATATTGGGTCAATGCCCGCACAAACTAGGCTCTACTGCAACACAGGCACGCACGTCCTCTCACTGCAGAGGCAATCTCCCGAGTGAGCCGCGCAGCACATATTTAAAACACTAGGCACAACCATGGCATTTTCAAAATCAATCAACTGCTATAAACATGATTTTACCCTGCTACACATTTTACCTGCACACATCACATTTTAACAACAACATGTACTGATTACATTTTACAGGCAACACTTTAATAACGATTTAAAGAAAAACTCTCTAAACCCCCCTGCTCCAATGAGCTCTTCCACCGCGCTTCACGAGTGGAACGCAGAAAAGCATCGTCTGCCCTGCACTCCGGTTTCTTCACACACACACCCGGAAGATGGACACAGGTAACTAGATACAAACATTTCTTATAAAGTAAGGATAGTAAACTTCAACATGCAAACGTTCTGATGTTTCATTTGTGCGCACTTAAAAGAACTTTTACATGGCTGTTGTTTATAGAGTACTTCAATAAACGTTTGCAATTCAAAACATGTTTAGCGTCTTTTTTTCACATAAACTCATGCGTGTAACAATCCTGCCATTTGCTGCTAACCACCAACCCCCAAACCTTCATATTTGCACTAATACAACATACGGCATCCACAGTAACCATATCTGACCACATGCAGTCTTTTAAAAAGTTAGTTTAGACCAATTTGTTTGACCATTGTTCTCAAGCCAGCGGAAACCCGCTGATTAACGTGGCAGACGCGCTGCGCTCTGTCACAGCCCCATCACCTACTGTATGCCTTGAGCAGAATCTTGTGCACCCGGAGTTGTGAAGCTCCACCAACTGATCTTGACATTATTCACTTTTTGTTCTGAAGATGTATCTAAAACAAAACATAAATAATGCTTGAGATGGCAGGGTCACTGAGGCAAAACAACTCAAAATTGTTTTTGGAGCTTGTGATGTCTAAATCACATTTTAGGAAAGATTTTGTTTTATTAAACAACAAAATTGAAATAGGTAAGTAATGACATAATACATTT